>LQNS02278070.1:30653435-30677630 GCA_001587735.2 Parhyale hawaiensis
TTTCTCTTTCGTCTTCCGTTTTTTCTCCTCTCGTTTCCCTAATCCTCTATATCCTACTAACATAATGGCAATAGCTCAAAGAAGCCGGGGTGTTAGTCCCGGTGTCTCTTTGGGAATGGGCCTTTTGGTTCGTCTAATGCCGCCTATCTAATCTAATCTAATCTATCTGTCCTTTTACAATGACGCTTCAGAACATTGTTATTACAACGAGCAACCAGCTTGTCATTCGCAGTTTAGGTTCAAGTTTTGCTCAATACCAGCAGTATCTTGAATAGACCCTGCTGATGAAGACTCGTATTTTTACCACTGTTATCCTCTCACTACAGGAGTTCAGGCAAACTGTACAAGTAAAACTATAGTATTTTTTTCTGCTAGTACTAGCGCGCATGGACTGGAAAAAAAAGGAGACACCAAAGGATTTTCAACAATACCTCTTCATTTTTTCCTCCTTTTACACTTTGACCAAGCAGTGTACCGTACCATTTCTCTCGTGCTTCCACTGCCCCGGCAAATATGCAATCAACCTCTCAAATTGGCCAGAAGCCGTCCATGATATGACGGTATCCATGATAGTCCTGCGGCGTTTCCAGACACGCAAGCAGGTAAACACAGCACGAAAGATACAAGTATATAAGTATAAACAATGCATGTAGTGACCCGCACAGCCGCTAAAGGAAAGCAGAAAATCAACTCCCGTTTTCTTCGCTGGTGTTTATTCTTCACAGGTCTTCTCAAACGAATGTTTGATATTTTTCTTATTCACAGCCTGGAAATGCGATTATGTAGTTCAAGCGGTACTTTTCGTATCACTGTTGCCACCTGTTCTTCATTCTACGGGGTGTTATAGAAGTTACTTCGAAGCTGCAGAATTTACCTTTTGTCATTGCTTACTTCCAATCAGTACAATACTCGAAATGAAAGATTTAACTTACCTGCGGTTCGTCTAGAAGTAGAGAAGCAAGCCACTGCATTTCAGTGTGTCAAGATGTATAACGAAGTACCAGATTTTCTGATTCAGCCAATGGCCCATCAGCTGTTCAAAATGCAATTTAAAGATTTTTGTATTAGTCAATATAGGACTTTATAAATGACTGGTGCCCTTTAAGTGAATCTACTTTTAATGGGCTTGTTTTCAGAACAGTCGCCATATTGTAAACTTCATACCGTACACTGTATGTTTTATATGTTTTGAGAACAGTAAAGGAGTAAAGGAGTATAGCTCCTCTAACAGGTACGTCCTGGACACAGACCCATTTAAGTCAAGCTACTTTTGATCATATTTTGAAAATATGCTTTGCTTCAAGTATAAAATTCTAGCGTCCAAAGCCAAAGGGGGAGACATGAGACATACAGTACATGTAATACAAAAAGTTTAGTCTTCGACATTATTATTACTAGAGTGCCCGCGCTGTCAAAAATGGCAGCGAAGAATTTATGATGACCCGACTTCCTCTATCGTAATTTTCTTATTAACTAACTTACGTAGGATGCTCTGCAACTGCCAGCTTGAATTATAGCTCGTATATAGATAAGCATGCTAGGGTAGAGCAGCGCCGAGCTTTCCTTCGATGATGCGCTGAAAATCAATGTTTTTTTACCTGCAGTCGATATTGTCTCCTAATAAATACTGAGCTCCGTATCCAGAATACTCGATGATGTCATATAACTCGGAAGTTTTTTCCTCGAGTGAAAAGATGTTCTGTTCAAAGAAGAACAAAAATTTTAGAATATTATTTGCAGCCAAGAAATTCTCGTGTTCTTACCCGCCTGCTGGCCACTGAAAAATATTTACCATTTGCTTCGATGCAGCCATGCAGCCAATAAGAGCATAAGCGTAACCTTAGGGCAGCTGCAGTTTGGATGAAGGAAACCTGAGAAGAGAACACAAATCACTAGGCAAGAGAGTGCTTAGAGAAGCTATATGCATCTGTATAGAGTGGGCTTCAACGTTGGTAAAGAAAACACTACATTCAGATATACGTTTGCGATCATCTGCAACCTGGCCTATTTTCTACCTATCAGCTTTCGATGAAACTTGACAGGATGCCCACAGCCTCCAACCTAGGCTAGTTTCCTCCTATCTGTTTGTTAAAGCGTGACTGAGAATGGATAAATAAATAAACAAAAATTACCCATCGGTTTTTATTATAGTGTAGATTATGGTAGTCTTTTGACACAAACACATTTTGGGTTTGTAAGGTTGTTTATTAGTTACAAGACCACCTAATGCAACCCTTTTGTTGAATAAGTCATAAATATAAATATTTGAAAACATCTTACCATCCCAGCGATAAGTTCGCAATGCTACAAAATTCACCACTTTCACAAACTCCACAAAGCCTACCAAGTTCACAAATTAAACAAAGTCCACCGAGTACACAAAGGCCATCAAGTTCACGAAGGCCCGTAATCTGGCCTATACTAATAAATAACCTATTTGCGGGTTCTTATTCTAGATATGGTTTTGGGAAGGCTTCGGACAGACGGACTGACGCACAGACAGCTCTCTTATTATCGTACAGACTACAATACCAGCGCTGAAAAAAAATGACAGCGATAAATTTTTGAAGTCCCTTTTTCATTTAACAGACTTTATTTACCATACGCTACAAAGGCCTACTAAAAAAATTGTTATGAGAGAAGAGTGCCTTCTTTGTCAATTCATCTATAGCAGCACAACTATTCCTCACCATAGAAGAATGCAGAAAAACTTTTACATTAGCAAGCAGCAGAGCATAACTGAATTAAATTAATTCCCGTGGCGTATCTTGGCTACCGACGAATATGGCTTCAGTAAATCTAAGTTTTTCTTATGACGCGAAAACTCTTCGTCAAAGAAAGACAGAAAGCTGAAACAATTCTCTGTATCTACTACCCCATCTGTGAAGAACCGTTTCAAACAAGACAATGCATTTAAATAAAAGGATAAAGATTTCACTTTTGCTATCTTCGGCAACCTGGTCATCGATCTCCATGAAAACGCCACTTGATTACAAAATCTACAACCTGGCCTATCTATTTCGTTAAGAGGGGGACATGAAACGTACAAATGTGTAAAGATGTAAAAAAATATATATATAAACAAATAAATATACGACGGTGTTTATTAAATTGTTTGATTGTAGGAACAAGCACGATGCATGCAAATGTATAAAAAAGCACGATAGAAATTTATTATATTAATAAGTATCATTTTCATCGACAGAACCCAAACGGTTGTAATTAATTGAAAAAATGCTGCAAGTGAGTTGAGAGCAGATAGATGTTATTACGTATTTTCATTGATAATATTATCGATATCATGTGTTTAATGATAATATTCACGGAACCAGAATTTCATATAAATATATTCTCACATGCCGATGTGCTCAAGAAAAAGTTACTGGTAGTATAATGATTTAATTACTAACATTTAGGTGCGAGAAGCAAAATAAAACTAATGTCGTGCCTAAAATTAGCCTCTTAAAAATCCCTCATATATTTCCATTAATATTTGATGTTAATAGCTCACTTGAAAGCTCTTTCTTTGTAATTTACAAAGCTTTTAATTTTAAATGCATTCAGTTTTCTCAATAAGTTGTGACAACAGGTCACAGTTAGATGAAAAATTTAAAAAAATCAAAACTAGCCTTCAAAACCTGTCTGGACAAAATAGTATTTTATCTAGTCCCAAACTTTATACCTCATCTTGTAGGAAATTTAGTAGGCTTTCAATTCATAAAAAGTATTTCGTCAATAGTTTCAACAAATTTTTTTATAGAAAAAAACTAACGTGGGGTGACATCTGCCTATGACACCCTTTTTACATTATAGATAATGCACAAGTATGCCCAATTATGCCTATTAAGTCATGTTCTAGTGACTTTGTTATATTATCTTACGTTTCTAAGCCCTTTTTTGTTTGTTTCGGATTACACCTAACTAATAACTATTCCTATTAAAAAGTATATAAGTAGGCTTTAAGATTCAATAGTACCTAACAATGCCTCACATTGTAGTTTTACTATTATACAGTAAGAATTAATAACATAATTACTACTTAAATAAATTATTAATAAACAATTATATTCTTATTATTTTGAATAATATTATGCGTTATTATTATTCAGATGTTATTATATAAGTAGTTTCTGTTGACAGTCGACAACCAGATACAAATACGTAAATTTGAATAAAGAAGAAAATTGTGACAAAAAAATTCAAGTTTATTAGCAGATAATAAATTTCGAAACATGTAGGTACTGAAGCTTCACACTTAGAAAGCTACGACTTATTTTATTCTAAGTTGCTGTAATATACATTCAAAGTTGGTAGACCCATGTCACTCCAGGGCTGGGGTGATAGGGCCTAGTTAGGTTTTTCGTTTAAGCTATTTTTGTATGGAATGAATCCTCTTATGTCTTCAAACATGCAAACGAACCAACCGATCTGCACCGAACCTTAACCGTTTATGTCTTTTAACATTACTAGCAACTCCCATAAATTTCATAGAGATCCATTCATTATTTTTTGAGTCTTGTGCTAACAAGCATAAAATTAAAAACAGTGACAAACGAGCAAACAGATAATTTCAAAAAAAATTGTCAGCTTTATTTCGTTATGTACCTAGTAAATCATGTAAATTTCATAAAAATACGTCCATAACTTTCTAAGTCTGGCGTTGAGAAAAATGAGACAGACAAACAATCAAACAAACGGATGGACGAATCTTCAGCAAAAGTTAATCATCTGTTCTTCCTAACATACCTAAAAATCCCTGTAACTATCATCCAAATCGATCCATAACTTCTGAGTTATCTTGATGACAGACAGACAAACCCGACGAAAATGTAACTTCCTTGGCAAAGGTAAAAATTGACCCAAGAGACCCCGCACTACCCTATTTACACCCAAAATATATTTACATTTGACCAATATCGTACGCAAAGCTATTATTTCATCCCTCAACTTCTCCACTCAAAATTTTGAGAAGTTAAGCATATACTTTACTTAAACGTACCTACTTATGTAATGATGCTTGCAGTGCCTAAAATAAAAAATTATTTACAAATTTCTATGCACGTTTCGATATTTTATTAATAACCACTGAAATATACATTAAATTTTTTTCCCATATGGCAATTATATTTTTTCAACTGAAAGTATTTTGCCAGTTTTAACTTAAATAATTTCCAACTACACATAAAACTGCGAGCACGTTAATTGAATTGCAAACTACCGGTATTTACTTCCAATGAAATAGACGTACTTTCATTAAATTTTTACAAGAGTGTGGACCACTAGATATCTCAAAGGAAGCCCAACAAAGGTTTTCCAAAAGTGAACCACAGAATATATCTTTTGAAAGCCCAAACACTAAGAACGGGAACAGAAAAATATCTCACTTGAAGCTGAATCTTCTCAGTAAGTGGAGCATGCGGTATCTGACGGAAAATTCAAAGTTTTCAGAGACTGGAGAACACGATGCCTCGAGGGAATTCCAAATTATTCGGTTTTGGACCACGATAAAGTTCAGTTTAGTATGTCAACGGGATAAGCTACAACCCCCTGGGAAACTACACAATTGTGTAAAACAGAGGGTATTTTTGTCTAGAACTCCACAAGTACCGCTTCGTCGGTCTTACTTGCAGCTCCTGTCTTGTCACTAATATTGTTATCAGTAACTAATGGAGAGTTTTCGCGATAGCATTCCTGACAGTTCTAGCAATCACCAGTAGAACCGCAGCTCTTCCCTGCTCAGTTCTGAGAACTCCTATCAGCGGCAGTGTTCGGTATCCTGTTCAGTAGCGACAGTAATACAGAGTTACACTTCGTTATTATGTTATGTAGGTCGAGTGATGCAGCGAGTTTACTTTTGGCGTCATTTATCGGGGTCGCCTACCTATGTGAAATCGCATACATGTTAGTTATATGTATACGTTGTTTATTTATGTAGTTTATGATGAGAAAGCGTAGTTATGTTAGTCATTTTTATTTGCATTGTTCATTTATGCTATTTATTTATGTAAAAGTACCTATAATAGTGTACTTATCTTTTATTTACAGTATGTTGTTCCTTATGCTGTTTAGATAAAAGTATAGTGCTACGCTATATTGTACGAACTTGCTATGTTATGTAACGGCATAGAGACATACATAGTTTAACCGAACAGCTTGCCAGGTAAATTATTACCTCCGCCAAGGAGGTTATGTTTTCTTCGTGTTTGTCTGTCTGTCTGGCTCTTTGTCTGGCTGTCTGTCACCACGATAACTCAAAAAGTTATGAACCGATTTAGATGAAATTTACAGGGATTGTTAGGTATGTTAGGAGAAACAGATGATTAACTTTTGGTGAAGATATGTCCATCCATTTGTTTGTTTGTCTGCCTCATTTTTTTCAATGTCATAACTCAAAAAGTTATGAATGGATTTTGATGAAATTAACATGAGTTGTTAAGTATATAACAAAGAGTAAATGACCAAATTTTGATAATGATCGGTTCGTTCGTTCGTTCGTTTGTCACTGTTTTCAATTTTATGCTTGTTAGCACAATAACTAAAAAAAAGGAATGGATCTTTATGAAATTTATAGGAGTTGTCAGTAATGTTGAAAGACATAAATGATCAAATTTTGGTGCAGATCGGTTTGTTCGTTTGTATGTTTGACTCGTGTTTGTCATTACGTTTGTTAAAAGTATAACTCAAAAAGCTATGAACAAATCTTCAAAAATTGCACAAGCTCTTATTACTATCAAAAGGCACAAATGATTAGATTTTGGAGTTAGCATAAAGAAAATTATGGTTTCAGAGTCAACTTGAATTTTTTGCTACCGTTGCCTCACTTGGCAGAGGTATGCGCTTTCAGAGTGCTCTAGTATATACTGTAATTCAATAAAATGTCTACTATGCTAGACTCCCTCTCTTTGGATTTTTTTCAATTTCTTCTCAATGTATGAGATGTTTGGATATGTGTGTTTTAACCTCCGCCAAGAAGGTTATGTTTTCGTCGTGTTTGTCTGTCGATCTGTCTGTCTATCTCTTTGTCTGTCTGTCACCAAGATAACTCAAAAAGTTATGAACCGATTTCGATGAAATTTACAGGGATTGTTAGGTATGTTAGGAGAAACAGATGATTAACTTTTGGTGAAGATATGTCCATCCGTTTGTTTGTTTGTCTGCCTCATTTTTCTCAATGTCATAACTCAAAAAGTTATGAATGGATTTTGAGGAAATTAACATGAGTTGTTAGGTATATAACAAAAAGTAAATGACCAAATTTTGATAATGATCGGTTTGTTCGTTCGTTTGTTTGTCACTGTTTTTAATTTTAAGCTTGTGAGCACAATAACTAAAAAAAATAATGAATGGATCTTTATGAAATTTCTAGGGTTTGTTATTGATGTTAAAAGACATAAATGACCAAATTGTGGTGCAGATCGGTTTGTTCGTTTGTATGTTTGACTTATGTTTGTCATAACGTTTGTTAATAGTATAACTCAAAAAGTTATGAACGGATGTTCAGGAAAATTGAACAAGCTGTTATTAACATAAAAAGGCACCAATGATCAGATTTTGGAGTTTATACAAAGAAAATTATTGTTTCAGAACCAATTTGAATTTTTTGCTACCGTTGCCCCACTTGGCGGAAGTATGCGCTTTCAGAGTACTCTAATTTGGCATATATATAGAGTTCTACTTTGCTACACAAACTTGCTTTGCTATACATGTATCGGTGTACTGGTATACACTGTTTCCCTCACACTTGCTATGTGATACGAGTAAAATTATATTATATTGCCTAAATATGAACTGTTTTGAAAAGTTGTAGAAATATATTTACCATGTACATAAACTTAATGATAGTATGTGTTGGTGTAGAATTAAATTTTACTTCTCAGAATCTGATGAATAATGGTACAATGTTATGCACGCATCGTATGTTCTTTTAAAAAAAAAACTTGTTTTGTTACACCTACACATAGGGCCATAGAGGAACACTGTGCTGCCTGCATAATCTATCTATTATATAAACGCCTAGGAATTTTTTTCGTTATAAAAACTTATGCTCTGAATGCACGCTGTGTTGTACGGCCGTGCGCTTAGTCAGAGTTTACAGGTCTGTTGCGCTCGTGCTGGGGTAGGTTCGAGGGGACGCTGAAATTACAGGCTTCACTTCTCCGGAACTTCAAACAGGTGAGCTGGTTTCGCCTCGTTGAATTGAGTTTCCGGCACTGACCCTGAATCAATTACCATTAAAATTTCCAGAAATCCGATCTTGCTCCGTAAAAGTCAGTTTCAGCCAGCTCAAGGTAATCGGGTTGCTTCTAACACAAGCAGCGCGTTTCAAAGTGGCAAAGCCGGAGTTTCTGGCTGAAGTTTTAGGCAAGTCAAGCCTTAAAGGCTTCATTCCGGTGCTCAGACGACGTGCCTTTTAGCACAGCTCTCTCTCTAACTTCACTGCGCGTTGTTACGCATGAGATTAATATTGGAGACAACCAGAAAAGCCTTCGAAGATAAAATTGCTCACGGAATGACGCCGTTGCCGACCAAGGAGCTGGAACCGCTTGGAGATCGTTTAAATTTATATCATTAATATTAGTATTTAGGTTTACCTTATAAAACGGGGTCTGAGAGTGATAGTACCCCGCCCTATAATACAAACATATATATCAAATATCTATAGTAATATATTACAAAAATGTGTAACTATGAACAATCAGTGAACAGTCCCAACTCCTTCTTCCACAAGGACGTAAATTGACACGCTTTCATTACCTTCGTATGCTGGCCTCGTCCTCTTCTTATTAATACTCCCTGTCTTATTAAAAATAGGCTGAGCTTACACATCGGCACTTGGTAGTAAACGGCCGCACATGATCGCAACGAGTAGTATTACACGCCCGCAAATGATCTATTAGGCACAGTAGAAGCCAGTACCAACAAGACAAGAGTGGTTTTACGCAGCTACTGGTGTTGGTTATAAGTATGTTTTCTGCTTCGCTTTACCGTCGTTGCAAAGAGCTCAAAAAATGATCGTGGCGACTCTAAAACGGCCTTGTTCCGACCCTAAACAGCTCACTTGCCTTTAGTGTAGCATTGTAATAGCTTTATAACAGCTCCAATTTTTCTTTCTAATACACAGTACTGGTATAATACATGGTAGCACAAATGGGCAAAGTCCGTGCATTAATTAAGCTTCTTAGCTTGGCACGCTACCACGAGCATATTCCTGAGAATTAGCTATCTCTGGAGATCCCTCGAACGTAATCATTATTGTGTACCCGAAGCATTTCCAGCTACGGAGGTTTCCTAGAAATCATCTCCAAGATAAGATACTGCGCTCTGCTTATCAGCCTCCCACGCTGGCGCTCTTCTCGCAAATCTTTGACACTTCTTCGTGGCACTTCAATGCAGCGAAGATAAGGGAGAAAATAAACTGAACTTTCACTGATGGGTAAGAGCAAGATATGTAGTATGTCTAAGGAGTTCGAGAAAAAAAAATCCTGCTGTTACTGTTGAAAACCAGCTGTGATTTACGCTGGAATTTTTCCAGTGATGATATTCTGAAACATGTCTATAGCCCACTGTACGCCTAACAACTTTTTAAAGTCTGCTTTGACGTTCGAGGGTTTAGTGCAATTTTAATGAGAGGCATAAGAATGATAAAAACCGTAATTATACAAGCTGAAGTTGCTAAAAAAAACTTTGAATGTTTATTTGCTAAACTAATGGAGAAAGAATATTCTTAGCTCGTCATTGATATAAAACCGTACAAATCTGAATATTTATGATAATGGCGTAACTACAATCAAGGGCTAAGAACACTGCAAATATGCATCGTCCTCGTAGAAATCTAAGTCTTCCAGTTAATTGTTTCCCTAGATAATTATGATTACTATAAATCTTCTGTTAATGCATGGCAACAGCAGCCACGTCAAGACGCGACTACCTGTTTAAATTTCCGTGAAGTTGAGGGGGGTGGGGCCAGAGGCGGTGTGGGTGCGGGGAGGGTGGAGGGGGAAGCTGTGGTCTCATCAACAACACAAAGTGGTACAGAACATAAATAGCACAAGGGATCAAAATAACACTGGGGAACAGGCAATATGTTGCTGGAATTCTTTCATCTGTCTTTACGTCAGTTCTGTTTTTTACTCCAAATCAGAAGACCGTATTTGTCTATCACGTCCCATTTTAAGTAATCACGTGCTGTTTCTTGTACTTCATCTATGCTTTTCCTGAGAACATTTTCAGGCGTGTCCGATAATGCGATTCCTACGAAAAGGTTAAGTACAACTAAAATCAGCTTCCAATGGTAGTCATAGGAGCAGTTTTTAAATTTGCGGCAACAGGAAAAACGGAAACATTTGTTAGCATGAGTTATCAGCCGATAGTGTATTGCGTGAACCATGACCGCCTTTATCGATAATATTAGCACCTAATGGTTCTACGAACAGTAGCGATCAGCTTATAAGGAAATTGCTTAATCTTATCTCTCTTCTGGTAACGCAACGGCTTCGTATAATGGTAACGTTATCTTGATTAATTCTTCAGAAATAGCGCTCACTCTCCGCGACAGGAAGCCTTTCGTATCATTTACGTGGAAAACACAATAACATGCAAGGTCATAAGCTGAACTCAGACATATCCGGCAATAAATACAAATACAACGGTCGTCGAGAACTAGAGCAGATATCATTCGCGTTCTGTTTAAGAATCATTAGCAAAGCAAGGGCTAGTTTACCCGTCAATCTGGCACTTCGACATGATCCACAGATATCGGTAACTCAACACTAAGTCTGCTCTACAAGCATCCATGCTGTATAGTAATCAAAACATGTCTTATGTGTTTGTGTCAGAACTATTCAACAAACACTTCAGAAGCGTGTTGCAATCAGGCGCTGTTGTTACTCTCACGATGTTACCCTGTGCCCCACCGTTTGACGGTGAATAGGACGTGCGATCTCGGAGCCCCCCACAAGGTTTTACAGAATATGCGGAGAGTTCATACATAAACATTTCTGGCGGAGCCTTATTTTGGCTGTATTTTTCGATAACAAGTGCATCAAATGCTAGAAATTCAAATAATTTTTGGCAGTCATGCAATATACATATATATATATATACTACAAATTTTTTTTAACATCATAGACAAAGTTTGTTAACAAAATCTGTGCTACAAAGCTCATGACCCTAGAATTTTGCAGGTTGCCTCTGGTGTCACCCAGCGTCGCCCAACCACTGTGTTGCACTGGAAGCCGGGGTAACACGGGTGAAATCGAAGACCTGGATGCAATAAGCCTCAGAATGCTTTGATCCCATTCGCGTCTGGCAACTTAATCTTTCAGTTACAACATCGAGAGAGCCGTCGGTTGCCCACATACGACTTGCGTTGGCGCTAGCAGCATAGCCTGACTTGGATAATCCTATTCAGTTTGCACATCATCAAATTGTAAAAAAATGTATTGAAAATCTCAGCTGCCTATGCAATTCACCACTGCAACAAGTGCCAGTAGTGAATTTTCGGCTGTGCCTCCAATTTCTTAGCGAGTTTAAATTTCCAAAGTTGTATAGTGCACAATTTTTATCGAGGTATATCGTTATATGTTTGAAGGCATAGTCAAGGACGCGACAACGTAATCCAATTAGCTGAGTTGGCTCTACACTGCTAGCGCCAACGAAAGTCGTGCATGGGCAGAAGGCTAAAGCCCGGTGCCTACGTAACAACATTCGTTGCCGTCATCAGTCGAGAAGCAACTCTAGTAATTCATTTACGTAGCCGCTGCATGGCTTCAGCTTGCGCAAAATTTAACTTAAAAAAATTGCCTAAATTCCCCGTCGCTACTGCAATTTTTACACCATAGCAAGTGGCAATGGCAAACTTTCAACTACCGATCCTAATTATGAACAGTTCAAGTCCATAAACGTTGATATTTTAGGAATCAAGGCACGAAATTCATAGACGTCAAATATTTAAGCCACGACTACGTAGCCCGATTAGCTGAGTTGGCTCTAGACTGCTAGCAGTAACGAAAGTTGTTACTTGGGCAGCGGATTTTATAGAGCTCAGTGTTGACTGCAACAGGATGTTTAAAAAAAAGGACGAAAACCTAAAATATGGTGGGTGCACACCAATGCTAGAGTTGCCCCTTCACACACTTCTACATCCGATAAAGCCCAATGCAGACGAGAATCAAAAATTGCCGAGAGTGGCATTTCGCAACAAACCCTCCACCACTAAAAAGTTGCTTGAACAGCGAGCTCAGTGGGATGCGTCTAGACCAATCTTCTGCGTAGCTTTCGAGCAATTCAAAGCAACTTACGGTCCAGTTTTCCCTGTTATCTTTTCACTACTATGGCATGCAACGCCTCCGTTTTTCTTAAAAATTAACGTTAAATGGTGGCGATTATATGTAGTTGCAAGGTCAAAAGTATAAAATACATTTGTCTCAGGGTTACAACGATGATAGCCGAAGGACACTTTCATCTCAAAATTTCATTTACAAACCTCAATTTAGTACGAAACATTCAGTTGCTGAGTACTATACACGGTGAATAATAACCGACGTGTAAACAAGCAATAAGACTTTTTAAATTAATACTTAAAATTTCCTTTTCAATGCAACTTCCAAAAACTTTAACCTCGGACTTTGCGACTGTAAGAACGTTTCTCCGGCTACGTGTGCATTGCAATGCCGTGCCAAACTTGACGATCCGACAAATTTGTCTGGTCAGAATCAGCGAAGACGTCGCTCGTCGGCTTACGACTTTAAGAACAGCTAAACTACGAGTAATTTTTAGCAGTTTGTACGCTACGACAAGCTGTAATTTAATGGTCAGCCTTTGAGTAGGCCTATACCCCTATTTCAGAGCTAGTTTAATGTTGAGAGGACTTTTAGTTTTAGCGTGACACTGAAACGCTGTAAGCTGCAGTCACGGCAACGTAACTGCCAAATTGAAAAGTTCAGTAATAGCACCACTTTTGCGTTAGGGGTAAAACACACATAGGCTAAAGCAGTTCAGCGAGAAGCTGTCAGGCAGGCTGGCAGTTTTTGAGAAGCACGGAATAAATGGAACGCGCATACCGAATAACGGCAGCGGCCTGCTCAACAACCGCTGTTTGGTGTGCGCGCTCCAGTGCATTCCGTGCTTTTCACAAACTACCAGCCTACCTGCCTGCTTCTCGCTGAACTTTTTTTGGTATGTTTTAGCGCTTAGTGTTCGTCGTTCTTATTACCGTTCTATCGCCCACATGTCAATTTATTGTTGTAATTACCGCCGAGATGTCAACTTGCTTTCAGTCACTCGATCGAGTCTGACAAGTTATGCATCAGCCATAAACCCAATTACGACTTCGAAGAACAAAACACATTAGGTGGAAATTGTCCGCCAGACATTCTCTATGGCGCCAGTCTCACCGCTCAAAGCAAAGAAGTTTTAGTTTAGTACGACTACGAAGTACATGCACGGTAGCTGCGTGTCTTCTATAGTGCCGTTTGCAGCTATAATAATTACAATCGCTTAAAACCCGATAGTGAGTAAAGCCTAGAAAGCAACACATATTCACCGAAACAGCTGAGCCAAGTTTTTTGTTTGCCGAGCAATGTTCTTCTGGGTATCATGCAAGTATTCCTAGTTTTTACTGTTACCGGACTGCCAAATCTCCAACCCGTTCAGTGAATTCTCCTGGCTGCCCGTCCGACCAGTATGTAGGTGTATATATTACTACTAATTCCCCCAAATCTCCCTAATGCTCCGAGTGATTCAGGAGGAACAGCAGGGGCGTGTTGCAATCAGACGCCGGAGTTACCCTCGTAGTGTTATCCGTGTAGCAGTGAATGCAATGAGCGACCTCAGCGCCCCAACAAAGTGTTGCGGAATTTTTGGCATACTTGAACTTATACATTTTGGCGGAGCGGTATTTATCAGTATTTTAGGGTAAAGAGTAAAGAAAACTATGCAAAAGTGCTTCACATGCTAGAATTCAAGCAATATATGGCAGTCATACATTTGTAATACCAATTATTGACTATCATAGTCAGTGTTTGGAAACAAAGGCAGTGTTAGGCTAACTCAGCTCATAACCCTATCATTTTGGAGGATTATCATTGGTGTTACCCAACCTGTATCGCATTAGAGGCCGGTGTAGCACGGGTGACACCGAAGGCCTGATTGCAACATGCCTCCTTAAATTTCAGAAAAAAAAAAGCGTAATTCCTGAACGTTTCGTACACTGGACGTGAAATCCAGGATAGGGCCTACCTTACAGGTACAATTACTGGTAAATTATTACATCAATGAAGCCCGAACCCAGGAAGGTGGGACACCTCATCACTGCAAGTAGGCTAGCTAACTGCAAGAAGTAACATTAACCCTGCAAAGAGAGACCTGAGGTGTATTGCACCTCACCCTGCAAAAATTTGCATTTTTATTGGTTTCAAATTTCAGTTGAGTTGCTGGAAACTTGTGACTCTTCATAAAATGACATCTTTCATGTTTTGTGTAAAAATTTAAGTGAAAATACCATGCAGAAGTGAAAATACCGTAGATTTTATGATCAATGGTCCATATAGAGGGAGACCTGCGCTATAGTGCACCGCACCCTGCAGTCGTACGGCCGGCAGCCCCGTACGTATTAACTTCTGTTTATCCTGTGTATCTGCAAGTAACTTCATCCCAAGGTTATAATTACTGATGAACAACGAAGCTTTATACACATTATTTATAATAAATATGACCACCTTAGCTAAATGAGGCTACATCAGTGCAGTCGCAGTCCCTTGTATATTGTATCATTGTATGAATATTGTTGCGTACACTCGTAGTACATTGAATGTTCTGCTTAAGTAGACAGTACAGTCCCTGTACTACAGCAGGTGCCCCACAGTTCCCGAACACATGCACACTGCCTGCATTGGTGAGCCAACTGCCACTGCCTCGGTTATCGTACAAAATGTACATGGCTCTATGCTTTCTACCGGGACGCTAATGCCTGCATGGGCGATGCGCCGCAGTTTTAAGAACTAAGTAGGCTAGGCCTATGTCTTCTACCGTTCTCTTAGAAACTTTCATTTTATGGTGCCTTAATATAATTTAGCATAGAATTGATGATTCTAATTATATCTCTACTCATGTGTGAATGTCTGAGGAGTATGCCCTGCTGTTGATTTTTTATTCGAAATAGCCTACCTATAAATAATGAATTTATTAGCAAATCATTATGCTGTGGTCCATTGCATCTCACCTCTCCCGTTATAACTCCTCGCTAGGGGTCTCCCTTTGTAGCGTTAATATGTCGTTCAGCAATTTGACAAACAGAAATCAAGGTTGACACTTGACTTATGTTATGCTTGAAATAAACTGTTTAATAATAAACTAGAGCACTCTGAGAGCGCATACCTTCGCCAAGTGAGCCAACGGTAGCAAAAATTCAAATTGGCTCTGAAACCATAATTTTCTTTGCATAAACTCCAAAATCTGATTATTGGTGCCTTTTTATATTAAAAACAGCTTGTTTAATTTTTTTGAAGATCCGTTCATAACATTTTGAGTTAGGCTATGGCATCGAGAAAAATGACGCAGACAAACAAACAAACAAACGGATGGACATATCTTCACCAAAAGTTAATCATCTGTTCCTCCTAACATACCTAACAATCCCTGTAAATTTTATCCAAATCGGTTCATAACTTTTTGAGTTATCCTGGTGACAGACAAACAGTCAAACAGACAAACATGCAAATAGACAGACAGACAAACACGACGAAAACATAACCTCCTTGGCGGAGGTAATCAGATAGGAAACACCGAAACATTGCAGAAACAAACGTTTTCCCTTCCGGGAAAGTAGTATAAAGCCAAGTGTCTTTACAGAATAGCTATAAAATAAAAGAAACTCCTTACTCATTGTCATGTTCTTTCTTTACAGTATGCAATTGTTGCGGTCAACACATGACACACGTCATAAATGACTTGCATAAAATTAGCTTTACCAGTAAAAAACTTCTAACTTACCTTACGGAATGACATCGTTGAAGATTGAGATTGATGAAGTTATAAGTTTTACATTCAATTATGCGTCACTTTCCAAGGTCGGTTAGGAGCGCAATTCCAAGGCAGGTTCCGCGACTGATATCTCGGCCTTTAGTGGCAAATACATTACACACAAACAGTGGCCATCTGGGAGTGTCAGTTGCAGAAGTAACGTAGACATGCAGAAACTAAAAATGAGGACAATTATGTCGACAATATCACTTTACCAAAAAAGCAAATGCAATATTATGTTACAACTTCACCCTACTCAAATCCAGTACTTTTGTTGACATATTTAAGTAGAAAAAAGCATTCTAAGACGTTCTTCATGAATAACGTTTTCGTCGCAAATGCTTATTTTTGGAGATATTTGACTTTGAAGTTCCCATTGTTTTTCTAGGAGATCCGTCATTACGGCCATATCGCGCCATAGCTTTGTATACAAACAGGAGAGCGAAGCACGCACGCATTATTGGAACACGCACTACCGGTACCTATTTAGTCTTTAACTAATTGTGCACTGGCGAACTGTGCTTCTTGTGAGATAACCATCTTACCGGTGTTGGTGACTTTATGCGTAATAATTAGTTTTTGTTGACATATTTACGTAAAATAAGGCATTTTAAGACTTTTTCATGAATAACTTTATCGTTGGAAAGGCTCATTTCTAGAAATATTTGACATTAAAGTCCCCTTTATTTTTCGATGAGAGAAAAGATACACCTTTACGGCCATGACGAGCCACCTAGAACGAAGCCCAGTAAATAATTTTTCGGCTACAAAGTGGTCATTACTCATGAGGTTAGGAAGCAAGGACTGCTTCTGTTAATATCCTACGAAAGATTCTTACTCATAAGGTTAGGAAGCAAGGACTGGTTATGTTGATATCTTACGAAAAATATAAAAATTGGTGTAGAGTATAGCGATATCAAGCTACTCCGCCATATTGCAAACAAACCTGCCGCTAAATAGCGCGACATTATCGTAATGGCGGATCTTATATTTCTCATAGAAAAACAATGAAAATCTTAAAGTCAAATATCTCGAGAACCAAGCATTTTCGACGAAAACGTTATTCACGAAAAACGTTTTTCAATATCTTATTCTACCTTAATATGTCGACAAAAATACTGAATTTGAGTGAATGAAGTTGTAAAAAATTGCCGCAAATACTTCCATTTATGCTTCTTTCCTCAAGGTCTGTCCATACACTTGATTCAGGCGTTTGTTGTTTTTAGGTGAAGTAAAATTTACCTAACCTTGCCTAACGTAACCTTAACTAACCGTACCCAACATTACTTTACCTAACCTAACCTTACGTAACCTTACCTAACCATACCTAATCTTACCTTACCCAACCTTACCCAACCTTACCCTACCTTACCCAAACTTACCCAATCATACCTAACCTTACCCAATCATACCTAACCTTACCCAATCGTACCTAACCTTACCTAACCCCAAAAAAAAACTTCAAAAGAGGTTTTCCACTACACTGTCCAAGTGTGGTTATTTTCTCCCATAGGAAAACAATAGGAACTTCTAAGTGAAATATCTCAAAAACTAAGCGTTTGCGACGAAAACGTCATTCGTGAATAAAGTCATAAAAAGCCTCATTTTACCTAAATATCTCAACAAAATCATGAAAATCTCCGTTGTAGCTAAATCGGACATTGAGCGAAAATAATACTTTACCAAAGAATCTCTGAGACAGCATACTACCTCCGCCTAGCAACGTAGTGTCAACGTAAATTTCAAATCTGCCCTAAAACTGTCAGGATTTCGTTTTGATCATCTCTAAAATTTGGACTTTTTTTTCCTTCTTAAAATTCTTACCAGTTCATGTGATTTTCTTGAAGATCCGTTCTTAATTTGTGAGTTATGTTCTGAGAAACATTAAAACAATTAAGACAAACAAAGTCAGACATACACACAGACAACCAGAATTCGCTCATTTGCGCCTTTTAATATTTAACGATTTCTGCCATTCCATGGAGGCTCGTTGATAATTTTTTGAGTTATGCCCTGACAAAACAGGACGGCAAACATAAATAAATAAATAACTTTTATTAAGAGCACAATGGGTTCACAAAATACGCTTACCAGCTCACAAGTACAAATAAACTAGCCAAAGTTCAACCTAGTGATTAGGCCAGACACAAATATTAATGGCCACGCACCATGAGAATAAATAGATACACTCAGCCTACACCTGCAGACACGAATGGCATTGAGCAGCTCAATCTCACACAGGAACACAGGTAATAAACAAGAGAGAAAGAACTCTACATAGTCGTGTAATCAAACATTGTCAACACCAATATTTTGCTAATTCAAGCCTTATAACACATCTAACGATTGCCGTAGATTTCGTGAAGATTCGCTGATAACACAACAGCAAACAGACCCCGTACGAACAGATTTTTATTAAAATATGATCATTTGCTTCTCGCAACATCCCTAACATTTCTAAATACAAATCTTAAGCAGATCCGCATATAACCTTTTGAATTATCTTACCAAGAAAAACAGACAAACAAAATACATTGAACGGATCTTTACCAAAAGTTAATCGTCTGTTCCTCCCGATATACTTAACAATCCCTTTAAATTTCAAGACGATCCGTTGATAACTTTTTGAGTTATCTTGGTGACACAGCTCCCTCAGGGGGCCTTGTATGGGTCATAGGTTTGGTACGCCATGAGTTAGGTTTGCCCATACTGTGTTATGGGGAGCTGCTCCCTCAGGCGACCCTGTATAGGTTACTAACATAGTTAGGCCTTCGGGACACCTTTCGTTCGCGCACATGTTATTTCCTTCCACCTTCATACTCCTACTGATGATGTTTTTCCTCTTCTTTCCCGACTTGCTGTTCGCATGCACGTTGAGTAAAATATGGGTTCCAAATATCTTTTCATATTCTCTATGTTCGTTTTTTTTTTCTTCTCTGTGGATCACAGCGTACCCTGTGGGAAGGGAAGCTTGAACTAGGAGAATACGACGTGCACTACGAATAAAAATAGGCAAATGAAAAATGATGGTAAACTAACAGGAACCAGTCCTATTTTCCCTAACTTAAGAAAATTCCAAATTAAATTACGAAATGTAAATACAGTTACGATAAAAGGAACGTAAAACGAATCTAAAGTGCATAGTCTATGAAAAACATTGAAGCTTGCCGCTCTTAAACAAATATATTTTAAAATTTTCTCCCTGAATATATAGTGCAGCAGAAAAATAAGTTCTGATGCAAACGCTGGTGACGGTATAGCAGGTTATAACTTTACTTGTTTGTTTAAAGAACTTATAAAATGTACGGTAAGGCAATTCGAGAGTGATTGGCCTATGTAAACATAAATAAATGGCTGCGCCACGCTTTGGTGGCCAACGCGTGGAATATAAAGGAAACGCAATATTTGATATGTTCAAATTATTTCCGGAGGTTGCGAATATGAAATCGATGTTGGATGAATAAAAATGTACCTCTAATGCATACAAATTTCTCGGAAGTGAGTTGACCAAAATAGTAAAATAATTCATATGGCAGAGCTCCTCGTGGAAATTCGTTAGCGAGACCTGATTGAAATTCAATTATAAATGAAGTAATTCTTGGAAAGAAAGTGTATGTTATCGTCAAGCTCGGTGGGGATATTAGCAAGATTTCCAAAAAATATTCTTGAAAATTGACTCCGAAATAACAACGCAAAGCATGTGCCTTTGAAATTTTAACTTTCAGCTGTGTTTTTGGCAAGCGTTAAGAACCGGTTGAACCTCATTTGGAAAAGATTTGCAAATTGCTTGCGGTAGATAATGATTCACTGGAAATCAAAGCTGGGCTTTAGAGAATGATAATCATGCACGATTTTACAATCGCCGACGACCAAATATCGAGTTTGGAATTTGGTTAAGATTTGATTAATAGAACGCCTGAATTAAACTATTTTTTCAGAAATTTTTTGGTTAGAAAAGCGTAAGAAATGAGACGTAGAAGATTTTTGTTGTGATATTGTGACATAATTCAGGCAGTGTGAGCTGCCCTCACCCGTGTTGGTTTACGAATCGCTCGTGCAACAAGGGACGCTATGAGTTTAGGTCCTAAGCTAACCATGGATCAATAATTGAAACTATATCTTTCTACTATTAATCCTGTTACCCCATGAACTATAAACCACTGTTCTAGTAAATATTGATGTGCTGAAAGAGACTAACTTCAATAATCAACGTACTATCTAACAGCTTAGCTCAGCATATATTGTAGCTAGCAGTTGAACTAAAATTTAGCTCAAATTTTTGATGGGCACAGTGAGCCAGTTAAGAATACATTTATTGAAGGAAAAATGAAAAATATTCGTTAGAGTAGAATCGAATCACAAACTGGAGTGTTAAGATACTTGGGGGGTTTCCATAGCTATCGACATCCTTTATGTCCCCTATTTCTTCCTCTGTTAGATCGCCTTAGTTGTGGAGACGGAGGTTTAAACTCTTCAATAATCTAATCGTCCGTAAATAGAACTTCGGTCATAACATTACTTCCTTTTGACTCGAGTGCTTTGTTTTTGGAAGCGAGTAGTGTTGGGTTACTTCGTAATTACAGTCGGCGAACAGCTTTGAATGTCCTTATCTGCCGAGGTTAGCCCACAGCCAGCGAAACTATGCTTCGTGACTGCGAGAAATTCACTGGAGTCTAGTTGAGATATGGGACTGAGGGACAATAGTTGCTCCATGAGCATTAAATTAAGAAAGCCTCACAGATTTGTTTCAAAAGAATGCGGATCTCTCAGCAGCAAAATAACCTCTCAGGCTGCGCTAACTTCTCGAAGTCTAGATCTTCTTAGTGAGTTCGTCTCTAAGAACGATTGTGATTGGTTCCCTCAGGGGTATATTCTGGCGGGCTCTATTCCTGTCAGAATCTATGTGGGCCCCACGAACCCAAGGGTTGTCCCGACCGTATTCTCCGCGGGAGACATTGCATCTGACCCCAGCTTCTGCTGACGAGGTAAGTTTGTAAGGTTAGGTAGGTTTCTATGCGAATTTCTGGCTTGTCCAGATTGTGAATTTTCGTCTTGGAGGGAAGAGCGGCAGCGCAAAGTGCTGCCGCTCTTCGAATCGGCTTATAAGTGAGTGAGTCACTGCGGCCGCTGTTCTGTGGCCGTGGTAGAGACTTTGGGGCTGTTTCTTATATTCGTGCTCTGTGACACTTTAATGTACAATTGGGAATCGCCGCTTCATCTACGTCTATGGTTTCATCATAATTTTGGATGGTTGTTGAGCGGTTTTATCACAAAATCTGCTCACGACGAATGCAGGTCCTGTTTTGAGGAGTATTTGGCAGACTGCTTGGAAGGAATTGTTTCACTGCATGTCACCGAATGGGAAAGAAGATTGTCTTACCTGACAAAGCGGAAACGGTATAGTTGACAGTTACAGTGCATCCTCTGTAACCAAATTAGACAGTACGTAATATCAACAAAAAAGTAGCCTCAAAAACTATTCTCTGTCGTTTTTGACGGCCAAGTAAGCTAATCATTAGGTATTCCAAGCTTCTTCAATTGATGTCGGTACAATTCTTAACTTGTACCGCATTATGTGACAGCTACCCCCAGCCCCACCATCCATAACTTTTTGAGTTATGATACTAAGAAAAAATAAGTAGACAAACAAATAAATTAACGGATCTTCACCAAGAGTTAATCATCTCTTCTTGTTAACTCCCCTAACAATCCCTGTAAATTTCGTAATGATCCGTGCTTAACTTTTTGAGTTAGCTTGGTAACAGACAAACGGAATAACAGAAAGATAAACACGACAAAAACGCAACCTCTTCGGAGGAGGTAATGATCATCACAAATTCTTCGCTATAATTTTAACGGCCTAATGCGCTATAATATTACTAGTAGTCCGCGCCGCCATCAATGACGGGAAAAAATAATTATTGCAACGAAACCCCCTTAATTTTTTTCACTGCTTTTCGTGGTTTCTTTATTGACGAATGTCCGTCCCTCTTTGCTCGTTATTCTTCTGCTTAATTTGACCCTTATGAGCTCTTGAAAATTAGTCGCAGTGGACAGGAAGGACAATCTAATATCAATGCTGCCACTTGAAGTAGCTACATGCGACTTGTTTTATTCTGAGCTTTTAATAGTTTAGCTTGGCTGCGGCTGTACTACGTGCAGCAGATGACTTTTCTCCTATTTATAATGCTTCAGATCGGAACGGAGGGACCGAACCACTATCTGTGTATTATTTTTTATAATGGGATTCTGTCTACGGTTCTGTCGATTAATTTATCTATAGGTCCACCCGTCTGCAGGCTGCGCTCCCAGATCAAGTAGGGGAAATACGGTGCCATTATTTGGTCTCTGATGAGTACAACGGAGTCAATATTAAGCTGTCACGGCTCGCAGGTGATAGATGTGCTATCTAACTTAAATTATATTCTCACACTTCGTCCAGGTCCAGGCGAATTGTTATATAGCAGTTAGCAGCAGAACTCAGAGTAGAGTGTAAGATTTACAAGTATATGAACGGCTGCCGCCACAAGTTGCAGGTCATCGTGTCGCTGGAATACGATTCTAATTCTGTTTGTTACTCTACGCCGCTGTTAATGCTCTGTAGCAGAGAGGAAGATGAGAGACGAGCATTACTGGAATTTCCAGCAGCTTTTCCGCTTGGAATTTTGAGTTATAACGTAGAATTATGCTACTCTAGATACCCTCTATGGAAGAATGGAATATCCTGCGGATTTTTATAAACACCGCTAGGAATTCGTGGAGAAATTATTAGAATATTAGGCTATTCGTGGTACCTGCTATGGAATACCGGAATTTCCAGCAGTTTTTTCATAAAAATCTTGGGGAATTCCTGAAATACAACATAGAATTCTGATATTCTAAATATCTACGATGGAATTGCAGAGTAATGAAGCATGAGTCTGCTTTGTAGGTATCCTCTGCGCCTCTGACAACTATCGCTAACGGACAACTACCGTCAACTAATGTCTTTTACCGCCAACTACCAATTATTCAACAATCACCAACTCCGTATGATACTCGTCCATAAGAACAGTTATTGCTCACACTTCCTGTATTTGACGATAACCAGTTTACCGTGTTGCAACTCAAGAAGCTGGCCAGTCAGAAACGGAAAGTTACAAGGATTATTTCGAAAAATATAGCGATACTTTAAAGAATCTTTTGTGAAGAGCAGTATACATTGCACATGAAATGTTAATAAGGCTTCACTTTACAGAAGGAATTATGTCAGCACGCCATTCCAGCCCAAAAGTTGCTTCTGGTGCTGTAAAAGTCTCTATCAGCCGCCACTGCAATTTTCTATGAATTATTATATTTGTGTTGTTCAATCAGTGATTATATGTTCTCTTGATTACCTCCGCCAAGAAGGCCATGGTTTTGTCGTGTTTGTCTGTCTGTTTGTGTATTGCCTGTCGCCTAGATTACTCAAAACATTATGAACGGATCTTTACGAAATTTACAGGGATTGTTAGGCATGTAGACATAAAATTAATTTTTGGCCGAAATCCGTTCTTCCGTTTGTTTATTTTTCTGCCTATTTCTTCTTTGTACCATTACTCAAAAAGTTATGGACGTATTTTTACTAAATTTACCTGGTCGAGTTGTTAGGTATATTACGAAGAGGAAATGTTAAAATTTTTGTGTTGATAGGTTTGTTCATTCATTTGTTTGTCGCTGTGTTTGGTTTCATGCTAGTGAGCACAATAACTCAAAAAGTTATGGATGTATCTATATGACATTGACAGGACTTGTTAGTAATGCTAAAAGACATAAATGATTAAATTTTGGTGATGATCGGTTTATCAGTTTGTGTGTTTGACTCATGTTTGTCATAATGTTTGTTAACAGCATAACTCAAAAAGTTAAGAACGATCTTCATGAAAATTGCAGGAGTTGTTAGTATCATCAAAAGGCACAAATGATTAGATTTTGGTGTGGATACGAAGAAAATCATGGTTACAGAACCAATTTGCATTTTCATTACCATTGCCTTGCTTGGCGGAGGTATGCATTCTCAGCGTGCTCTCTAGCTTATGTATCTACTATATAATAATTCACGTCGTGTTTTTATTTATTTATTTATATATTTATATCTTTCCTGTCACGCTCTATGGGAATAAGATAGGAGAAAATTCAGATTTCAAAATGTAAAAA
>LQNS02278070.1:30681405-30692243 GCA_001587735.2 Parhyale hawaiensis
TGAAGAAAATGTGTCAAACAAGATGACAAGACACAAGATCACAAGACACAAGACACAAGATCACAAGACACAAGACACAAGTAAACAAGCAAGACCGGTTCACAGACTTTTAGTATAATATAGATAGATAGATGATGCCCTCGCTTGGAGCAAAATTCTTATAGCAGTGAGCTTATGCCGTTATATCGTCCTCAGGGAATACTGCTAAAGCTGTGCCAGTAATATATAGCATGTGGCCTGCCTGATATTCAAGTATAGGTAATAGGTGTGCCTGTAAGTTAAGTTAGGTAAGTACCTATTCTGGTGGCACCGAACTATCCAAATACCTGTAGTTACTCTAAGGTATGCCACGTACTACATCGAGACCGCTGAAGTTAACCAGTTTACAGTTCTTCGTTTGCATTCCTCGATTTGGTTTTCTCATTCGTACTCGATCAATTTTCTCGCAGGGGTTACCACCTTTTTTTGTCATATACGATACCTTCCTGCAAAATAATGCGAGTAGCACCAGTAGATTTATTCTAAATCTGAAGCACTTGAAACTGGCGTTCCAAGAGCGCGAAGTGTGAGTAACACCTGTATCAAGATGACATGCAGTAGACGTTTAGTTAACCCTTTCGCTACGGAAATTTTGCTCTTTTATGAGGTTCTGTAGGAGTCTCATATAAGACACTATCATTGTAGTCACTTGAGCTCAGCTACAGTTTAGTTCAGTCGTAGATAAAATACTACCACTGACTTCCGACGGATTGTTAAATATGTTGTCCAAATTCCCAGGGAAAGTAACAACGCACTGGTTTTAATAATCAAAACTTTGATGCGGGACATATACGTACCGTCAGTATCGAAAGGGTTAACCCTTTACGGCATGGGTAATCATACATGACCTGTACCTAGTAGGGTTATTCCTACGGAAAACGGTTCAAACGTGTTTGATTCACAATCTTGGTTGGAGATAATCTCATTCGATTAGCTTCAACTTGCCCAGGACTTCAATCCTGACCAGCAGCAAGTTGAGTTCGAGGCCATCGCAAGCGTAAATGATTTGCGATTAACGCCTGAAACTCAATCTAAACTGACAAATTTTATAGAATGAGAATTGAAGTTTCAGAGAATTAAAATTAATAGAATTAGATTACCTAGATCAAAGACGGTAATGGAAGACGCCTATATAGGATGTGTTCGATTGGGCGCCAAAATTAAGCCTTGGAAGCTTGACTTATCTGAAACTTCAGAAGTCTCGGATTCTCTCTAAAACGCGTTACAAGCGTTAAGAGCAAAGTGATTACGTTTAAACTGCTGAAAACGTATTATGGAGTAGCATTGCGTTCTTGGAAGTCTCGAGGGTAGGTAACTGCTAGAGGGTCGATGCCTGACACTTATTTCAGTGGGTCCCAGCCAGCGCACCTGCCTGCACATTCAAACAAGTCAAGCCTGAAAGGCTTAATTTTGGCGCCCACTCGAAGATGCTCATAAGCTGCTAATAATAGTTAAGGAAAATTTAGACTGACAGTTGAACAGATGCATGAACGTTTCAATGCTTACCGTAGAGTGGAGTTACTTGCACATTCACTGGCGACGTAACTCCGACAAACCGGTTCTTTTTCGTAACGCAAACAAAGAATAGATTTAAGACTCATTATTCTAGTGATAAAATGCATAAATTACTTGCATGATAACTCCCAGACGGTCCCAAAAAAAAAAAAACTATCTTATGCTTGGAGGCTGCTCTGCTAGTCAAGCTAACTGCACTTTAAGGCAATGTACCATCTGCAGCTACCAATAAATATTATTCATACCGCTAAGAAAGACTAGATTAAATAATTCTGTATCGAGAGCTTTACTCCCTCCCAGTAAGACGACGAAGAAGAAAAAGCACGCACCCCTTATGTGTCTCATGTCAATAGCTCCTTTTTTTTTTTTTTTTTGCGCCGGCTGCTGCATCTCTGGGTGCCGTCGCCCTTTCCAGTCGGCATTTCATGCATGAGGCTCCGCTGCATTTCCCGTCCCTCGTTTGCACTTTAACGGCCAAGTTAGTGCTTCTGTGAACCCTAGAGCTCTCGCGCCCAAACGGCTGGCTATTTGCTTGATCACCGTGGCTGTAAACCGGACATAAACTGCGACAAGGCCCTGTATACTCCTGAATTATGTTGATGCGTTCGAGTTTGCATGTAATTATCCCACAGGTTCTTAAGAGAAGGCACTAACATCTGATAAAGTTACTGCGTAGTTAGCTGTACAAGGTAGGAGAATACGGAATGACCATGGTTCGTTTAGTACAAGCACATGTTGCAAAAATTGTTTATCTCTACAGTAACTGATATGAAAGTAGTTGTTGAATGTTATATATTATATGTGTTGCTCTATATGTCGTGTATGTATAGTATTTGAGAAGCGTAACGATTCCGTACTAAGTACAAATGAAATCCATAAATTCAATACGGTATTGTTTTCCATCAATTCTTCATGGACGGAGGGAAGCGGTTGATGGAGTGAAATATTTGAGAGCATCGACAGAAATTAATTATTATTCATTGAATTAGAAGAAATTTTGCCAAATAGGTTTTGGTAACACTTAAGCATTCTCTATCCAAATATTTATTTTATTATTTTCCAGAGAAATAGTGTTATTTTTAACGTCCACAAACGTGTACGATAGATACGAAAGTGTGAAAGGGGGTCATAAAAATGTAGCGCTATAATTGATGTGCGAAATTTTTTTATTTATTTATTTTTTTTCAGCGAACATCGTGAAGATTCTTGAGCATTCTGTTATCTTTCTTTTGCTATTGCTGGGGCAAAGAGCTGTTCCATGCCTCCTTGCGGTAAAGCATCTGTTTTAGCTTCTTTTTGGTATGAATTGAGTCTTAATGTTGTTTTTCTACTGGGTCTTCCCTCGTTGGACATATCTATATTAAATGCATTTCGTCGATGCGCGTTCATGCTGGATGGTGTTGTGTCTTGTGATCTGGCGCATCGTCCAAAAGTTGGTGGGCTGTGCTTTCTCAATAAAATATTAATGGTCCTAGTCGTTCACTAACAGCTTTTCTTCCAGAGCCATTTACTCGGGTGAAGTATACGCGGCGTACTGGTGCTTTTCATGAGTTTGCTTTGGAACGGGCACGATGCCGTACAAGCCAGAGTTCTCGTTCGTTTTTTTTTTCAATCATATGTAGAAGTCTGGAATGGTATTGATGGCTCTGCCTTTGCTGGTGCAACTATTGGCAGCTTTAAGTAAACTATAAACAGGGCTATTCTGTGATCTCTCATCTTCTTTCTTTTTTTATCCGCTTTCGCTTGCTGGGCTGGTTACGTGGAGGTTTGTTAACTTTGGGAAGTTTTTCGGTTCTCACGTCGAAAGTCTACTGTATCTTAATAAAAATTAGTAATAATGCTTTGCATCGTTTGGTTCGCTTTCGCTCATCCAATATAAACTATGTTTAGTTGAAGTTACACCCTCAGGGAAGCGGGAGGACACCATGAGTTTCCTTAACCTCAGCTGCCCCTTCGAAACAAATTCTGTTTTCGGAGCCACTTGCGTTCGTCCTACTCTTACTGGTGAATTTCTTCACTGCTGTTACTTGGTTATTTGACATGCTTCTTGGTCCTTCTTTCTGCTTCACTATATATCACAAAGACCGCTTTGGTAGCTATGTTTAAACTAAAAATATTATAAAAGCATCATAGAGCTTATGTTATACCTCAAGATGTCGCGTACCTTGGATGGATCGTAGTCCAAAGCTATAGTCAGTTAGGCGTTTTTTTCCTAAATGCTGTCGGGAAAACCCTCTTCTAGAAGCGCCTAATAGCTTTATTATGTCTTACGGCGTATTCGATTGGGGGCCAAAATTAGGCTTTAGAGGCTCGATTTCTTCGAAACTTCACGCAGGTGCTCTGGCTTCCACCTGCCGAATTGAGTTTCGGGCATTCACCCTCAATCAATTCAATCTTGCTCCGTAAAATGGAAGTCTCGCAGCAGGGTCAACGAAATCGCATTACTTCTCGCACTTGTAACCCAATTAAAAGTGGCAATGCTAAAGCTTCTGTCGAAAGTTTCGAATAAGTCAAGCCTCGAAGGCTTAATTTTAACTCTCTCTGTGACCAGCTTTGGCTCTCTGCGTTTCTTTAGTCTTACCCATGGTCGATTTTCTCTTTTTTCAATTCTCTTTTAACTTATTTTCATACGCGTTGATATCTACGCTCGGGTGCTCCATTTATCCATTTCCATACCATACTACATGTCGCATTCTTCTCTTTTCTTTCAAAGGACCTTACAATGTCTAGAATGGCTTACGGTAGCGTACAATTAAATGCAACCGAACAGCATGTTCCAGATCGATGTTTTAAATAATTTCATATACCTAAATGGTATTATTTTCTAATTCCGCATACAAAGAATTAACCTATCAGAGTTCCTGTTGCACTCCACTAACGGATACTTTGACGAGCAAGTTTACGATGCCTTTTGCAGCTGCTTGCTTTCTTTTGAAGATTCCGGCACAGTTTTAAAGGAATTTTTATGCACCTGAACCTGCAACGCTGCTTGGCTGTTTAATATTCAGTTCGACCGAGCACGACTGCTGTGTTGGCACACAACTACCATTTCTGAAAAGAGTTTAGATTTCGTTTTTTGACTAAATTTTTAAAGCTGTTCGCAATGATTGCATGGCATTGTTCCTTTCAGTTTTACCAGCTAATTAACGTTTTGGAAAACCTCAAAACTTGTCACTAGCCATTAAAACCCAATAGCTCTCGCTTTTTGAAAATGTTAATAGTGTTGGCCTTACAAGAAATTAGAATTTGTTTTTGGACATTGAAAGGTGAAATCCACTTGTGTTTCTCACAAGTTTCTAATAAAAGTTTCACAAATTTCCAGAACTGTTACCAGGTATACTGCATAGCTTACTTTTTGAACTTTGTTTTGCTAAAAACGGACAGGTGTTATACCAGACAAGTACCCCTGCTAAAGCCACTCATGTTCTTTGAAAAGCTTGGATAAGTGCTGACAAAAATATCGTAAACTGTTAGCATGCATTGACACTGCATGGCTCAGTTATTTAACTTTGCTTCGCCAAAAACAGTCTAGCATTTTGCCAAGCAAATACCCCTGTTAGGGCTGCTCGTATTTTTAGAAAAGTTTTGGACAAGTACTGACAAAAGTTCCCCTAAACTGTTGGCATGCACCAACAACATGGTTTCCTTCTTTAACTTCAGTTTGACAAAGAACAGAGCACCAGCGGCCGGGCGGACCTGCAAGGCAGTTGTGTTTTTCGCTCCATAAGTCCCAGCATTTCCAGACCTGAGCTGGAGCAACAGCGGCAGTGTTTCTCACAGAACAAAGCCGAAGCATTTCTCGCAGCCTCGGGCAGGCGTGTTCACCTCAAAACTTTGAGGTCAGACAGGCGGAGGAAGTTAAGGCATCTCTGCTGGTGGTGGTGGCTTCTCGGAACCCAATTGCTGGTCCCTCCCAAGATGTGCAGGCGGGCGGCCCTCTAGGGTCGAATGTCTCCGGCCCTTGCTGCCTGGGGAGCAATGCGACTGTCAACTACGGCTAGCTGTTGCTTTCCAACGGTTACTGCGGCAGCGATGCAGTGAATAAGTGGACGAAGGTTTATTTTTTATCAAAGACCTTGATGTATAAATGTTTCATTGTTTCTTTCTAATAGTGATTTGGCCCTAAGGGTTCGTTATATTTGTTTCTTTTTCAAATATCAAGGCAGTAACGACTCTGTGAATTAGTGAATGAAACTTCTTTTTTTTTTACTGCGATGCGTCCGTAAGTTTTCGTCCACGTATCGTTATTGTTTACAGCGACGACAAGGTTTCTATTTACTCTGACGTAGGCTATCTGCCTTCATCTTTTCCAAGATTTTTACTGCAACGACGAAGGTATGTTTCTAAGTCACGTGCTGCAGTTGAAGGATTATTGCAGCAACGACTCGCGTTGGCGTAGGTATCTTTTTTTTTAACTGTCGTTGCCTTGCAGCGTTTAGCATAGGAAATTGCATAAGATGTGGGTTGCTGGTGCTATTATACTAGTATGCTCTGTAAAAATTAAAATTATGTAAATTTTAAAGAAAATTCTTGGCATTTATGGTGCCAGGGAATTTTCCGTAAGGCTTACGGGAATTCCGTAATTTGCCCAACAGTTGGGGAAAAAAAAGCAGGCTCGGTGCAGGACTCGAATCCTCGCCATAGCGGATCTAAAGTCAACATCTTTACCACTGCGCCGTTAAGTGCTTATACGAAAAAGCTGTATTAAAGCAAATGTTGTTGGCTGCTGATGATATTTACCTCCGCCAAGGAGGTATGCTTTGGTCAAGTTTGTTCGTCTGTGTTCGTCAATCAGTATGTCACGAATTTTTATGAAATATATTGTCATTATTAGGTATGTCAGCAGAAACAGATGATTAACTTTTGGTGAAAATCTGTCCAACTGTTTGTTTGTAAGCCTATTTTTTCTAGCAACATAACTTAAAAAGTTATGGAACGATTGTTACGAAATTTACATGAGTTTTTGAGATATATTACGAAAAGTTAGGGACCAAATTCTTACGATAATTTGTTTGTTAGTGCGCATGTTGGTGTGTTTAATTTTATGCATGTTAGCAAAGTAATTAAAAAAGTTATGAATGGATCTCTATGAAACTTTCATGGATAATTAGCACTGTTGAAATGCATAAATAATTGAATTTTAGCGATGATCGCTAGTTCTGTTCGTGTGTTTGACTAATGTTTGTCAGAATGTTTGTTAGCAGCAAAATTAAAGAAGTTATGAGCAGACCTTCAAGAAAATTACAGAAGTTGCAATTACTGTCAAAAAGTATTATTAATTAGTTTCAGGACCAAATTGAATGTTTTGTTACCGTGCCTTGCTTGGCGAAGGTGTGTGCGCTCAGAATGCTCAAGTAATTGATGCATTATCTTGTTTTAAAGGATTGACCTAAAATTGTACATGTACGTTCAACAGTCACGTATTTGCTGAGTGTTGTAGTCCAATGGGGAAGTATTTATATCGTTCACAATTTGTTTAACTTTGCTTTATTTTTAATATTATTATTATTAAAACTTTACAACCCGGGCCGCCACGGACAGGTAGTACTACTCAAATGAAGCAGTTTGCAACACCGGGAAGCCCGAAACGCTGCTAAAGAAAATCCAACAAAAAAACATTAAATGCTGACTTAAACGCCTGCAGGCCAATACGACCAAAAGCCGATGCCGGCAACAAATTCCAAACCTTAGCCGACCAGGGCACGAAGCACCGACAGAACTGATTAGTTCGACATTTGACAGCCTCCAAAGTGGAAGAGTGCGCTCCACACTCAGCTAGAGTCTCTCTCCCAAAAACCTTGAGGGCTGGGAGAGAAGAATACAACCAATGCCTCTCATTATTGTGCACCTTATAAAACATACATAGCTCTGCTACTCTTCTCCTGTGGGACAGGTTCACTAGATCATTATCAGCGCACAGCCTGCTGGCTGAACTAACAAGTCGGTCAAACAGACGCAAGTGCGTGTCACCAAACACAGAATTCACTTTACGCAGGAGCCCAATCTTACTGGAAGCACATGACACCATTCACCCAATTTGCGGCTTAAAAGTAAGCTTCTTATCAAAGACAAGACCGAGACTCTTCAAGGAGCTAGACTCCTGAAGCAAACTGTCCTCTATCCCCAGATGTGAATGCTGCGGTAAAAGTTTACGAGACCGACTGATAATCATAGACTTGGTCTTACTGGCATTCAGCTTCATACTCCAGGCCGAGCACCATGCACTAATGTGCGACAGATTCCTATTCAGAGACTCGGCGAGATCATTACGCATGGTGGGGCAGGTATCACTGCCATCAAAGTGGAATCGTCGGCATAGTTATGCATCGTATTCTCTAGCGAGAAGAGCATGTCACTAGTATATAGAACGAACAACAACGGGCCAAGTACGCTACCCTGAAGGATGCCAGACTCCACTGCGACGGAGGCACTCAAAACGCCGTCAACATAAACACTCTGCATTCGCTCAGAAACAAAATCACGAATGATTGAAAGAACCCTACCACGTCAGCGAGAACGTCAGCAAGCTGCTTAGAAAACAGAGGAAACGTACTCACGGGTCCACCCCTCCATAAGGATCAAGACCCTCAAGCAGCACCTTGATAATACCAGATCTGAACGCCAAAGAGGTTGAACGAGGTTCAGGGTGACATCCAACAGGCAATGACCATATATCTCTGCTCTGCTTTCCGTTAAAGTCGGCTGACAAAAGCTCCGCCCTAGGTAATGGATCAGTGATGATACTTCCACCGGGATCAATATGGGGCGGCAACGAAGGTTCAGCACCAAACACTGAACCCTTTAGCTAGCTCGCTCCAACAAAGATATGGATGGTCAATACTTAACAGACACCCTGGAACGCTGCTCCTGACGATGCTGTGCCCTCTCATACAAACGCTTATCCTCGGTCCTACGATCCACATATGTCTGCCACAACGTGCGGTCACGTGAACGCCACCAAGCCCCATAAGCCGCTTGTTTAGCTTCAAAAGTAACCGACACTTGTTATCAAAGCACGGTTTGTCCCGAGGTCCCGAGACCTCACAAACCTCTCCGAAAAGACACAGTCAAGCCGTTGAGCTCAGATATAGGATCATCACTACAAATAATCTGGCCCCAGGGTAACGCTCTTACTGCTCCATTAATAGCGTTCCAATCAGCCCCACTCCTAACGAACACCACTCCTGGTGTTTACCACAGGTACAACCTGGTTCAGGTTCAATGACATAACCAGATGTGAGTGGTCTGAAGTGCCAATAGGGGAACCAACTGACACAGTCATGAAGTCCGGGACATCAGTCATAACGACGTCGAGACAATTGCCAGTAATATGCGTGGACTTACGAACTAGCTGCACACAACTAGATAAGGCGCAAAGGTCTAATGCAGCATTAACATGGCGATCAGTCGGCGATACAGATCCCAACCAATCCCAGTGTGTGCATTAACATCCCTCACAAAAACAAACGCTGACTTAGAATCCGTACTCTGGACCGAGGCCATCGCCGTCAGCAAGCAGTCACACAGAGAATAATCAGTTGTGGGCTCCGATACGAGGAGAATAAATAAAAATTATTCAGACGGCCACACACCTTCACAACTATGAACTCATGAGAAGTGCACTCGTGCACTGACTGCCGGTAAGCACAGAAACCACTCGGACATAGACGGCCATGCCGCGAAATCCAGGCACCGATCCCACCAGCCTGCGAAAAGGGGACTGGAAACCTGCCAAGGCCAGCTCCGCGTCCTGCCTCCTACCCGACACTAGCGTCTCGAAACAGCACACGACATCCACCCCACGGGACACAAAGCCAAGCTCCGCGAGGTTCGCATACAGTCATCTAATATTACAATAAAGGAGACAACTCCCCCGAGCTTTTCTCCACATCACCACAAAGTAGAAGGGAAATGATAGAAACAGCAGCATACACAAATCTACAAAAAATAAAGTAATATACAGAAATATTCAGAAATTTGCAAAATAAGTGAAACAGATCCCATAAAGAAATGACGGCATAGGCAGAAGCACGGTCCACTCGGCAGAGCTGCGTATACCGAGAAGGCTAACACAACCTCCAGGTTCGCCAAGTTATGGGGGACGACAGTCACGGTGGACTCTTGGTGCCTCCACCAACCTCCCAAGGCCATGCCGCTCACACCACGGGATTAGTAAATGAAGAAGACAGCAAAAGAAGAAAGTAGTTGAAAGAATAAAAAGAAGGAAAGAAAGGAGAAAAAAAGTCTCGATTGTGCCATCGAGAGGTAGGGAGAGCAGCTGACCGTGGAATGCCGGACACACGGCTTTGGCAACAGCCAGGTAATCTTCTCTCTGGTTGCCGTTGGCTCCATGACGCTCATCCGCCTTTCATATGCATTTCCTCGCATTCGGGTTCCCACAACCCACTTTTTCAGGCTCATACGCCTGCCAAGCAGCAGCCCGTGGCCAATGAGAAGGGATACAAGTTTAGTCGATTGGAATCGATCCTGCGTTGGTCACCTCTAATGCCACGTGCAGGACGGGAGTGGAATTCTAAAGTGCCCACTCCAGCTGGATTCTGAAATAAACTTCGTCAGTTAAACGATATTGCTCAGTTAAATAAGTATTAAACAGCAATTCTGCTACCATGGTTCTTAGTTGGCATTCAATTTATAAGTTTTGTCCCATATAATGCAGCTCCTGACATTCTGGTTAATATTAGTCAAACACAGAAACAAACCAACCGATCATCGCCAAAATTTAATTATTTATGTATCTCAACATTACTAGTTAGTCCTGAAAATTTCATGGCGATCAGTTCATAACTTCTTGAGTTATTTTGCGAACAGGTATAAAAATAAACACAGAGACAAACAAGTGAACTAACAAACAGATCATCGTAAAAATATGTTCGCTAAGTTTTCGCAATATACCTAACTACTTATGTAAATTTCATAATCTGTCCATAACTTTTTGAGTTATGTTTCTAAGAAAAAAGAAGCTGACTAACAAACAGATGGACAGATCTTCACCAAAAGTTAATCATTTGTTCCTCCTAACATAATTAACAATCCCAATAAATTTCAATAAATCTGGCAGACAGACAAACAGCCAGACAAACAAGCTCGACTAAAGCATACCACCTTGGCGGAGGTAAATATCAACGGCAGCCAACAACATTTGCTTTAATGCAGCTCTCTAGTAGAAGCACTTGCCAGGGCAATAGTTAATATGTTGACTTTAGATCCGCTATGACGAGGGTTCGAGTCCGGCACCGAGCCTGCTTTTTTCCCCGACTGCTGGG
>LQNS02278070.1:30704594-30719367 GCA_001587735.2 Parhyale hawaiensis
TAGCTGGAAATGCTTCGGGTACACAATAATGATTACGTTCGAGGGATCTCCAGAGATAGCTAATTCTCAGGAATATGCTCGTGGTAGCGTGCCAAGCTAAGAAGCTTAATTAATGCACGGACTTCGCCCATTTGTGCTACAATGTATTATACCAGTACTGTGCATTAGAAAGAAAAATTGGAGCTGTTATAAAGCTATTGCAATGCTACCCTAAAGGTAAGTGAACTGTTTAGGGACTGAACAAGGCCGTTTTAGAGTCGCCACGATCATTTTTTGAGCTCTTTGCAACTGCGGCAAAGCGAAGCAAAAAACATACATTTTACCAATACCAGCAGCTGCGTTAATCCACTCTTGTCTTGTTGGTACTGGCTTCTACAGCGCCTAATAGATCATTTGCGGGCGTGTAATACTACTCGTTGCGACCATGTGCGGCTGTTAACTACCAAGTGCCGATGTGCAAACTCAGCCTATTTTTAACAAGACTGGGAGTATTAATAAGAAGAGGACGAGGCCAGCATAATAAGGTAATGAATGCGTGTCAATTTATGTCCTTGTGGAAAAAGGCGTTGGAACTGTTCACTGATTGTTCATAGTTACACATTTTAGTAATATATTACTATAAATATTTGATATATGTGTTTGCATTATAGGGCGTGGCACTATTACTCTCAGACCCCGTTTTATAAGGTAAACCTAAATACTAATTTCAGTGATATAAATTTAAACGATCTCCAAGCGCTTCCAGCTCCTTGGTCGGCAACGACCTCATTTAACGTGCAATCTTTATCTTGTCTAACTGTCTCCTATTTTAAGCCCAAGCATAACAATGCGCAGTGAAGTTGGAGAGAGAGAGAGAGAAAGAGCTGTGCTAAAAGGCACGTTCGACTGAGTACCGGAATGAAGCCTTCGAGGCTTGTTTTGTCTAAAACTTCACACAGAAGCTTCGGCTTTGCCACTATGAAACGCGCTGCTTGTGTTAGAAGCAACTCGATTACATTGAGCTGGCTGAAACTGACTTTTACCGGGCAAGTTCGGATTTCTGGAAATGTTAATGGTAACTGATTCAGGTTCAGTGCCGGAAACTCAAGTCAACGAGGCGAAACCAGCGCGCCTGTTTGAAGTTCCGGAGAAGTCAAGCCTGTAATTTCGGCGTCCGCTCGAACCTACCCCAGCACGAGCGTAACAGACCCGTAAACTCTGGCTAAGTGCACGGCCGCGCAACACAGCGTGCATTCAGAACATAAGTTTGTGAAACGAAAAATTTCCTAGGTGTTTATATAATAGAAAGATTATGCAGGCAGCATAGTGTTCCTCTATGGCCCTATGTGTAGGTATAACAACACAAGTTTCTTTTTAAAAAGAATATACCATCTGTGCATAACATTGTACCATTATTCATCAGATTCTGAGAAGTAAAGTTTAATTCTTCGCCAACACATACTATCATTAAGTCTATGCACATGGTAAATATATTTCTACAACTTTTCAAAACAGTTCCTATTTAGGCAATATAACATAATTCTACTCGTATCACATAGCAAGTGTGAGGGAAACAGTGTATAACAGTACACCGATACATGTATAACAAAGCAGGTTTGTGTAGCAAAGTAGAACTCAATGCCATAGAATTTACCTGTCAAGCTGTTGGGTTAAATTACGTATATCTCTATGCCGTTACATAACATAGCAAGTTCGTGCAACATAGCGTAGTACTGTATTTCTATCTAAACAGCATAAGGAACAACATACTGTAAATAAAAGACAAGTACACTATTATAGGTACTTTTACATAAATAAATAGCATAAATGAACAACGCAAATAAAAATGACTAACATAACTACGCTTTCTCATCATAAACAAGATAAATAAACAACGTACATAAGTAACTAACATGTATGCGATTTCACATAAGTAAACGACCCCGATAAATGACGCAAAAAGTAAATTCGCAGCATCACTCGACCTACATAACATAATAACGAAGTGTAACTCAGTATTACTGTCGCTACAGAACAGGATACTGAACACTCTGCCGCTGATAGGAGTTCTCAGAACTGAGCACATGCGGGAGTAGGGAAGAGCTGCGGTTCTACTGGTGATTGCTAGAACTGTCAGGAATGCTATCGCGAAAAGTCGCCATTAGTTACTGATAACAATATTAGTGTCAAGACAGGAGCTGCAGGTAAGACCGACGAAGCGGTACTTAATTGTGGAGTTATAGACAAAAATACCCTCTGTTTTACACAGTTGCGTAGTTTCCCAGGGGGTTGTAGCTTATCCCGTTGACATACTAAACTGAACTTTATCGTGGTCCAAAACCGAATAATTTGGAATTCCCTCGAGGTATCGTATTCTCCAGTCTCTGAAAACTTTGAATTTTCCGTCAGATACCGCATGCTCCACTTACTGAGAAGATTCAACTTCAAGTGAGATATTTTTCTGTTCCCGTTCTTAGTTTTTGGGCTTTCAAAAGATATATTCTGTGGTTCACTTTTGGAAAACCTTGGTTGGGCTTCCTTTGAGATATCTAGTGGTCCACACTCTTGTAAAAATTTAATAAAAGTACGTCTATTTCATTGGAAGTAAATACCGGTAGTTTGCAATTCAATTAACGTGCTCGCAGTTTTATGTGCAGTTGACAATTATCTAAGCTAGTACTGGCAAAATACTTTCAGGTGAAAAAATATAATTACGAATATGGGAAAAAATTTCAATGTGTATTTCAGTGGTTATTAATAAAATGTTGAAACGTACATAGAAGTTTAGAACTAATTTTGTATTTTAGGCACTGCAAGCATCATTACGTAAGTACGTTTAAGTAAATTATATGCTTAACTTCTCCAAATTTTGAGTGGAGGAGTTGAGGGATGGAGTAATAGCTTTGCGTACGATATTGGTGATATGTATGTATATGTAGGGTGTAAATAGGGAAGTGCGGGGTCTCTTTGGTCAATTTTTACCTCCGCCAAGGAGGTTATGTTTTCGTCGGGTTTGTCTGTCATCAAGATAACTCAAAAAGTTATGGACCGATTAGAATGAAATTTACAGGGAATGTTAGGTATATTAGGAGGAACAGATGATTAACTTTTGCTGAAGATCCGTCCATCCGTTTGTTTGATTGTTTGTCTGCCTCATTTTTCTAAATGCCATAAGTCAAAAAGTTATGGACGTATTTTTATGAAATTTACATTAGTTACTCGATCAATAACGACGAGAAGATAACCAATTTTTCGTAATGATCTGCTTGTTCGTTCGTTTGTCACTGTTTTTAATTTTATGCTTGTGAGCGCAATAACTCAAAAACTAATTAACGGATCTTTATGAAATATATAGGAGTTGTTAGTAATGTTAAAAGACATAAACGATTAAATTTTGGGGCAGATCGGTTAGCACGTTTGTGTGTTTAAAGAAATAAGAGGGCTCATTCCATACAAAAAATACCTTAAATCAAAAAAGCTAACTAGGTCAATATCACCCCAGCCCTAGAGTGACATGGATCTACCTACTTTGAATGTATATTACACAAACTTAAAAATATACATCCTAGCTTTCTAAGTGTGAAGCTGTAGGACCCTTCTTTCAGTACCTACATGTTTCGAAATTTATGATCTGCTAATAAACTTGAAATTTGGGTTACAATTTTCTTCTTTATTCAAATTTACGTATTTTTATTTAGTTGTCCACTATCAACACAAACTACTTATATAATAATATCTCTATCATAATACATTACAATATAAGAATATAACTATAGTTATATTATTAGAAATATATTATTTAATTGGTTATTCTTAATTTATCTAAGTAGTAATTGTATTTTTAATTCATACTATATAATAATGATACTACAATGTGAGGCATTGTTAGGTACTATTGAATCCTAAAGCCTACTTATATCCTTTTTAATAGGAATAGTTATTAGGTGCAATCTGAAACAAACAAAAAAGGTTTAGAAACGTAAGATAATATAACAAAGTCACTAGAACATGACTTAATAGGCATAATTAGGTATATTTGTACATTATCTATAATGTAAAAAGGGTGTCATAGGCAGATGTCACCCCACTTTAGTTTTTTTCCTATAAAAAATTTGTTGAAATTATTGACCTAACACTTTTTATGAATTGAAAGCCTACTAAATTTCCTACAAGATGGGGTATAAACTTTGGGACTAGATAAAATACTCTTTTGTCCAGACAGACGGTTTTGAAGGCTACCTTTGGTTTTTTTATTTTTCATCTAACTGTGACCTGTTGTCACAACTTATTGAGAAAACTGAATGCATTTAAAATTAAAAGCATTGTAAATTACAAAGGAAGAGCTTTCAAATGAGTTATTAACATCAAATTTGGAGGAAGATGAAGTTGCATAAATGACAATTGAAAATAAATATATTGCAGTTAGACCCATGATGGCCCTAGGCGCAAGTCTCCCCGTACTACCTTATTTGTGGAAATATGGAAATATTTAGGAGGGGAGGATGTTGAGAACCAAATGACCAGTTCTTCAATCAAGCCTAGAGAAAGACAAGCATTGAGGGGATGAAAATTTTTGTGCACGTCTATTTTGGGGAAGTGGAAGGGAGGACCAAAGCGACAACTCTGCATACAATGTAAGGGAAGTGCAAATATCTTGGGGCAAATATTGATGGAAATATATGAGGGATTTTCAACGCCAAGAGGCTAATTTTACGTACAATATTAGTTTTATTTTTGTTTCCCGCACCTAAATGTTGGTAATTAAATCATTATAATACCGGTAACTTTTTCTTGGGCGCATCAGCATGTGAGAATAAATTTATTTGCAATTCTGGTTCCATGAATATTATCATTAAACGCATGATGTCGATCATATTATCAATGAAATAAGTAATAATATCTATCTGCTCTCAACTCTCTTGCAGAATTTTTTCAATTAATTGCAACCGTTTGGGTTCTGTCGATAAAAATGATATTTATCAATATAATAAATTTCTATCGTGCTTTTTTTCATGCATTTGCATGTATTGTGCATGTTCTTACAATCAAACAATTTAATAAACAATGTCGTATGTTTATTTGTTTATGTATATATATACATGTTTACATATCTGTATGTTTCATGTCCTCCTCTTAACGAAGTAGATGGGCCAGGTTGTAGATTTCATAATTAAGTGGCGTTTTCATGGAGATCGATGACCAGGATGCCGAAGATGGCAGAAGTGAAATCTTTATCCCTTTATGTAAATGCATTTCTTGTTTGAAACGGTTCTTTACAGATGGGGCAGTAGATACAGAGAATTCTTTCAGCTTTCTGTATTGCTTTGACGGAGAGTTTTCGCGTCATGAGAAAAAAGCTTCGATGGACTGAAGTCATATTCGTCGGTAGCCAAGATAATCGACGGGAATTAATTTCATTCAGTAATGCTCTATTGCTTGCTATAGTAAAAGTTTTCAGCATTTCTTCTAAGGTGAGGAACAGTTGTGCTACTATAGATGAATTGACAAAGAAAGCACTGTTCTCTTATGACATTTTTTTAATTGACCTTTGTAGCGTATAGTAAATAAAGTCTGTTAAATGAAGACGGGACTTCAAAAAATATATCACTGTCATTTTTTGACAGCGCTGGCATTGTAGTCTATAAGATAATAAGAGAGCTGTCTGTCCGTCAGTCCGTCTGTCCGAAGCCTTTCCAAAACCATATCTAGAATAAGAACCCGCAAATAGGATATTTATTAGTATAGGCCTGATCACGGGCCTTCGTGAACTTGATGGCCTTTGTGCACTTGGTAGACTTTGTTTAATTTCTGGACTTGGTAGGCTATGTGGAGTTTGTGAAATTGGTGAATTTTGTAGAATTACGAACTTATCGCTGGGATGGTAAGATGTTTTCATATACATATTTTTATGACTTATTCAACAAAAAGGTTGCATTTGGTGGCCTTGTACTTATAAAAACAACCTTACAAACCCAAAATGTGTTTGTGTTGAAAGACTGCCATAATCTACAGTATAATAAAAACCGATGTGTAATTATTTGTTTATTTATTTATCCATTCTCTGTCACGCTTTAATAAAACAGATAAGCGGAAATTAGCCTAGGTTGGAGGCTGTGGGCATTCTGCAAAGCTTCATTGAAAGCCGATAGGTAGAAAATTGGCCAGGTTGCAGATCGCAAACGTATATCTCAATGCAGTGGTTTCTTTGCGAACGTTGAAACCCACTCTATACAGATGCATATAGCTTCTCTAAGCACTCTCTTGCATAGTGATTTGCACTCTCTTCTCAGGTTTCCTTCATCCAAGCTGCAGCTGCCCTAAGTTTACGCTTATTATTGGCTGCATCGAAGCAAATGGTAAAATATTTTTCAGTGGCACATTTCTTGGCTGCAAATAATATTCTAAAATTTTCGTCTTCTTTGAACGAGCATCTTTTCACTCGAAGAAAAAACTTCCGAGTTATATGACATCATCGAGTACTTTGGATACGGAGCTCAGTATTTATTAGGAGACAATATCGACTGTAGGTAAAAAAACACTGATTTTCCGCGCATCATCGAAGGAAAGCTCGGTGTTGCTGTGCCCTAGCAGGCTTATCTATATACGTGCTTTAATTCAAGTTGGCAGTTGCAGAGCATCCTACGTAAGTTAGTTCATGAGAAAATTATGATAAAGGAAGTCGGGTCATCACAAATTCTTCGCTGCCATTTTTGACAGCGCGGGCACTATAGTAATAATAATGTCGAAGACTAAACTTTTTGTATTACATGTATGTCTCGTGTCTCCCCTTTTGGCTTTAAACGCTGGAATTTTATACTTGAAGTAAAGCTTATTTTCAAAATATGATCAAAAGTAGCTTGACTTAAATGGGTCTGTGTCCAGGATGGACCTGTTAGAGGAGCTATAAATCAATAACAGAAGGTAAATTCTTGAGCCTCGAAGTAACTTCCACAACAACCTGTAGAATGGAAAACAGATTGCAACAGTGATACGAAAAGTACTGCTTGAACTACATACTCTCATTTCCAGGCTGTGAGTAAGAAGAATATTATACTTTCGTTTGAGAAGTCCTGCAAGGAATAGACACCAGCAAAGAACGCAGGAGTTGATTTTCTTCTTTCCATTAGCGCCTGTGCACTACATGCATTGTTTATACTTCTGTACTTGTATCTTTCGTGCTGTGTTTACCTGCTTGCGTGTCTGGAAACGCCGCAGGGCTATCATGGATACCGTCATATTATGGACGACTTCTGGCCAATTTGAGAGGTTGATTGCATATTTGCCCGGGCAGTGGAAGCACGAGAGAAGGTGTACGGTACACTGCCTAGTCGAATTGTAAGTGGCAGTAAAAAAGAAGAAGTACTTTTGAAAATCCTTTGGTGTCTCCTTTTCTTTTCCTAGCCATGTGCGCTAGTACTAGCAGAAAAAAATACTATAGTTTTACTTGTAGAGTTTGTCTGAACTCCTGTAGTGAGAGGATAATAGTGAAAAAATACGAGTCTTCATCAGCAGAGTCTATTGAAGATACTGCTGGTACTGGGCAAAACTTGACCCCAAACTGCGAATGAAAGGCTGGTTTTTCGTTGTAATAACAATGTTCTGAAGCGTCATTGTAAAAGGACAGATAGCAGCGCAGTGTAAATACTGTAAGTGCCGCTAAAAATTACTTTCGTAGGAATATAATAACTTTAAAACCCGAGTGTCGTCTGATTAACGTAAAGAGTAAAGAATTGAAACAATATACAGTACGTATAAAAATTCTCTTTGTACGTTCACAGGTTAAATATCTGTGCGGCCATGGAAGTTATTGGAGACTTGAAACCGTAAAATAACTAGCGGGGACTCTGAGAGCGCATACTTCCGCAAAGAAATGCAATGTTAATGATAAATTGAAATTAATCTTGAACCAGGATTTCTTTTTATGGTCATTTGCTCCTCAAGTTCTGAACACTTCTTGTAATTTTCTGTAACGCTTTTAGTTATGCTCTGACAAACATAAAGTCAAACGCACAAATGGGTGAGCATGTCATCCCAAAAATTTGCTCGTTCCCAGTCAGAAATTATTGTCGGCAGCACCGGTAATTATCGGCGTACCCAGTATTTTATGGGCTATTATGAACGGATGACCGATTTAAAAGTTTTTCAAAAGTACGTCACCTGAAATATCTTGAAAGACGGCCCTTGAATTCAATGGGCGATTTTCTCCTGCACAACCAACTATAATAGTAGGCGATTATTGCTGACTTTCCTCCTAATTAAGTTTTAATTTTTCAGCATATAACTGTTTTATATATATATGTATGTAAATCTATCGGACGTCTGAAGGGGCAGCTTAAGCCAGCCCCTGTGTTCGCTACTCTTGGATTTAACGATTTGTCCCTTCGTTCAGTATTCAAAACCTTTTGAATGAAGAAATGTATTATTTGGCATAGCTTATTGTAAAACACAACTTCTTAAGTAATTGATAAACATGTTATCAATTGTTTTTGTGTATATTTCCTTTATGAATATTTTATTGTAGAATATGGAAAAAGTTCTTCCGGCCGAAATTTCCTCCATAGTCGACCAAAATAATGTTGTATGACGACAATAAAATGTCCCTAAGTAAAAGATTGCCCAAACATAATGTATGTAAATTTCACCATGCATAATAACTCTAAATAGTACAACTTGTGTTTTATCAAAATATCTTCCTCAAACGTTGTAAAACCACTTCCCGCAGCACTGACGTTTGTCTAGTCATGCCTATCTGGTGCAGTGACAGGGCAACATGCGGGTGCGCGTCAATACTGGTGAACTTATATCAGTTTTCCTCCTGGCAAAATCACTTAATCTGATTATTTTTTGTCATGCTATACATCATCTGAAAGGTCTTGAAATGGGTTTTCATTGTAGGTTTATCGTTTTTCACTAGTGAGACTATTAATTTGTATAATCCATTTTGAATTTGAACGTCATTTTCCCTGTTATTTTACATTTCTTCAAATTTGGACAACATGTGCGCCTAGAGTATTGAAAGATGTACTTTGCTACCAATTTTTATTAAAATCGGTTGAAAATTGATTTTTTTTGCAGTGAAATTTGTTTTCTAGAATAATAAAAATTAAAAACGTTGTCACTTGTTTCAAAACTGAATTTTGCAAAAAAAACTCACCCCTGGGTATGACTATGATGACTTTACTTGTGGGTAAAACATTTGCGCTGAATTTTTCAACACCCTGTATAACCGTACCTTTTTGGTGAAGGCTAGTATCTTCTCCACAGCGCCCACGTTAATATCCATTTCTGTACGGTGCCGTAGCTATATGGACGGTTTCTAGACGAAATATCACTGTTCTCGAAGAAAAGCCGCCTATAATGAAGATCGACGTCTCAAGCAAAATTAGGCATATATTTGCCTATATAAGAATGGCTTTCCTGCTGAAAGCGACGAAGATGCCGCTCATGTTATATGCGAGAAAAGCGGATATATCCCGATAATACAGAGCCGATAATTAAAGGCGATTTCAATAGTTTGGACGCCTATTGGTGCCAAAAATTACCGGCGATGCCGACGATAATTTCTGACTAGGTTTCTATCGCCTAGCGGCAATAATAGTTTCTGCATATTTTATGAAGATCAGCTCATAGCTTTTTGAGTTCTGTTATGATACACACAAAAACATACATAAAGACCAAGAGACAAACTGACGAGCAGAACGTTACAAAAATTTGGTTATTGTCGCTTCGTATCATTAATTCCTAACATATCCTGCAAATTTTTATGAAGATCTGAAGATCAGTTTGTAACTTTTTGAATTAGGTTGCTCAACAAAAAAAAAAAAAAAGTAAAAACAGGTGGACAAACAAACAGATGAACGGGTTTCCACCAAACGTTGATCATCAGTTCCTCCTAACTTACCTTTTGATATATGTTAATTTCATGAAATTCCACTTGAAACTTTTTACGTTAGTTTGATGACAGACAGGCAAAAAAATAATAATAAACGAACGAAAACATTATCGCCTTGGCAGAGGAATAACTGAAGGACAGAAAATTTTGCTAGATGACTAATGCAGAGAAGACATTATACAATAGCACGCAAATTATGAACGGAAGTTCAAGTCGTACTTTATTCAATTAAGCACTTTCCATGGGTATCTTAGCTACCGACTTCCACCGTGTACCGAGATGATGTACGAGCGAAATGACCGCTCGTAAGTTGAACGAGCGATTGGATAGTGTATAAGCGAGTCATAAACTGCAAGACGGTGACCGGTAAAATGGACAGCTGTTTAAAGCAGTCAACTTGGCACTGCAGTCTTCTGAACAGACGCTATGCCATATACGCGGCTACTAGTGCATGTATAGTGGCTGCCGTTATACCTTCAGGGACAGGCTGTTTGCGCGCTAGTATACGGAGGACCGAGCTTCTCTTCCAGACAGATGGATTCTTGCAGTGCTTGGTTTGCTTAGTCAGCACTTCCCGCATTCAGATGCTGCTCCTGGGGTGCTGACGTTTGTCAACTGCAGCCAACGGGTATATATCTGTAGCACGAACCAGTGCATATTGATTGCTTCTTTGGTGTGCTGCCAAGCAGATTTTACTATCGGAAGTGACGGCTTCAGTAACTAGTCCACATTGCACCTGAAGTATTAGTGTGAATGTCAAGCAGTTCATAGAGAGTTTTGACGTTTCAGTTCCGGCCAGTCAGGCCCAGGCATTGCACTCGTACGCTTCAGTAGTGCAGCCAATCCATGTAACTCACGTACCTAGTAAACGATATTTTATTGTCCTACTTAACACCGAGAGCTATTCGCGGAATTCTAAGCGATTACAATTGTCGCCATCAGCATGTTTGCACCTCAGCGTTACTGTACTATCACCTGCTCTTGCTCCGTATGTATTTTATGTATAAAATTACATTACATAACCCCGTTTGCTTCCCTCATCTCCGTGGTTTTACTTTGAAGAATATACTACTCTTTTCCGTGGTTAACCTTATATCTCAATTTGGGGATCCTGAGCTTCAAGCACGTAAGGCTTTTGTTATAAGAAAGGAAGTAAATTCAGTTTCCATGCTACAGGTAACAACAGGGGGTATTTCAGACGCATTCAGTACCACTATTTCACATCTGACAAAGCAACTGCCTCCTTGCCAGTGCGTTATTGAAGATTTGCTATTAAATACTGTTCGGGATGGAGAGACCAAGCGAGCATGCAAGCAACCAACCAACGTACTGGAAATTAGCACACAGCAGGAGAGTGGGTGGACACTCTGAACTTGATTGGAAGTTTAGTTATGTTTTTACTGGCAGCGTAGTCGGCAATGGTCGTATAAAAAATAATTGAAGTAAAAGTTTGTGCAGTGAAATAGAAATCCCTAGAGATACCATTACGTAGCAGAACAAGCTCGCATGCAACGTTTATTTCTCCTGCTGTGTATACACAGCATTGCAAATTTTACAGCACAGTATCATTTCAACTTACATAAGAACTGTAAGTTTATTGTGTTTATGAAGTTTTATATTGTTATTGCCTCTTAGTGGGTAATACCCCAGTTCTTATTACCTCCTTTTATCGTCATTACCTCCATTAATTTCATTACCTCCTTCACTTGTTATTACCTTTTAAATAATCATAACCACTTTCACCTATTCATATAGAATTTGTACAGCTCTTATGTTTTCAGGGAGCGATGTCAAAGTTTCTTTCCTGAACTCACTTTCGGCCGTGCTGTGCATCCTAGCAAAATGTAAATCTTTTACACAAACAGAAAAATCTCTAGTTAACGTAGCCAAAGTTTTACGCAAACACATTTGGATGTGAGGTCCAAATAGGATAGCCCTTTACGCTAAAAACGTACACACGTTGTTGGTTTGCGAGCTGCAGCATTGGAGTAATACATTAAACAGTTTTATTTCCTCGCCAAGGAGGTAATGTTTTTATCGAGTTTGTTTGTTAGTCTGTCACCAAGGTAACAAAAAAGTTATGGACGGATCTCTACAGGGATTGCTAAGTTTGTTATCCTGATGATTAAGTTTTCGTGGAGATCCGTTCAACCTCTTGTTTGTTTATTCGTCTGTCTCTTTTTTCTTGGTAATATAGCTTAAAAAGCTTTGGATGGATTGTCATGAAATTTGCACAAATTGTTAGGAATGTTACTAAGAGCAAATGACCAAATTATTGTTGTGATCAGTTCGTTTTGGACTAGTGTTTGTGAAAATATTTGTCGGAACACAACTCAGACAGTTTCTAATGGATATTCATGAAACTTGCGGTAGGTATTGCCAGAAATATTAAAATGCACAAATGACCAAGTTTTGCCGATGATCCGTTAGTATTTTTGTGTGACTATTGTTTGTCAAAATGTTTGTCAGTACATAATGCGACGGGAAACAATTTTCCGTATTGAATTAAAAAAATACTCTATTTGGATATTTGGTCACAAATTATCAACATTGAAATATAGAGGGCCAGTTTTTGTGAAAGACCAATGTTAGGCCTGTTCGGCCTCTACTAACTTAGAAACCAACTCCTTTTCGATCAGTTATCGGCAAATTGTAAGAATTTGGTATTACGAGTATTGGTAAGAGAATAATCAAGTTTTGTCAGAGAGATTATACGGCTTTAAGGTAGCTGATAACTAGCCATCCCTTTATAGAGGTAGTTGGTCCATTCATGGCTGAATGACGTAACAAGTTCATTCATCCCTCGCCGATTCTGAGAAGATTCTGCGCATCTACTGGCATGGCGTCACTATAGGAGTCACGTTTGAGAAGTAATTCATTGGGCACTGGGCTGATTATTAATCGCGTCGATTTAGGAATACTGTACTCCTTTTAAAGTGCATGTGTTTGATGTTTAACTGTTCTAGAGTGTAGTTCGTTGCACACACACTACCTCTTTCCAAATCCATAAAGAGCCTTAGCTAGATACATTTTTTCAAGCAAATTCTCTTGCCTCGCCCGTTAAATATATTTGTACTATATTACTCCGTGTAAGACATATTTTATCGGAAAAACAAAAACTTTTCCCCCTACGATCATAATATTTTTTGTTTCTGGTACAATCCAATTCTCAACGCTTATAAAAAGTTAGTTCAAGGAGTATACTAGATTCCTTCAGCTTACTGTCACTCCAAATGACGTCACATCTAGAGTAAGTGGACAGACGCTACCTGGTCGTGGGTTAACCTGTTGGGTATTTTAACCATGGGTACATTAACTAAAGCGGTCTATGCTCAAATATTGTACCGTTCAATTTTAGTAATGCCCAAATGAACCGAAAAGTTGACAACCATATACCGTAACAGAAGTGCCCTTTCTATATATTGTACTTCCTTAATTAAGTTATGCATCCATCTAACAAGTTGGTCAGTTCTTTGGTATGCAATCGTTCGTTCTACGGACATAATCCATTCATTTCAAACCTGCAATAAACAGCTAACTTCAATGTTTTCGTTTTGTATTCAGAATTACTGGATACTTAACATTGTAACAAAGGAAAAGAGCGCGTTTATCGTGAGATCCATTTCAATTTTTCGAAATGATTCACACGCCTCAGTTTTCATGCCAGTTGAATTACTCATTCAATACTAGACTATGATGACAAACTATGATTTGAAGAAATTCACGGCTGTTTCTGAATTAAATAATTTCTATGAAATATTTAAAAGATAGGGAATTTATCACTTTAACAATTATTAATATCCATTTCAATAACGATATGGAAAGCCCATACTGGTCATCACTGAATCCAGGCGATTTTTATAGTTCACTACTATATTTCACAAATGTCTGACGAAATATTGTCTATCCTCTTTGGCACATTTTTATAACACTGCAGGACGTTTGCTCCGCCATTGTAAAACACTACAGTATTAGCCACTAGTCAATTCTTAATAAGTTTGGCCATATGCGTTTAGTTGCTATCCTGTTGAAATATCCAATTTACCCAAGTTCGACTGCTTCAGCAGATAGTTACATTTTCACTTAGCATATTTCGCATGGTAGTGATGTTGTTTCATGATTACATTGACCTTCATAAAGTTTCCCTTTCCATGGGCCGAGAAACTGATCCCAGGCACTAAGTTCCCGCCAATATGATTCACAGCTGGAACAGCGTTTTTTGTTCAAATGCTGAAGCTTGTTATATCAAACAAAATAGCATCTCCGTTGCCACGAAGCTGCAGCTTTGTCTCATATGGCTAAGCTACAGATGGCCAGAACCTCGCATCTTTATCCTAGTTTGTTTTAGCAAAAGATAAACCAGCTAATTTCCTTAATCTGAAGTAATGATGCCCTCTTTCACCTGCAATCCTTTGAGTCCTTCCTTCTTCAATGTTCTCATTTATGTTGATTTATGAAGTTTCCAGCCAGAGTTGCTTATTTTTCAATAGTGGTCTTCTTTGTGTTCATAACTTTTCGTAATATGTTTCTAACTTAGCTGAAAAGAGCTTATACTTTAGTCCTCGTCCTTCTCGTTTCTCTGTATGAAATCTTTCATATTACTTCACTCTCCTGTGAACGGTTGATACCGGGAGCACAAATTGTTCTGATACAGCTATGACCTTTAAATTTCATGAGCATATAAATAATTCACCATCTTAAATCCCATCCTCCTGTAGCGGCGGACTGAGGGCCCTCAATCGAGCCCTCTTAACAGCTGCTAAGCACCATATCCAGGCCGGTCATCGCAAGGAATATATCCCTCGACTCACTCCGGACGCCAGAGACGCTATCTCTCGTCGCGATCACCTTCGCTCCACGTTTCCCCACGACCCCTCCCTTCCTCAGTTACAACAAGAAGTG
>LQNS02278070.1:30754409-30775955 GCA_001587735.2 Parhyale hawaiensis
CGGGCCCTTTCCCTGCCACAATATGTTTGGGCATCACGCACCCAAGGGTCCCGAGGGCCTTCTCCGCAGGGGATGTAGCATCTGGCCGCAGTTTCTGCTGACGAGGTTAGTTTTGCAAAGTTAAGTAGGTTCTCCATTTCCTTTTCTGTTCCGCGAGGTGGGCTGTCGATGGAGATAGCGTACTTAGTCCGCGGGACTTCTCTCATCTCTCTCGCGTGGAAGGCCATGAAAGAGGCCGACCACTCGAGTGTCTCCTACTATGCAATGTGCCTTGTTTCTGCCCGTAGTAGCGCACGTAGGCCACGCGACAAATTATGTGGGATTTAAATACTACGCACTCATCTCTGTTGGAACGCCTGAGTTGTGGCTACGGAGGTTAAACAAAGTTTATAACTAACTTTGGTCAAGTTTGTTCGTCTGTGTTTGTCAGTCAGTATGTCAAGGATTTTTACGAAATTTACTGTAATTATTAGGTATGTCAAAAGGAACAGATGATTAACTTTTGGTGAAAATCTGTCCAACTGTTTGTTTGTATGCCTATTTTTTCTAGCAACATAACTTAAAAAGTTATGGAACGATAGTTACGAAATTTACACGAGTTTTTGAGATATACATATTGCGAAAAGTTAGGGACCAAATTTTTACGATAATTTGTTTGTTAGTGCGCATGTTTGTCTGTTTAATTTTATGCTTGTTAGCAAAGTAATTCAAAAAGTTATGAATGGATCTCTGTGAAATTATCAGGGATAACTAGCACTGTTGCAATGCATAAATAATTGAATTTTGGCGATGATCGCTAGGTCTGTTCGTGTGTTTGACTAATGTTTGTCAGAATGTTTGTTAGCAGCAAAATTAAAGAAGTTATGAACGCACCTTCAAGAAAATTACAGAAGTTGTAATTACTGTCAAAAAGTATTATTAATCAGTTTTAGAACCAAATTGAATGTTTTGTTACCGTGCCTTGCTTGGCGGAGGTGTGTGCGTTCAGAATGCTCAAGTAATTGATGCATTATCTCATTTGTAGATGATTGACCTAAAATTGTACATGTACGTTCAACAGTCACGTATTTGCTGAGTGTTGTAGTCCAATGGGAAAGTATTTATATCGTTCACAATTTGTTTAACTTTATTTTAATTTGAATATTATTATTATTACAACTTTACACCCGGGCCGCCACGGACAGGTAGTACAACCCAAATGAAGCTGTTTGTAACACCGGGAAGCCCGAAACGCTGTTAAAGAAAATCCAACAAAATACCATTAAATGCTGACTTAAACGCCTGCAGGCCAACACGACCGAAAGCTCATGCCGGCAATGAATTCCAAACCCCAACAGACAAGGGCAAAAAGCACCGACTGAACTGACGAGTTCTGTATCTATCACTTTCTGAAGTGAAAGAGTGCGCGTCAACCGCAGCACGTGTAATCCTCCTTGAGACCTTGAGGGCAGGGACAGTTGAATACAACCAATATCTTTCATTGTTGTAATCCTTATAAAATATACAGAGTCCAGCAACCTCTCTCCTATGGGACAGATTCACCAGATCATTTTTGGCACATAGCCTGCTGGCTGAACTAATAAGTCGGTCCAGCAGACGCCAGCAACAGTCAGCAGCTGAAGCCCAGACCGGTGAACAATACTCCAATACATGCAGCAAGAAAGCATAATAGCATCTGCGGATAACCTCCCTGTCACCAAACACAGAATTCACCTTACGCAGGAGCCCAATCTTACTGGAAGCACATGACACCATTCACCGAATATGCGGCTCAAAAGTAAGCTTCTTATCAAAGACAACACCGAGAATCTCCAAGAAGCTAGACTCCTGATGCAAAGTGTCCTCTATCTTCAGATGTGAATGCTGCGGTAAAAGTTCAAGAGACCGACTGATAATCATAGACGTGGTCTTACTGGCATTCAGCTTCATACTCCAGGCCGAGCACTATGCACTAATGTGCAGGTGGGGGCAGGTATCACTGCCATCAAAGTGGAATCGTCGGTATAACTATACCGACAATTCCACTTCATCTTCTCTAGCGAGGAGAGCATGTTTCTAGTATATAGAACGAACAGCAGCGGGCCAAGTACGCTACCCTGAGGGATACCAGACTCCACTGCGACGGAGGCACTCAAAACGCCGTCAACACACACACTCTGCGTTCGCTCAGAAACAAAATCACGAACGATTGAAATAACCCTACCACCCACACCAAACGACTCCAACTTGTACCGTAGACCTCTGTGGTTAACCCTGTCAAACGCCGCGCTGAAGTCCAACTGCATCAGGCGTGCCTCAGACCCACAATCCAGCGCAGACTGCAAATGGTGTGACACCGATAACAGTGTGTCACAACAGCCCAAACCAGTTCTGTATGTAATATGATCAGCAGGCAACAAACCCGTAGCCTCAGCAAAACGTCCAAGCTTAGAAGAGATCAATATATCGAACACCTTCGACAAAATGGGCGTCAGCGTAATAGGTCGGTAGTTAATGACATGTGTGCGACACTGGACCCTGGAACCTTGGGAATGGGACTTACATTCCCAGTACGCCAATAACGGGGAAAATTCCCTAGCCGTATCAGACGCCGGAAGATCACTCCAAGCTTAGGGGCGAGAACGTCAGCAAGCTGCTTATAAAACAGAGGAAACATACTCACCGGGTCCACACCTCCGTAAGGATGAAGACCCTCAAGCAGCACCTTGATAGTACCAGATCTGAACGCCAACGAGGTTAAACGAGATTTAGGGTGACATCCATAAGGCAATGACAATACATCTCTGCTCTGCTTCCCGTTAAAGTCAGCTGACAAAAGCTCCGCCCTAGCTAATGGATCAGCGATGATACTTCCACCGGGATCAACATGGGGCGGCAACGAAGGTTCAGCACCAAACACTGAACCCTTTAGCTAGCTCGCTCCAACAAAGATGTGGATGGTCAATACTTAGCAGACACCCTGGAAAGCTGCTTCTGACGATGCTGTGCCTTCTCATACACACGCTTATCCTCGGTCCTACGATCCACATATGTCTGCCACAACGTGTGGTCACGTGAACGCCACCAAGCTTGATAAGCCGCTTGTTTAGCTTCAAAAGCTAACAGACACTTGTCATCAAACCAGGGTTTGTCCCGAGACCTCACAAGAATAGTCCTCTTCGAGACAAACCTCTCCAAAATAGACACAGTCAAGTCGTTGAGCTCAGAGGTAGGATCATCACTAGAAATAATCTGGCGTCAGGGTAACGCTCATACTGCTCCATTAATAGCATTCCAATTAGCCCCACTCCTAACAAACACCACTCTCCTGGTGTTTACCACAGGTACAACCTGGTCCAGGTTCAATGACATAACCAGATTAGAGTGGTCTGAAGTGCCAATAGGGGAGCCAACAGACACAGTCATGAAGTCCGGGACATCAGTCATGACGACGTCGAGACAATTGCCAGTAATATGCGTGTACAAACGAACTAGCTGCACACAACTAGATAAGGTGCAAAGGTCTAATGCAGCATTATCATGGCTATCAGTCAGTGATACAGATCCCAACCAATCACAGTGTGTGCATTAACATCCCTCACAATAAAAAAACGCTGACTTAGAATCCGTACTCTGGACCGAGGCCATCGCCGTCAGCAAGCAGTCATACAGAGAATCATCAGTTGTAGGGCTCCGATACAAGGAGAATAAATAAAAATTATTCAGACAGCCACAAACCTTCACAACTATGAACTCATGACAAGTGCACTCGTGCACTGACTGCCGGTAAGCACAGAAACCACTCCGGACATAGACGGCCATGCCGCGAAATCCAGGCACCGATCCCACCAGCCTGCGAAAAGGGGACTGGAAGCCTGCCAAGGCCAGCTCCACGTCGTGCCTCCTACCCGACACTAGCGTCTCGGAACAGCACACGACATCCACCCCACGGGACACAAAGCCAAGCTCCGCGAGGTTCGCATACAGTCATCTAATATTACAAGAAAGGAGACAACACCCCCGAGCCCAACCCGGTCCCGGGCTTTTCTCCACATCACCACAAAGTAGAAGGGAAATGAAAATAGAAACAGCAGCATACACAAATCTACAAAAAATAATGAAATATACAGAAATATTCAAAAATTTACAAAATAAGTGAAACAGATCCCATAAACAAATGACGGCATAGGCAGAAGAACGGTCCACTCGGCAGAGCTGCGTATACCGAGTAAGGCTAACACAACCTCCAGGTTCGCCAGGTTATGGGGGACGACAGTCACGGTGGACTGTTAGTGCCTCCACCAACCTCCCATGGCCATGCCGCTCACACCACGGGATTAGCACATGGAGAAGACAGCAAGAGAAGAAAGTAGATGAAAGAATAAAAAACATAAAAGAAAGGAGAAAAAAGTCTCGATTGTGCCATCGAGAGGTAGGGAGAGGAGCTAACTTAGGAATGCCGGACACACGGCTATGGCGACAGCCAGGTAATCTCCTCTCTGGTTGCCGTTGGCTCCATGACGCTCATCCGCCTTTCATATGCATTTCCTCGCATTCGAGTTCCTACAACCCACTTTCTCAGGCTCATACGCCTGCTTAGCTGCAGCCGGTGGCCAATGAGAAGGGATACAAGTTTAGTCGATTGGAATCGACCCTGCGTTGGTCACCTCTTATGCCACGTGCAGGAGGGGAGTGGAATTCTAAAGCTCCCACTCCAGCTAGATTCTGAAGTAAACTTCGTCGTTAAACGATATTGCTCAGTTAAATAAGTATTAAACAGCAATTCTGCTACCATGGTTCTTAGTTGGCATTCATTTTATAAGTTTTGTCCTATATAATGCAGCTCCTGACATTCTGGTTAACATTAGTCAAACACAGAAACAGACCAACCGATCATCGCCAAAATTTAATTATTTATGTATTTCAAGATTACTAGTTAGTCCTGAAAATTTCATGGTGATCAGTTCATAACTTCTTGGGTTATTTTGCGAACAGGCATAAAATTAAACACAGAGACAAACAAGCGAACTAACAAACAGATCATCGTAAAAATTTGGTCACCAAGTCTTTGCAAGATACCTAACAACTTATGTAAATATTATAATCCGTCTATAACTGTTTGACTTATGTTTCTAAGAAAAAAGAAGCTGACAAACAGATGGATAAATCTTCACCAAAAGTTAATCATTTGTTTCTCCTTACATAATTAACAATCCCAATAAATTTCATGAAAATCCGTAGCAGACGGACAAACAGCCAGACAAACAAACTCGACTAAAGCATACCTCCTTGGCGGAGGTAAATATCAACGGCAGCCAACAATATTTGCTTTAATGCAGCTCTCTAGTAGAAGCACTTGCCAGGGCAATAGTTAATATGTTGACTTTAGATCCGCTATGACGAGGGTTCGAGTCCGGCACCGAGCCTGCTTTTTGCCCCGACTGCTGGGCAAATTACGGAATTCCGTAAACCATACGGAATTTTCTTGACATTATTGCTGCCTGGGATTTTTCCGTAAAATTTACGGAATTTTTTGTAAAGTGAATGTCAACATAGGGTAACGTGTCGAGTACCCGTCCACCATGCTAGTAGCCGTCAACTTGGCACTAAAAAACTTCCTGAGTGAAAATTAGCAGTGCTAGAAAGCCGTACATAGGCTTAAACTGTAGGTTAATAATGCCGCACCATCCCTGGAAATGACGGGCCAAAAAATGATGCAATGAAAAATGGTGGCGATTTTCACATTTTTTCACTGAAAACATGAAAAAAATGTGAAAACAATCACCAATTTTTTTGTTTTATTTTTTGGCCCCTCAGTTTTAGGGATGGTGCGACACTGTTTGGCTAACAGTTTAAGCCTATGTATGGCTTTCTAGCACTGCCAGTTTTCACACAGGAAGATTTTTAGTGCCAGGTGGACGGCTACTAGCATGGTGGACGGGTACTAGACATGTTACCTTATACTATTGTCCTTTTCAAAAGCAACGTATGAAATTGTAAACGAGATCTACTTGGTATATATATCGAGTAAAATGTCTGTTTAGAGGGAACAGCCATCTGGGACAATGTGAACTAAGCGCAGGTATAGATAGCCTCTGACGAAAGGCAAAATACAGAATTCTCCCACTAAGCCTAAATAGGTGCAGGGCTTTAGCTACAACCTACAAGTAACATTTGCGGAGTTTTTCCCTCTGAAGTTACGGATTTTTTTTTTTTTTACAGTGTGCTACTGTATGTGAAATCTTTTTCCGCGTGTCTTTAGTTCAAGCGATTATTTTTCTTGCATATCCTTTACTTTAAAATTATTATCAACTCTGCAATCATTCTTCGTAATGATTTAAATTTTGGACCACTGAATCGTAACTGCTCACGGTGTGATATATTGGATCATTCAATCATTATCTCTCATGATCACCTCAATCGGAGCATTGAATCATCGATTAGAATATGTTCGGTGGGCTATCTATCTCTTGCGATGAGGAGGTGCTTGCGTCTCTTGCTGAGATAACTTATCTCAGGTCGCTAATCGTTGTTGCTCTATTGGAAATGACGCCCATTCCAAATACAACGACAATTATTTATAATTTATGACTATCATGTCCTTTTAGCATCACCGAGATCCAGAGATAGTGTCGCATTTCCCCAGTACACTCAATGGCTGATACAGCCCAGAGCACCTCGGAGGAGGGAGAGTGGTGTTTATATCTTACCGGAAAGCCTGTATATAGTACATCTTATTATTCATACTTTGTGTTTATTTCCAGTACAGCTCATGAACGACATCAACTACACTAGAATCAGGGTAGAGTCCTAGAAACTTCCAGGGTTTCTGGCAGGAGAGGGAAATAATTCTCAAACAGCTTTTTTTAGGGGAGGGGGAAGGATGGCCCCATGCACTCCTCTCCTATTGAAACTGACCCTGGATACAATAATAGCACAGCTTCGTTCAAAAAAATTGGAAGCCCATGGCATCTAGGGTAACTATTTACGATGGATCAAGGCATGGCTTACGGGTCGGCAGCATCAAGTGAAGCTTGAAGGAGAGTCGAGCGATTGGACCCAGGTTTCATCAGGGGCTCCACAGGGTAGCGTGCTTGGCCCACTTCTGTTCTTAATTTACACCAATGATCTCGAACTTTACATCCATAGTAAAATCAGTAAATTTGCGGATGATACTAAACTATGTCAGCCTACCACGAAAAGAGCCGAGCTCCAACAAGACCTTCACCACTTCATGGAATGGAGCGCAACGTGGCAGATGAACTTTAATGTCGACAAATGCTCCGTAATGCACGTAGGGCTGGTGAACCCTTCCATCCCATTGAAAATGGATGGGACGGAATTGGCTACTGTCACCCAACAACGTGACTTGGGAATCACTATTACGAACAACACAGCCAGCAAGTTGACATGAGTGTGAAAATGGTAAGCAGAGTGCTGAGATTCATGACCAGAAACTTCGAATACAAGACCAAGGACATCATCGTTCCCTTGTACAAGGGAATAGTGAGGCCACACTTAGAATTTGCTGTTCAATTCTGGTCGCCACATCTCTGTAAAGATATCGATAACGTGGAAAGAGTCCAACGTAGAGGAACGAAATTGATACCTCAGCTGAGAAACAAGTGGTACAAACGTCGCCTAAAAAACTGGGTCTGATCTCTCTCGAGCAAAGACAACTCAGGGGACAACTAATAAAAACATTCAAGTACTTGAATGGCTTTAACGACGTACCTATAACGGCAATCTTCGGAAGGGACCTTAATGATCGCTTGCGAAACAACTGTCAAATACTCGAGCATAAAGCTCGAAGAACAACCTTAAGTCAGCAGTTCTTTCCCTATTTCGTAGTCAGCATTTGGAATAGACTCCCTTTCGACGTTGTTGGTGCGGAGNGGCCATATTAAGCTGACTTCTTCTCACTTCCGCTCCTTCTATATATTTAAGCTCCGCATATCAGCGGCTATCGATCATGCTTGCGGGCATTCATGACCATCTCTTTGGCGGAGATTCTTCTCCCACTCTTTTTTTATTTTTTCTTTCTTTTTTTCTCTTTCAACTTCCATTTTTTCTCCTCTCGTTTCCCCAGTCCTCGACAGCCTACTAACATAATGGCAATAGCTCATAGAGGGCCGGGGTGTTAGTCCCGGTGTCTCTTTGGGAATGGGCCTCTTGGTTCGTCTACTGTAGCCTATCTAATCTAATTTCTCGACTGTAATATTGGAGGAGTAAGTGCGAGCCTTGTAGAGCTAGGGTTCGTCTCCCGTGGTGTTGATGTCCTATGTCGAGACTCTGGCCATGATAAAGGGCGCGACTTTGAGGTTCCCCTGGCAGGAGTCCGTCCCCTTCTCCGCAGACCGTTGGGGTCTGGACCAGAATTTTGTGGAATGGCTGTTTTTATTTCAGATGACTTTTGCGTTTACAGTGAAAGGTAAAAGTATTCAATACATCGAATTATTGTGAAAGTTTCAAATTCTAATCCGTAATAGTAACTCAAATGGACACGAATTATTCATTTCAACGTAAATAGTAAATTCTCAAAGCATACTGATAATCATTGTCTTTTTAATCATTTATTTAAAAAAAATATCAAAAGGGCTAACGCAAAGGTATTCAATATCCCCTTATGCCATATAATTATTAAGATATTACAACACTTGATTTGCCACGAATCTCAATAAGATATACTTTTATATTGATAATAGAGAAAATTTCGTTAGTTATTTTGGGCTAAAAATGATCAAATCAGTCAATAATTTGGCATAAAAGGCTGAGAAAAGAAGTTAGGTTCAATAATGGTAAAATAATCTGGCGCGCTGCAATGCTGGTATTAAAATATACAATATATTGTTAAAAATAGGCAAGTATGAGACTTCATTCTTGTGGGGGGGCGGGCAAAACATACTTTGGCCCCCTTTTTTCGATCTTGGGGGCATGGTCCCGTTAGCCCCCCCTGGGTCCGCCTATGCGTAGGCGTATTGTGCCACTAATTTCTAGTTTCTACTTATCAGTGTCTACCTACAATGTGTGGCTATGTCACAACCAATAAGCATAACCCAGAGCAACACTTAGACAATAAATGAGATGAATCAGCCCTTTCAGAAAAGGACTAATTTAAGTCCGATATGTTTAGGTTACACAAGGTAGGTTATGTCATGGTAATTAGGGTTCAACAAGGGTTACGTTAGCCTATGTTAGATTATGAACAGATAGGCTAAGTTATGTCAAGCTAGAAAATATAGAATTGAGAACATAGCCTATCGGAAAGCAAACGTTGTAAACTTTTATAGATAGGCCTATGCACGCATCTCTTTAACATTACTCACAACTAAACAAATAGAACCTGGCCTAGCCTAAAATAACTTAAAACAAATCTATATATTTAATGTATGACTGATTCAATTCACTTATTGGCTAGGCATTGCGCGAAATGCTTGGCGACATTTACTCCCTGTGACATGTGCATAAAGTACACAGAGACCCACATAGAATGTGATCTGCGAGCACACGAGCAATTTTCACATGCTGCTCACATCTAAAAAAATTTCAAGTACATCACACACCTTAATTGATGCTTGTTAATTATGAAAATGAACTTCACGGCTTGTAAATTATACATTTACGTAGATTTTTCAAGGTACGCTTTCGAGTACAACACCATCAGTATCCATAGGTAACCCTTGCCTCCTCCCACTGTGGCCTGTGAGCTGCTGCGCTATTGGCTACTTGAAACTGCACTTGCTGAAAGGTTCAGGAAAGAAAATTCACATACGGGTCACCATCGCCAGCTTCTTTTCTCTCACAGAAATATTCTACTCCCGTCAGCATTTTCCGTATCACCTTGACATTTAACAAACTCATTTATGTAGCCGAGCTCAGGCGGACCCCCACCATTTATCCCCTTGTTTATTATAATGTCCTTAAATCTTCAACGCACACCTTTCTTCCCATTCAATATTGAATTTTCATATATTTTTTTTCTTTACTTTATAAACATTCGGCTGATGCTATTCTTCAATCGTATTAGCTGCTCATACTGGCCAAGGGACAAAAATTTCAGAATTTAAATTTTTTAGTTCAATTCACTTGAATATCAAGCGGTATCCAGGTTACAACGCTCCTTAAGTGTCCATCCCGTCCTAACGCCTGAACGGTAACATAGATTGTATTGCGAACTTTAAAACTTCCTCCAGGGGCGTATCTCCACCATTGACGCTTGAATTTCTTTCTATCTTAAAGTTAAGAAACTGTGTGCAAACAAGCGCGACACAAGTAAATAAACGAGCAAGGTTCACAGACTTTTAGCATATAGACGGCCCTTGATCCGTTGGGTCGTCATTAAGATCATCTTTGCTTTCACAAAAAATCAACTGTTATTAAGCTGGTCATAGACCACACGCTATTCGGCCGTCCAGTTCCACTCCTGCCCGTACGGCTCACTATCAACAAATTCTATGCTTCTTTAACGAATATTCAGGACCCAGGCTGTAAGTAAAGTCAATTTATATGTTACGTATTTCAGTTTTATTTCACGTTGCACCTTCGAATTTAACGTGCCTGTTCATGCAGTAAGCTCAAGAACTACCGTATCACAGATACAGTCGAATTAGATCTTCAACCCTTGAATTTCTTTCTATCTTAATGTGAAGAAACTGTCTCCAAAGAAGACACAAGTAAATTAATCAGCTAAGCTAATTCTTTCGTGCACTCGACGTAGCTATAAAGAGGTCGGTACCCATCTCGCCCTGGCTTTTGAAAGATGACAAATTGTACGGCGGACTCTAAAACCTCCTTCAGGGACTTAGTTCAACAATTGACGCTCGAATTTCTTTCTACCTAAAAGAAAAGAAACTGTGAGCAAACAAGCATTCAAGTAAATAAATAAAGTTCACAGACTTTTAGTATAATATAGATAGATGAAAATATTTCAGTAGATCACGGGCTTACGTGTGTTGTAATTTACCCGTTTGAACCGGTACCCTCCATTGAGAACATTTAAAGCAACAGATGGTGTCCTTTTCAATTATTTAGCAATGGTTAAATCAAAATTGTTATCTAATGACCTTTGAAAACTCATAGTGGGACATGAACAGAGAAGGGAACGGATACAGAAAATATTATTAAAATTAGAATTTCTCGCTCGGACTACCATGGGCAGGGAATACAACCCAAATGAAGCATTATGCATCCTCGGGAAACCGAAACGCGGCTACGGAAAATTCAGCTGAAAACCATTACCAGCTGACTTAATCGCCTGCAGAAATACACGACCGAAAGCGGACACCGACAATGAATTCCAAACAGAAACTGACCAGGGTAGGAAGCACGGACAAAAGCGACGAGTTCGGCAACTAACAATCTCCAAAGTGAAGGAGTGTGCATCGACCGCAGCACACATAATTCTCTTAAGGACATTGAGGGCAGGGATAAAAGAATACAACCAATGTCTCTCATTGTTGCGCACCTTGGAAAACAAACAGAATCCGGCCACCCCTCTCCTGTGGGACAAATTCACCAGATCACTCTCACCGCACAGCCTGCTGGCTGAGCTAGCAAGTCGGTCCACCAGACGCAAGTGACAGTCAGCGGCCGAATACTCCAACATAGGCAATAAAAACGCATACAAGCATCTGCGGGCTATTGATTTGTTACCAAATACAGAATTCACCTTACGCAGGAGCCCAATCTTAGCGGAAGCACGTGACACGAGTTGTCTAATATGCGGCTATAGGCTATGAGTGCGCCTGTCATGAGATTATGCTTGCCAAGAATTATGGATGTAGAAACAATAATTTTTTAGCTATTCTCTTTACATAGAAGATATGCAACTGACAATTCAAGTTATGACTCTCTATTGACTGTGTTTACCTCCATCTATAGTTCGGACCTAAAGCCTGTTTTTNTTTTTAATGTGCATCATAAAGAGTGGTTGGGGTCAGTATGTCCTACTAATTGTCACAGTGAAGCTGCTATGGACTTCGGTTCTTTGCCCAACTGTAAGCAGCTTTATTGATAAAAACTTTTTTGACATTGTAATGACTTACGTCTTTGATTTTGTGACGGTATCAGTTGGCACATCATTGGCACTTCTGACCTCTCATTTCTTGCGGTGTTTACGAATTTAGACGATGTTGTGCCAGCTGTTGACATTAAAAGTCTGATGTACGCGAATAGTGGAGCTAACCGGGTTATTATCGTTCAGGGCAGCGATAAGGCACTTTCCTTGGCGTCGTCTTGGGCTCTGTTGATCATATCTCTAAACTGAATGACATGATTGGTATTATTTCGATGAGCTTTATCCCGAAAAAGATTACTCCTGTTCGGTCGCGGGATAAGCCTTGGTTTTATGACCATAATCGGCCTGCTTTTAAAGCTAAGCAAGGAGCTTTCTGGGCTTGTCGGCGTTCGCGGATCGTGATCTGTTACAAACAACAGTGACGCGCAGGGCTGTAGCAGTCAAATTGAATCAGCTGGTCGGTTCTGTGCCCAGAATAATTTGGTGAACTTTTCCCATAAGCGGAGCGTTGCTTGCCTCTGGATGTTGTACACGTACCGGTATTCAACAATGTGGGCCATTGGTCACATCCTTCTCTCCCTTTCGTCAAGGCTTTTTTGGAGAAGCCCTCGATCTGCGTTTGCACCCCGTCCCTTTACCCTAGAGACTGTAAAGCTGAGAGCAGACGAGCGACATCTTGCTTATTTCGACGGGACAACTGTGTGGGTAGATCCAACATGCCGCGACACATTAATGCACATGCAGCAGCTATAGGAGCCTCCGGTGGCAATGTTTTAGGGTAAAATTATCACAAGTTGCATAAAAAACGACATGCTAAATATTGATTTAACGAGTTTTATTATTTGTTTCAAGTGTTTTTTTTTATTCACTGTGCATAGCGCTCAACAACCAAAGATTTTGTCCGATCTTGTAGCTTGTAAACGAAGCTCTGACATGTATACGTCCTCTGTTGGCTATGTAAACTGGAGATAAATTCATTTTATACTTTCGACAATCCAAATGCCACCATATAAAGCAAATCTTCAAGAAAAACGGTGGCGGTATGTACAAAGTAGTGAAGAGTGATTACAGGGTAAGTTGAACGGCAAGTTGCTTTGAATTGCTGGAACACTGCGAAAAAAAAATTGACCTTGATCCATCCTGCTGAATGCACCCTTGGGGCAACTTTTTCACTGAGTCTGGTAGTGTTTGTTAGTACTTGTTGGCGAAATGTCACTCTCGGCGATCTTTGCTTTTCGTCTGCATTGCGCTTAAGGTATCATACTCAACAGTTCGGGCATTGGTTTATTCTCCAGTTCCGTTGGCATGGACTTCATTGCCAAGATCCGTGTTCGGCCGCATTAACATGCAGGCCTTCAAGTCGGACTGGAACGGTAGTATGTGCGATTTTCTTAGCAGCGCTATGGGTGTCGTACGGTGCTTGGGCTCCGTGTGCATTTCCATACCTGTCCATCGATGCCCAGATCGTAGTTTCATTAACAATAATCATAATATCAATTATAAAAATCATTTCATTTATCCAATAACTGGAGATCTTTGAGCCAAATTTACCGGTAGCGTCTCATAGCTTCACCGTCCAATAGCAGCACCTCCTCGGATAATTTCCCGACACCCTCTCACATTTCCCTCATCCGAGAGCTAACGCACATCTTGGATAATTTCCCGACACCCTCTCACATTTCCCTCATCCGAGAGCTAAAGCACATCTCGGATAATTTCCCGACATCATCTAATATTTCCCTCATCCGAGAGCTAACGCACATCTCGGATAATTTCCCGACATCATCTAATATTTCTCGCAACGATAGTAACTGCGCATCCTGGAAAATAACCCAACGTTGGTATATATTTCCCTCAGCAATTAAATCCACAACTACAATAATTTTCCTATAGCATTTCATCTTCCCTTCAGCGAGAAATTGCACATCCTTCACAATTTTCCGACATCGTCTCTTATTTCTCTTATCCAATAAATAAGCATCCTCGTTCGAAAACACGGGATTTCTTCATTAAAATATCGAAGTTGGCTTGTGTTTAGGTTGAAAACATTTTCTACTGAATACTTGATATTTTTCCCTGCTGAAGGCTTTCCGGGAACATCGACGCAAGTTCACGGGAAATCTATTGAAGCTAACCAATCTGATTGCGGTAACGAAGGTTAGACAGCAACGGCTTTGAGAGTTTTGCAAGGACTTTGGAGAAGCTTTGCGTGTTTACATGCGCATCAGAACGATCTCGGTTTTATCTGTATTGACGTACAGATTCACGTTAATGATAAGTAGACCTCGAGATCGGTATCTTTCCTACGCCCTCTCATGTTTTGCTTGCATACTGATGGCCTACGAAATCTTTAGAAGAGAGTACAAAATGAAGGAAATAATTATTATTGCCGCGAAACCCACGCTTTCTTCGTCGCTATTTTACTCTGAAGAATATTTTTCGCTTTTTCTTCGTCTCACGTTGATCTTCCACTCAATCTGCTCCTCCTGCGCTCCAACTTGATAGACTTTCATGCGAAAAGAAAGCGGAATATAGTGACCTAGATTCTGGTAAAAGGTACATCATGCATCTCCAGTGCTTCGATTTTAAATTCAGCAGAACAAGATATTTGCTTGGCTCGTGTTCGCTTTTAGGCGCAAATTTTCTCCTATCTTTATAATATTTATAAAGCCTGATCCGTGATATGGATATCGTGTATAAATAAAAAAGTTAATAAGAGCAGCTATGTTTATAATATATTTTCGAAAAACGCATTAATTTATCATTACTGTGCAAAAGAAAACTTTTTCAGATTAGTGAGGCATTCTGTATGCTTACTACATAGATAATTATAGTGTGACAAACGAAACTACAAAATTCAGTCTTATAATAGTATCTATATATCAATGTAGCCAATTCTTTTCTTATATACCTTTTATGCGCTGCTAAAAATCAACTTCATGCCGTAGTTGTACAAGGTGCAGTATTGCAGTACACCTATTATTATAATTTCTGCTTTGGTGTTTCATAAACGTGCACCCAACATAAACTTGCTGTATCTCTGCAATCACCGAATACCAAATAGCAGCACTTTCACTTTGTGTGTATTTGCCCCGTGTAGAAATCAAGAAAATATTCCTAATTCAAAATCTATCTTTCTTCTTGAAACACCACGTAAAAATTAACGAAACGACTTCGGCGAACTCTGAATAAATTCGCCGCCGCTTCTCCAGTAAGCAAACCAGCGCCAACTGCGGCTGCGGATGATAACTTTGTACTTCAAAAGCAAAAAAAAAAAAAAAATAATATTCCTAAAAGCAAATGTATCTATCAAGAATTCCAGTTACACTTAGCTTTTCTTGGAAACCCGCTCGCGTTCTTCTTGCTGGAAGAAATGTGCTTTTCTACTGCTCGTTTTCTATCGTCATGCGTTATAAAAAGAAGTTCTTGGAAGCGCTACCGAGTGCCTTCCAAAAACACAAATTTTGCTTCGTACTGCAGCATGATTACAATGCAAATGATCAGGAGGCGTTTCGGAGCGATGTGCTATTTTTGCATAATGTCTTCAGCTTAGCTGTACACAAGACGCGGGTTCTCGTCCTGAAGAAAAGGTGATGATGCAAGATCTGGCATATTCGGTGCATGAGTTGTGATGACACTCTGTAGCATTAAAGCGAAAGATATCAAGCAGCTCGGCCAAAATAAGCCTAGAAAACGGCGGTGGGTCATGGCTACTTCAAGCATTCGATTGTCTGTATTCAGCTCCGTCAGGGGGCTTAGGATGGGTCATTGGCAATAGGGTTAGGTTACTTAGGTTCGCCTATCCTATGTTACGAGGAGCAGCAACCAACGGGATCCTGTATATAGGTTACCTTTACCTTAGCCATTAGTTCGGCAGTCGGATGTCTGTGTTTCGTGCCCACTTTGTTTCCTCCCGCTTTCATGCGCCTACTGAAATTACTTTCCTCTGTTCTCTCTCCCGAGTTGTTGTTCCCATGAGCGTTGATCCTGCGTGGGAATACGCTAGTGCATGGGTTCCTCGTTTCTGTAGACATACAACCTATGCCTATGTCGCCTCTCTCTCCTCTGTGAGATCACTTTTGCTGTAAAAACGGAGGCTTAAAGTACTCAATTTAATAATAGTCGTAATGATAATAATAATAATGTCTGAATACAGCTGGGAATAAATTCAGTAATCCTGGTACGTACGAAGCTATGCAACGTCTGCACTTGAATAACATCCAGCAACCATTACACGAACGTCATTATTGAACCGAAAACGTCGAATGTCCAGTATGGTAGCGAGCTTGTAATCGCGCTGTAGGCGACGATTTTGATCATTAATAAAGATAAGTACTTGCTTCATTACTTTGAACCATATCAGTTTACAAAGTGCATTAACTTTTGGTTTCAAGTGAATGAGGATTTATATTCTTTACATTCAAAACTGTCTACGCTAACAGCCAACATATACCAAATGTTTGAAATTAGAGAAGTTTCTGTAACTTTGATGCCAAGCGCCTTGGATGTCAATAAAACGTAGAAGTAGCTACGCAGTTTCCCTATCATAGTGATTCTACATACTGACGCTTCTGTCGGTGGTCATTTCGCTTAGGAAGCTATCATGTTTGAATGGACATTATACTCTTATGTTCCAAGGATTCCGCGAAAACTTTATGCTTCTCCGTAAGCCCGGTTCACATTGTTGTCTCTCAATGCAAAGTTTTCGAGCAGTTTGTTTGTTATGCCAGAGCAAACACGACCGAGTGTTCGCCAAAAGCTCTGCTAAAATATAGGAAGTCACGTCATCTGGCCTTTAGTAGTTGTCGCTATGTTTTGGGCAGCTCGTACTACACTGAGTGCATTACATCTAAGAAAAAAAAGGAGCAATTCTATGTTGTTCACCAAGAAGCAACAACGAAACCATTAAAAACGCGTGACAACCGCATTATGTAGACTGTAGAATGCAAAAGTTTTTAGAGGTTGTTGCGTTATAATTTATAAATGCAGCATTTCGGTTTTGGATGAATTGAATTTACTTTTGGTGTTGATCTTCTATAACTCATTTTAAATGTGCAATAATCACGCAACAATTTTTTTTTAGAGTATAATTTTCAATTGCTTAACGTGAGGGGTTTGATCTTCACTAGAGAAGCAATGAGGTAGGTATTGACGTTCACATGGGAAGTATTAGTTAGCTATAGGGTCTGATTTCTACATTGGTACGGTTTCGAGGTTTGACTTTCGCTTGAGAATTTTATTGGATCCGATCTTTACTTGAGAACTTTTGAGTCCGACGATATTTTGGGAACGATTAGTTAGAGGCTTCATTATCACTTGATTTTCTTCGGGATCGTGATCTTCACTTGAGAAGATAAGAAAACGAAAACTACACAAATTATTAGAACTTAACGTACACAATCATATGCTAGTGACACACCATTAAAAAAATGGATAAGTAAAATAGAAAAATAGAAGTTATATATAATCGAGAAACACATTTCGTCCAACCTAACACATCTCATTAATATTACCTACCTCCTTAGAGCGAATGTACCTCATTTAAACTCAATGCGTATTTATTGATCATGCATACTTCGTCATACCTATAAGGTATCTTACGTAGCCACCAGCCGTTCCACCACTAACGTCATTTGAAAAAATAATGAAAACCTTTTGGAAAGTATATATAGTATTTACTTGACAAATCTTAAAGGGGTCATAATCTTCACTTGGAAGAGTTTGGAACGTAATCTTCACTTAAGGATACTTGGTGGGATGGATCTCCGCGTGATCCTCAAAACCTTCATTAGGAACTCAGTCCAGCACGGTTCATCATATGACGATATATAAAGCGAATTTATTGCCAGACACAATTCTTCGGATGCTGCGTTGAGGTACGGCAGCTCCGCCCCGTGTGTTTGCAGTAGGTTAGTGACCCCTCTACTGCACCCGATCATTGTATGCTAAATACGCGATGCTGGGGAAATACCCTCATCGGTTCAGTGATGACACTGACTCCATTATCGCTTGTTCAGTTCAGTCTACAGCAAGACCCCCATTGACGCCGAAGGTTGGCTTCAGACACCCTCGACGCCTGCAGGTTCTTGCTGACAGGAGCAGGTTAACTTTTGCTGGCTGCCCACGTGCGACATTTATCGGCGCTAACAGCCTAAAGCGGACTTGACTAATCCGATTACGCTGCCGTGATCGTGGCATTTGAACATTGCGCTGAAAATCCTAAAATATAAATCTTAGCAAATTTAAACTCGGTCAGAATTATGAGGGACAATCGAAACTTCACCATTGGCTCTTGCCAGTGCATAAAAATCTCTAGCAGCAGTAGCTGAAAATTTCAATATTTTCCTTCGCCATTTAATAAATATTGTGCAAATTGAAGTAAAACTGCGGCAACGGAGCGGACTAATTGAGTTGGCTCTGGGCTGATAGTGCGATGAAAGTCGTAACTGGACATCAGACTTTCCTTTCATTTCCCCTAAAGGCGGGCTCACACGAGACTAGAATGATTAACTGTTTTCGGCTCCGTGTCCGAGTGCGTTTCTGTATCTGTTATATAAAACATAAAAGGGCAAAGCTCTACAAGTTTTAATTCAAAACCAAATTTCAGAAAGGTATCCAAAACTTTATCACTCCTGCTACTATAGTTAAGCAAATGGACCCGACGGCCAACAGTTTAGCATTTTGGAAGACTCACAGTTGTATTACTCAGGGCTCAACAAAACATTCCGACGATGAGCTGAGAAAATTTGTTCATTTGATAATCGTGTGTATCCGCCTTAACTGATCACAGGCAACGGACACCACAGCTTCTGTTTTAATGTTAAGGTATTTTTTTTTCTTAAGTTTCCAGTCTGGCACTACCTTAGCAAATTAGTAGTCATTTTGTGATAATTTTCGCCGAAAATTGAATATATTCTCTTCACCGCTCCCGCATCGCTCAGGCGAGCTCTGATAAATCCCAAGTAAACAGTTGTTCTTGAAGTCATTTTTCCGCCATTTAAAAAGTTCCCGTGTCACTGCGTAATAACAATTACTGTCGGCGTACCGTAAATTTCTCTGCCTCTAACCCAATCGTGCTCAGAAGTACTGGGGATCAGTGAGTTGCAATACAAGTTATGCGGAAAATGAGATTAATTCACGATTATCAATCTCCATTTTTTTTATGAATGCGAAACTATTTCCTCTCTTATCAGTATTTCCCTTACAGAATTTATGGCCGACCCAGAAGCTGTTTTGTAAATTTACCTTTTCAAGGACGGCCACGCTTTCTGTCAGGGTGATTCTACTGCAGCTAATATCTGAGGATATTATGCACTCCTATGTGATAAACACAGCATCCATTAAAGATCATTATTGCTACCTCCACCAAGAAGGTTATGTTTTTGTCGGTGTTTGTCTATTATTCTGTTTGCCTGTGACCAAGATAACTCAAAAAAGTAGGGAATTATCTTCCAGACATTTGCAGCAATTGCTGGAAATGTTTCGAAGAGCAACTGACCACATTATTGTTATAATCTGTCCGTTTGTCTTTGTTTCTATTTAGATGCTGTCAAAACATAACTGAAAAAGTTATGGGCGGATCTTCATGAAATTTCCAGGAACCGTTAAAAATATTAAATGGCAGAGCTGGTCACATTGTTGTCATGATCGGTTTGTTCGTTTGTGGATTTCACTATACATTTATTTTAGCGTAATGCTAAAACATAATTCAAAAATTTACGGATGGATCTTCAAGAAAATTACAGGAACTGCTATTAATGTCAGGATACACTGACGATCAAATTTTTGCTGATGATAAAAAATCCTGGTTTAACGACCTATTTGAATTTTTCGTTAATATTGCTTTGCTTGGTGGGAGGTATGCGTTCTCAGAATGCTCTGGTTAGAAAAAGTATTGACGGATCTTTACAATACTTACAGGAACTGCTACGAATGTCACGAAGAATAGATGATTACGTTTTGGTGATGACCCGTCGGTCTTTTTGTCTGTCTGTCTGTCAACTATTCTTTAGCGTTGCCTTGCTCGGCGGTGGTCTGCGCTCTCGGAGTGCAACTCTAGTTATGATTGTGGTACAATGGAACTATAATTGAGGTATGACTGGGGTATAATGATGGCATAATGGAGATAGGTATAGTAGCGGTATAATTTAGGTAGAATATAATACCTATGTCCTGAAAGTCGCGACACGTGGATAAAAAAATGACCGCATTCCTTAAAATCCTTATTTTTTCTCTATCCTTCCTTTAACTTTTTTCCATTCCTGGGATGTAATGACGAGGGGACATGATTTTGCATATTTCTCTTTTTCATCGCGGCTTTTCAGACATAGCTATTAATAATGATAATATTCTTTCTTTATTCGACACAGCCACATGACTGTATAATTAACAGGAAAAAATGGAGAGTTTCAGCTTTTATCGTATCCAGCAGACTTTGAAGATGCTATGCATGCATATTCTACCGTTACTAACATACCTATGCCATCAACAATGTCAGTGATAACCTTGCGATGATACCCTTTTTACTATTCACGCCTATTGTTCTCATGCTCTGATGTCGAGTGCTATACCACTGTTGTTTTGTTTTCTATCTGGGCTTTAAAAATTTTGGTTGCTTTGTTTCGATTGCCTCCGCGCCAGTTAATGAACTGCTAAAATTGTACATAAAATAAGGGAAATAAATACTGCTTACACACTGGCCATGACACAGAAAACAACTTGCACATTACAGTGTGAAATACGGAGAGAAATGGAGAGATACACACAAAATAAGTTGGAGTATATGTAAATTTAACATTTATTGATAGATGCAGCAGTTTTTTCAGGTTCCAATGATCAAATTTTTGCTTTGGAAACTACATTCGCTCAGATTATTCAAGACCTGATTAATAAACTAAAAACTCTTACAGCTACAGTTAAATCAGAATGGATTAGATCAGGAGGCCCATTTGCAGTGAGAATTGTGAATACCGAGCCTTCAAATCAGGCGAGGCTATTGCTATTAAATTCACTCTGGGCTATTGCTGTTACATTCACTCTGAACTGTTGCTATATATGCACTCTGGGCTGTCGCTATACAGTGCCTAGACAAAAGTACCTATTTGCACAACTCTATTCTTTATGTATCTTAAAAAATTTAGGGACTGCTTTAGAATAATCAATACAGGAATATATAAACAGAACAGTTAAATATGCACTTATAACAACAATATTTAACACAAGCAAAAGTAATGAGGGACAAAAGTATTTGACCAAAAAAAAGTATGACAATAGTACTTGGTGGCGTGACCTTTATTGGCAATAACAGCATGGAGACGATTGTTATAGCTGGAAATTAACTTTTCACATTCACTTGATGGTATTTTTTTCCATCTTCCATGCAGATAACCTTTAATTCAGTAAGGTTTTTGGGACACTGTTTGTGGACACCAGATTTAAAAAGATGCCACAAATTTTCTATTGGATTAAGGTCCGGTGATTGGCTAGGCCATGGAAGAACATTTATTTTCTTCTTTTGAAACCATTCTTTCGTTAAATTCACAGTATGCTTG
>LQNS02278070.1:30804152-30821655 GCA_001587735.2 Parhyale hawaiensis
TGTACACAGAGCTATTCTGTGATTTCGGATCTTCTTTTTTTTTCTATTCTTTTGTTTTCTCCACCCGCTGGACTGGTTGCGTGGGGGTTTGTTAACCTCATGGAGTTTCTCCGTTCCTGCGTCGCTAGTCTGGTGTGATTTAATAATAATAATAATTAACTGAAGCCAATTAACTGAAACCAATTAACTGAAGCCAATTAACTGAAGCCAATTAACTGAAGCCAATTAACTGAAGCCAATTAACTGAAGCCAATTAACTGAAGCCAATTAACTGAAGCCAATTAACTGAGGCCAACTGAGGCCAACTGAATCCAACTGAACCCGACCTCACACGACCCGACCCAGTCCAACCCAATCCAACCCAACCCAATCTCAGCAATGATTCTCCACACCTTTAATACCTTCAAGTATGGTTAGAAACATGTCTAACCTAACCTATTTAATAATAACAATAATAATAAAAAATCTCAGATATGGTTTTTCGCCCCTTTAAATATGGTTATAAACATCCCTAGATCAAAATTCCACTAGAAATTTCTTTGGAAATAGCCAAAACACAGAAGCCCTTTTTGTAAACGTTGACCTCGTTTTCTGTCACGCTTGAAGAAAAATAAAAAAAAGGCCAGGTTGGGGACTATAACCATCCTTTCACGATTCGTTGAAGATTAATAGCGATAGGCAGAATTTACTTCTTGCTTCGCCAACGTAGAAACCCATTCAGTGAAGTAAAGAGCTCCTCTACGCTTTCTTATGCACGCGCGCGGATTTGTGCTCTCTTTTGAGTCTTCTCGCATAAAAACTTCAGCTGCAGCCTAAGCCCCCGCCCAAGCTTAAAGTGAGTACGTGATCAACGGAGCAACGGGTGAGCTACTCTTCAGTGACCGCAGGAAGGCAAGGAAACGAAGAATTCTTCGCACCACGTGTTATTTTTCCATTGTAATTTCTTCCTTTCACGAAATAGCTTTTCTATTGAAAAAAAAACTTCGACCCACTTGTATAATTATGATATTGAGCATCTAGGATACCGATTCAATTAATGGATGTTCTGAGAGATATGTACTTATTGCGATCTAAAAAAAATTGTTTTTCAGCACATCGATCGAGGGAGAGGTTTCGCGCTGCTCAGCGCAGTTTAGGCTTAGAATTCTTATTATTCTCTCTAGTCCCTTCCAGTTGCAGTGAATCTTGCATTATGTAAATTAGTAACAAAATTATGATCGAATTAAAAGTACCATCACGTATTCTTCTCCGCTATTTTTGACGGCAGGGTACACAATATAGTTTATTAATGATAATATTGAAGCTGTACCTCGCCCTACACTTTTTAGTAACTCTTGTTAATGTCAAGTACAGTGGTTAATTGCATTGATTTCATGGCGTCAAAATATACTAAATTGTGCAATAATTCTATAGAGTTGTTACATTTGAGTTACATAATTATATAGGTATGTATTATTGGTATTGGCACACTTCTTTTAATTACTACAAACGTATTCCTACAGAACAAAGTATTATACAGTTTTACCTCTCCTTGTTTTAGGAATTTTCAGAGTTACTATAGAGTAAAATGAACGACGCGTCTCCAATTTAATATGTGATATTGCAAATTGAGGCGCCACTATCTTTCTACCTAAATAAACAATGCTTATTACAGCGTTACTATATTATAATAAAGAACTATGCATCTCCAATTCAGAATACAAAAAATATTAAATATTGATGGGCCACTATCTTTCTAGCGAATACAAACAATGCTTATTTACCAAGTATAGAGGAAGTGTTGCCGGTCCGCAGGGGGTCCAGCCCTGATCCCATGGCGCCTCCGCCCTCTTATTGCGTCACTCATGACCTCTGTTGAATAGGAAGGAATGGCCGCCTCCAGGAACTTGCTCGTGTTAGCCTTAATTACTTACCAGAATTCCCTTTGCATGACTACGCCCCGTAAACTTAGTCGATCTCAGGCCTTGCTATGTTTGGTACGACGCTGTGGTTGGCTGGAGGGCATACAAGACGCAGGTCCGATGAAAGGCGAGCTGATGAGCTACGCACGTGCTGATGGCGGCGTGACGTAATTCGTTGCACGTGATTTGGATGGTCGTTGGGTCGGTACCTCCCCACGGGGGAGCGAGATGGACCGTGTACCTGTAGGCTTGTGTGACTAATTAAAATGAGCTGTGGTCAGTGGTGGTGCCCCTTGTTAAAATTAGCTGGATACAGCGCATGCAGTTCCATAGAATTAAGGATTTTTTTCAGATACTATGCTCAAGGGTTCAAATAAATCATTGTTATTAATGCCATCGATAATGTCAACTGAAATTAAGATGTGCAGCTCTTCTCGTACAAGCTATTCTATACAAGCCAGCGAATGGATGCCCATTAAATTCAAGGAAAATCTAACGTTTGAATATTAAAGCAATATGCTGTATGTTGTCGGTCGATAGAATCAGGTGAAAATACCGAATGAAGCAGAGTTCTTGCGAACTACAATCTTTGTCATATTTTCATGAACTAAAGCCGCCTGCTGACACCAAATTCAGGGGGTAAGACTCATTATCTTACATTTGATCGGTAATATTAAGTAAAGAGTAAAACCAGGAGCTGCTACAGTTTCGCATACTGTGCCAGTCTACCACTCCAGCAGTCATGCACTTGACATACTTATTATGTCCAGGGCCGAATTTATCAGGGGCATTATGGGCAATTGCCCCGCTGCCAATGGGGCTTCATCAGGAAGAAAACTTATATAAAAATGTGGTAAGTGCATATTTACCTCCGCCCGCCAAGGAGGTTATGTTTCATTATGCAGTCTTAGCTACACATATGCAGATGGCCCCGCCCTCTCCTCTCTCTTCTCCACCTTCCCCCTGTCCCAGATTAACTTGCTTCGAGTCTCCCTAGTCGTATATCGGGCCCTGTATATGTGTTGAAGCAAAGTCAGGCTTATAAAATAAGCAGGCGCGTGCGAAAAAATATAAGAGTTTGGCGTAGGTAGTAACTTTGACTTGACTTTGTCTTAGAAGACGGTTCACTTCACAGGAGGCACATAATGTACTCATATCATATGCCCCAAGGGTATATTTTGTTGAACCCTCAAACATGTCGGCTGAAACACCGAAACGCTTCTCTATACGTTTACGTCGACCCGGCTGCACTATCGTCGTTCACGATCACTGCGCGTTCAAGTAAGCTTTGCTGCGCGCGCCACAACTAAAATAAAGACTACCTAGGCTAACCAGCCATTACCAAACCTAAGCATTGGCGCTTGGGTTGTTGTGACGCTCTGTTGTCGGTGTCACACCATTTACAGTCTGCGCTGGATTGTCGGTCGGAGGCACGCTTTTTCCAGTTGGACTTTAGCGCTGTGTTTGACAGGGTTAACCACAGATTTCTATTATAAAAGTTGGAGTCTTTTGGTGTGAGTGGTACGGTTCTGTCAATCATTCGCGATTTTGTTTCTGAGCGAACGCAGAGTGTGTCTGTTGACGGTGTTTTGAGCGCCTCAGTTGGGGTTGTGCCTGGCGTCCCTCACGGCAGTGTGCTTGGCCCGCTGTTTACTCTTCGCTTGAAAACACGATGTTCAACTATGCCGATGATTCTACTTTGATGGCAGTTATACCTGCTCCTCGCCTTCGTGATTTGTCGCTCAGTCTCTGAATAGGGATTTGTCCTGCATTAGTGCATGGTGCTCGGCCTGGAGTATGAAGCTGAATGACAGTAAGAGCAAGTCGATGATTATCAGTCGGTCTCGGACACTTGTACCACGCCATCCCCAACTGGAGATTGATGACACTTTGCTTCAGGAGTCTAGCTCCTAGGAGATTTTTGGTGTTGTCTTTGATGAGAAGCTTACTTTTGAGCCGCATATTAGGGGGTTGGTGTCACGTGCTTCCACTAATATTGGGCTCCTGCGTAAGGGTAATTCTGTGTTTGGTGACAGTCAGGTTGCCCGCAGATGTTTTTATGAGTTTTTGCTGCCTGTGTCAGAGTATTGCTCACCGGTCTGGTCAAATTCAACAGTGCATGTTATGTAAGAACATATGTATAGCACTTGTAAAAATTTCCAAGAAATCTGAAGATAGCATACAGAAAATACAAAAAAAAGCTGTTTGCTGTTCAATAGTTTGCATTGTTTACATTTGTGTTTCTTACAACGTATTCTGTTAATCGACTTTCCTTCTAGAAATTTTCTGGCATATAATACTATATCATTTGCAATAATAGTAAAGCCGAAGTGTTACTGCGCGTCTGACAAAAAGTTACATGTATCCAATACGCTTGCTTGTCACTATATTTGTTTATTGCCAATTGTTCTTTTAATTATGCATTTTGTCTTCACTATTCATCATTTTATTCTTTTGAGGAAGTTTAATGTAAACTAAATTGTACTCTGCACAAATGTTGAACTGGAAGGAAATTTTTCAACGTATGAACCTTACGCTAATGAACCAACAAATTCATTTGAGTCTCACATTTTCACCTACTAGGATGTAAATGGATATTTTGAAATGGAGAGTTTCGCTTGGTAGCGGAGTAGGCTGAGCTGCTGGACGGAGTTACTGGGCAGCTACGGTGCGTGCTGGACAAAACCTGACGCAATTCGAGACGGTGATTCATCGCGCCTTAGGTCAATGCCACCCTTGCTGCACTGCCGGATATGGCATCAATTTATGCCAGTCACTAATGACTAAGCAGGCTAAATCCGTCACAAGTGTTGCTTCTGCGTTCTAGCGGCTTTCCTTCGTCACAATATCTTGTAGTAATTCTAGGTTAGTGATCACAGGCGGGTCAAAGTCGTCACCATCTTCGTCTGCAAGCATGGACTGGAGATTTGCTTGCGGATGACCGTATGGCGATTGCTATTTGATATTCATCCAATGCACATTTATCAATGTTGCTATTAAACCAGACGCACTCAGCACAACGCATATAACACGAAAAATTTGCTGAATGTCCGTGTACACAGTGAGAAGTTGTTCGGTTGTCGTTCAACCAATGTGTAGATAAAATCATTATTGCAATGCCGTATCCCAATTTAACACTACAAATAAGCAGGGTTGGCTGGCTTAAACCAAACAAAAAAAAAAACTATGGTTTAAACCAACCAAAAAATCGTGTTTTTTTATTTGGTTTTTGTTAATTTGTTTTGGTTTTATTCATAAACATTGGGAAATGAGCAGTTTTACTTCTAGAAATCATTAAATTTTATTTACACAACTGAAGAGATGAATTTAAATGTTTCTATTTAGGACAGTTAGGGTAAACTATTGGTTATGCTTATTAAAAACCTATAACCTCTAGAATTTTGTGTTATTTCATTTCAGAGATGCATTTCTAATTATATTCTGGTACGCAAGTAGCTACTGAAAATTAGAAGTAGTAGTTATAATTGCTATTAGATAGCTAGTGAGCTAATGAGAAGGATGTAGGCATATAGTCATTTCATTTTTATTTAGCTCAATACTCTGCTTTTAATTAGCTAGTAGCTAGCCATTTCTATCGAGTTTTCTTTGTATTTCAAAGTGTTTCTAAGTTATTTCAAAGGATTTTATAGCTATTTCACTTTCTTCAGTTCATTACTGTGTTTTTAATTAGCTAGTAGGAAGCTAAATCTATCAAGTTGTATTTGTAATTTTACGTGTACTCAAGTTTTTCAAAGGATTTTATATTGCAATAATTATAAATCATAGCTTCTCTGCCGTTTGGATGTTAAATGTAGCCATTGCAAATAGTGATACTTTGCCAACTGCTTTTTCCTAACCTCTTTTCCTAAAGTCATTCTTCTATAACAGGAAGTTGAAATGAAGCCACTAAGATTGATGATTATGATGATTAGCTAACTACAAGTTTACCATGTAGAAAACCTTTTAAATATTGTATAAAATTCCCAAAACTAGAAAAAAAATATTAAAAAATTTTTAAAAATCATGGTTTTTGCCAACCTTGCAAATAAGTATTGCTAACTTAACCGTTATGTTTAAAACTAGAAAAATTGGCCGAGCTAAGTTTCTCCAATAGGAGGTTGCAGCTCAATTCGCAAAAAATCAGCATAGATGCATTTTCCTAGAGCTCCGCTGAAGTCTCAATCTTCTTAACGCAGCTGCAGCTTTAAACTAAACCAGTATATTCTCCTCAGCTGCAGATTTTGTCTTGCGTCTCGATAACACTTTCAAGAACTGCCGTGCTGCGTATACAGTTTCTGCGAAGTAGTGCTGCGTTCTACGACACTAAAATAATGATAAATCTTGAATTACGAGTTTGGCAACAGGAGTGCTCTCTTGCATACGTAAATAGGCTGGACTATGATCGAGGAAGAAAACTGCAGCAGCGTTTGCACGCGTCTTTACCAGACGTGATTCGGTTGTGAAGCGACGATTGTCATTCGGCCCGCGTTGGCCGACTCCATGTATGGGAACGTCGGAGACAAGACAGATGTGTTCATTAACTGTACTTTCTTCTCTGGCTTCTGTGAACTCATTCACGGCCTCTGTCCGTATAGTTGAGATATACTTATGTTGCTTTTCCGAGTGGAAATGAAAGCTGCTTTTCTTCTCGGGCTTCCCTGAACACATCTGCAGCCTCTGTCCGTAGTGTTAGTTACCTCCGCCAAGGAGGTTAGGTTTTCGTCGTGTTTCTCTGTCTGGATCCTTGTTTGACTGTCACAAAGATAACTCAAAAAGTTCTGAATCGATTTCGACGAAATTTACAATGACTGTTAGGTATGTTAGGAGGAACAGATGATTAACTTTTGATGAAGATATGTCCATTCGTTTATTTGTTTGTTTGTCTTCCTCATTTTTCTCAATGTCATAACTCAAAAAGTTATGAATGAATTTTTATGAAATTAACATGAGTTGTTAGGTATAACTATATAATAAAGCTTAAATGACCAAATTTAGGTAATGATCCGCGTGTTCGTTCGTTTGTGTGTCACTGTTTTTAATTTTATGCTTGATAGCACAATAACTAAAAAAATAATTATTGTATCTTTGTGAAATTTATAGGGGTTGTTTTTAATGTTAAAAGACATAAATTATTAAATTTTGGTGCAAATCAGTTTGTTCGTTTGTATGTTTGACTCATGTTTGTCAAAACGTTTGTTAGCAGTTTAGCTCAAAAAGTTATGAACGGATCTTCAAGAAAATTTCACAAGCTGTTGTAACTATCAAAAGACACGAATGATTAGATTTTGGAGTTTATACAAAGAAAACTATGGTTTCAGAGCCAATCTGATTTTTTTGCTACCGTTGCCTCGCTTGGCGGAGGTATGCGCTCTCAGAGTGCTCTAGTTTTGTTCTAATTTTGTTCTCTGGTCTCAGAGAACACAGTCATGGTCTCTATCCATAGTTCACAACATTAGTATTGTGTCTTTGTCGGGAATGAATGAGAGTTAATTCTTGACATCAAGAGGTTAACAGAGATAAGACATGCATTAGTATTATAGGCGATTAAAAAGAAAAGGAAAAGCATGACGTTCACAGGGAAGGCTTTGTAACTTTGGAACTTAGTCTGTTGATAAACCTTAACACAACCTACTAGGAAATTATTTCTAAGTAACAGAAGAAGAATTTTTTCAAGACGATATATACAATAATATAATGGTATGATGGACAGCAGGAGGGCGTGATGCCTGCAGCGCTAGTAATCCAACCCACAATATAATAATAATGGATAGTAGGATATAATTATCTAAAGGGTTTCTAGCTGATTTTTTCCACAAAGTATACTATCCTCACGTCAGCAGCCACGATATTTTTCTCCCCATTTATTCACGTAGTGATATTTTTTATATTTGTGTGAATACAACAGAATATTAATTTAGGCAATTGCAAAGCAAATTAATGACAAAACTAAGAATTTTAAAGTCTGTTAGCTATGTAACTTCATTGACCTCCTTCAAAGAACGTGAAGTAGAAAAATAAAGAAAGAGTCTTCCTTAATTGAATACCTACGCTACTTGCAAGACAGAACATGCACACCATCCTTATATACGTGTCTATGTGTGCAGAGGCAAGTATTGATCTAGTTCTCAGATAGTATTACAACTTCAGACTCTATTCGTTCTCATGGATCATCACTAGAGGTGAGATACTTTAATTTCATTACTTGAAATGGTACATCATTGTTGTTGTGTCTAAACACCATATATATATATATATATATATATGTATAAAACTAGTTGAATGTACTTTTCCTGTTCCATATCTCTGCCTTCCACGGCAAAAAATATATATATATCTGCAGTGTGTACTCGCATGGTTTCAATTAAACAGTTGTGCAGTTGTAAGAATTTTGCATTGTATGAATTCTCAATGTTGTTACCAGGCTTCTCTAATATTCTTACTGCATTGCAAAGCACATTTTGTTGGTGACAGCCATGTTATTCCCTCGTGGCTCGCATCGTCCATAAATTACAGCAAAGCAATAATTACTTGGAAAAAAAACGAGTTTCATCACTCGTTTACTGGTAATGTTCTGAAGAACATCTATTCCTTATCCTCCGTCGATCTTTCATTCATTAGTTCATAATGATGCGCAGGATAAAATTTTACAATGGAAAGGAAATGCATGGTACTGCTAAGAGGTGCTTCAAACGTCTCCAAGGCCTACATTTTTAAAATTTTGTCAGAGAAACAGCGCGCTCGCTTTTGAGCAAATGATATTACCCTAACTATAACTAATTCTTCATATCAAAACGGAAAGATAAAGCAACCAACCACTGAAGATTATTGAGTAGCGGGATTTATCCTTCCAAGTGATTCGCCACGGTTTTACGACGCACGCTGGCTTGAGCAGAAGCAGCCTTTACCGCCCTTGAAGAACCGTTCGGTTATGCTGCATATAGTTAATGCTCTACCTATAAAAAATTTATTTGCTACGAAAAGTAAACATTTATCGCTTCATACTGCATATATGGTTTACCAGACGTGATAGGTACGCAAATAATGGTGTTATTCCAAAACGGTGCAAACGCGATTAATCCTTCACCGGGCAATAGACCATATATGGTTACTTCCCTAACACTATTCCTTCGAAAGTGTGTTTCAACGGCCGAGCAAAGGACTAAGTTATGAAGGGAAGGGCTAATAGCTGTGTTTTACTCCCTTGGAGATGAGGTCGGGGGCGCAGCGTCGTTGACTTCCCCCTTCAAGGCCGAAGTGTGTGTGTGACTCAGGCGCCGTATCCAAGATACGTCATCTACCCGGGGCACCTACGATACATTCCTCTGTGTGTATGTGTGTGACGTTTGCTGGACGCAGTGACGCTTCCAGTGACGTATTGGACGGTGAATCACCGCTTGCGCTTCGGATCTATAATGTGAACGTCTACTGGAAAGCGAGTCTATCCGGCTTTAACAGGGCATGGCCGAGTTCCTGAAGCGACACCTTTTTTTGTGCTTGTGTATTATTTAATATCGCATGGCAGCTGCAAAATTACCGTATCGAGAGGGTTAGTAGTTACTGGTAGTAGCATTTGGAGTTATGTCGAAACAAAACAAAGTTAATTTCTAGTGGTACTTGGAGTTATTGCGACACCGTGCAAATGCACTGAGAGTTGCCGTCTTAGATACTGTCGGGATTCAAAGAGATAATTGGTAGTGGTATTTAGAGTTACCGTTGATACCGAAAGGGTTATTTGCAAGAGGTCAGTATTGGGAGATACCGCCCGTACAACAGAGTTTAATATGCAGGTCTATCTAGAAATACCGCCAGCAATCGGATTAGGTAAGTAAATGTCAATAATCAGTTTTCGTCAATCCGATCAATCCGCCCTTACCTCATACACGAATGTTCGTATCTTCCGATACCATTCACACCAGCGTCTACTGTTGATGCCTCTCGGTACCACTCGCTACTGTAAGTAGCTTTGCAATCCACTCACACCAGCGCCAAATTAATATTCACGAAGCCGAGGGGTTCCTCTTTCTCAGAAAACTACTGGCGTCAATCTTCAACGCTCCATCGAATTTTTTTCTAGCTTTGCTTACGCTGTGGGAACAAAATAATGACGAGTTGTGGGGTCTTTTCAATCGATAAGAAAAAAGAAACTCGTACATGCCCTGAGTTTCCGTAGGGTAAAATTTAATACTGAAACTTTCTGGCTTTCCTTGGCAACGTCACTAAGCCCTTGAACGTCCTCAGCTTTGTTTGTGCATCGTGACGAGTAATAGTGACGTCAGTAGAGTAGGCCTGCAGTGACTGTTCTTGAAGCCTATAAAGGTCATTTACATGTGTTGTAAAGCAGGTCCCGTACAGCATGACCTATATCCTATGCAGGTGATCCATGTAATAAATAATCCAGTTTGGTGCAATTTTCATTTTGGATTTAAAATTTATAGTTTTGAGTGTCCGATACATCTACTCTTGATTTTCGAGTTCATTCAACACCTGAAGTTTTTTTTTTTTTACCTAAACTAAAATGTAAATAAGCAAACCAGATTTCGATCGTGTCTATGCTAGCCACAGTCTTCAAGTTTTTTTATTTGCATACGCACGGACAACTTGAAACGGGATGAGCAGCTCACTCGCGTCCTGATATATATTTTATCTCAGTAGCATGGATACGGTAGCATGAAGAACATGCGAGCTGCACATTCTTGCATCTCGTTCGTTCTAATGCATATTCCCAATCTAAAATTTATAGGCAATTATCCGCTGTCATCCGATACTGCTCACTGTTTACTCCTAGGCAGCCTATAAATTTCCAATTGGGTTACGGCTCCTACAAGCGGGGCGAGAAAGGGCTATGGACTTGGGACCTACGGCTGGCTTAGTTACCTTCGCATATTCAATGTTTTTGAAACTAGCGCCCCCCAAGATGATTCATTAGGTTACTTTAGCCTTAGTTGGGCATTCACAACATCTTTCTTTCCTACCCTCTGCTCTTCCTTACTTTTTCCTGCCCATACTAACACTCTTTAAGGCAGAATTAAAAGGTTAACATATACAGCAACACCGCGCTCTATCTACGAAGACTCCTATGAAAAAAAAAAACAGCGACGATTGAATAAAGAGTCCACGCGACGATTTCTTCGTTGACTTGAGGTTTTCAAAATTTATTCAGTTTCGAAAATAACTCTTTGTACTAAGAGAGCCAATACGGCAACCCCATAGCCTAACCCTTTCATCTGGCTCACTCAGACGGCCAGCCTCGCGATACGAAAGGCTCTCTCTCCTATGGGCAATATTAGGGATACGTCCATTGTATCTATTCTTTCCTTTTCGTTTCTTTGAAATTGCCTTTCTTTTAAAGGCAGTTTAAGCTACTGAATATAATAATAGGCGCATTAAAAGAGACCCCCCCCCTTGCTCCAACCTAGCATTGCCTGAGTATACAGTATTTTGCTAATACACTACGTCGAAATGTCCAGATATACGTTTGAGACTGTAAACGTAACCACAATCTTATTTGCAATGAGTTCAAGTCCAGTAATGTTATTTAATTTTAAATTACTGTATGATTTTTGAGCGGGAACATCATAATTGCCACGAGTTTCTAGTAATACTAGCACGCCTCGTGACGTAAGACTATCACCTGCGGTGGGAGCAATTTTTTTTTTTTTTTAGTGGCCAGTTAATTCTATTTTGTGGCGAGGGTCACATCTAAGAGAACCCAACAGACTCTCTGCAAAAAATTGTGAACATTGCTCAACTCCTTCTACCACCTTTAGGGTGGACAGACAAATACACACATACAGGTATACAAATATATTTACTTAAATGTTCAGTTAAAATTTTATCACCTCTCTCACTTCGTTTGCGGATGATAATTTAGCTGGCTATTACGTATATGGTGGTTCGTGTGTCAAGTATCAGTTCATGCCAGGTGAAGAGCTTTTTTTAATCGAAACGGCCAGTTCTCATTGATTAGTTATTTTTGCCTCCCCGTAATGCCGTGTGTGAAGAGCCAATAAGAACGCAACATCGGGTGCTCATGACATCAGCGGCAGTGACGCAGCCAATAGCGATGGCGCTTTAAGGGAGGCTCCGTGACGTCATCAATGATGCTTGCATTTCCGGGAACGCTGGCCCGCAGCGCTGATTTTGGCCGCATGGTGGCAGTTATTGCTCTTCCTGGAGGGATTTATACTGTAAATCCTGCCCCATTGCGGTCCCGGGGGGCTTCGGTATTGCAGAGCATTCACCAGCTGTATCGTACCTCTCGGGAATGGTGGGGTCTGACCTGCGGTCTTTCTGCGGGATTATTGCTATCCCGCTGGCGATTATTCCTGGTGCCCAGAAATGATTGCGACTACGTGCATGCAGAGACATGTTTAGAGCACCAGATATGCACCATGGTGCGCTCTACTTAATGGCAGATTTTGGTTGTGTACCCGCGGTCTTCCTGCGCAATTATTGCTCTCCTGCTCTTGATTACATATCTGGTGCTCTAAACATGTCTCTGAAGTACTACTAGCAGGTTTTATTCTGTACCCGAGGTTTTCCTTTGGAATTATTACCACCGTGCTTACGATGACCGCCAAATGCTGCGCATGTTTCTGCTGCATAATAGTATGCTGAGTAGTTTTTGTTCCCTTCTTCCCACTCTTTCTTTACTCGCTCGTCCCAAGCGCATTACTCCTCCATGGATATTGGCTGTATGTATTTCGTTACGCGTCACATGTCTCTCCGTGACGCGTTGCATGTCTTTCCGTGACGTGTTATATGTCTCTTCGTCTTCCTTTCTTGAGACACCGTAAAGTGTTTGAAGACCGGTTCACACGCTAGTCTTTTGACCGTGTTCTTTTCGCAGATTGTCCGAAAAGCCACTTGTTATATCGTTTAAACAGCAGACCTTTCACAGGGCATAGGATGGGCCATAAGATTAGGTTAGTAAGTTAGCCCTTTCGGACGTCTTTCCTTCGTGTCCACTTTGCTCCCTTCTGTTTTCATACTCATATTCATGTTACTTTCCACTGTTCTCCTTTTTCCCAACTTGCTGTTCCCATGCGCGTTGATCCTATGGGAACACCATCGTGCACAGGGTTCTACTTTTCTATTGATCTACTGTATGTCCCTTTAGTCCTCTGTAAGATCGCTTTTGCTGTAGAAACAGATTATAGTAGCCATGAGCTGCCGTTAATAAAGGCTTTTAATTATCGTACTTCAGTAAATTAAAGAAGTACCTACTCTGAGAGCGCCGATCTCCGCCAAGCAACGCAATGCTGACAAAATTTTCAAATTGGTCCTGAATCCAGGATTTCTTTTTTACCGTCACCAAAATTATAATAATCTGTTCCATGTGAAGATTCCTAGCAGCTCCTGTAAATTTCATAACATCGATCCTTCAATAAAGTTTTGAGTTATGTTCTGACGAAAAAAGAGAGACAAAGAGACCGATTTGTTACAGTATATACCAGCTTTGCCTTTCATTCTTTCATACAATGCTTTGTACTACCTTTTCTTTGTCAGGTGCATGCATATCCTATGCTTAAAAGTAAGTTAAATATTGTATGGGGCAAAATAAAAGGAACTGTCATAGGACGATGCTGACCGACTCAAATTAGTGCGAAATCATTTCGCCTCGTCTTGCCATTAGCTGGGTGACTAGACGAGACTCTTTTTGTTGTCTATGGAAGTATTATTCCCTCTATTTACACCGTTATTACAGGAAACTTGTATTTTCAACAAATTATACAGCCCTATCTAGCCAAGCGAAAGCGATGCTGTGCAGGTGACAGTGTGAAGCTCTAGTCGTGCGTCCGTGCCCCGTGAGCAAAGTCTGATCGGAGTTCAGTACCGCTCAAGCTTTTGTTGTTTAGGCTATGCTGTGGGCTGTGAACATTCGCGAGGACTCGAGTGTTTTTTTGTCCTTATTTCTGGCTTGTCATCATTTTTACTTTTTTACTTAATACTATAAGCCATATACTGTTTCCTGCTTTCGAAAATGACGGAGAACATTTCGTGATATATCTCCATGGCCACACTTGCGTCAATACAACTGTCAAGTTGAAGGAACGTACGTAAGAGCTAGATGAGCTGTCTCGGCTTCACACCTGCTGAGCCGCGAAACCCTTCAATTCTTTCTCTGACACGGGGAAAAATTAATTGCTCTTTGCATGTAGTCAATCATCACTTATAATATTAATTTCGACTCTGTATCGTGGATACGGCAACATTATTATTCGAAATTTTTTTGCTCAGTGTAAAAGCTGCTTCGTCTACAGATAAAATGAAGTTGGAAGTATAAGCGATGCTGCGAAATTGTCTGTGGGAAGAAGCTTCGAATCAGGATGCATGAGAGTGCCAAGTCAGGTTTCAGATATCTTCAGTGCTTCGATTTCAGCGTTGGCAGTGCAAGAAGTGCATTTGCATATAAGATTGCAGTGTACTTTGCCATCATCTACTCGATTTTCACCCGGTTGCTTCAAGCGTAACAGGAAATGAACAGATAAACAAAGAAACATAAGTACAAACTGATGATTATTATATTGTAGATGCTGTACACAAATCTCATGGTCCAGTTCAGTTAGCCAAACCCGAAAATTTACATTGGGTACAAAACGTACGTGTATAGTTAGTCATTTCCACCTGAGGTTAACCTTGCCGTGACTGATAATTATATCTGTAGGTACACCAGTATCATTTTTGAATTTCAAAGTTACAGCGCTGTTCTTTTTTTCTGAAGAATGCCATAGCACGTGCAGTAGCCTGTCCAAAAGATTGTCCACAAGATTGCTTAATTCGTTAAGAGATCATTATTATAACCAAGAAAAAAAATTTTCGAGGGCATATGTCATAAAACTCGTGCAACATCAGAGTTGCTGTATAAAGCCATAGAGCATCGTAGTAACGTTTTTACTAACTAACCAACGCTCTCTTATATGTGTACATTTCTGCGTACTGGAACGAGTTATTGATCAGTTGCCACCTACATTCATTTTCACACACTGTCTCCCCTCGATCAACTCGCGCATATGGAGTTCATTTCAACTAGACATATCATCCATGGCTCGCTGCTGCCACATCCAGTGCATTGGCTCAGTCGCTGGAATGTTTGAATCTGTATGCATGGAAGAGGCTTCCTGGAATTTCTTTGATATTGGCAGCTTCAAATAACTTCAGGTGCGTGCATCGCTTACTCTTTATGCCTCAGCTGTCCTTGTTATAAACTGCCTGTGATACTGGAATTGATTCACTTACTTTGAATAGCGAGTCCATAATGATATGCTATACGCTGCCTGGAACGATGCCGCAAATTTTGGTTTATTTAAATATTTCTGTGGTGGTGTGTGCATCAATCATATTTTACCCCTCAGTATAGTGGTGCCAAAATCCGAGTGTACTTATTCCGTAACGAATTCATTACACCGTAGCGTAAATGTCAATGCCTCAGCTACAGAATACTCGTCAGTAGCATAATATGTTGCTCGACAGGACTAGGGTAGCTAAGGCTGCACAAGTGTTCAATATCCTATATTGTTGGTAGCTCTGCTACTAGTATTACACAACGCTCTGCTTTGTGAAATTTTTCTAAGAAATCAAATGGCGAGATTTCGTTCAATTTCAAGTTTGGATTGAAATGAAGTTAGAGTTTGCAACAGAGCCGAAAAATAGGTATATTTATTGCCAGTATTGGCAATGTCTTGATGGAAAAATTCGACTATGTTGCTAAAGCAGATAGACTGATTTTATGCTATAACTAGTTTTAATTAGGAGAAACTCAAATTTGTACCCGAATCAAAGAATAATTTAGGATATCCAGTAAGCCATGTCTTGATTAGAAGAAAACTGAACCATTAAACTACATCAGAAATATTTTCATGTAATCTCCGATTTGGATTTAATGAAATTCCGTTTTACAGTTGAGTCAGGTTATAATTTCACGCATGCGGTAGCAGTTATATAGGCCTTTGGGACGTCTGTCTTTCGTGCCTTCTTTACTTGCTTAAATTTTCATGCTCCTTATGATTCTTTGTTTTGTTCTTCCTCTTTCAAGATTGCTGGTGCCATGCACGTTGACCCTGTTTGGGAACATCCTCGGGCAAGGGTTCCACTTTTTTGCCGACATACTTGTTTGTTTGTGCAAGAAATTTTTATGTTTCAATTTTAGAGAGATTCTTCCATGTCGCTTAGCAGCTGAAGTTGCGGCACTAACGCTGTGCAAAAAATTCTCCTAGGATTTTTCGCTGCAGAATCAGCGGCTAAATTTAGGGCGAAAAAATTTGCTTTTTTATCAGTTTGGGTTTTGTTCTAAGCTCTATTACGATATTGTGAGACGAAAGGGAAATTTACTCGGATGTAAAGAAGTGTATATAGGTGAAAAGTTTATGTTGTCTGTGTGGTGAAGCGTTGAGAGCACCACTCATCCTTTGTTGTCGCCAGAAACGACCCCCAGGGGAAGGTAGTCACGTCAGTTTCCTATCTGAGACACTGGCTGGGCGTTTGGGCTTGCGTGGCCACTGTAAAAACGTCAATGTACGTCCGTTACATTTGCTACTTTTATTCGCCCATTAATCATTGTTAATAGTCGGACTTTTGCAGTTCTTCCTATGTGGGTGGGAGAGGGGTCTTTATGTTGGTTCTGTCTTGGATGTGGCTGCATTCAATTGCCTTATAATTATTATAATTAAACTTCACGCTTGAGCTCCCACGGACAGGTAATACAACCCAAAAGAAGCATCTTGCAACACCGGGAAGCCCAAAAAGCTGCTAAAGGAAATCCATCAAAAACCATTAACAGCTGACTTGAATGCCTGCAGGCCAATACGACCAAAAGCCGATGCCGGCAACAAATTCCAAACCTTATCCGACCAGGGCACGAAGCACCGACAGAACTGATTAGTTCGACATCTGACAGCGTCCAAAATGAAAGAGTGCGCTCCGCACGCAGCACGAGTCGCTCTCCCAAAAACCTTGAGGGCAGGGAGAGAAGAAAACAACCAATGCCTCTCATTATTGTACACCTTATAAAACGTGCATAGTTCTGCTACTCTCCTCCTGTGGGACAGGTTCACTAGATCATTATCAGCGCCTGCTGGCTGAACTAACAAGTCGATTCAACAGACGCAACTGAGTGTCAGCAGCTGAAGCCCAGGCCGGTGAGCAATACTCCAACACAGGCAGCAAAAACTCATAAAAACATCTACGGGCAACCTATCACCAAACACGGAATTCACCTTACGCAGGAGCCCAACCTTAGTGAAAGCACGTGACACCAACCTCCTAATATGCGGCTCACAAGTAAGCTTCTCATCGAAGACAACACCAAGAATCTCCAGGGACCTAGACTTCTGAAGTAAAGTGTCATCATTCTCCAGTTGGGGATGCTGCGGTACAAGTGTCCGAGACCGACTGATAGTCATCGACTTGGTCTTCTTGGCATTCAGCTTCATACTCCAGGCCGAGTACCATGCGCTAATGCGTGACAAATCCTTATTCAGAGGCTGAGTGACAGCATCACGCAGGCGAGGAGCAGGTATCACTGCCATCAAAGTGGAATCGTCGGCATAGTTGATCAACGTGTTCTCGAGTGAAGAGAACATGTCACTAGTATAGAGAACAAA
>LQNS02278070.1:30875553-30908297 GCA_001587735.2 Parhyale hawaiensis
CCGTCCACCCGAGTGTCTTTCTCTATTTCTTTGCGCTTTTTTCATGCCAGTAGAAGCGCACTGAGCCAATCGAGATTTTCCAGCAGGAATGCCGAGATAAAATACTCCTACTGAGCTTTGTAGAAAGACCGAGTCTGCACTGTGCGGATCACACATCGAGGAGATACGGTGGTAAAACTATGACTATGGTAATCATAATTTCAGCTGTTCAGGATGAATAAAACAAAAGTTACAAGCAAATGAATTGTAAAAGTAAGAATTTTGTCTGGACAAAAAAGTTTGGACAACCTTCAAAAATAATAATTAAACACATGGAATGGTGCTACAAATGCCTTCAATAATATTGAAGTATTTAAGGATATTCTGGTGAGTTATTTGGTGTCCGAACCATTATGGCCGCTGCTGTATTTCATGAGTAACAATATTTTAGTGAACACAAAACTATCACAGTGTGACTATTACAGGCTAACTAATGCATAAAGATATTAGGAAGCTTCAAAGGGCTGACATGTATTATTGCATGCATAAAGAATAATAATAATATATACCTATTGCAATAAAAACCAAATTGTGTTACATATAGCAAAAGCATAGGCATAGGTGGCTGAAATTTCGTCTAGGTGGCTGAAATTTCACCCATCCCAACGCGGGCCTCTAATACTAATCTGGAAGAAATTTCAGCCACGCTGTGCCCGGGTTATATCTGCAGTGCTGTATTTTTCATACCATTATATTTTTTTACTCGACTCAGTTAGCCATTATCGCTATGTACAATGTATTTCAGCTCGTCGTGCTCATGGTAACGATACCACAGTTGGGTGAATTAGCTTAAGTTAAACTCCTGCTAGTTCTCTGAAAGATAAATTGTCCACACCCTCTGCACGGGTTAAACTTTTCAATATGAGAATTATATTCGATGTTCTGAGTCTTTTCCTTCTTCATTTCTTAGGATCGCAGATAATACTGTTGGTAGTGAGGCACTAAGACTAAACAAACTATAATAATTTTACCATAAAACCGCATTTAATTGAGGTAACTATCAGTTTCCTCTTGCAAACTTCGAGCCATTTTGCATACGATAAACCGAACATTGTCAGTAGCATGAATAAGGTACACTGCAGGGGCAGTAAGTGAGTTTTTCTAGGCATATGAAACATAATTACACAATAATGGAATCCTGTTTTAAATGTCCGTAGATTTTAGTGATTTGCTTAGGGGGCTTTTTTAAGCACTAATTGCATTTCGAACTGCCCCTTTGGATTGTTACCTAGTGTGCAAATATTTTCAGAAACGTTGGTTTCGTTTTTGTTAATGTGATGTCATCTTTTACCTTAGTAGGAATTTAAAGTTAGTTTCTTTAGTGGAAAATTAAAGACACTTTTAAATAACTCTCTAAAAGTTTACAAGTATTGTCAAATTTTCTGGTAACTTGAAAATTTTCGGTTAGCAAAATTGAATTCTCATATTATACAACTGGAACCTCTCATGCTTGGGCTAATCAATGGCAGTCTGGTACAATCTTAAGCCTGACTACGAGCCTATGTGGTAAATCAGAGACGCTTCAAAATTTTTTCTTTTTTTTTAATATGCCTGTAGAGTCGCATGGATATTTTTCCATCGTGCTGTACGCCAATGTCTCTCTCAGCTAACATTATATTTGATATAGAAAAGACGAACCCATTGAAACTGTGTTAATAAATTATTCGAGCATACATAGACTAACACAGGGAATAACTAGAACGCCTTGTGGCGTAGGACCATCACCCGCAGCAGGAGGCAAATTCAACGAAGCCATATTTGATGAACGAATTGAGCGCACAGCCCCAAGTGCTTAGCTCCAATCCCTCTCAATAATAACTGAGAAAAAAATAGAACGTCCCGTTCTCCGGATGATCTGCTGCGGTGGAGGCAAATTCGCCCCGGTGGAGGAAAATTCAGCTCCACAATTTTTTATACTCAGTTAGGTCTGTTTTTTTTTTTTTTGCATGGGTCACATCTAGGTCAACTCAACAAACTCCCTACAAAAATTATGAAGATTGGTCAACTCCTTCGACCACTTATTGGGTGGACAGACAAATATACAGTGCTTAGACATATGTATATACTTAAATCCTCAACGAAAACATTTCACCTCTCTCACTTTGTTGGCGGGTGATAATAGTAAGGGGAGGAACAGACGTCAGATAATGAAAAATCTTGACGTCACAGTCCGATGAGCTGCGCTCCAGCCTGTGACCACAGCAGACGAAGCACGCTCTAACCTAGAAGTTAAAGAACAGCTTTCTACAAAGCAGGGCTCACATGTAACCATGTATTTAAGTTAAAAATGCAACGTAGGTAACATTGTATTGGCATAAATTACGAATTGTAATTGTCCAGACACCTTATAAGCATTTCTATGAAATAACATGAGATACAGTCCAAAAAAATAAAATGGAAACGAGAAAAATGAACAAAATGATGAATTTGAAAAGTAAAATACTCATTTTATTTGTGTATCAGTTTATCATCCACTCGTTCAAAAGTTTTGTAGCGTCACTGCCAACACAAGTACACACGTTCGTGTACGCCACAAAAAGTTATAAAAATGTTTACCTTCAAATCAATTTTCTCTGCAAGTGTCGCTAGGCAAGTTACTGATGCCTTTTTAGCTTTGGTGTGAACTAGGACTCGGAAAACAGCGCATGTTTCTTTTGTTTCAATAGGGTACAGTAACACATTCTGAGTAGTAGATAAGCGAACGCGTTGATATGAATAATGTAGGAACTCGTCTTAAGAATATCTTTGCTACTGTATAAGGCGTCCATTAAATAATCATCACAAGCACCGTAGATTTTTGCATTAGAGCTTCAAAATCTTTTCTTGCATCATTTTAGATATAACGTTCAATTTTTGGAGACTTGATATCGTAAATCGTAAACAAAAACGTTTTGGTAGTAAACGTAGTAATTTCTAGCGTGGCGTTTTATGATGATTTTCGCAACAAAAATATTTATGTTTTTGGGGAATTTATGAATTGCAGGAAAATGTTTCGATACTCATTTGGTTCTTTAGCGAAAATATAGCATGATGCTTTCATGATATATTGTGGGTGTACCCCAGTGAAGCACTCGGTACTCTTTAGGCAACTGTAAATCACACCATAAGGAACTGTTTAGCTAATACTTGTTCCAAAGAAGGTTAAAATGTACACGCAGAAATGTATGTTCTTTAAAATAAAAAACACCTGGTTTCTTATCACTAACGACCTAATATTTTAGCCAGAAAGCAATAGTAATTAATCATAAAAGACACTGTTGTTCATCAGTTGTTAATCATAAACGACAATGTGCATTGACGCAAATTCAAACGACAAGTTTTTTACAGCTAACTAATTTTGTTTAATGGCAAACAACCATTTCTCTGTCTGTATTTTAAATGGAGTAAGAAATGAAATATACACGGGAGTTTCCTGGTAAGGAGGGCTGTTTGACAGCGTTTGTGTAATGCTTGCCATACTTAAAAAACTGAAAATGCATCCAGTAACAATCCTCGACCCTGTCTGGCCGAAAACTGCCTTTTATAGTTTTGCAAACGTGGTGCCTAGCAGGAGAGATTTTTTTTTATCAGGGCAACACCTCACACGCGTTTCCTTCCTCACCGCACGCCCTCAATCCGCTACTCTTTGTTGCAGGAGCCCAGAATCCCAAGAAAACTCCTCATTTACTTAATGGCTGCAAGACACACAGAAAAGTAAGACAGCATCGGACGGAACATTAGAGAGAACAAACAACGCTCTCGCCCGTCCCAAGAGAACCGAGAACTCCGGAGTAGTTGCTGCTGCCGCCGCCGTCACTCTTGTAAATCAAGACCGACGGCAACACAGGTCGAGTAAAAACCCTGTCAAGTTTGCCACTCTTACAACAGAAACTCGGGAGCCACAAAATGACCGTCGTCAAAGGAGGAAGCGGAATTCATTTAAGCAAGAACCTCTTCGGCGAAAAACAAAAGTGGACAATGCGAGGTGTCCGCCAAAGGACACTGCAGTGGACTGGGCGCAATGGCCAGTCGACGCTCCTGTCTAGGTAGGTCTTGTACCCTTACAACTCTCTTTAACGTTTACTGATGCGATTGGAGTCGAAAAAAATACTGACAGGTAGTTTTAAAAATATTCAGCTGTATTTTTACGATTCGTGATATGTTCGAGGTTGACGAGGGCCCTTTCTATCTATTCAGTCATCAGTGTTGCATTAAAGGCTGATGAGGTCCCTCACTGGAAAATCGTAGACTCTAACGACTTGATGTTCAATGCTCAATGATACTTGTAAAGTCGACAATGCAGGGATGCAGCGAGCTCAGAGTTGGGAGGGGGGGCATGTAGCGACTATCCAAAAAAATTGAAAATAATACTGCTGATTATCCTTTGCTTATGCTTATGCTTATTACTTCAATTATAGTGAAATCAAGATAGGGCTCTACATAGACAGCTCAAGAGCATTGAGGGGGCACAAAATGATAGTTCTAGATCAAGGAGGAGGCACTTTAACCCCGTGCCCCCTTCCTGAATCTGGCCCTGCGACGAGGCCCTTTTGCCTTTTACAGGTAAGTGGCAAAAACTTGCAACTTTGTAGGTACTCTAACCTTCAATAATGTCTTTGGGGTCGATAAGGACCCACCCCCAAGACAAGACTTAACCATTATAATAATAGCCTTGTTAACCTTTATTTATGGAAATCGAGTGAATCAACCACTCTGCTACTCGCAGTAGCAGCAGGCTAAAGGTTCTCATATTGACTCTCAAAATAGTGAGTTCAAGCCTCCCTGCCAAGCAGGTAAATTCTTTGCAGCTCTTGAAGCGATCAGTCGTCATCTCGTCTGCGTGCTGCTGTGGGGGTAGTGACCGGTGCCAGAAATGGGAGGGTCGGGAGGCTCAGACCTGTCGTATAGAGCCTTCAATCTCTGGCACCGTAACTCTAGACGATATGTGGTCGACTGCAGCCGTATGCTCCCCTAGTGCCTGTTGGCCTGTATCTGCAACACGAATCAGTACGTGTGAGTTTCCTAGTTGGGGATGCGGTCAGGTTTACTTTAACTTTGCCTCGTTTATATCGCTAAGAACATATACTGACACAAACCATGCGATAAACCCGTCCAATGGATGAAGTACATTTATTTAGTTGCTTATCAGTTAACAAATGTTGTAATCTACTGGTGTCTAAAGTAAAGCGTGACTTTACTTTAGACTTTCCTACTTATAATTGCAGTAGGATTGTTGTTTGTTTGGCCGGTTCCCTCGCTTTCCGTCACGCTTAGAGATGGGATAGGATCAGCTTACTACTAACGGTTCTAAAACAAAAATCTTTTCGTACGCAACTGGCTGAATTCAGCATATTTACAATTATATTTTGGACAACTAATGCATAGCTACTCCGCTACCGTTAACACCATTTTTTTAATTATTTAGGTTGTGCTTGGCGTGGTGCCTACAAAATAATGAACACAGGTATGGTACCAAGAAGTAATTACAAGTTTACTACTTACTTCATGGTTTCTCATAGACTTTATTACCTTGGCAAGATTTAAGTCTGCTATTAACCTCTCTGTCTGCAGAGTCTGCCTCATTTTCTCCATGGGATCATATCTCGACTTTCAAAACTTTCCTCATTGAATTCATCCTAGTGGCGGAGGGAGTTGGTACGCCCCAGTCTCTTGAGAGCCACGTCGATCTCTTACTTCGAGATAGATGAAAATTCGCCGAAAATCCCGGCAGCCTTCAAGCTTTGGGCAGGCAATCAGCAGAGCGACGAACTTTACTTTGTGATAAGTTTTCTTCTTCGTGCGCAGACGGTACGAGGAAAACTGGCTGGGCTGCAGGAAAAGAAGACTATAAACATTGCATCAGGTTACACATTTACTGCTGAAAAAGTAGGGAAAAAACAGCTGTTAACGTTGTACGAAAGTTCTTTTTGTATTAAGAACAGCTTTCTGCTTCTAAATTTTGTAAGAGTTTTGGTGTCCTCTAGTTGCTGCCGTACTGGTACCTATATCTGTTACACTACAGCTTAAGTGATTTCGATCTCTTAAAGGTATTGGTATTCTAATTCTATATAAATAGTTTTTTCAATGAGATCATGTACCGGTTGATGCAGTGGTTCCCAGAGTGGAGTACAGGCACAAGGGTAATGCCATTTTTTTTAAGGAATTAATCACGCTAGAATTTTTTTTATGTAATTTAGCTGGATTATGAGTGTGTGGGTGTGAGGAACAAACAGTGGCAAAGTCTGCACAGCACAATTGGTATATATACATCTGAAACCTTGAAGTTCTTCAGACGAGATCCAGGGGGTGTTATACACTACACCACTTTTATGGAAGGATGATGCTCCACTCCGTGACCAGCGATGGAACCGGCCGTCAGTTATCTCCACACTGCACGCAACCGCTGGCATCTGCATGGTTTGCCTGGCACTTAGAGGGAGTACGAGTCCAGTAAGTTTTTGAACCTCACGGCTTCAATGCTACTGGCGTATGGAATATGATGGGTCAATAATTGTTGAACAGATTTAAACCCCGAATGATAAACTCATTAGGAATATTTTGCTGCCACTACATCGCCACCACTTCCGATCGTGACTTGTATGTATTTATTTCTAAAGTACGGTCAGTACGTTTCTTTTGTCTGGCTGACATTTGCTCGTATATTTTTATGGCAGTTCCTTCGGCATTTTCAAACATGTATGATTGTAAACCACTCGAATCTCCGCTGAATTCAGCATAATAATTGAACGCGGGCAATTCTTTTGTGATAGTTTAAATCTTTCATTGCCCAAATTTTAGAAGTAACTTATCATTGCGATACCCTAGAAGCGTTCAACGTCTTTTTGTTTGTGTGGTATCCAAAGAGGCGAACAGTATTCTCTCTTAGGTAGTACCAGGTATTTCCTAAAGGTGAGTATTAAGTCTGACTTTCATGATATACCAATCTCTAAGAACAATTTCCTCAATAAGGGCACGATCTGGCATTCTCACGACAAGGTCTCCTTCTCCTCTCTTTTTGTCATTAGATTCCGCTCTCAATGCCCGTCTGGTACAAGTTGATTCGATAAGTGAAGCATTTTCCCTCACAGTAAAACTTCAAATTTTGTTTCATATAAAGTCATTTTGTAGTCTGTTGACCTCTGACAGAACGACGTGGGATGAGTCCAATCTAACTGGCCACTACGTACGTCTGCCACTCACTGTATCCAGCCGCTCATATTCGCCTGTCGTTCGCAAAAGCAGAAGGAATCGCAATTTGCTTGAGTGTCCCATGCCATTGATCATGATGAAGAAGAGAAATGGGCCACGCACCGCATCTTGTGAGACTGTAGTGAGGACCGGCTGCCTTGTGGATAATTTATTATTGACCATTACACTTTGCGTTTCGTGGCCAGAAATGCTTCTACCTACCAAAGACATTTCCCACGGTACCGCTATAGGAGAGCCTGAGTATAAATGTTCCGTGGCCGCCTTTTCATATGCCTTGGATTATTTTAAATTAAGAGATCACGTTCAGTTTTTGCCTCGGTACAGTGAAGCTAGAGTACAGTCGCAATGCTCTAGCAGTCGTGCAAAGTGGTGGAGCGGAGGTAGATGTCGGAAGCTGCGGTGATTCCTTGTGAGTAGAATATCACTCTCTAAATTATATGGTGAGTGCTTCCGGAACATTCTCTAGGTTCCGGTGGTTAGGTGATTGCAATTACGCCTTCATCCACTGACTTACGCCCCGTAAGGATTAGAGGATGAGATATGTTCAGGTTACACGCTCAGAGGATTCTTCCAGGTCAGTTTGTTGCGAAGCTTTATGAACTTAGTCTGTGATGTGATTTTTGATTGACTCTGATATTCGATTTACATCCTAATTAATTTTGTCACTAAAAATATCCCAATACCGTGGCATACTTCTAAAACATAGACAGACATATTGTTTCCGTTTCGGGTGACGCCTCCGTTTAGAGATAACAACTTCTACATCCATTATGTTTCCTCTACATCTTTACATTTGATAGACATTCGCTTTGGCTGAAATCACAGGAAATCGTCAAGTTCTACGCTTGAATACACTACCAGTGAAGTACTACGTTTTAGTGCTGGGGACTCGATATGACGCCGACTACTGCTACAACTCAAGACAGACGGCGTGCGCTGGGGACAGTTTAAGTTTCTAGATTTTCAGTTCAGACTTCATTTCAGAAGTCTTCTCTGTTTTGGGAGTCCCTTTTTCAAGAATTCCACTGTATTGGCAACTCAGTATTATACTCATTTTTTGCTATCATGAATGATAAATCTTTCTCCACTCATGAGTGGCCGTAGTTTAATTACGCTTAAGCGACAAAAATGTATACCGTATATATATATATTTCTTTTCTAAATGACCGCCAGCACTTTTTCTGATTTCTCGGCATCATGTGATCGCGCAAGTTGAAGTTTTGTTTCTTCTAGATTCATTTCGCTCCCAATTTGTCGATGTAGCGTTTGTCGATTTAACCTGTTTCTAGAGTAGTCGTTTGAGAATTATTTGGCTCCGCCTTCACCAGTTTCCAAACGTACTTCAGTTAATTCTAGGTTCTTCTGTCACACGGGAGGGTGTGCTGACACTAAGCCAAGGCTTAGGGCCGAAGCATAACGAAAGCAGTTCAGCAAGAAGTTGGCAGACAGGCAGTTTTTGAGAAGCACGGAATGCATTGGAGCGCGCACACCGAACAGCGGAAGCGGCCTGCTTAACTGCCGCTTTTCGGTGTGCGCGCTCCTCTGCATTCTATGCTTCTCGAAAACTGCCTGTCTGCCTGCCAGCTTCTTGCTAAACTACTATTGGTATGCCTCGGCCCTTATTTTGGTGCACAGATACAGTGCTTACTTTATGATGCACTACTTGCAGCTACAGTAACACCACAGCATGAAAGTACAGTAAAGCATATGAAACTTGTGCATTTGCTACTGAAACAAAGGGTGAAAAAGTGCAGATGCGAGTATTGGCTCCACCTATTCAACATACTGTATAATACTACTGCGTGTTATGCATAATATATTTTCTTCAAAGTCAGTGTATGGAATGCAACATATGGAGTGAATTTCATGGCATGTATAGACATGTCTGTGCAAGATGAGGGTGGTAGTACGGCACAACTCTGTTAATGGGATTCTTCATTTCGTTACCTCAAAACTTTTCTTTCGCAAAATATATATATATTTTTTTTTTGCATTGACACGTGCATGACTTATTTTTAACTTCTTAGCATAGGATATATATCTAGCTGCTTATTTATTTATCTATTTAATTGTTTCTTTATTTATTTCCTGTTTACTCATCTTTCCCTAAACCATTCTACTGTACTATTATTTTGACGATCTCGTGCATACACGAGTTTGTTATAGACTGTAAAGCGAACAAAAGATACAGCTGCTAATATTATTATAGTGATTAATATTTTTATATTCATAGTTTGACTACCTCCCATTATAGCACCGAAGTATTCCGCCCAGTGAAGCTCTGTACGTACAATCAAACGTATCCATCAAAGCTTCAAAGCTGCAAAGATTGCATGATGCTGTCCGCCGACGGATAACAAAGAGAGAGGGGAAAACGCAGCCATTGTTAATTCTTTAATTTGGGAGATGTATATGCTTATTTCCGTTCAATTGCCTGCTTCTGCTGACAGCCTTTGTTCTATTCAATCGGTTCTTATCAGGCTTCCTTTTGCACTGCGTATTTGATTCATGCACATGAATTTCCCAGTGTTCACGTACTGTACATGGCTTACTCGGTACGACACAGCAGCGCACGTACTTAAACGCACAGCGATGCACGTACATAAAATAGTCGCGGAAGACGCCTGTGCTACCCGGTAATCGTGCACATGGGTTATCATGTATACATTCATTCATGTGGGTTTTCCTGTATGCACGCAAGGAAAAGTAATCAAAATATGCTTTGAGTAGAATATGCACAGAGATTTCTGTAGAATAAAGTTGGAATAGAATCATTGTAGAGCAGAGTAGCGATTGAACAGAATCACGATAGAATAGATTAACCGTAGATTAAAAAAGCAATAATATGAATTACAATGGAATAGAGAAGCTTGAGAATAGAACAAGGATAGAAAAGAATAACGGTAGAAGTCAATGACAACAAATTAGGAGAAATATTATATTGACGAAGAACAGGACAAAACATAATCAGTATGACTACTGTACGACGTTGGAAGGAAGCAAACTTGGCAGAAACGAAAGATTATCTAATGTGCCCAACTAAGGTTAATGTAACCTACAGACCTCCGGAAGCCGCCACTTCCATTACCATGAACAGGTCGTCCCTAACTAACTTAACGATGCAAAACGACCTCTCGAGGAGCGATTGTGTTCTAACATCTGGTAGTTTACCGGTTGCCCTGTAAATTGAGATGTAAGCGGTTGACCTTGTATCCTTGAAGTCATTACTGTTGTTCAACATCTAGACGTTTAGTGGCAGCAAACTGCACTACCCAGAACTCTGCAATGTTTCAAAAACTAGTTGTAGTCTCAAGAACTCAACCTTCGTCTCGTGTTAGTACGTGGACTGTTGCATAGGACGTTCTAGCACAGTATTTTTCTTAGTCTATAAAAGGTACTATACTTCAGAACGCCGATTATCCTGTCCTGAATCACTTGCACAGTGAGTGCAAAAAAACTATAGTTTTCCCTTAATAAAACCCTAGAATCGTCCCGGAGTGAAATATACACAAGGATAAATCTCCGGGCGAAATTTTCCCCCGGGATAAAATCCTGGTAGCGAAAAGCACAACTCTGTCCGGTTGCCTGGAAAGTACCTATTGTTCCTAAAGGATGATGCTTTGAATGCCGTCGGAAAATTTCGAATGAGGTCCAGGTGATGTTATGTACGTCAGTTGACTTAAGAGTATAGGCGTTGGTCGTTGTAGTCCGTCCCCACCAGCAGTGAATTATAATCACAGTGCACGTAACCGCTTGTAATAATATTGCCCTTACAAGATACGAGATAGAATCCACTCCTCATATTTATGCATGGAAGCTTGCCATACTTAGCTTTAATCTGTATTTTTATACCACGGAATCTCCACCCATTACATCTAATGATATTTTTATGAGGAGAGTCACTAATGATTTCAGGACACGAAGTAAATAGCTAACAAATGACTCTCTTCCATCGGTAGTTGTATAAAATGCTTAACTTCTTATAGTGCGTTACCAGTCGCTAACTGGTACACCAGAAGAGCACCGAAGAAGAGTCCCCGCACTTCCAAACTTCCAATTCTGCTTTATTTCCAGGCCGTCGAGCCGCGGTACTCGCCCGAACGTCACTGGAATCTGCTAAAGCTCGCGATATTGCTGGATCAGTCTGAATAATGTAAAAATTTAGCTCAGTTTCTGGGAATGAAAGCCATATCTAGGCAACCAATAATAGTCTTCAGAAGTTCCCTGTCGCATTTCCTTGAACTGCTTCTCTTCAAATTGGAAGAATTCTCAGAAATGTCGTTGTCTGCCTTCACATCCATCGATCACCCCGGCTCGGGCGCTCGGCTTTCTTCGCTCCCCCGTGAATGCTGAGAACGCCTGTCTGCCATTCCGGCTCACTTCTCCACTGATCCAAAGCACGATTTCAAGAAGAGTTTATTTTAGGGCTTGTTCGAATGCGTCCGCTCGGCTATTTGTGTTCTGAAAAACGACGGTTATTTCCGTCTCAAAATATGGACGTCACGTCCAGGCCTCGACGAGCGGTTTGCAATATTGCTGGTTGAGAAGTGAGCAATGTTCTACTAAAATAAAGATTGAAGGAGATGCCTAAAAAATTGAGATGTATTTGTTTAACGATCAGCAGCCTGCTTCCATGAACTGAATATTGCTTGCTGAAAGCTGTGTCTATTTCTAGGATGCCTAGGAGTGATGTATAATTTTAGATTCTAAGTTTAACAGAGACACGTCCATGTGGTTTTCTTCAGCTAACTATGTTCTGCAGTCCTGAATATTTTAGAAAAGATTAACTGTCACTTAAACGTCGTCCTCCAGCAATTGATAGCTAAAATTAGAACGATTATTTCTCTCTAACTCTTTAACTTACCAAAATAAAGACAGATCGTGCGTATCATACTGTCGATTAACATAGCCGATCGTAGGTGACTTTTTATTTAGCAAAACAGAAAGCTAATACTTTATTGCACCTTAATTGCACTGTAATTAAGGTGACTGGATATGAACATCATACAAAATTTGAAGCACTTCCTGGTTGTTCCGTGGGGGCTCACGGTAATCGAGATATTCTAATACGATAAGCTTTACTTGTCTATAATTAAATATAATTTCACCTGTGAGCGTTGTGTTTGCCACATCAGATCAAGTTTCACGCGTTAATCGCTAACAGGTTGCGCGTGAGACTGCTTTATACTTAATCCTGCTCAACATGCGGGTCTGAGACCGTTTCAAGAACAAACGGTTAGCTATAAAAGTTTGGAAATTAACCCAATGTCCTCTGGGAAGGCATAGGATTGGCTATGAGTTTCTGTTAGTTAGGTTCGCCCATCCTATGTTATGGGAGGAGCGCCCTCGGGGAGACCGTGTACAGGCTACCGCAGCATTAGATAAGCCTTCGGGACGTCTGTCTTTCGTGCCCCCTTTTCTTAGTACTATATTCTCACTCATACTAATATGCTTCGTTCCGTTCTTCCTCTTCTTTCCTGACTTGCTGTTCCCATGCGCGTTGATCTTGCATGGGAACACCCTCGTGCATGGGTCGCACGTTTCTACATGTCCCTTCCTTTTCCTTGTTTGAATCACCATAGTTGGGCCTGTGGAGATATGAACAACGTACGCAGTCATAATCAACCCAAGGTGAAAACCCCAAATCTTTGTGTTAAAATTTTGGATAAACTGGAGTAAATCAGGTTAGATTATCTCGATCACACGTCCTATATGATGTAAGTAAACCCATTTTGGAAATTTTATCTTCACTATCTTTCACGTTTATACATTTAATTTACCGTGTCTCATAGCCCTGATCTCGCCAGCCTCGAAACAACTCAATACAATTAGACCATAAACTATTTTACAACCCAAGGGTACGACCATATATCTTTGCCAATGTTGCATATTTTACCACAATATGTCAATAACAAGAGGCAAACTGGTCACCTATAGTTCAATCTGAGAAAATTTCTGCAAAGTGCTTTCGCAATCTTTCGGTATCATAAAGAAAGTAAGCACCGACCGTAAGGGCGTTTCAAGTGTCGCAGAAGAGCTAGTGACCGATCGAGCTGTATATCATAACTACGCTGCTCGAGACACACTGAATAGAGCGACGTACCGACCGATTGACCGCCGTTTTCTGTAGCTATCCTTGCGAATACGTTTATATTTTCACGTATTTACAAGATAACTTGATATTATTGTGCATTTTTTATCTGAACGTCATCTTTGATGCTTGAAGGAATAGCCACAAGTCCATAACCCTAAAATGAGTGTTCAATTCGATAGAACAATCAACAAAACTCATGTTATAAATACTACAGCCTGAGTAAGAGAGTTACGCAGTATTTTCATGCGGTTTCTCCCCATTTCGTGTTTATTAATTTATTACATGCCCTCACTTTATTTGAAACAAGAAAATATTAACTATCTATTTAAATCTGACTAATGTACCGCTATTTCTCCAAATAACACGAATAGTCAATCATTTATCATTAACTCCAATTCTCTTCTTGTTGGAGGGGAAGGTACCTAGAGACCTTGAATAGATTAATGGAGTCAATTGATGCAATTATTATTAAGAGTATTTAATAAAGTAAGGTTAAGGTAAAAGTCTGCGTAGCGCAGCTCTGAATTAATTTCTTTACAGATAACTGTATCTTAACCCTTACATTAAAATCACTTTCTTTCTGAGCTAGAGAATAACTGTAGGCCACCAAAATCCATCATTGCATAAAATGATACTTGATTTTAAAATATTATTTACAACTTTGCACTATTTCCTTTTCTGTTCCGCGAGGTGGGCTGTCGATCGAGATAGCGTACCTAGTCCGCGGGACTTCTCCCATCTCTCTCGTGTGGAAGGCCGTGAAAGAAGCCGACCACTCGAGTGTCTCCTACTATGCTTTGCNTAGCGCACGTAGGCCACGCGACAAATTATGTGGTATTTAAATACTACACACTCATCTCTGTTGGAACGCCTGAGTTGCGGCTACGGAGGTTAAACAAAGTTTATAACTAACTAACTACAACTTTGCAGCAGATAAATTATGCTGAAAGTCTAATAAATGTATTTTAGGACAAAAGCTCATTAAACAATAGAAAATGAAAACAGTTGTATGTGACTTCCTTTCCACCTGGCCTACAAGACCCATAAATGATGTTTACCGATGGAAATAGGAACTCTCACTGTTTTCAGTAACAAATACAACAATTTTATCATACATATATCATGAAACCATGAACAACAATGAAGTAAGTGAAAATTCACGTATTTCACTTGCTCTTCAATAGCACTACTGCTAGTTCTCCTATATCGCCGTAGGGTAACATGTCTAGTACCTGTCCACCATGCTACTAGCCGTACACTTGGCACTAAAAAACTTCCTGTGCGAAAACAAGCAGTGCTAGAAAGCTGTACATGTGCTTAAGCTTTAGGCTAAGTAGTGCTGCACCATCCCTGACACTGACGGGTGAAACAAATAAAACATTAAAAAATGGTGGTGGTTTTCACATTTTTTCACTAAAAACCTGAAAAAAATGTGAAAACCACCACCATATTTTATTAGTTTATTTTTTTCGCCAGTCATTGTTAGGGATGGTGCGGCACTACTTAGCCTACAGTTAAAGCCTGTGTACAGCTGTCTAGCACTGCTAGTTTTCGCACGGGAAGGTTTTTAGTGCCAAGTGGACAGCTACTAGCATGGTGGACGGGTACTAGACCTGTTACCCCTGCTAGATTCACTTTCTGAGAGTCTCAACCCTATTTTAACCAAGTTCTATTACTTTGCTACACTGGTTCCTAGTAACAAAACAGGGTAAAACGCCTTTGGAGCGAGCTAGCGCAGTTATAGGTAATAACAGCTTGGACGTTTCGTACTCGCACTACACACTTATGGATCTTGTAAATAGTCTTCTTCCAACGAACAGTAATATTCATTTTAGTTACGAATGGGTTAAAACGAATAGGTTATTTTTCTCCAACATACTGTTGAATTTATTCTAGTGCTGTGCACTCTCTTCTCTTCCTTCTGTGATGAAAATATTTCTGCTTATTCATCTCCATAAATCGCTCACCAGTATTTATTTACTTGTTTAGCATCCGGCGCATCACCAGCGAAGGCATTAGCGCCTCATCGCAAATTAAAGAAAAAAAATACGAGCTCTTATTTTAGTTATACGCAGTCTGGTATCTAATTCATTTCTGTTGTTTCAGCTTCTCGGCGTCCCGTGCGTCTCATGTGTTGATCCTCATTCGCGATAGGTCTCTCATTACGTGAGTAATAGAATAATATGCCTTAAGTTAAAACAGTTTTTACCCCTTGAATCTTCAATTCAATTAGGCATAATAAGGCTAGATAAGAGGTAAAAAGAGCCGTTATAGTTAAATTGAGTAAAACACAAACTAGTCAAAATTAAGTGAACGTTTCAGACAATTATGTCCATCATCAGCAATAGTCTGAAAACAGACAATTTGAAAAATATTCAGTGCAGTAGTTTAATTTCACACTGTTCACAAATCTGTACTAAAACTTATTACTACAAAGGACTGGTTACAAACAGCGGTGTTGCACTCTGCATGTCATTCAGTTCTGGATTAATTTCAAAAAATTTTTAGACTCATCTGTTCAACGTGTAAATAATTGCTTTAGTACATCTGTTTATCGTAAGTCTACGTTTTCCGGACTTGGTACGAGCTTTTCTAGTTACTGTGACGATAGGTTCAAATTTAGCAGTATCAGAACCCTTTTACATCGTTCCTGGAGAGTTTGTTCAAATTTGACTAATCTACATTTAGAATTTGATTATCTTAGGCAATTTTTTGTTTCTAATGGCTTTCAGGTCAGTTTTATAGTTCAAAAAATCAAGCACTTTTTGAACAGTCTTTACTCGGAAAACAACGGTGTTGCACCCACTAACACGCGTACATATTTGGTTTTTCCCTTCTTTGGCCCGCAGTCGTGCAAACTCCGGACAGAACTGCTGAAACTTCTGAGCAAATATATTCACTTTAAATTTCAACGTAATTTTGACCATTAAAAACAAACTGGTGCCTTCTTTCATTATAAAGACCGCCTGCCTGACCCTCTACGTTCGTCTCTGGTGTACAATTATTGTTGTTCCAAATATGGAAAGGGCTATGTAGGCTATACCACCCGTAGCCTTTAATTGTACCAGAGTTTCCGAGCATAGAGGTGTCAGCTCCAGGACCGGTCGGTCCTTGTGTGCCCCTTCTCACTCCTCCATCCGTGATCATGCCATTCAATGTAATAGCAACATTTCTAAAGATGATTTCAATATTCTAGCTTCAGCTAAGGGTAGTCATAACCTACGTATCACAGAATTGCTTTACATTTTTATAACTAAACCACAACTGAATGACATGAAGAGTGCAACACCGCTGTTTGTTACCAGTTCTTTGTAGTATAGTTTTATTATAGGCTTATGAATAGTGTGAAATTAGAACTACTGTACTGAATATCTTTCAAATTGTCTGTTTTCAGACTTTTGCTGATGGACATAATTGTCCGAAACGTCTACTTAATTTTGACTAGTTTGTGTTTTACTTAATTTTAGTATAGTGGCTCTTTTCTTACCTCTTATCTCGCCTTATTATGCTTACTTTGACTTAACAGAAGCATTATGCGAGCTCGAATATAAATATTGGTATAGTTCATATGTTCCTGTTTATATAAATCTCCGCACCCCTGAAATATGGTGTATCTTCTTGTAGCTACCTCTTGAAGAAAGTTGTAATATATTTATGGATAGAGAAAATTCAGTGGGGTAGACTGTCTATACGTTATAACAAAGACTACACCATTCCATAGTGTAGTCTACGGTTATAACGAACAGTGATATGTCTGTGCGTAGTTGTATGTTTTTCTAGGCTATCTTTCGTGTCACGCTCTGATGAATATGAGTTGGTGAATATTAGGCCAGGTTGCAGAATGGGATAGAAGTAAGTGTGTGTCAAAACTGAATGTACTTCTTGCTTTGCTAATTTTGAAATGTCGGTGTTGAAGATATCCAAAGTGCTTCTCAACAGTCTCACGCTCAAATGACTGATCACAATTGCGTATTTCTGCAGTATTATTGTAAGAAAATTTCCATCAACGATGACATCAGAACCGCCGCTGGCTGGTCTACACTCGATGCAATAGGTCATCAGATGGCATACTAGCTTCAGGTAGATAGTTCTAGTCGCATTCGAGATTTCGATGCAGTCGTATAATTGCTCGAAAGCTCGAGGTGAAGAAAATCAGTAATCCAGAAGGCTTTCTTAAGAATACTTTGCGAAAAATTCGATTCATCGTACACTGGAAAGGCAAAAACACAGAATACCTCGTTAAAAAAAAAATTTGGTTACTTAGCAACTCTTAGCCTACATTGCCGCATATCATCTGAAGGCCTCGTAAAGTGGTCTTGACGATAAAGTTTTCTTGTTGTTGCACTCACAAAAATTCTTTTCCCCGCGAAATCAAGGAAAGGAGGTGTCTGAACTTCTTCGTGCGGGAAACAAAGTGAGGCCGCAAATCTGGTCGGGCTGTCCCGTGCAACCGTCTACTCAATCAAGAAGCGCATAGACGACGGCGACAACACGGTCAGATGCGCTGGCAGTGGTGATGCGCCAACACCCCTGATGGCTCGGGGTTGGAGCGGCCACAGGGCACCGAGCAGTCGCAAAGTTGAGCGGCAATTCTCTTATCAAAGTTGAAAGGCCGCCGCTTACGCGAGCCATCAACGCCAAGCATTTTGTACGTTGCCATTGGCTCATGAAATGGACCTCAAATCTGCTTCAGCTGGTTGGGTGACTATCTTCTCAGATGAGAAAACTTGAGAGTCGATCCGGTAAGAAGCAAATGAAACGACCGGACAATGGGGGCCAAGGCCTGCGTTTGTCCCCCAAAGATCGCCGCCCTGAAGGGGTCCGTTGACCAGGAGTGGATGCCATGGACACGTACTACTTACCAAGACCTGCAAAACCATCAGGCTCCTTCTCAAGGCCATTATCGCCGATATTTTGTAATTAAATTCACAGCTTATAGCTTGTATGTTCTAGTCTTATACAATACATACAATATTATTCTCGCGTTCTAAAATCGTTTACTGTTGCAACCGTTGATGGCTCAGTGGGGCAAAAAAACAATGGCGACATCAATGCGATTTCGAGGAAGACGTGTGGTACACTTATAAGTTGTGTGCGGGTTTTTTTTGTATATTCTGCCGTCTCATGGATTCTGATGAACTCTCTTCACGCATCAACGCTCTATTTTACGGCAAGCGTGTGCTTCTCAAAGCGATATCAATAAACCAGATGGGTAATGTACTATTCAGAGCGAAACCACAAACTGGAGCAAAAAACGGGGGTCCCGTTAAAAATAATTCATTTTTCTTCATTTAAGTTCCGCTTTATTGATGATGTAGTTTTTTTTTTTTTTTGTCGAAGCGAATAATGTGGATTGCAGTGATATTAGTGCATGTCAAGGATCCTCAGTTGAAATTCATGTCTAAAACGAAACGTAACTGCTTGCTGAGGAGGAAATATTTTGCTGCATGTAATTGAACTGAAAATAAGATTGTGTTACTCAGCAGAATTAACTTCAGCCGCACTCACTTCTTTGGGTCTTTAAAGTTGGCAGTTGATGTGCATCTTTCTTCGTCACATTAGTATCCCAATTAAGATCAGATTGATGAATGAAGAAGGATCATCCGAAATTCTTTGCCGTCATTTTGACGGCTGCGAAGATTGACCGTAACACTACTGAATTATGGAACAAGTGTAAGAATGTGACTTCGATTCGCCCTGTTCTTTCGAGATAATCTAATCCGATTAGCTGTAACTTGTGTTTCTTCAGCCTTGAGCGCTCGATTCGCAACGTTTCATTAATTTTCAGGCGATACCGAAGATTATAATTTCCCTTTCCCGTCATTGATATTTTATTTAATTTGTGTGTTATGAGTTCAGAGCGTACAAAGCTTTGCTGGGGAAGAAAATAAAACTTAGTGTTCATGCTACCACACGAACGGACTAAGGCGAATACACTTCATAAATTTAAAAGTTGACAACGCAACAACCTACCGCTGACCTTATAGATTGCTCTTGTGTCTTACTGATATGGGGCAGAGAGAGCAACTATACAGGCAATCAACTAACCTACCACCAGAAAGTAATAATACAGTCGTTTTACTATTTGCTTCAGAAATACGAATCATTCAAACCTGCCGCTTTAGACGCACCAATAGACCCATTCTCAGGAAGAAGATGCTTTGGTCCCGGTCCTCTTTGACCCACTTCCACCCTGAAAAAAAAAAAAAAAGGTAGAGCAGATTAGTGAAATCATGTGCGGCAAACGGTGCAACCACAGATGCTATGGTATAACTAAAGTCGCTTCACTGCACAGATAAATCCCCCTCTTAGATCCAAAGGATTCTACGGCTGCAGTCAATCACAGATTGTCTGAGGTTTGACGTTGCAGACGAAGACTCGTTGACAACTGCGCTCTCGCCCCTACCGTCCCTATTTCTGGATAGGCCAGTGCCCTCCTATTGAACTATGAACATCTTGAAACATTGATACTACAAGACCGAGCAGCAGGACCTCCTTCCTGGCTTGGGAATAGAACGTCCGAATTCGTGAAAACGAGCGAGGCAACCCTAGCTCCTAACCATTCTGCCACTCAGGATATGTGATTGCAGTTTAATTATAAACAGATCAAGGACTCTGGCTGCAGTACTTATGGGTTCATCAGATAAGAAGCCAGTAAATGGCAGTGATCGTTTCACGGTCGTCTCTGAATATCTGAAGAAGTAGTTCTTCATTTTTCGTTCATTTCCAAGGGGTCTCTTGACCAATTTCATTCTGCTTTGGTGTTGTAAACTAAAAATCAAAACAATTACTCCGTAACGAAATCTATAGCTATAGCGTTTAGTTGATGCAACTGTCTACAAAACCTCTGCCGCTTGGAAACGTGTATTTTAAATGTAATACATGCCATCATGTAAAGTTATAGCTTCTAGATTATACATAATATATGCGTATTTTACGAAGATGCAATATTGTTTGCCTTCTCACAGAATTTACCGCCATTTTTGACCCTCTAGTGCACAAGTTGCAAATATTTTCCTCGCTGCCTAAGAGCGGAAAAAAATTCCTTAAGATGAGAACAACCAAACACACTGTTCCATAGCTCTCTAACCGATCTCTCTACGTAAAGTTCGTCAACCTATGTACCTGTAGCTGTTATTGTCGCTACCCCCTTAGGAGAACTGACTCACCTATACTCCCTACTGTGTTGCTGCTCTCATCAAAGGCAATATGCGAATGCGCGGGGGGCGTCGCCAGCAAGCTCAACCCGCTCTTTCCAGGCAGGCATGACTCGCTTGTTTATGAGGTGCGAGGCACTAACTTCTCTCGCTCGATTAATTGTTTAATTGTCGACAAGTTGCTGCCGCTGCCACTCCTGTAGTTCGAGCTGTTGCTGCAGTTTTTAAAGATCGACAATGCTGCCGCAGTTTCCACAGTTCACTCCTCCCTCGTATTGGAATCTCGGCAATGATATCGCATTTTCAGGTAGGTCTCGTGCATTCAGTTTGTTTGGTGATCAGCAGTGTTGTCGCCGGGGCCTCACTATACAATCGCATGCTCAACTTGATGAACAGATGTACACCTCGCACAGTGTGGCCATAAATTGTACAATTCGGTGGCACAGACACGGTTAACATGAGCGATGTACGAGCTACAGGTTCACTCATCATGTAAAGAGTGCGATTGCGCATGGTAGACACTGCCGAAGGGTGGTGAAGCATTTGCATACTCCACCACCCACGAACTTTTTTATTGCTTTCTAACTCATCGCTTTCGTGATTGTGTCACCGTATGCGGTCGACAACCAACGACCTTTCTAATCCTCTCTAGCATTTCAGCTTTCATGTTTGAGGCAAATGACTATTGAAAGCCCTGCGAATTTACTTCCCAGTTGCTTTCTGATAGTTCAGATGCTCTTTTTGTACGCTTTTTTTATATAATACAAAGTTTGTAGCTGCCTTAACATTCAGCTTTGCTTTTCACGATCGGTAATTTCACTTCACCTTTTACGAACGTTTTTGTTGCTGCTCTCTGCTAGTTCAGCTGTCCATCTCGTGCCAAGTTACTTCACTAGACGCTACAGAACGTTTGTTCGTTTCTTTCCGGCCACGCTCTTCGTAGCAGTTTGTATCTTTCCCGCCGGCTCTCGGCAAAAGACTCCGGAGGGGCCATAAAGTGTCCTAACATCGAAGCCGCGTTGCCTTTGCTGCAGTCCCGAGGTAATAGAAAGCGCTGAGGCGCCTTGCAACTCCTACCTTGGGCCATTTAACTTTGCTGGAGATTGATGTCTCTGAAGGTCCTGCCAGCCTCTGCGGCCTGCGATTACTTTCAAGGTCCACGATTGATTTCCTATCGGGCCCCAGAGTGTCCTCTGCGGTAAAGAATTCTTCTTTATCCGCCTCCGGAGAATCGCAGCTTAACCGTGAAACCGTGCCTTGATTTTAGCTGAGATTTTATACCATCGCTAACGTTCTGTAAGCCATAACATTGTCAGTTATAACAGAACTCATCTTGTTTCCATCCTGAGAACCGCAGCTTTACTGAGCAATCGTGTTCGTCTTACCCCACACATTTGTTTTTAGGACCGTTCTTGCCCAGTTGTTGTGTGATGAACGTAACTGCCACTTACTCTTGAATGGCTGCACTGCGTCTGGGTTTATATTGTTACGAATCCAATAATGATAATTTTGAACAGCGTTTCCTTTACTATCTAATCAGAGACAGTGTTTCGCGTCGAAGATTGAATTCAATTGAAGCCGAGTTATGATTGATATTTAAACCTCCTTTTTATTACATCTTAAATTTCTGTGTCATTTATAGCGATCAATCCAAGGCCATTCCAGGACATTGTCTGTGGTAAATATAATATATATTTTTTCTCCGCATTTTGAGCATTCTATCGTCATGGTGAAATTATGGCATTTAGGCTCAAATTATACCATCGACAGAGTTTGATTTTACTTGCACTGTTATCAGTGACAAAAGAAATTCTTTAACTGACGGGGGATCTCATCTTCACAATAAGATGGTGGACTTCACCGTCACATTAGGTGAACCATTTGTCTTCACCAGAAAGATTTTTTTTGTGCTGAGTTCAAAAGCTGGTTCAAAATGCTAATTGTATGTCAGTGCAAAGAATATTCTTCTTGAAGCCTCAAGCCCTAAATATTTTAGAAAAAGCATTTTAATCACATAAGTGGCAGAATTTTTTTTGCACAGTTGTTTCGCTTCTGAAATGCTTTAATTTATAATGGAGTGTCATCTGTAGTAAAAGTTCTGTTATGTAATCCCTTAATAAATTAAATGGCATCGTTACGATCAAAATCTTTGATTTGGCTATAAAACATATTTCATCGTCCTGTATATGTGATTTACTTACCGAGAATGCTTAGCAGCAAACAACTCTTGTTTGCTTTGCGCTTGTCTAGAATATGACGTACTCTTACGTACTGGGAAGCCTTGCGTTTCGTCTAAGTTCCATGTCATCTATCAAACTATAAATCACTCGGTAGCTGCAGGCAGGCTTCATTTAACGAAACGTTATTCACTGCCGATATTTATTGATTGTTTACTTCCAGGAAGTGAAGCCGTTACTATGACTTCGTTACCATTACACTGGAAAGCGAATACATTTGTATTGGCATTATAGGTGCCATAAGTGACTATGACTATTTCTAAGAAAATTGCTTGAAAATGCAATAGGATATTTAAGTAAAGACCATGACATCATGGGTTACGACGTATTTAGCCTGCTCATTATTCATTGATATATGGGTTTTTATGTGTGTGTGTGTATATATATATATATCGTTACTTTGACAGTCATACCCATATGTGATGTATCCCGCATGAATGCATGCACTGTATTCCACCGTCTGAGAAAGAAAATTATAGTTTCTTTTGCTTCTCACTTGTCATTTTTGATGGAGCGGGAGTCAGGTAGCCAAAGGTTCCCAACTGCAGCCTGCACAATTAACTTTCGAGGTTACTAACTCAATTTTGTGGAACAAACTGAGCAGTAAACATTTTATGAACTGGACAGCTTTAGGAGAGACACACTTACTCTCGCTTATTACTTTTTGCAGATGACTAGAGTCGTGTAGCTCTCTGCAATTATTATTATTAACGATGACGAGAAGTAATCCGTTTCTAATCCTATTACTATAGATATTGTCAATCAAAACGTTAAAATCAAGAAAGGCGTTAACAAATTTTTAATCAACTTGCGACTAAAGGATAACAGAATTTTGGCTTGGTCTACAGTCTATTTCACAAACAAATTTATTATGGAAGCTTGAAAACTCAACAAATTCTCGAACTCTCCTGGTTTCAGGAAACTAGTAAAGGCTGAAAGCAAACTTAGAATTGAAGGATCGAATGCAGAACGAAATATCTTGAGCGCGGATTTTATAATATATTCTTGTACCCATTGTAGATTTTTTGTTCATATAAGATTTTGATTCAGACCCATGCTTCACTTTCTATACAGTATAAGATTTTATACGGCACTGTAACAATAGAAGCTATGTGCGCTTCCAACACCTTGTATTCTGGTTTATGCGTCCATGTGACGCCAAACACGATGTTAGTCTATTTGATAGGGTCAGAAATACGCTACTGAGTTACAATAGATGTTTTACATTACACTGCACTTTGATTGAATAGGTACAGTTATTCGAAGCAACTACTAATTTGATTACGAAAGTGCTAATTACCTCCACCGAAGAGGTTATGTTTCTTCCGTGTTTGTCCATCTATCTATTTGTCTGTCACCAAGATTACTCAAAAAGTTATGTACGGATATTCACGAAATTTACAAGGATTGTTAGCCGTGTTAACAGTAACAAATGATTAACTTTTGGTGAAAATCCGTTCTTTTGTTTGTTCGACCACCTATATATATATATAATTTTTAGTACCATAACTCAAAAAGTTATGGATGGATTTTCATGAAATTCACATGAGTCGTTAGGTATATTACGAAGGGCAAATGACCATTAAGTTATTGTAATGATTTGTTCGCTTATATCTCGCTGCTTGTTAGCACAATACCTTAAAAAGATTTGGATGGATTTTTATGAAATTTGCAAGAATTGTTATTAATGTTAATGAAAGACATAAATGATTAAATTTTGGTGATGATCTGTTGGACCGTTTGTGTGTTTGACTTATTGTTGTTAGCAGCGTAACTCGAAAGATTATGAACGGATCATCAAGAAAATTACAGAAGCTATTAATGCTATCAAAAAGCACAAATACTTAGATTTTCTTGTTAAAACAAAGAAAATAATGACTTCAGAACCCAAATTGAATTTTTCGTTTCCGTTGCCTTGCTTGGTGGAAGATGTACTCTCAGAGTGCTCTCAAGGTTTTTATCAGCGTTACACAAACTATGGAGGAAATTTGGCCCACTGTTTACTGTATCTGGATTTTACAATTTATTTTTAAATCTACATGACATTTGTGTGAAGCCAATGATTAACTTTTTACTATAGTCTGACCATTTTATCAAGGCAGTTTGGCTGTGGACAATTTCCTCGATTGCGGTGACAATTCTGTGATTATTTCTGAGATTTCTTGATATACAGGTAGTGGGCAGGACTAAGATAAAGGCCGTACAAAATCTCAGAAATACCCATAGAATTAGCAACGCTGTAGAGGAATTTGACCATGACCGAACTGCCTCGATAAAATGGACAGATTATAACTCATAAGCTTTGTATGAGTAACTGATCTAATAAAAGTGACACTCCATTTGTGGGATCCTGCAGGTGCGAGATAGTATCATGATAATCGATAGATGAGTGAATCGCTGATGTCGATTTTTTTTAAGCAATCACACAGACAGCTCGACATTACAGTAGCGTGCCAAGCATTTTTTTTAACTTATTCGGCTTACCAGTCAAACAAGAGCATTTTAATAAAGTGAACTATCTCTCCTTTTGTGCAAGAAAGTTGATGTTCAATTTCTGAAGGCTTTCCATGATAAAAATATCTGGTGAATTTCACCTGTTTTATGCCTCAGTTTTCGTCTCGGGTAGAAACTTGTAGAAACTGCAACTGTTAAAAGATTGAACTCAATATTTTGTTGGGGGGGGGGGAGGAAACCACAGTTTTCCAGCCTTCAACACAACTTACCTCATTTACCTGGAAAAAAGGCGCGCAGCCAGTCTGCTAAATGCAGACCACTCTTGGGATAAAGTAATTCAAGCGCGCTGTTTTGTACCTTGTTACCCCACCAAGTCATTAAACTTTGGGGCCCTCGGGAGCCCAAAGTAATTACGAGGCCAAAGTCTCTTTGGCTTTAGCGAGATGAGCTCTGAATACGTTATTGCTTCATTGGGCGGCGCCGCTCGCGCCTTCAAAAAATTACATCGAACCAGCATTCCATTGCACCGTTAGCATCAAAGTTTTCTTCCTTCACTCTTAGTCCTCAATGATCTAAGTAAAATGATCGCACTATGTAATTAAACACGGGCATGTTGATTACGTGTATCTCTCCTTTCCGATGTGACTGATTTGATGGAAGAAAATTCATGTGCTGTAAAGTAAGTGGGCTGTTGCCTTGTCGAGTTTCGAAGTCGAAGGAGTGAAGAAAACTGAAGTCCCTCTACGTGGTAAAATAGTTACTGGATTTTAATTCCACTGAAAATATTTTATTCCTTCCTGAGTTCATGATCCAAAAATTGAGTAGGTCGATGAAGGAAAAAAAGGAATATATTCCGGAGATTAAACCAAGAAGACGATCGACTGAAAGTTTACACTTTTTGAAGTAATTATTTTCATCTTCAGTTGATGACTGCGCGGACCGGTAATTATCAAACAATATATTTGACACCGCCATGTGTTTATTTGTTTATATATTTATAAATTATTATATTTATCTGTTTTATATATTTGTATGTTTCGTGCCACGCTGTTAACGAAATAGGTAAAAAAAATAGGCCAGGTTGCAGATATTGTAATTAAGTTGCGTTTTCATGAAGATCGATAAAGCGGTTGCAGAAGATGGCAAAAGTAAAATCCTTATCCCTTTTCTGAATGCATTTCTTGCTTGAAACTGTTCTTGAAATTTAAAACATGAAGATATTTACGGCTTCTCTTAGCGATGTTATTGATTTTGATTTTCATCATTTTCTCTATACGTTGAAACATATTTTTGCTCTCGGTTTACGACGTATGAATTCAGTATCTGATCCACAGAGCACAAACGAAGCGATGAATTTTTACTGAGCAGTAGACATAATTTTAATTCATTCAGATTGCTGTCTTCCTTTCACGGAAAATTTTCGCTTCGAGATAAAAACTATGTTCTGATGGCTAATACGTCGGTATCTAGGATACGCGACGGGGAATTCATTTAATTCAGTTAAGCTTTTGCTGCTTGCTATTGTAAAAGATTTTCTATACCTCTTCGAAGGTCGGGGATGATTAGACCCGCTGCAGACGATAGTCTTATGTCCTATGTTTTTACTTCACCGCGTCCGAAGACTTCGTACTGTCCTTGCGAGCACGACTATATGTCAACGAAAAGTTCCGATAAAATGTTTACCGTTGTATTTTCTGGCTCGGCTAGTGTTTCTAGTGCAGTGTCTTGTAGCCTTTCAAAATTTTAGCGAATGTCATCTCAGAGAGCAGTGCTAGTTTTGTTGTTTACTCGGACACAGCAACGCATTCGAACGCGCTGAAGTGAAAACACAGAACAAAAGACTATCGTCTGCAGCGGGCTTTAAACTGCTATAGATGAATTGAAAGAGAGAGCACACATCTATTTTGACAATTTTATGGCCCTATTAGCGTATTCTCCAGAAGCATATTAGTAACGGAAGTATGTTAAATGAAGACGGGTCTTCAAGAAATCCTTAGTCATTTTTGACAGCACGGCTACTCTAGTTCATAAATAAACAACTTGTACATGGCTGGTGGTAGAACACGTGTTTTGTGTAGATCTAATGTCGTTGTGAAGTCGCTGTACCCAAAGAAACTCACGTTTTGAAGCTTACTACTTTCAGTGAGTTTTGCTAGATCCCACGCTATGATTGTGGCGTCAAAGTAAGATGAAACTAGAACGCCTCGGTGGCGTAAGACCATCACCCGCAGTAGGGGCAAATTTTGAACGAAGTCATTTTTGGTGAACGAGGCTAGGGCACAGCCGCATTCTTTCCATGGATTAGCTCTTCAATAATAACATAAGAAAAAATAGAACGCCCCGTTCTCCAGACGATCGGCCGCGGTGGAGCCAAATTCGCCACGGTGGAGAATATTCAACGCCTTTATTTTTTATGGCCAGCTAGGTCTGGTTTCTTGGCCTGAGTCACATCTAGGGCAACCCGCCAACTCCTTAGAAAAGATTATGAAGATTGCTCAACGCCTTCGACTATTTTTTGGGTGGACAAACATACAAATATATAAATTTATATATATATATATATATATTTACTTAGATCTTCAACGAAAACATTATCACCTCTTATGCTTCATTCGCGGGTGATAATTAACTTCGACAATTCTGCCCTTAGCATGGTCTTAGCAGCATCCCGAGTACAGCCGTAATTGCTGATTTTGTGATATTTTCTTGGATTACAACAATGTTTCTGTTACGCAAGACTTTGTATTGCTCGTCCTCGGGCAAGAACGCTTTAATCATATCTCTTCGGTTTCCAGCAAACCAAGTTTTTGAACAGTTTTTAATCATTGCAAGTATGTAGAAAACATCAGCAGTTAGAAAATTTCGTTCCTCTGGTTGCGAAGGAAAACCAATTAGTGTTCTCGCCGGCCCCGGTTTTCCATGATCCTTTGCGAAATGTCTTTTTCATTTTCTGCAGAACAAAAACAGATCATTGTTCGATACGAGCAACGATTTGGAGATCGTTCCTGGAATTATCATTACGGCCCTACGCTCCCTGGATACAAGAAGCAAATTAATCGATGACCGTAGGCTTTCTATTCCCCTGTCTGGTAACCTGGATACGACTTCTCTTCTGAGAACTCAAGTCTTTTTTTTTTCCTTTATTTGATACAAAGCTCGGACGGCCGGCTCATGAAAATAGCTTTTATTTTTGCAAAGGCGACCTATCGGACTCGTTCGATCAGGCGGAAATGGCGAATTGAACATGCAAGGGGCAGCTGGCGAACGAGACAAAGGCGACTGCCGTGGCTTGATGGGTGAAAGACTTGAAGACGAGAACTACTGAGCCGTCAGCTTCAGAAACTTCGTGTCTGTAAAACTTCACGTTAATACCGTGTGCCTTGTCATTGCAGTCTTTATAAAGTATTAAGCATTCGGAGGATTGTTACTTTGAACAGCATTGAAAATATTAGAACAATATTTAAGAGAGTGTTATAACTGGGAGCTCCTTGAGGTTGACCGGCGAGACTTATCTGCAGTCGCATCTTCAAACTAAACGACACCTAACAAATTAAGCCAACTATAAATTTTCTCCGTAGCGTAATTCTAAATTTCGTCGGCAAATTACTTTCTAATGAATGAATATTTGTTGCCAATAACTTGCTTGCTGCCAGGCTGACACTTGAAGAACTAAAATTTCGTCAGTTTTTAAGGAGAGACTCTCTTGTCATCTCATGTAATGTAACATTCCTCTTGAAATAAGTTGTTGATGGGGCCAGCAGCTCGAGTGCGTAGCAGACTAGATAAAGTCAACACTATTTTTCTTTTTTGAAAAAGAAACGTGTTAAATTTCAAGTATCGTCTGACGTTCAGTAATGCTGACTTTAATCCTTTAAGCGTACCAGTAATTCAGAATATGATGACAAAATTGACTAAATTTTAGGTTCACATCAGATCGATATCTTCAGCCCCAAATTCAGTGTATGGTGCACGCTCTGAAGTGGCGCGTCCTTCCATCACCAGCCCTGACGTGAACTAAAATTTTCCACTTGACTAGATTGCTGCAAATTTGGCCAGGTACCCCGCTTGGGTCCCTGCAGAAGAATGCTAATGGATCTGTTATGGGAGACGATGTGATGAATCTACGGAGAGCTACTTTTTTCTTATTTGCAAACTGATCCTCAGGGAACGGCTTGCAAAGTCCATGCGGTTTTTTTGCCGAGTTTATCTGAAGAAAAATGGGTTTGATTGTCCTGTAATTTAAGTCATGAGACGGATGGAACCCTGGTCGGTGGAAGGTCAAAGGTATTACATATGGGGTGCCCCACTCTGGTCCCGCTGCCGGCTACCTGCATGCATCGTCGACTCATGCAAGTTCTAGATACAAGCCGAAGCTAAAATCTAGCAGGTTAGGGTGTTCATGGTGCGCTTGGTAACAGATGACGCTTATTATCAGTACTATATAATAATGCACGTTGTGTTTTTATTTATTTATACAAGTGGCCAGTGCCGTCATTATAAATGACGGCAAAAAATTAACACTTCACCAAAACCCCCGCCGTCTTTTGGGCTTCCTCATTTTTCCCCTATCTAATACTGAAGAAAAAGATTCCAAGGTACCCAACTTTTTTTTCGCCTTTTGAAACCTGAATTTGCTCCTATCTTATTAGTTCTATTTTTCCCCTATCTAATACTGAAGAAAAAGATGGCAAGTTACCCAAATTTTTTATTTCGCCGAAGAAAAAACTGCAAGGAACCCCATTTTTTTACAATTTGAAATCTTAATTTTCTCCTATCTTATTCCCATTGAGCGTAACAGGGAGATATAAATATATAAATAAATAAAAACACAACGTGAATTATTATATCGTACTGATATTTATATCTTCCCTGTCACGCTCTATGGGAATAAGATAGGAGAAAATTCAGATTTCAAAATGTAAAAAAAAGTAGGGTACCTTGCAGTCTTTTTCTTCGGCGAAAAAAAAGTTGGGTACCTTGCAATCTTTTTCTTCAGTATTAGATACGGGCCTTGTTTTCGCTTATTTTCTTAACTAGTGGCCCGAGCCGTCATAAATGATGGCAGAGACTTAATACTTCACGAAAACCCCCGTAGTTTCCTGTGCGTTTTACTTCTCAGTGGGCTTCTTAAATGTACATTTAGCTTTCTGTCTGGAAAACTGACATCTTCCGAAACACCTTTGAACATGTCCGAACAGAGTGATGTAGGCGAGCTCTGCTTCCTCAGCTGGAGTTCCCGAGTGCAACGCTCCTCCCCCATTATACCGTTTTCAACAGCCGAATTACTGCCCATCTTATATCCATAGTGGACCCCATTATACACCGTCTTCAACCCTCGAATTACTTCCTATCTTATTTCCATAGAGTGCCCTCCTCCCCATTGATACCGTCTTCAACAGCGTGACGAAGAGACGGACCAACATTGGAGCAAGCAAGCGACCAACAACTGTGTTTTAATATACAGTGGATACCTCACAAAATATGGACAGATAAATAAATTTACAGATCAATACACATCAATCTTAATTATTTTCTAGATGACCTGTGAGCAGTAGCAACACAAGAAAAAATTAAAACTTGGCTCATCTTCTTACCCTAATTTTCGCCTAACTAATGAGGACCACGTAACGGTTGTATTGACGCAAGAACTAGGAAAAGAACGCGGAGGAAACAAGCAGAATTTTAAATTCGTTCGAGATTGGCTATGTATTATAGATCATGCTTGCGTGTCTGGGCGTCTGCATATTGTACAGCAACTCTGATTATCAATACTGGCTGTATATGCATTATACTGTACCTCTTTGCTCATTTTTTCAGTATCTGACTTATCATTGGCATTTGCTATGAACTTTTAAAAATGCTCTAAGCAATTTCTCAATTTCTTTTACCAAGCGCAACGTATTGCTCGTTTACAAATCGTCTGGACAGTAGTGGAAGCAGCACCCTCCGCAACTTAGCATCCCTGCATCGTAGATTGTTAATCAAGTACGATCAGTTTTATATTTCAGAAGTACATCTGGTCCAACATCTTCCACGCCTATACTATTGCAACGTGTCAGCGTTGCAACGAGTTTGCTGCAACTGATCACATTTTTCAACCCGTCCCATTGAGGACGGATTTACTTTCTTTGAATTTTCCTACGTATTAACTTAACAGCAAAGCTCAGAGCGAACCGAAGCTGAGGCTGTGACTCGATCTTCTCTGGACATGGATATCTTGATCGGTCTGCTGTCTAGTCCTAAATAAATTTAATCTAATCCTATACAGTAAACTCTTCAACTCACATGGCCACATTATATTAGCATGTAATTACTCCCCGGATATTAGTGGCGCCTTTCCTAACTCCTCTTGCTGACGTCAGCTTGTGCATCCGCCACTGCACGGATGACTAAATTCGAGTAATTAAAGCTACGAAACGATGACAACTAAGTACAATAACATACAAAGAATCGACAGTTTTTCAACGAAAGGTCCATATTAATGGTATGTCAGTGCGAAATACCGAACAGATAGACAAACGAGCGTACTGATAAACCTCTCAGGAGGTGTAGATTAGGGGTAAAGGGATTTGTTCATGCACTCCGGAGCTCTCAGTACACGGTTGTTGGGGTCGTGCCTTTGTTCCTTCTTCCCTGACTTGCGGCTCCCATGTGCGGTAATCCAGTAGGGAAGCAGCCTCGTGCATGGGTTCTACACTTCCATTGCCATAAATATGTCCCTATTTTCTTCCTCTTTGCGATCGGTGTTTAAGTGCAGAATAATAATGGGGAAAAAAAACAGACTCACCGACGGAAAATGCCCTTCTAATTAAGATTTTAGAAAAAACGTGAAGCGCTAATTCTTATTAAGAAGAAATATATTGCTGTCACCAATTATCGACAGAGATAGACTTTCTTCGCTGATTCTCGTACTTCGAAGGTGTTACTTTCGCTCACACTATTATAGCAGCCATTACTGACATAAGATAGTCCAATATATAGTCGTTTGACTTTCCGCTTGTTTCTAAAGATGCCCTATAAAATTATTTTACCCAGACAATGGCCAGTGCTTTAGGCCAAAGTGTGAAGCAGTTTCAGCCAACTCTAGCATTTATGCGCATAAAGTTTGAAGATAATTGACCCGTAGCTAATTTGAGAGCTTCAGGAAAATGAAAAAATCGGCAGATGCGCTTGCAAAATTGGTGGCTAGATATGACGAGCTCCATTTTCTACTAAATTTCACGGAAGAAATTACAATGATCCTAATTGGACTTCCGCAATTTGCTCTCCAATTGCCATCTCATCAAGTCTAGGAATCCAGACGGGATGGTGGGAAAGCTCGGAATGACAGGGACGAGCTGAGCCCTGACGAGCGTGCAAAGTAGATGTCCGAGGCCTGTTCGAAATGGCTCCATTCTCTTTGCATCTGCTTCATGTGAAAATAGGGAAAAAGTAAGTTCATTGTTTGCATTTCAAGCCGCTTACGTTTATTACTATAAAATATTTCATTCATGACACAGTGCATCATAATTATTCTATTATTACCTTTCTATAATTGATTGTATTATGAGCTTTGTAATGAATTATTGTTGAAAA
>LQNS02278070.1:30915595-30926086 GCA_001587735.2 Parhyale hawaiensis
GGCGCAACGAAAGCATGAATCGCTCCGCTCGCGCCGCTTATATGTGAACGCGTCACCGCTCCGCGCCGCTTCGCTCGCGCCGCGCCGCGCCGCTTCGCTCTTGGTGTGAAAGCACCCTTAAGAGTATAGGCGTTGGTCGTTGTAGTCCGTCCCCACCAGCAGTGAATTATAATCACAGTGCACGTAACCGCTAGTAATAATATTGCCCCTACAAGATACGAGTTGGAATCCACTCCTCATATTTATGCATGGAAGCTTACCATGCTTAGCTTTAATCTGTATTTTTATACCACGGAATCTCCACCCATTACATCTAATGATATTTTTATGAGGAGAGTCACTAATGAATTCAGGACACAAAGTAAATAGCTAAACAAATGACTCGCTTCTATCATCAATTGAATAAAACATTTAAATTCCTATCATGCGTTACCAGTCGCTAACTGGTGCTCCAGAAGAGCACCGAAGAAGAGTCCCCGCACTTCCAGTTCTGCTTTATTCCAAGCCGTCGAGCCTCGGTACTCGCCCGTACGTCACTGGAATCTGCTAAAGCTCGCGATATTGCTGGATCAGTCTGAATAATGTAAAAATTTAGCTCGGTTTCTGGGAATGAAAGCCATATCTAGGCAACCAATAATAGTCTTCAGAAGTTCCCTGTCGCATTTCCTTGAACTGTTTCTCTTCAAATTGGAAGAATTCTCAGAAATGTCGTTGTCTGCCTTCACATCCATCGATCACCCCGGCTCGGGCGCTCGGCTTTCTTCGCTCCCCCGTGAATGCTGGGAACGCCTGTCTGCCATTCCGGCTCGCTTCTCCACTGATCCAAAGCACGATTTCAAGAAGAGTTTATTTTAGGGCTTGTTCGAATGCGTCCGCCCGGCTATTTGTGTTCTGAAAAACGACGGTTATTTCCGTCACAAAATATGGACGTCACGTCCAGGCCTCGACGAGCGGTTTGCAATTTGCTGGTTGAGAAGTGAGCACTGTTCTACTAAAATAAACATTGAAGGAGATGCCTAAAAAATTGAGATGTATTTGTTTAACGATCAGCAGCCTGCTTCCACGAACTGAATATTGCTTGCTGAAAGTTGTGTTTATTTCTAGGATGCCTAGGAGTGATGTATAATTTTACATTCTAAGTTTAACAGAGACATGTACACGTGGTTTTCGTCAGTTAACTACATTCTACAGTCCTGAACATTATAGAAAAAATCTGTCGCTGCAACTTCGTCCTCTAACGATTGATGGCTAAATTTAGAACAATTATTTGTTTTTAGCTCTTTAATTTACCGACATATAGACAGATCGTGCGTATCATGCTGTCGATGCCAATTGGTGGTGACTTTTCATTTAGCAGAAAAAAGGTAATACTTTAATGCGCCTTGCACTGTGCATCGTACAAACTTTGGAGCACTTCCTGGTTTTTCCGTGAAGGCTCACGGCGATCGGGATATTCTAATCCGATTAGATTTACTTGTCTAGAATTTCACCAGTGAACGTTGTGTTTGCCACTTTATAGATTAAGTTTCAGGCGTTAATCGCTAACAGGTTGCGCGTGAGACGGCTTTTTACTTAATCGTGCTCTACGTGCGGGTCTGACACCGTTTCAAGAAGAAACGATTAACTATAGAAGCTTGAATATTAACCCAATGTCCCCTGGGAGGGGGGCATGGGATTGGCCACGAGGTTATGTTAGTTTGGTTCGCCCATCCTACGTTATAGGAGGAGCGCCCTCAGGGGGACTCTGCACAGGTTAGTGTAGCATTAGATAGACCTTCGGGCAGTCTATCTTTCGTGCCCACTTTGCTTCCTGCCATGTTCTCACTCATATTGATGTGCTTAGTTTTGTTCTTCCTCTTCTTTCCTCACTTGCTGTTCCCATGCGCGTTGATCCTGCATTTGAACACCCTCGTGCATGGGTGCCACGTTTCTACGTGTCCCTTCCTTTTCCTCTTTTGAATCACCATAGTTGTGCCTATGGAGACATGAACGACGTATGTAATGATAATCAACCCAAGGTGAAAAACCCAACTCTCTGGATAAAAATTTTGGACAAGGTAGAGTAAATCAGATTAGATTATCACGATCACACGTCCTATATGAGGTAAGTGAACCCATTTTGGAAATTTTATCTTCACTGTCTTTCACTTTTGTACCTTAATGCATCGTATGCCATCAGCGCTGATCGCGCCAGTCTTAAAACAACCGAAGACATATAGACGGTAAAATATATTACAACCCGAGGTAACGATCTTACATATTTGCCAGTGTTGCATATTTTACCACAATATGTCAATAACAAGAGGCATATTGGTCACCTTATAGTTCAGTCTGAAAAAAATGTGTAAAACCTTTTTGGAATCTTTCGATGCTAAATAGAGAGCACGCGGCAGCCGTAAGGGGGTGTCAAGTGTCGCAGAGGAGCAAATAACAGAACAGTATAGCATAACTACGTTGCTCGACACACACTGAGCATATACCGTATAGCGTCGTACCGACAGATTGACCGCCGTTTGTAGTAGCTATCTTTGTGAATATTATGTTTTTACGTATTTACAGGATTATTTCTCATTATTTTACATTTTTTATCTGCGTGTCATCTTCGATACTTGAAAGAATAGCCACGAGTTCATAATCTGGAAATGAATGTTCAATGCAATAGAACATAAAACAAAACTCATGTTATAAAATACTACAGCCTGAGTAAGAGAGAGTTACGCAGTGTTTCCATGCGGTTTCTCCTCATTTCGTGCTCATTAATTTATTATAATATATTATGCACTCACTTCATTTGAAGTAAGAAAATATTAACTATCTATTTATATCCGACTAATGTACGGCTATTTCTCGAAATCAAAAGAATAGTCAATTATTTATCAACAGTTGTAATTCCTTTCTTGTTTAAGGGGGAGATACCCAAAGACCTTGAATGAATTATTAAAGTGAATTAATGTTACAATTAATTATTAAAGGAGTATTTAATAAAGTAAGAATGAGGTAAAATTCTGATTCGCGCATCTTTGTATTAATTTCTCTGCCGGTAAGTGTATCTTAACCCTTACATTAAAACTTTTTCTTTCTGTGCTAAGGAATAACTGTAGGCTACCGAAGTCCATCATTGCATAAAATGATACGTGATTGCAAGGTATTTGAAAATTCTGTCACTTTGCCGCAGAAAAATTATGTAATTTTTATGAAGCAGGTCTAATAAAAGTATTTCAAGAGGAAGCTTTTTAAAAAATAGAAAATAAAAACAGTTATATAGGACTTTTTCCACCTAACCTACCAGGCCCAAAAATGATGTTTACTGATTGAAATATCGCTCACTATTTTCAATTGCGAATTCAAAAAAATTGTTATATGTATATCATGAAACCATGAACAACAATGAAGTAAGTGAAAATTAACATGTTTCACTTGCTATATAATAACATTACTGCTAGTTCTCTTATATTGCTGTATGCTAGATTCACTTGCTGAGACTCTCAACCCTATTTTAACCATGTTGTCTTACTTTGCTACACTAGTTCCTTGTAATATTGCGTCTCTAGTGCCTTATCCGCAGGAGATGTTACAACTTGCCGCAGTGCCTGCTGACGAGGTTAGTTTTGTAAAGTTAGGTAGGCTCTCCATACTTTCCCTTCTGTTTCGAGAGGTGGGCCGCTGATCGAGATGGCCAACCCATTCCCGCTAGACTTCTATCTTCTTGTTTTTCGTTTCCTTTCCCTGTGCGGCGTAGCTGAGCGAAGGCGTTCAGCCGTGCCCGGGGGTTGGAGATGCGCAGCTTGCGCCTTCTTCCTGCCAGTAGCGCACTGACCACTCTGAGACCTCCCGGCAGAAAAGCCGAGACAAAAATCATTGATAATTTAAAACGAGCCCTACCTGACGTCCTAGAGGCACACGAGCCTGTGTTAAACCACAGGAATAGTTCGGTGCGATATACACATTGTGTCCCTGATGCGCTAGTAAAGTTTGTACTACTACATTGTAATATTGTAAAAGAGTTAAACGCCTTTGGAGCGAGCTAGCACAGCCAGGTACTAAGAGAATTAAACACTTCATACAAATAGTACGCACTATTTATAATTACTCCTCTTCCTACAAACATTAATATTAACTTTAGGTACGAAAGGGCTAAAACGAATAGGTTATTCTTCTTCACTATACTCTAGTATTTATTGTAATGCTGTGCACTCTCTTCTCTCCCTTCTATGATGAAAATATAACTGTTTGTTCCACAGCAGAAATCACTTCTTTACTTATTAATTTAGCATCAGGCGCATCACCAACGAAGGCATTAGCGCCTCATCGCAAATTGAAGAAAAAATTGCCAGCTCCTGTTTTAAATATACGCAGTCTGGCACTAATTACCTCCGCCAAGGAGGTTATGTTTTCGTCGGCGTTGTCTCTCTGTCTGTCACCAATATAACTCAAAACGTCATTTGCCAATTTTGACGAAATTCACAGGGATTGTTAGGTATGTTGAGAAGAATAGATGATTAACTTTTGGTGAAGATCCATCCGTTTGTTTGTTTGTTTGTTTGTTTGTTTGTTTGCTTGCCTTATTTTTCTCAATGTCATAATTCAAAAAGTTATTGACGGATTTTTATAAAACACACATGAGTTGTTAGGTATACCACGAAGAGGGAATGACAGAAGTTTTATAATGATCTGTTTGCTTGTTCGCTTGTTTGTCACTGTTTTTGATTTTATGCTTGGTAGCACAATAACTCAAAAATAATGAATGGATCTTTGTGAAATTTATATAAGTTGTTCGTAATATTAAAAGACAAAAATGATTAAAGTTTGGTGCAGATCGGTTGGTTCGTTTGTATGTTTGACTCATGTTTGTCACAATGTTTGTTAGCAGCATAACTCAAGAAGTTACGAACGAATCTCCAAAAAAAATTACTGAATCCGTTAACACCCTTGAAGGACACAAATGATTAGATTTTGGTGTTGATACAAGGAAAATCGTGCATGGTCTTAGAAACAATTGTATATTTTCGTAACCGTTGCCTTGCTTGGCGGAGGCATGCGTTCTCAGAGTGCTCTAGTTCATTTCTGTTGTTTCAGCTTCTCGGCGTCACGTGCGTCTCAAGTGTTGATCCTCATTTACGATTCGTCTCTCATTACGTGAGTAATAGAATATATATATGAGTTAACACAAGCATTATGTGTGTTAGAAAATAATTTTTTTACAGTTCATTGGTGTCTGTCTTTATAAATCACTGCACCCTTGAAATTTGTTGTATCATCTTGTACCTCTTGAATAAAGTAGCATTATATTCAGGGATAGAGAAAATCAGTGGGGTAGGGGGTCGATACGTCATGATAAAGACTACACCATGCCGTAGTGTAATAGTCTGTGGTAACAATAAACACCGATATATCTGTGCGTAATTGTATATTTTTCTAGGCTATCTTTCGTATCACGCTCTGATGAATATGAGTCTGTGAATATTAGGCCAGGTTGCAGAATGGGATAGAAGTAAGTGTGTAAGTCTCAAAACTGAATGTAGGTACTTCTGGCTTTGCTAATTTTGAAATGTCGGTGTTGAAGATATCCGAAGTGCCTTTTAGCAGTCTCACGCTCAGACGACTGATCACACTTGCGTATTTCTGCAGTATTTTTGTAAGAAAATTTCCATCAACGATTACATGAGAACCGCCGCTGGCTGGTCTACACTCGATGCATTAGGTCATCAGACGGCATACAACTTTCAGGTAGATAGTTCTGGTCGCATTCGTGATTTCGATGCAGTCGTATAATTGCTCCAAAGCTCGAGGTGAAGAAATGTAGTAACTCAAAAGGCTTTCTTAAGAATACTTTGCGGAAAAGTCGATTCAAAAACTGAATACTTAGTTGAAGAAAAATTTTGATTGCTTAGCAACTCTTAGCCTACATTGCCGCATATCATCTGAAAGCGTCGTAATGTGGACTTGACGATAAAGTTTTCTTCTTGTTGCACTCACAAGAAGTCGTTCCCGGTGACATCAAAAGAGGAGGTGTCTGAACTTCTTCGTACGGGAAACAAAGTGAGTGAGGCCGCAAATCTGGTCGGGGTGTCCCGTGCAACCGTCTACTCAATCAAGAAGCGCATAGACGACGGTGACAACACGGTCAGATGCGCTGGCAGTGGTGATGCGCCAACACCCCTGATGGCTCGGGGTTGGAGCGGCCACAGGGCACCGAGCAGTCGCAAATTTGAGAGGCAATTCTCTTATCGAGGTTGAAAGGCCGCCGCTTATGCGAGCCATCCACGCCAAGCATTTTGAACGTTGCCATAGGCTGATGAAATGGACCTAAAGTATGGTTCAGCTGGTTGGGTGACTATCTTCTCAGATGAGAAAACTTGAGAGTCGATCCGGTAAGAAGCAAATGAAACGACCGGACAATGAGGCCAAGGCATGCGTTTGTCACCGAAAGATCACCGCTCTGAAGGCGTCCGTTGACCAGGAATGGATGGCCATGGACACGTACTACTTACCAAGACCTGCAAAACCATCAGGCTCTGTCTCAAGGCCATTGTCGCTGATATTTTGCGATTAAATTCACAGCTTATAGCTTGTATGTTCTAGTCTTATACAATATATACAATATTATTCTCGCGTTCTAAAACCATTTACTATTACAACCGTTGATGGCTCAGTGGGGCAAAAAACAATGGCGACATCAAGGCGATTTCGAGGAAGAAGTGTGGTACACTTATAAGTTGTGTGCGTTTTTTTTATATTCTGCCGTCTCATGGATTCTGATGAACACTCTTCACGCATCGACGCTCTATTTTACGCCAAGCGTGTGCTTCTCAAAGCGAGATCAATAAACCAGATGGGTAATGTACTATTCAGAGCGAAACTACAAACTGGAGCAAAAAACGGGGGTCCCGTTAAAAATAATTCATTGGTCTTCATCTAAGTTCCTTGTATTGATGATGTAGCGAATAATGTGGATTGCAGTGATACTAGTGTCTGTCAAGAATCCTCAGTTGAAAACGAAACGTGACTGTTTGCTGAGGAGGAAATATTTTGCTGCATGTAATTGAACTGAAGATAAGATTGTGTTACTCAGCAGAATTAACTTCGGCCTCACTCACTTCTTTTGGTTTTTCAAGTTGGCAGTTGATGTGCATCTTTCTTCGTCACAATAGTATCCCAAGATAAGATTGATGAATGAAGAAGGATCATCCGAAATTCTTTGCCGTCATTTTGACGGCTGCGAAGACTGACCGTAACACTACTGAATTCTGGAACAAGTGTAAGAATGTGACTTCGATTCGCCCTGTTCTTTCGAGATAATCTAATCCGATTAGCGGTAACTTATGTGTTTCTTCAGCCTTGATCGCTCGATTCGCCACGTTCTATTAATTTTCAGGCGACACCGAAGATTATAATTTCCCTTTCCCGTCATTGATATTTTATTCAATTTGTGTGTTATTAGCTCAGAGCGTACAAAGCTTTGCTGGGGGAAAACAGTAAAACTTTGTGTTCATGCCATCACATGAAGGGGCTAAGACGAATACACTGCATAAATTTAAAAGTTGGCAACGCAACAATCTATTTATCGCTGACCTTATAAATTGCTCTTGTGTCTTACTGATATGGGGCAGAGAGAACAACTATCCAAGCAACCAACTAACATACCAGCGAATAAGTTGGGTATTATTATCATTATCATCATAAGAATAAAATAATAATACAGTCGTGTTACTATTTGCTTCAAAAATATGAAACATCAAACCCTGCCGCTTTAGAAGCACTAGCAGACCCATTCTCAGGAAGAAGATGCTTTGGTCCCGGTCCTCTTCGATCCACTTCCACCCTGAAAGGTAGAGCAGATTAGTGAACCACAGATACACAGATAAATCCCCCTCTAAAATCCAAAGGATTGTACGGCTGCAGTCAATCACAGATAATCTGAGCTTTGGCGTTAAAGACGAAGACTCGTTGACAACTGCGCTCTCGCCCCTACTGTCCCTATTTCTGGATAGGCCAGTGCCCTCCTATTGAACTATGAACATCTTGAAATATTGATACTACAAGACCGAGCAGCAGGACCTCCTTCCTGGCTTGGGAATAGAACGTCCGAATTCGTGAAAACGAGCGAGGCAACACTCCTAACCATTCTGCCACTCAGGATATGTGATGGCAGTTTAATCATAAACAGATCAAGGACTCTGACTGCAGTACTTATGGGTTCATTTGATAGAAAGCCAGTAAATGGCAGTGATCGTTTCACGCTCGTCTCTGAATATCTGAAGAAGTAATTCTTTCTTTTTCGTCCATTTCCAAGGGGTCTCTTGACCAATTTCATGCTGCTTTAGTGTTGTAAACTAAAAACTAGAGCACTCTGAAAGCGCATACCTCCGCCAAGCGAGGCAACTGTAGCAAAAAATTCAAATTGGCTCTGAAATCACAATTCTCTTTGTATTAACTCCTAAATTGAATTACTTGTGCCTTTTTATAGTAATAACAGCTTGTGCAATTTTCTTGAAGATCCGCTCATGACTTTTTGAGTTATATTGCTAACAAACGTTATGATAAACATGAGTCAAACGTACAAACGAACGTACCAATCTGCACCAAAATTTAATTATTTATGTTTTTTAACATTACTAGCAACCCCTATAAATTTCATAAGGATCCATTCATTATATTTTTTGAGTTCTTGTGCTAACAAGCATAAAATTAAAAACTGACAAACGAACAAACGAGCGGATCATTACCAAAGTTTGATCATTTACTCTTTGTTATATATTTAACAACTCATGTTAATTTCATAAAAATCCATCCATAACTTTTTGAGTTATGGCAGTGAAAAAAATGAGGCAGACAAACAAACAAGCGGATGGACATATCTTCACCAAAATTTAATCATCTGTTCCTCCTAACATACCTAACAATCCCTGTAAATTTCATCCAAATCAGTTCAGAACTTTTTGAGTTATCTTGGTGACAGACAGACAGAAAGAAAGAAAGACAGACAAACACGACGAAAACATAACCTCCTTGGCGGAGGTAATAAAAACAATTACTCCGTAAGGAAATCTATAGTTATAGCGTTTTGCTGTATCAACTGTCTACAAAGCCTTTGCCGCTTGGAAACGTGTATTTTAAATGTAATACAAGCCATCATGTAAAGTTATAGCTTGTGGATTATACATAATATATACGTAATTTTACGTTTATACAATAGTGTTTGCCTTTTCACAGAATTTACCGCCATTTTTGACCTTCTAGTGCACAAGTTGCAAATATTTTCCTCATTGCCTAACAGCGGAAAACTTCACAACCAAAAACACGGTTCCATAGCGCTCTAACCGATCTCTCTACGTAGGGTTCGTCAACCTATGTACCTGTAGCTGTTATTGTCGCTACCCCCTTAGGAGAACTGACTCACATCTACTCCCTACTGTGTTGCTGCTCTCATCAAAGGCAATATGCGAATGCGCGGGGGGCGTCGCCAGCATGCTCAGCCCCCTGTTTCCAGGCAGGCATGACTCGGTTGTTTATGAGGTGCGAGGCACTAACTTCTCTCGCTCGATTAATTGTTTAATTGTCGACAAGTTTCTGCCGCTCCCACTCCTGTAGCTCGAGCTGTTGCTGCAGTTTTTAAAGATCGACAATGCTGCCGCAGTTTCCATAGTTCACTCCCTTCCTCATATTGGAATCTCGGCGATGATATCGCATTTTCTGGAAGGTCTCTTGCATTCAGTTTGTTTGGTGATCAGCAGTGTTGTCACCGGGGCCTCACTATACAATCGCATGCTCAACTTGATTAACAGATGTACACCTCGAACAGTGTGGCCATAAATTGTACAATTCGGTGGCACAGATACGGTTAACATGAGCGATGTACGAGCTACAGGTTCACTCATCATGTAAAGTGTGCGATTGCGCATGGTAGACACTGCCTTACGGTAGTGAAACTTTTGCATACTACACCACCCACGAACTTTCTTATTGCTTTCTAACTCATCGCTTTCGTGATTGTGTCACCGTATGCGGTCGACAACCAACGACCTCTCTAGCATTTCAGCTTTCATGTTTGAGGCAAATGAGCGTTGAAAGCCCTGCGAATTTTCTTCCCTAGTGCTTTCTGGTAGTTCATATGCTCTTTTTGTGCCGATTTTTTATATAATACAAACTTAGTTGCTGCCTTAACATTCAGATTTCCTTTTCACGATCGGTAATTTCACTTGATGTTTTACGAACTTTTTTCTTTGTTGCTCTCTGGTAGTTGAGCTGTCTATTTCGTGCCAAGTTAAAGAACGTTTGCTTGTTTCTTTCCGGCCACGCTCTTTGCAGCAGTTTGTATCTTTCCCGCCGGCTCTCGGCAAAAGACTTCGGAGGGGCCATAAAGTGTCCTAACATCGAAGCCGCGTTGCCTTTGCTGCAGTCCCGAGGTAATAGAAAGCGCTGAGGCGCCTTGCAACTCCTACCTTGGGCCATTTAACTTTGCTGGAGATTGATGTCTCTGAAGGTCCTGCC
>LQNS02278070.1:30934548-30957338 GCA_001587735.2 Parhyale hawaiensis
GAGAGGCTGGAAGAGCAAGAACTGCATTCTTTTCCAATAACGCATAAACAATTAAAAAGACCTGGCCTGTGGCCGAGAGATAAGTCATCAGCCGTAGCACAGATACGCCAGCTTCTCGAACCGAATAAAGCTCGAATTTCCTTCTATCTTTTAATGATGAAGAGCGTGACACAAAAGGTAGGTAGGTAGGTAGGTAGGTACTAGCGTATTAATATATAGATATTTACTTAGATCTTCAATGAAAACATGATCACCTCTCATACTTCGTTCGCGGGTGATAATTAACTTCGAAAATTCTGCCCTTAGCATGGTCTTAGCAGCATCCCGAGTACAGACGTAATTGCTTATTTTGTGATATTTTCTTGGATTACAACAATGTTTCTGTTACGCAAGACTTTGTATTCCTCGTCCTCGGGCCAGAACGCTTTATTCATATCTCTTCGGTTTCCAGCAAACCAAGTTTTTGAACAGTTTTTAATCATAGAAAGTATGTAGAAAACATCAGCAGTTAGAAAATTTCGTTCCTCTGGTTGCGAAGGAAAACCAATTAGTGTTCTCTCCGGCCCCGGTTTCCCATGATCCTTTGCGAAATGTCTTTTTTATTTTCTGCAGAACAAAAACAGATCATTGTTCGATACGAGCAACGATTTGGAGATCGTTCCTGGAATTATCATTACGGCTCTACGCTCCCTGGATACAAGAAGCAAATTAATCGATGACCGTAGGCTTTCTATTCCCCTGTCTGGTAACCTGGATACGACTTCTCTTCTGAGAACTCAAGTCTTTTTTTTTTTCCTTTATTTGATACAAAGCTCCGGCGGACGGCTCATGAAAATAGCTTTTATTTTTGCAACGGCGACCTATCGGACTCGTTCGATCAGGCGGAAATGGCGAATTGAACATGCAACGAGCAGCTGGCGAACGAGACAAAGGCGACTGCGGTGGCTTGATGGGAGAAAGACTTGAAGACGAGAACTACTGAGCCGTCAGCTTCAAAAACTTCGTCTGTAAAACTTCACGTTAATACCGTGTGCCTCGTCATTGCAGTCTTTATAAAGTATTAAGCACTCAGAGGATTGTTACTTTGAACATCATTGAAAATATTAGAACAATATTTAAGAGAGTGTTATAACTGGGAGCTCCTTGAGGTTGACCGGCGAGACTTATCGGCAGTCGTATCTCCAAACTTAACGACACCTAACAAATTAAGCCAAGTATAAATTTTCTCCGTAGCGTAATTCTAAATTTCGTCGGCAAATTACTTTCTAATGAATGAATATTTGCTGCCAATAACTTGCTTGCTGCCAGGCTGACACTTCAAGCGCTAAAATTTCGTCAGTTTTTAAGGAGAGACTCTCGTGTCATCTCATGTGATGTAACATTCCTCTTGAAAGAAGTTGTTGATGGGGCCAGCAGCTCGAGTGCGTAGCAGACTAGATAAAGTCAACTCTAGTTTTCTTTTTTGAAAAAGAAACGTGTTAAATTTCAAGTATTATCTGACGTTCAGTAATGCTGACTTTGATCCTTTAAACGTACCAGTAATTCAGAATATGATGACAAAATTGACTAAATTTTAGGTTCACATCAGATCGATATCTTCAGTCCCAAATTCAGTGTATGGTGCACGCTCTGAAGTGGTGCGTCCTTCCATCACCAGCCCTGACGTGAACTAAAATTTTCCACTTGACTAGATTGCAGCAAATTTGGCCAGGTACCCCGCTTGGGTCCCTGCAAAAGAATGCTAATGGATCTGTTGTGGGAGACGATTTGATGAATCTACTGACAGCTACTTTTTTCTTATTTGCAAACTGATCCTCAGGGAACGGCTTGCAAAGTCGATGCGGTTTTTTTTCCGAGTTTATCTGAAGAAGAACGGGTTTGATTGTCCTGTAATTTAAGTCATAAGACGGATGGAACCCTGGTCGGTGGAAGGTCAAAGGTATTACATATGGGGTGCTCCACTCTGGTCCCGCTGCTGGCTACCTGCATGCATCGTCGACTCATGCAAGTTCTAGATACAAGCCGAAGCTAAAATCTAGCAGACTAGGGTGTTCATGGCGCGCTTGGTAACAGATGACGCTTATTATGATCATTATAACTAGGGGCCTCTACCGTTACAAGCGACGGCAAATAATCTGCATCGACACTGTTTTATTATTCAATATTTTGGTTGCGATTCTGCTGTGGAAAATACAACGCAGCTGGCTATTTGAATTGTTTTTTTTTTTATCTAAAACACCGAGAGAGTTGCGCGTGACCAAAACCATGCATGACAAAATAAATCATCTGCATGGTCCATCCTGAAATTTATAGCACGTTTGTGTCCAGCCTTTTCGCTGCTCATGCTGTCTGCCAAGCAATTCCATCCTTCTCTTTACTTGGAATGCCAAAATTCAAACCCGTATCCAAGGTATAACTATAGCAGGTTAGTTTTCAAGTACGGCTTCATCCGCTTCAAGCCTGGCAGGAAATGGACGGATGAATAGGTAAAGAGACAAATTAACGGGAGTCTTTGTCATTAGCTTGAACCCATAGTATAGCACAGCTTCTCACGACAAGAGCGCACCAGCTTCACTGAGCCCAAACATACATTTCGGATACACACACGCGGTGTGTTGTAAAGATGACCTCGCTTGCGGTGTCTAGAGGATGGTGTCTAGGATGGTTTAAGCTACATAAAGACAAGCGATTTCATTACTGTTTTTATTTCCGTTCTCTGATTCGCTTTCACAACGGTGCACTTGGCCGTTACGCAGCGACGCCAGGAAATAATTATTGTGATGAAACTCCCGTTCGCTTCGCTGTTCTTTGTTGTTTTGTTCACACATAAACAGCTTCCCTTCTCCTTTTTTGATCTTTACTTCATTGGCGTACAATGAATTCAGTGACAAGAAGGCTTAGCTGTGAGAAGTGAAAAGGAAATTAAATTCTGTATCCATGCTATCTCACAGAAATACTTTAGACATGCTCACTACCTAGATTTCCAATTTGGCAGAGTAACGCCCGCTCTGCCGTTGTGCAACTCAATTTCTCCTAGCTAATACTGACTGGGGAACGGAGAGACCAAGGAACCAGTGAAGCAACAACAAATTCTGTATTACTAGTGGACCCGCGCGTGAAAAAAAAATCACGCAATAATCGATATTTTTATTGATATAGACCGTAGCGGAATCTTTCCTTAATTGCTTCAGTTTCTTAATTGATCCATAGTCCTGCTGTCCATCTTAGGTCCTCTTTGCTATGACTTGCCGTTTCCACATTTTCCTGCTCACGCTTTCAGCAGCTTTCATTCACTTCTGTTACCTTTCTGGTAACAATTTTCTGGACGTAGCAATTGATGGAAACAATAATGGCAGCTTCATCACTTCCGTTTACCAGAAACCAACCAATGCCGGAGTGTATCTAAATGCAAACAGTGCATGTCCTCAGGGCTACAAAGACTGCTGTACCATCCGAGCATTACTTATCCGATGCTACAAAACTTCCTCCTCCTGGAATCTCTTTGACCAAGAAGTTAAATCACTCAAGCAGACCCTTATTAACAACGGTTACTCCAGTTCTTCCTTCAACGCAATTCTCCGCGATATGTCAATCGACAAGGGCAACACTGCAACCAGCATAACAACTATCCATACAGTATATTTTCAGGATCAAGTGTCTTCAGTATCCGACGAACGAATACTGCTGCAAATCATCAAGAACACCATATGCATCATAGAGAAGACAAACTTCGGTTACTGATGTACTACAAAAATCAGACTATCTGTTCACTCATAATGAAGAACAACACAGCCAGTGTGCGGGTTGCACTGGCGCCAAACTCGCCGCGCTGTGTACGTTATCGCTGTGCGTACGTTCATGTAAGCTTTCTTGCCGCGTCACCACCGCCAGAAGCACTACAATAAGCACTAACTAACCTTACCTTCCCTAACCTTACCTAACCTCACCTCACCTAACCTAATCTGCGATGCAGCGACTTGTGTCAATGGCACACAGCACACGTACCTTGAACGCAACACGCACAGCGATGCACGTACACAGAATCGTTGCAAACGTACATAGCGCGCGGCTTATTTGACGCCAGTGCAGCCGGGTTCCGTAGAAGGAGACAAATGTGGTGAACGAGTTCAGTCGCCAGATCGGAAACTGTGAGCCTAAAAATGCTCCTACATCGGCATGACTACTACCATGCCTTCCCGCAGACTTACACTTCATTTAGCCAACGGTGCAGCAAAGGCACACATCCAGCAGCACAACACAGCCCTGACACGATCTATGCTTGTAGCTGGCACGAAGATACTCCACCGGAATTCCCACTACCTCGGTCTGCAACTAATGAAAGCTCTAGCAATCAGATCACTGAAACCCACCTTTAACGTGCAAACGACCGGATCATGTCCAACGCTAAAACTACATGGAGAACCCGAAAACTAGCTTCTTGATTGGTTGAGCAGCAGCCCAAATGACCAATCAGCTTTCGAGTCCAACTACAAGGTACGCCGGAATATTTATATGTAGAGATCGCCAAATCGCTTCATATCGGTCTACACGCCCAGAAAACCGCTTACTCTGCGTTTGCAGCTTTCAGTTGGCCTGCCTTCTGCTTGCATCATCCCAGCCAATGCCTGATGATGACCATAGGAAATGGTCGAAACGCGTTGCGAAGGTATGGACTCCCTCAAATTTGGAAAGCTGATACACCTCACAGAACCATTAATCACTGGCAAGATTCGCTTTTTAGAGAAGTGTAATAAACATATTTCAACTAAGATATACGGAGTGTTTTTTAACCAAACGTGTATCAAAGAAGAGCTGTTTCCCAAATGTACGAGTGTGTATGTATATATGCGTCGACACGAAGGTCCTCCTTATATCACAAATATATACTTATAGCATTTGTATACGTAGTGAGCGTTCCAAACACAGCAACGTAATAGTGCCGTACTATTGGGATACGTGGAAATTCTATGGTTATGTAAAAAGTTACTTTGAAATATGCCTACCAAACCTGAGGCAGTCTATTACAGTTGAACTTAGTTGATGAAATGCAGCACTTCTAAACGTAACTCAACGCGTCTAAACTCATAACCGTCACTTGATTCTGACGACGTTATACAACCTAGCGCACCTCATATAATCTAACGCACTTCATAAAAATAGCCTAACGGACCCCATAACCTAGTGCACTTCAAATAACCTAACGCACCCCATATACCGTAACGTACTTCATGCAGCAAAACCTACCTTATTTATATATAATGCACGTTATTTAATACAACGCACCTCATTTAACATAACGCATATCGTTTTATTTAACGCTCATTATTTAACCTAACGCTCCTTGTCGAACCTAATGCTCCTTGTTGAACCTAACTCTTTTAATTTAAACTTATTATCCTAATACATATTAACACTCATAATCTAAAGTAACCCTCTTAATCTAACTTAACGCTCGTCATCTAGCGCTGCTCATCTAACATAATGCAATTCATCCTTGCTAACGCTTCTGATCCAATTTAACGCTCTTCGATTACCGCAATGCCTCTCATCTAACCTGACGCTCCTCATCTATGCTATAACGTACCTCATCTAACCTAACGTATTCCATATAAGCTAACGCTCATAGTCAAATCCAGCGCTTTTTTTTTGTAACAATTCTCATCTAACCTAAAGCTCTTCATTTAACTTGACTCAACGCTCTTAGTCAAAACAAACGCTTTTCCTATAACTTAACGTTCCACATCCACCCTAACGCACTTCGTCTAACTTAATGCTTCTCATTTTTTATAATGCTTCTCATTTTTTATAATGCACCTCATAAAACCAAACTCTTTCTTATATTACGCACTCCGTCTATCTTAACCTAATGCTTCTAAGGAAAACTAACACTCTAAATCTAACTTAAATGCTCTTCACTTAACTTGAAAGAGGTGCAAACTTCTCTTCCAAACTAACGCTCCTCTTCTAATCTCACACTCCTTACCCAACCTCACGCTTCTCAAACAATCTAACGCTCCTCATCTTACCTAGCACTCCTCATCAAACCTAACACTCTTCATCTAACCTAACACTCCTTTACCCTTACACTTCTCATCTAACCAACAGTACTTCATTCAACCTAACGTTGGATATTTAAAATCGAATTTCTATCTTGCCAACACTGAACATTCATTCATAATCCTCAGTACTGCATAGTATTCTAAAACTATTTTGAGGTCACCAATAGGAAGTAATTCTTTCTTCTAGTGGTGTATCTTCGTAGTCTAGTTTAGTCTGTGGATCCCACCAATATTCACTCAGACAAGGATCCATGCTTCTCTCTCAAAAAAGAACTATAAACAGCTAAAGAATTATGACATCCTCACTCCTCGGATATAGTTTTTGCATTGTTCATCATCCATGCTTCCACGCTTTTTGCAATCTTTGTTTCTCATTGTCCTCGAATATTTTAACCTTTAATTGTCTTGATATATCCATCTTTTTCTCTGGGATATCTGATATCTTTAAAACGCTATTGCGGTCTCGAAATATTTTCCCCCTATAATTTTATGTATTACTTGAAACAAAAACTATACGACATAATGGATTCGTGTTACAGTAACTTCCTTTTCTGTGAAGTTACGTTGTTTCTTTAGACATCGTGCCTTCACTTCAATGAATCATTTGGAATGTAAAAGTCCCATGTTAGCGTTAGCAATGTCACGAGACACGAGCGAAGGGACTATGTTGAGATGGCGTAAAGACACTGTAAAAAACGAAAATGACTGATTTTTATTTTCAAGAAGCGAAAAAAAGCCCAGCGTAGATTTGAAGTTCTCTCTAGGTAAAATCAGAGCGTCTTGCACGTGCAGCCTGTGAAAATTCCACAGAGCAAATGCGTTGTTTTTTTAATAATATCTCAGGCCTTTATTATGTATACGAAGTGTGAAATTACGTTCAAAGTCAGACAGTAAATCGTCTATAGGCTAGTGTACCCGGCCGTCGAAAATGACGGCGAAGAACTTGTGATGATACTTCTCCAATGATTATGTTACCCACGACCTTGAACGAACATGAGATACGTATTCTAGGCATAAATTCTGCAGATCAACCTTTCTTTTTATGATAGGGCTACCTCGAAAAGCAATTCTTTTATATCCCGTAACCGAGTATCACTCGTACTATAAATTGAGTTCGGTATCCAGGATACGCGTTCTCGTACCCGGGTATAAGTCGGAGTTTCTTTGTTGGAGTGAAAAGCTGCTTCGTCAGAGGAGAAAATCAAATTAGTAAAAAGTATTTACTGCCAAGAAATCCTCGCGTTCTTTACAATCCTGAAGTACGCTGCAGTATACAGTATCTCACCCTGTGCTCCATTGATCCTGTACTCAATCTAAGATTGAGCGTGAACTGAGAGCAGCTGAAGTCTGGGTGTGAGAACACCCAGAAGAAACTGAAAATCAGCATGCATTGAAACAGGCTAAGAGAAGCTTTATGTATTTTCAGTTGTTGGATTTCAGCGATGACCGAGCAAGAAGCGCATTCAATATAAATTTACCATGTATACGTTTATTGTTATCATTTGCAACCTGGCCTATTTTCCGCCTACCAGTTTTTAACGAAGCGTGACAGAATGACCACGGCCTATAAGCTGGCCTTGTTTTCGCTTATTTTCTTAACTAGTGGCTCGAGCCGTCATAAAAGATGGCAAAGACTTGGTACTTCACGAAAACCCCCGTAGTTTCCTGTGCGTTTTACTTCTCAGTGGGCTTCTTAAATGTACATTTAGCATTCTGTCAGGAAAACTGGCATCTTCCGAAACACCTTTGAACATGTCCGAACAGAGTGATGTAGGCGAGCTCAGCTTCCTCGGCTGGAGTTCCCGAGTGCAACGCCCCTCCCCCATTATACCGTTTTCAACACTCGAATTACTTCCTATCTTATTTCCATAGAGTGCCCCTCCCCATTGATACCGTCTTCAACAGCGTGACGAAGAGACGGACCAACATTGGAGCAAGCAAGCGACCAACCACAGTGTTTTATTCTATAGTGGATGCCTGACGTAATATGGACAGATAAATAAAGATACACATCAATCTTTATTATATTGCTGATGACCTGCGAGCAGTAGTAACACACACAAAAAAAAAATTACAATTTTGCTCCTTTTCTCCTCTCACACGATGGAATTCGAGATAGCTACTCTAATTTTCGCCTAACTAATGAGAAGCACGTAACGGTTGTATTAACGCAAGAACTAGGAAGAGAATGTGGGGGAAACAAGCAGAATTTTAAATTTGTTCGAGATTGGCTATGTATTATAGATCATGCTTGCGTCTCTGGGCGGCTGCATATTGTACAGCAACTCTGATTATCAATACTGACTATATCGCTCTTCGCTCATTTTCAGTATCTGACTTATTGGCATTTGCTTTGAACTTTCAAAAATGCTCTAAGCAATTTCTTAATTTCTTTTACCAAGCGCAACATAGTGCTCGTTTACAAATCGTCTGGACAGTAGTGGAAGCAGCACCCTCCGCAACTTAGCATCCCTGCATCGTAGATTGTTAATCAAGTACGATCAGTTTTATCTTTCAGAAGTACATCTGGTCCAACATCTTCCACACCTATACTATAGCAACGTGTCAGCGTTGCAATAGTCCCATTGGCGGCGGTTTCCCGTATGCTATTCTTGAATTTTCCTACGTATTTACTTACAGTAACAACAAAGCTCAGAGCGAACCGAAGCTGAGGCTGTGACTCGATCTTCTCTGGACGTGGATATCTTGATCGGTCTGCTGTCTAGTCCTAAATAAATTTAATCTAATCCAATACAGTAAACTCTTCAACACACATGGCCGCAGTATTAGCATGTAATTACTCCCCCGGATATTAGTGGCGCCTCTCCCGTCTCCTCTTGCTGACGTCAGCTTGTGCACCCGCCACCGCACGGATGATTAAACTCGAGTAATTAAAGCTACGAAACGATGACAACTAAATACAATAACATACAAAGAATCGACAGTTTTTCAACGAAAGGTCCATATTAATGATATGCCAGTGCGGAATACCAAACAGATAGACCAACGAACGTACTGATAAACCTCTCGGGTGTAGTAGGTTTGGGGTAAGGATTTGTTCATGGGCTCCGGAGCTCTCAGTACACGGTTGTTGGGGTCGTGCCTTTGTTCCTTCTTCCCTGACTTGCGATTCCCATGTGCTGACGTCAGTCCAGTAGGGAAACAGCCCCGTGCATGGGTTCTACACTTCCATTGCCATAAATATGTCCCTATTTTCTTCCTCTTTGCGATCGGTGTTTAAGTGCAGAATAATAATGGGTAAAAAAAAACACTCACCGACGGAAAATGCCCTTCTAATTAAGATTTTAGAAAAAACGTGAAGCCCTAATTCTTATTAAGAAGAAATATATTGATGTCACCAATTATCGACAGAGATAGACTTTCTTCGCTGATTCTCCTACTTCGAAGGTGTTACTTTCGCTCACACTATTATAGCAGCCATTACTGACATGAGATAGTCCTATATATAGTCGTTTGACTTTCCGTTTGTTTTTAAAGATGACCTATAAAGTTATTTTACCCAGACAATGGCAAGTGCTTTAGGCCAAAGTGTGAAGCAGTTCCAGCCAGCTCTAGCATTTATGCGCATAAAGTTGAAAGATAATTGACCCGTAGCTAATTTGAGAGCTTCAGGAAAATGAAAAAAGCTGCAGATGCGCTTGCAAAATTGGTGGCTAGATATGACGAGCTCCATTTTCTCCTAAATTTCACGGAAGAAATTACAATGATCCTAATTGGACTTCCGCAATTTGCTCTCCAATTACCATCTCATCAAGTCTTGGAATCCAGACGGGATGGTGGGAAAGCTCGGAATGACAGGGACGAGCTGAGCCCTGACGAGCGTGCAAAGTAGCTGTCCGAGGCCTGTTCGAAATGGCTCCATTCTCTTTGCATCTGTTTCATCTGAAAATAGGGAAAAGGTAAGTTCATTGTTTGCATTTCAAGCCGCTTACGTTTATTACTATAAAATATTTCATTCATGACACAGTGCATCATAATTATTCTATTATTACCTTTCTATAATTGATTGTATTATGAGCTTTGTAATGAATTATTGTTGAAAATGACGCGTTGACATACGTGAGCACTACTGACAGTGTATGCGTTTCATACGTTTGTGTTTATTGACGCTATTTATGAGAACATATTTTTTATTTATTTTTTAGTACAAGCAACTATGAAATTAAGTTATGTTAAAACCAAGAAGAGAAAATTTCAAGCAGTGAAAGATATATTGATAAAGATTTGCACGGCTTTATAAAGTGCATGTAATCTGAATACGAATTTCCGTCAAGAATTGAAACCCCAAAAGTTTTTTTCTAGTGTGAATCTTCTAATCGTGATATCACATACATATATTTATTGGGAAAAGGCGCTCTGATTTTTTTCGTAACTAAATTTAACACGATCGAGTGTCTGATGAAGCCTTAGTATATGATGAATTTATTTCGCAGCAGTATTTGTTATATTGGGTAGTTGAATCCACCTTTTCCACTAGAGAGGCCAACTCACAAATGAAAAATAAAAGGACATATAGTATATTGATAGAAATGTGGAACCCATGCAGGAGGGTGTTGCCGCTACCGGATTAACTCGAGGATGATTATACGGAACGGGTTAGCGCACGGAAGGGGTCCAAGGTGTCGTACAGTCCAATGAAACCCCCGATGAAGCGGAGTGGTTGAACGTCGTAACATCAGTAATAGTAGCTGTTGTTTATCGTCTCTTACTTTATCCCTCAAAATAGATCCAAGTTGAATATTTTGTATATAATGGCGCTGTGGTAACGAAACACCCATTTTCGAACTTTTGTATGAATTTGGACTGCAGCCTATTATAGAAAGTAATCCTGCGATTCATTTCTGTGAAGCGATAGACTCCAATTTTCACAATTTTGGACCCTAATTTTCTTCTTCCCCCTAAAACGCCCGTTAATATTTGAATAATACTGTAGAATTTAAATGCCTACGATGATACGACTGTCTTTATCTTCAAAAATATACAACATCAGACGAAATAGCTAGATTAGCTACATGCAAACTATCGGCGACGCACGGCGCCATTACGGTAAGCAGAGAGCTTGACTGGCGCGTGAAAACTTAGCTTTTTGGACTTAGTGGCTTACTCAGGCTTAGTCTACTTTTCATTTTAAAACACCCAAACCGTAATGAAAGAAGTAAAAGGAGGCTCTATGTGTGCTAAGAAGTTATACAGTGATTCGCTACACTTTACTCCTGATTTGCTAGGAATAATCTCAAAGGAGCTAATAGTTGTATGGGCAGAACTCTTCGTTAGTATCGTAAGGTACCTTTTATGGCAAGCTGCAAATTTAATGTTTGAGAAAATTTCGAAGAGTTCCTTCACCATCGTCCCAGATCAAGACACTGCTGTATGCCAACGTCTGATAGATATAGATGCGCTGAACACGAAAATATCCGTTACAACCACAGTAAGTTCTTAGTTTTACTTTTTGAATTACAGGTGCTTTTTCGACGTTATATCTTGACCGCTGTGCTATGAAACTCCTCGTAGTTAGATAATATTTCATAACAGTGATCTTCGGCTATTTTTTGCGTATTTGTATTCAGTTTACGCAACTTTAACTTGCTAACACAATCTTACTTTAACAAAACATATAGCTTACTCTAACCAAGCCCAGACTATTCTTCCCTAATTCCTAACATATCATTTTTTTTACCTATTTCCCGATCAAATCTTTGTTGCCGTAGCCCCACGTGCTCTTTTTATTCGTCATTTTCGGAGAAAAGTAAATTTTGAAACCTTTTAAATAATGGTTATGGAAACGCCAATGGTTGAGCTTGCCCAACAAGGTAGTTTTATCGAATTTAAAATTTCATGCTTTCCATGAAATGGCCTCACCGATGCGACATGAGAGCATGAACCACACAAATTACTTCGCCACAATTTCGAGGGGGATGCCAAACTTTCTGGCTATATACGTACAACTGATGACTGGGGATTGACACTTGTTCTTGATCGTGAATTTATCAGAACTCTTGACCGTGCAGTTTATAATGGCTCTCTGAACTGTTTTTGCCATTCAAAACTCCTTAACTTGCCTATACAATCGAACGACCACGAACGTCACCGCTCCACTGTACGGCAGCCGCATTCGGCAATGCGCTAATTAACCTGTACGTACGTATCATCATCCTTGGGATCAACGCCCTCGAGAAAAGCAAGTCGAGAATGAAGAGGAAGAACAAAGAAAGTAGCATTCCTAGGCGTATGTATGTAAATAGAAGGAAGCATAGTGGGAACGAAAAATGTCTCTGAAACCGAGCCAAGGCTATATAGTATTCTCGGTGCTCCCCATAACTGAGGATGGACGCATTTACCCTAACCCGATAAAGCCGATCCTATGCCCCTGAGGGGTTGCAGCCCTTGCTTCCGAATGGTTTTGTGATATAAACACAAACTGTGGATTTTTTTGCACTCGATATCTTTAACATGGCTATAATTTTCCTGCTGTAAAATTAAGATAACCATTCATTCCATCATCACCCACGAACGAAGTAATAGAGGTGATATTGTTTTCGTTGAAGATTTAAGTCTATATATTTGTCTTTCTACCCAAAAAGTGGTGGAAGGAGATGAGCCATGTTCATAATTTTTGCAGGGAGTCTGGAGGATTACTTCCATGTCACCCTTGCCTAAAATCTAGGAACAGCTGGCCATTAAAAATGACGGCAATGAATTTTGCTACTGTCCACCCAAAAAGAGGCAGTTAAGGAGTTGAGTCATCATAATAAGGTTTTTCAGGCTGTCAAGTGGGTTGTCTGAGATGTGAAAAATAACAAAATATGGAGTTAGCTGGCCATAAAAAATGAAGGCGTGGAATCTGAAATTCCACCCAAAAAGAGGCAGAAAGATATCAGCAGTGTTCATAATTTTTTGTAGGGAGTCAGGTGCGTTGAAATAGATGTGAACATGCTTCCTTCCCGTTTTTTTACTCCTACTGATCTTTCTTCAATCTGTTCTTACTCTTCTTTCCCGACTTNTGATCCTGTGTGGGAACACCCTCGTGCATGGGTTCCACGTATCTATCGTCACACTATGTGTCCCTTGCTTCTTCCTCTGTTAGATCGCCATTGCTGTGGAGACGGAGACTTAAACTACTCAATATAATAATAATAATAGATGTGAAGATTGCGTTAAAAGTAGAATTATTATCATAAAAAATGACGGCAATGAGTTTTGTTGTCTGTCCACCCAGAAAGAGGTAGAACGAGTTGAGTCATAATAAGAATTTTTTAGGCAGTCAAATGGGTTGACTGAGATGCGAAAAATAACAAAAATTTTAAGTTAGCTGGGCATAAAAAATGACGGCGTTGAATCTGTAACTCCACCGGAAAAGAGGCAGAAGGAGTTGAGCAATGATCATAATTTTTTGAGAGAGTTAGTTGCGTTGACTTAGGTGTGAGCACTGCCAAAAAAACTAGAATAGCTGGCCATCGAAAATGACGGTGTTGAATTTACCCCTACCGCAGGTGATGGTCTTACGCCACGAGGTGTTCTAGTCTTAGTGATTATTTTTTGTCTCAGCTTCTGCTCCAATTAAATAATTAATAAACATCACATTCTCAGTGACACAGAAGACGTTACTCCCTAATTGAAGCAAGAAGAACAATGCGCTTCGCTTAGTTGCTTTTTCTTTTCGTTGTAAACCTTTTATCGCTATTTCAAAGGCCAGCAGTAGAGAGCATCATTATTCCTGTGGAATGCCTCCATCAATATTGAGATTTTCCCCGAAACAACGCGGTTCTCGTAATTTACCTTAATTTTTCAGCACTCTGTGCAACGAAGGCAGGTGTGATGTGGTCGGTCATTGTGACAAACAAAGGTATTCTCTGATTGGTATTTTCCTTTACAATATCGCTTTGCCGTTTATACGTTTATACTAACCCCAGATGTCTTGTGATTTTAATTTTAGAAAGTTTAAATTTTGTAAGCTTGTCTCGGGTTTACATACGATTGCTAACGTTTTTAGTTTTTAAGATGTATTAAGATACGCTACTCGCTGTCAGAAAACTAAAACACTCTGAGAGCGCATTCCTCCGCCAAGCAAGGCAAGGATAACGAAACATTCAAATTGGCACTGAAACTGTGATATCCTTTGCATCAACACCAAAATCCGTTCATAACTTTTCAAGCTATGCTGCTAATAAACATTCTGACAAACAGTAGTCAAGCACACAAACAGACCAAGCCATCATCGCCAAAATTCAACCCTATGTCTTTCAACATTACTGACAATTCTAGTTAATCTCATAAAGATTCGTTCATAACTGTTTTAGTAGTAAGCATAAAATCAAACACAGATACAAACAAACGAATAGATAGATCGTCACAAAAATTTTGTCATTTACTATTCGTAACATAGGTACCTAACAACTCGTGCAAATTTCATAAAAATCCGTCAATAACTTTTTGAGTTATGACATTAAGAAACAAGAGGTAGACAAATGAACGGATTTTTACCAAAAGTTAAATCTGCTTCTTCTAACATATTTAACTAACAATCCCTGTAAATTTCGTTGAGATCCGACTATAACCTTTTGAGTTATCTTGATGATAGACAGACAAGGAGATTGACAAACAGCTGGTAAGCAGCAAGCAAACAGCAGGCAAACAGACAGACAAAGAGACGGATAAACAAACAGAGAGAAAAAAAACTGACTAACTCGAGGAAAAAATACCCTATTTGGCGGAGGTAACAATGTTTTATTGAATTAATTACAGAAATTGCATCAGTGCGGTAAGTAACAATAGAGAGAAAATAATACAGTATATCAGAGATTTTCATTGCCTCTTGAAAGCTGAAATTGTGAAAATGCTTGGTGTCAATTTTAAATTCATGTGTAAATTCTGTTATTTACAGTTGAACGGCAGCACCCGAAGTGGTGAAAGTTCCTGAAACGAAGAAAATGCAAAAAGGCAGACAATATACAGAGCCGTGTGTAGGAAACCATGGCAGTAGCCGACGCCGCTGCGAGTGACCGCAATATTGAAATAAAACTTAATTGGGAGTTGATAATGCAGTACAGTTTCACGAGTGTTAGTTCAAGAAAGCGTTTGATGAACGTGGAGGAAACAGGTATGAAGCAGAACAGTTTTTTACTTAGCCCGAAACGGAAATTCCTACCGAAACGTAGACAATATTTTTGTTAACGTTTGAGGAGATCCACTTTACACTGTCTTCCCAACTAGCAGCAGTCACGAGTCGCAAAGTGCACGCATACTTCGTATAACGAAAACAGGAAACAAGCTTTTCACAGGAACCAAAATATTCTATAAAAATTTGTGTACCGAGAAAAAAAAGAACCACTAGTTGTTCACGTGGCACTGGTAGCTAGCTATTTTGTCCACAGACTCTAAACTGTTGTTTTCGGACCTGGAGGTTTTGCAGCATATGTAGGTGAAGCGACTTCTGTTCTTCCATTGTTGGAAATTTTTACTCAGCATTTCATTAAAAGATAATGTGACATTTAAACTTGGTAGTGTTGCATGTAATTCCACATACCAATTTATTACAAGCGCTTCCTTGTGAGTCTGCAGCTCCTCAAATTCTCCTCTCGTGAACAAGAAATGTTACTTCTGCCGCTGCTGATGAGCAGGCCGGATGTCTAGTTAGCTAAATCTTCAGTGCTCTCATGAATCAAGCAATGAATAGCACCAAATTGTAACCTTGATAGCTCTTTGTTTAAGCAGACGATGGTCTCGGAACAATCGACATTCGCCTTCCATTAGTTTATTGAACCGAAGCGTGTTCCTTGAAAAGCAAGCGGGCGAAATTTCTTAGAAAACGGCGAGAGCAGAACTTTCTTTTGCCCTTCAACGAACGGTGAGCTGAGGGCGCCCCAAGTCTGGGGCCTGTGCGTGGGACCCCCTCCTTCCGGGGTGCTGGGTGGGGGAGAGCATAGCAACACTGTTCGGTGAAACAGGGTTGTTTTGGTGGTAGATAGCCGCAGCTTGACAACCGTGATGTGATCCTGGCTATAGGGAGAGTGGCAGCAAAGTTAACTGAAACAGAGTTGTTTTGAATTACTGCTTTAAGAGGAGAAACAGGGTTGTTTTGAATTACTGCTTTACGAGGATCATGGCAGCAAAGTTAACTGACACAGGGTTGTTTTGAATTACTGCTTTAGGAGGAGCATGGCAGCAAAGTTAACTGACACAGGGTTGTTTTGAATTACTGCTTTACGAGGATCATGGCAGCAAAGTTAACTGACACAGGGTTGTTTTGAATTACTGCTTTACGAGGATCATGGCAGCAAAGTTAACTGACACAGGGTTGTTTTGAATTACTGCTTTAGGAGGAGCATGGCAGCAAAGCTAACTGAAACAGGATTGTTTTTAATTACTGCTTCAAGAGAAGCATGGCAGCAAAGTTAGCTAACACATGTTTGTTTTGAATTACTGCTTTAAGAGGAGCATGGCAGCAAAGTTAACTGAAACAGGATTCTTTGAATTACTGCTTTAAGAGAAGCATGGCAGCAAAGTTAACTGAAACAGAGTTGTTTTGAATTACTGCTTTAAGAGGAGAAACAGGGTTGTTTTGAATTACTGCTTTACGAGGATCATGGCAGCAAAGTTAACTGAAACAGGATTGTTTCGCATCAGTGCTTTAAGAGGAGCATGGCAGCAAAGTTAACTGAAACAGGGTTTTTTTGAATTACTGCTTTACGAGGAGCATACCTTTGATACCTTTGATGATACTTCGGACGAGGTCCAGGCGACGTTACGCACGCCGCCCATCTTGTGCAGAAGTGATGCTGCAGTCCGTGACCAGCGAGGTGGATAACAGCGAGTTATCCCCACAGTTGACGTAGCCGCTTACAGCAGGTTTATCAGGCACTTTCAGTAAGCATGCGTCCAGTAAGTGTTTAAATTTCGCAGTGTCTGTACCGGTGACATTTCGAATGTGACGAGGCATTTTGTTGAATAATCTCGCCCCTCGGACTACGAAACTATTGAAATACTTTGTGGCTATCGCATCACCACCAGTTTTGATTGGAATGCGCACCTCACAAGTGCGACCAATACGGTTTGAATGTCTGGCCTGGATTCGCCCATTGACATTGACAGTAATTCCCTTGAGAATTTTCCAAATATATATGATCGTAAAGCGCTCGAATCTCCTTTGAATTGAGTGCATTTGAAATTGAGCCAGTCTTTCGTGATGGTTTAAATCTTTCATGCCTCGGATTTTGGCAGTGAACGATCTCTGGATCGCCTCGAGGCGCTCTAAGTCTTTACGTTTGCTTGGCAACCAAAGAGGTGAACAGTATTCAATCCTTGGCAGTATCAGTTGTTTCCGTAAGGTGAGCATTGTGTCTGCCTCTCGTGAAGAGAAAGTTCGAAGCACCCATCCGCTCCACTTCTTGCNTCCGCTCCACTTCTTGCCTACGGTAACAACTCGAGCCACATGATCTTCAAAAGTGGCATTATCTTGTATTCTCACCCCAAGATCCCTTAAAATTTGCTTTCTCTCGATTTCGCTCCCATCTCGCGTCGTGTAGGACGTGGATTCAGTAAGGTAGAAGTTTTTTCCGTATCGTAAAAGTTCAAATTTTGATTCGTTGAAGGTCATGTTGTTAACCGATGTCCAGTGAAAGATGTTGGTTAGGCAGCAGCAAAGTTAACTGAAACAGGGTTGTTTTGAATTACTGCTTCAAGAGGAGCATGGCAGCAAGTAAACAGAAACAGGGATGTTTTGAATTAGTGCTTTAAGAGGAGCATAGCAGCAAAGTTAACTGCAACAGAGTTGTTTTGAATAAATGCTTCAAGAGGCTCATGGCAGCAAAGCTAACTGAAGCAGGATTGTTTGAATTACTGCTTCAAGAGGAGGATGACAGCAAAGTTAACTGAAACAGGATTGTTTTTAATTACTACTTCAAGAGAAGCATGGCAGCAAAGTTAACTGACACATGTTTGTTTTGAATTACTGCTTTAAAAGGAGTATGGCAGCAAAGCTGACTGAAACAGGATTGTTTTGAATTACTATTTTAAGAGGAGCATGGCAGCAAAGTTAACTGCAACAGGATTGCTTTGAATTACTGCTTCAAGAGGAGCATGGTAGTAAAGTTAACTGAAATACGGTTCTTTTAACTCCTTAGTGCCTACTGTATACATACTTTGACATTACATGTAGTGTTATTCCTACGAAAAACGATGTTCAATTGATGCACTTAAGGGTTAAATTACCACTTGATGCAGCATGCACGCGAACGGCGTGTTCTATGATTCTAAGAGAAAGAAGTTACCGAAACGAAAAGCTTGCCGCAACATTTCACAGCACACGTACGGTGCGTGTATACGGAACAGTTGCTTTGGTGCTGAAAATTTTTAATATAAGCTCATTGACAAGTTCCTAAGTACTCAACCAGTAATTTATATACTTGTAATAAAATTCATACTCTCTAACATCCCCCATACTAACTTCCTGACAAATTCATTACATTTTTACATTGAAATTCTCTTGTTCGCTCCGCAGTCAACCGTTACACCGCAACGTGTAAAAAGCTAAGTAAATGTACCTTTTACTTCCATCATAACGTCAACGTTGTAGTTAAAGTTGACTCTAAAGAAAGGGAAGAAATAATTGAAAGGCAGTATCAGCCTTCATAAGCATTTCCACTACTGTAACGTTTGTATGTTTGCATTGGACATGAAAGGGTTAGTGGGTTAGGGGAATATTGGTGTTCGTATGGTAACAAAAATGAGTGCAATGCTAAGAGAGCTGATTAGATTAGATAGGCGGCAGTAGACGAACCAATAGGCCCATTCCCAAAGAGACATCGGAACATACGCCCCGGCACTCTATGAGCTATTGCCATTATGTTAGTAGGATATAGAGGGCAGGAGAAAAGAGAGAGAAAAAAGGAGGGGCGAAGAGTCCCTGCCCAAGAGAATATCTTGAATGCACGCAAGCACGATCAAGAGCCGCTGACATGCGGAGCTTAGAGACATCAAACTGTGTAGTTGGAGCGGGAGAGAGAAGGAGACGGATTAAGGTGGCCTCGGAAGCTTCGGCCGTTAACTGGAGTAGATATCGGTTTGAATTGCTCGACCACGACGAACCAATTTGTCCTAGATCAAACTATCCAAATTCACTCTTTAAGCAACTTCTTGCAAGAGTTGAGTCGAGCATTTGTGGTCAACATGCGAGTCACGGCAACTTTCGACCCTTGTGTGCATTAGACATTCCGGCCGTAGCAGGACAATAGTGGCAACTGCTGCATGAACGTTTTGGTGCTGACTAGCCGTAGGTTAGAAAGGCAACAGTGGCAGCTGCTCCATGAACATTTTCTGGGTTCTGAGTAGCCGTAGTAGGGCATCAATGACACCTGCTGCAGGCAATGACATTTTGGTAGGGAATAGCCTTAGCATGGTTGCAGTGGCAACTGCTGCATGAACGCTTGGTACTCGAGAGCCGCATCCCATGGGACTTCTATCTGCTCCCGTGTAGAGGGACACGGAAGGGACCCCCGCACGAGTGTTTGCTGTCTTCTGTCTTTTTCTCTTTTCGTTTTTCGTCTCCTTCCTTGCGCCGCATGGCTGAGCGATTTCGTTCAGCAGAGCCGAGTGGAGTTGAAGATGCTCGCGCCTTATTTCCTGCCAGACATAGAGCACCTGGCCAAGATTGTTCTAATAGAACTCATCTGAGTTCGACTCAACTTCTAAACTATATACAAAATTGGATCGCTGTTGGCCTATATAGTAGCCATTGTATATAATACGGTGCGAAAACCCACAATATAATGAGAATTGGTCACTCCGGCGCCGATTATATACTTTATTTGGTTAATTTTTACTTTAGCTCACATATGCTTTTGTGGTCTTTCTTTCGTTGAGTATGTTAATAGAGTCAATTTAAGACAATTTACATGAATGTTTCCGTTCCAAATGCTTAGTTTTAGAGATATATGACTTTGAAGTTCCCATTGTTTTTCTATGGGAGAAAATAACAGGCGTTGTGTATAAGTTTGATAGCGAACTAATAGGGACTTAACCAAACCTACCTAGCCCGATCTAACCTTACCTAACCTAACGTGTGTTATTTTCTCCCTTAGAAAAACAATGGGAACTTGAAAGTCATATTTCTCGAAAACGAAGCATTTGCGACCAAAAAATTCATGTAAATAGTCTTGAATTGACCCAATCAACATAACTAAAAGCAAGAAAAAAAACATGCGAGAGTTGAAGTAATATAATACCCTTTAATTTTGGTCACACCGGCTCCAACCCCGGCCCCGGCTATTTGGTTGTCAACCGGCCCCGGGTACTTGGTTTTTGGTCGCCCCGGCTACTTGATTTCTTGTCTCCCCGGTCCCGGTCTTTCCAAAATCGTCGCCCCGGTCGGTCTCTAAGCGCTGCCTATAGCGTAACACACTCGAGCTGTCTATAGCGCAACACACTGGCGCTGCCTAGCGCAACACGCTCACGCTGCCTATAGCGCAACACACTCGCGCTGCCTTTAGCACAACACACTCGAGCTGCCTATAGCGCAACTCTCTCGCACTGCCTATAGCGCAACACACTCGCACTGCCTATAGCGCAACACACTCGCGCTGCCTATAGCGCAACACACTCGCGCTGCCTATGACGAAACACGCTCACGCTGCCTATAGCGCAACACACTCGCGCTACCTATAGCACGACACACTCGAGCTGCCTATAGCGCAACTCTCTCGCACTGCCTATAGCGCAACACACTCGCGCTGCCTATAGCGCAACACGCTCGCGCTGCCTATAGCGCAACTCACTCGCGCTGCCTTTAGCATAACACACTCGCGCTGCCTATAGCGCAACACACTCACGCTGCCTATAGCGCAACACACTCGCGATGCCTATAGCACAACACACTCGGGCTGCCTATAGCGCAACACACTCGCGCTGCCTATAGCGCAACACACTCGCGCTGCCTATAGCGCAACACACTCGCGCTGCCTATAGCACAACACACTCGCGCTGCCTATAGCGCAACACACTCGCGCTGCCTATAGCGCAACACACTCGCGCTGCCTATAGCGCAACACACTCGCGCTGCCTATAGCGCAACACGCTCGAGCTGCCTATAGCGCAACACACTCGCGCTGCCTATAGCGCAACACACTCGCGCTGCCTATAGCGCAACACACTCGCGCTACCTATAGCGCAACACACTCGAGCTGCCTATAGCGCAACACACACGCGCTGCCTATAGCGCAACACACTCGCGCTGCCTATAGCGCAACACACTCGCGCTGCCTAGCGCAACACACTCGCGCTGCCTAGCGCAACACACTCGCGCTGCCTATAGCGCAACACACTCGCGCTGCCTAGCGCAACATAGTTGCGCTCGGTAAAGTTTAGTCTGAGGTCAAAGTTTAAAATCCTCTACTGAGCCGAAACTTTCAAGGCTGCAAAAGTTGGGGTGGCGGCCCCACTGAAGCAGGTGCACCGCAGTGACAGTGTTGATGTTTTTATCGTTCCAAAAACGAAGTGAGCGAGGTGACAATGTTTCGTTCTGTATGTGTCTGCTTACGTACACTTATGTTTACTAGCGGAACCCGTGGAAATTCCACGGTCGGTTAGGTAATGTCCGCACTTTTTATAATGAACCAATCTTAACCTACGCTGTTACAACTCACTTTAGTTCAACCTAATACAGCTCCTCAACCTAACTTACCGATAAATAGCGCCTGTTCCTTAATCCTAACGAACCACGTCAAACCTCAAGTGCGCTGCACACGAGAGTCGAAACATGGCAACGTTGCTCCCTATCCTTCCCCTTGCGCTGCTGTGTATGCAACTTCGACTTATCTAATATTATTATCTTAAAATAAAACGCTTAAACCCCGAGCCGCGGCAGCTATTTCAGTACAGAGAGGGGCAAGTGCTCACTTGAGACTCTGTCTCTGAACTACTATTAAGTTTCAATCCACGACTGTACATGCATTTTGCCATCGATGTATCTTAATTGATTCAACCGTTATCATGCGCTTCGGTCTTCCAACTCGTAGCAAGTCCATTCCTAATAGTGTGGGTACACTATCGTAATAATTGCTAAGCCACTTAACTTTTCGCTTTAGCCGTCACGCTGCCATGACTACAGCTAATAGCGCTTGAAAGCCACGCTAAAACTATGCGTCATTACAAGTTTAAACTAACTCAAAAATAGGACGTACATATTCCTAAAGCTTGGCATTGCTGCTTGTTATAACGACGTACAAACTGCCAGAAACGACACAAACCTTAGATATTCTTTTTAGTGGCATAGCAATGTCCAGTAAGATGCAGATTTACGTGGCAGTGCAACTTTTGCGTAGGCGTGCCCGCGCATTAAGTCACCTTGTACATGCGAAACATATTATCAAGGCACTGTATTACTGGTGTATTTCGCAGATATTTTACCAGCAAAATATTTGCCCCAGTATATTTTGATAGATATATAAAGACAGCACAGGCTAAGCAAATATAGCAATTTCGCTTTTAGGAGGTATTTTTTAAATCCGCCAGGGAGGTTGTTTTTTCGTTGGGTTTGTCTGTCTGTCTATTTGTCGGTCTTTCTGTCTGTCACAAAGATAACTGAAAAAAATATGGACGGATTTTGACGAAATTTACAGGGATTGTTAAGTATGTTAGGAGAAACAGATGATTAACTTTTGGTGAAGATCCGTCCATCCATTTCTTTGTTAGTTTGTCCGCCTCATTTTTCTCAATGCT
>LQNS02278070.1:30980713-30990750 GCA_001587735.2 Parhyale hawaiensis
GGAGCCACGCCACGCTATACAATCGCACGCCCAACTCATGGTCATTCAATTGACACGGAGTCGCGATACACCGTGAAGGTCGGTAGTATAGATACGGTACCGTGACCGGCGTGTGAGCTCAATATCCACTCATCGGTTGAGTGTGCGTTTGTATCGCGTAGTGCCGACATAGCAAACATGGGAAGGAGCTATCTCTCCCTAAAATCGTAACTTTTCACCGAGCACAATTTTCATTGGTCGTACCCCGATGATATTCCGACCGCCGTTTGACTTCAGCGGGCAAGAGTGTGAGTTACAGGCGCCTTCCGAAAAGTTTTCAAGAATATTATCATTTTTTTCTCGGTCGACTACAGCCCGAGGCGGCCGACATTGTGAAGGCGGCCGGAGCTCTTCAAGAAAAGAGCGCCATGGCCTCTAAAAAGCTATGAAGAATTCTCAGAAGCAGAACCTGCTTCCCGTAACTCATTACCTGCCACTTCCTTATACACAGTCGAGACGTCGCCCCGCCACTTGCTCAGAAACTATAAAAACACAAGCGAAAATTAGCGACAATTCAGAGATGGCGTTCATTTCCACTCAGGCTTTGGGTGCACTATACGTGAGACACTTTTATTTGGAAAGCAACGCATTCGCAATATGGGTAACTGTTTCATTTCCAAACATGGTTGACTTCCGATACCCTGGACATTTGGATTCACAATTCGCGAAAATCTTTCATTTCAAAAAAGCAACTGATGAGAAATGTAACAGTCTCGACATTGAGGGATGAGAAACGTAAAACAAAAACAAGGGGAAAAATAAACTTTACCACAAAGCCGTCTTCAATTAACGTATAGGTACGCAAAAGACAACGGAAATGTCAGTCAAATCAATATCTAACATTGAAAATGAGTACCATAAGTTTATTGCATACAACTTTCTTTGTACTACGCCCTAATTAGTGATAAGCTACAACCCATGCATACTGTGCCATGGTTTCACTATTATTTAACAATAGGCAGATCTTGCGATTTCCAAGATGAAATATTCCAATTTTATGAATAATTTCGACTGTGCGGTCGACACAACAAACGTTTTTGAGCCTGCTTACAAAATACGCACGTGCCAATATTCCATGGCAGAACGGTAGCGTGAAACGGAAATGTCTCTCAGGACGTACACTAAATTTCCGGGTATGGAATAGAGACGAGGTGCTCTGCGACGAAGAGAAAATTCCCAAAATGGGATATTATCTCCCATGACGCACGCGAAGTCGCGAGAAAAAATTCCAAGATAGTCATAGAGGAAAATTATCTCGTACGACGCACACAAGGTTTCTGTGAGAAATGCTCGAAGATGAAGAAAAATTTCCCGATATAAAGAGTTATGTGACCACACCGAATGTATTACGATGTAGTACTAGTAGTAGTTGTAGTTTTTACTAGCGCTTCAGTGGCACACTGCCTATATCGCGCCGAACTATTCCTGTGTTTAATCACAGGCTCTTGTGCCGCTAGGGCGCGGAATTTGTCTCATTTTATATTATAAAGTAGTTGTAAGGAGAACATTATTATTATTAATTTTTACATATAGTATATGTGATTGACAAAGAAACGGGCAGAGCTGTAGTTGACGATAGCATTTATCGTAATAGATTCATCACAGTTTGTGATAGAGGTTACATCTGGTAAGAAAAGTCTTACGGGCGAATGCATTATTACTATTATTAGTTTGTTCTACCTCCGTAGCCGCAACTCAGGCGTTTCAACAGAGAAACTACTTGTGCAGTATTCAAGTACCGCATATTGGGTAGGCGTGGTGGCCACGTGCGCTACTACGGGCAGGGAAACAAGGCGCAAAGTATAGTGGGAGACACTAAAGTGGTCGGCCCCTTTTGTGTCCTTCCACACGAGAAAGACTAAAGATGTCCCGCGTACCAGGTCGGCTATCTCGATCGACAGCCCACCTCACGGAACAGAAAGAGGAAAGTAGAGAACCTACCTAACTTTACAATACTAACCTCATCAGCAGGAACTGCGGCCAGATGCAACATCCCCTGNCCCGCGTACCAGGTCGGCTATCTCGATCGACAGCCCACCTCACGGAACAGAAAGAGGAAAGTAGAGAACCTACCTAACTTTACAATACTAACCTCATCAGCAGGAACTGCGGCCAGATGCAACATCCCCTGCGGAGAAGGCACTCGGGACCCTTGGGTGTGTGATGCCCAAACATATTTTGGCAGGGATAGGGCCCGCCACAATATGCCCCTGAGGGCGGGCGAATGCATTACTATCCAATTTGGGTACCTTAAAAACGTATTTAATGGAAAGTATACTTTAAGCGAAGAAAATATAAGTGAAAAGGCTAAGAAAAAATTAGTGGCTTTGAGAATAAACTGTCCAATTCAGAAACAGTTCCTAATACAGTCCTGCTCCACCCACTACTATTTGAAGTAAAAAAAAATGAGAGACGCATTTCATACACCGCTAAAGCAGACGTGAACAGTTTTGCAAATATACCAGTACTGTGCCCGTAATGACCAAAATTGAAGGAATTCACAAATATATTCAGGCGTCGTCCACAAAAACTGAAGTAAAACCTCTTAGTAACCTTCATTAGCCAAGCCTCACCCACCGTAGACGTAGGCATTCTTCGCTAACGCACGGAAACTTCAAGTCGTATCAGCAGAAACAGTACATGAACAACCCACCATGTAACGAGACAACAAATTATTTCGCTGATAATAAAATTTCTATAGAACTGTCTCGTCTCGCAAATGGGAGTACATCACTACAATATTTAATAGACCGACCAGCTATTTCCCATGCAAGGGCAATCAACAACAAACTGATACCATTTACCTCCGTAGGAACGCTTTGAATCGAGGCTCAAAACGTGGCTTCAGACCACAGCCGTTTGTTCCCTGGACATAACACAATGTTCGAACGTTTCATTGCTTCCTTGCGAACATCACCGCGCGTCTGTCGATGCATGAGCTAAAATATCAGAAGTCAAAAATCCGCTGTCTGTGAGTAACTGTCACTAGTGTGGAGATTTCTTTAAACTGCAATAAATCAGAACTCTAAAAGCAACTGTGCGCTATTCTGTCAATTGCACGGAAACCACAAAGCATACGAACACGCAACATGCTCTGACGGCGTCGAAAGACGCTCGTGGAAAGCCGGTTCACTTTATCTTTCGGACGGGGGTAGCCGAAACGTGCTCTCAATACAAACAACTGAAGGCAACAACAACGCTGAGACCACGTGGGTAGGTTTGCTTTTTCCTATGAAAATCGAAATCTAAGCATTGTCGCAATGATCAAAACTATTACCTATTATTATAGTTGTGGTTTAAACCTTCCTAAACACAGTGCACCCTGTGATCCAAAGAGAGGAGGAAGAAGAAAAACGGGAACTCCACGCATGGAAACAGCAAGTTGGGGAAAAAAGAGGAAAAACAAGAGAAAATATCATCAGAAGGAGTAGCTATAAAAAATAGAAAATGGCAAAGTGGGCTCGAAAGACAGAAGTCCCGAAGGCCAAGCTAAGGTTACGGTACGTAGCTACCTAAAGAAACCCCCTGGGGGCCCTCACTTCCCGTAATACAGGATGGGCGAATCGCACCCGATACAAAACAAGCGATTGTCGTTGGCTTTGTCCTTTCGGCAATGCTCAATTTAGATTTACAAATATGAGGCGAGGCATGCGTTGGCCAGATCACACCACCCCGCGGGTGGGAGGCCTATGCATAGAGAACACTACACTACAGCTAACCGTCCTCGCTTACAATCGAGCCTGAACACCGTCAGCATGTTCAGTTCGATACAGCTCGGCAGCAGTAGTTCGCCAAAATTACGCTACATAAAACATTTCGTTTGAAAGCAAGTTCTAGGAAATTAGATGAACACTTCTTTCAAACAACCCAATAATATGATGCTAGTGAACCAACATTCAACAAAATGTATTAAATGTTCTAGTCTTTAACTATATTGCACTGTCAATCTCATGATTAAAAACTAAGGAAATCGCTTCAATATATACCTATGTTTTTCAATAAGTGGTACTGAGAATTTTATTTCGTCTCACTAAAGCATTGGCTTAGTGCGTTACATCTTCATGCTACATATACAAACTTCGTAAAACGCACGTCACAAACTACACAAAAATAAAATCTACACAGATGGTGATTATAAAAACATAATTATGTACAACAAAACACAACTCTTTACACTTAGTTTACGGCAATAAAGATCTGAAAGGTATATCAGTACAAAACTAGCAGGATAATATCTGTAACATAACCGTGAAAATAAACCGCTGACGCTACTCTATGTTCTTCTTCTTCTTCTAGAAGAGATGTGGGTGGAGTCAACATGCATCCCAACGGTTTGACTACTTTGTTAATGTTCAGCATTTCATGAGGAGCACATCGCAAAAATTCAAATATAACCTAGAAGAGAACCAAGGTTCCAGAATCGGACACTTCTTGGAAGCAGGAGTCTGAGTCCGAAATTGGCTGAACCAGGAGTCGGAGTACGATGTTGGTCATCCGACTACTCAACCCTGAAGAGTACAATCGTGTCTGCTAGTATGTAGAGCCTTCGTATATACGATAGCCTACTTAAGACTGCATACTGCAAATAGCGAGCAAACTACAAAATTTCAGCATTACCATTGGCAAATGAACGCAGGCAGACATTTCTTCGGAATTTAAATAAATAGTCGCGATAACAATGAAGTCACTCACTCTCTTTATTTACCGCACATGTTCAAATGCATGACTGACAGTAAACTTCACGTATTTCATTCCTTCCCACGACGTGATATACGTCATATCCGCCTGCCTAAAAGTGCTCGAACCATAGCTATCTCATTATAAGTGACGGCATTTTTAAGCCGTTGTCAATGCTAATCAGACGTAAAGATTTTTTCCTTTAAATAAGTCACTCTAACTGAAACAAAAAAATATATTCTACATTGACTGTAATCAAAATGGTTGAATGCAAACAATATTATGCACGTGCACAAATCTGACCACCACAGTAAGCATTATTGGTCGTCAAATGACTTTGGTTTAACTCACCACTTTCAGTTCCTGTAACTACAACACTCTCAGCGAACCATTTGCTACAAAATCTTCACGTAACTGCTGGTAGCTCGCCCTCTCGTATGTCTAATTATGCAGCATTTCTCACTGTATAAGATGTGTCCACTACGAAATAACGAACGAAAGGCATCACTCAGTATTGCTGACAGAAATTTGATACATATCCTGCATCCTGCAACTGTAGAGAATAGATAAAGCAATAGTAGAATGATATTCCAGTTGGTCCACTTGATCGACAATCTAATCCGGGAAGCTTCAATCTCGAGCGTCAACTAGCCTACCGTACTTTGCATGCAATTGCAAGTGGACCTCATAACACGAACAAAAGCAGCCCGACGTGTTATGAGGTAAGTACGAGTTTCGAGGTCTGTATTACATACATATGTCGTTATATATAAAGGGCTTTTGTAGAAAGTATTAGTATAGTTCACAATAACAGTAACCGTCACCATCAGCTGTTCGGTTGGTGTTGCAAGTTCCAAAGGTGGTCAGAATGAGTGAGAATTAAAACGTAAAGGTTGCCGCTTGAGCAGTAGCAAATGCAAATACGGGCAGAATGATAACTTATGTAATATATACGCGTTTCTTAAGTAAAACTGTCTGTACAGTTAAAATTACATTTGCTCCTGAAAAAATATTGTCCTTATTTGACAAAAGATTCTTGAACATGAACCCAACATTTCTCTAATTTAACAGTAAAAATCCAAAGTAAACGTACTACTATCGAATAACAAGAATTAAAATAAAATTGTTTACAAAATCGGTGAAGGAGCACTACAGTATCCCCTAAAATAGAGACCGTGTAATGAGGGAACCGTTCTGGTTTTCAGGTACTGTAGTTTGTTCGAGTTTTGAGGGAACGAGTTTTGAGGAGTAGTCAAGTTGTGAAGTCCGCCTGTACATACATCACGAGAGTAACCGTCTTGCGCTGAACTCCAATTCATTCGAAAGTGGTGAATCGAACGCTCAAGACTGAAGTTAAGGTCAAGTTACAGCATACTTAAATTCTCCCTCTGCTGCGCTCATATTTTCCTTTCCTACATTCAACAATAGCAACGCTAACATGCAGGCACTGCATTCCATGCATGATGCAATGTAAAAGTACGCTCCGCATACGACGCCTTTAGAATCATAGTACACCAAGCACCAGAGTCGACGTGACTCATCATTACATTATTACTCTGACCATTATTGCAATGAATATGACAAAATGTGGTGGCTTAGATGCTGTACAACATTTAAAAAGATGCTGCCATTAACTTCTGCTATATAGGTACGTGCTTCTAAGTAATAATTTAATGATGAGTAACGCTGATAGCGACGCTTGGTACAGTGTGACTTCAAGGGCCTCATATTCACCTAATTCCAAGTAGAATGGGGTAGTCAAGAAGGCCTAACTTCATACTGAACAGACCAGGGGAACTCAAAAGGGGGCACAGAAAGGGAAACTACCCTGTACGACAATAAAAATATAGAAACTATGTAAAAATAAATGCGTGTTTGCACTTTAAAATTGTTTTAGGGTTAATTACTACATTAGCTGGAGTCTCCGAACACACAAAGCCATTTTCAAGAGGGGCAGACGAGAAGGGACGTGTGTTGCGTCAAGAAAAACTGAGAACAAAGAAACAAAAAAGCGCACATAAGAACGGCAAGTCAGGAAAGAAGACGCAGAACACGATCAATAATAATTGTCAGTAGAAGCGTGAGCAGGAAGGAGGGAAAGAGAGCACAAAAGATAAGTACTCCAAAAGTCAAGCTAAAGGAATCTATGTCGTCCTCTGGAGGCACGAGTCCCCATGACATAGGAGGGATGAAGAATCTAACCCTATGGCCCATCCTATAGAATCTCAGAGGAGATATCGTTCTAGATCCCAGAAGTTTATATAAACCTCACTCTGACTGGGATATCGCAATCGATCCCTGAAACTCATATAGCCACACTCAAAGGAGAATATAGCTAGGTATGAATCCCAGAAGTTTCTATTCACCACAAAGCTACGGCCACAGGCAATTGAGAAGAAGCTACCAGTATTACTGGTACTGCTATTACTTGCAGCCCTCGGAAAAAACAACCAGAGATGGGCTTGTTATTTATATTCATGTACATTGTACAAGCCTCACCTCCCATAGGCTACCAAGGGCTACAGCAAATGTTACTGCTGCTTGTAACGGTAACATTTCAGCGGTTATTTTTCTAGAGACTTTGACCGGTAACGGCACTCAAGCTAGTAGCTACTATTATTATACTATTATAGTGGGATGGGTTACTAGCGCCGCAGACATCACACCAGCCTCGCGCCGAAAACGCAATGCCACGATATTCCCAGCTTTTATACTCTGTCACACGCTTAGAGCAGTGACGAGAATAAGTTCATATAAATCCAAGGTCCATCCGTGCTCAGAAACCCACCGCTAGCTTTGAATTCATACTGAAATTCCCTTAAATGCAACATGGAGCGGTGCAATATTACCAACTAACACTTCACTCATGCCCTACCCCATTTGGTCCTTTCAGGAATTCTGGTCTGACTGAGGAGCGGCCCCACTGGGCCTGCAGCCCTTGGCTGCAGGCTCGAAACGCCTCATTCTATTTTCTCCCTGCGGGCAAAGAGGGTGGTGCCTAAACTCCACACTTTTGTAGGCTACCCCAAAACTACGACAACAACTAGAGATCTGAGCGCTCCATAATTATGATACTCACCCGAGCATGAACGTGTCTCCGGTAAAATCTGTCGTCCACAATCTATGCTTGCTGCCGTTTTCAAGGCTTCCAACGAAGTCATAATGCGGTGTATATAATTGGTGCAAATTATCACGAATTTGAGATGCAGGCTTATAACATTGACCCAACGTAGTTCTTTACTTAACCACAGTGAAATCGCACTGAAGACTTTATGCAGGAAGTATTGACTCCTAGAGTGTAAACTCGTCTCTACCAACATTAACTGACAGCAGACGAATCTGGCAACATACAGTGAATAGAATAAAATATAGCAAGAGGTTGGTATTAATTAGCTATATAACTGTTTACACTAATGCAGCGCCCTCGTGATAGGCGGTGCCGCATACAATACACAAAAATAAATGACTGTCGGCAGTGGGCAGCTGGCAATTCCGCAGTCCCATTAGCTACAGATTAGATTATTGAATAGTTTAAGCCTTCGCCTCCACAACTTAGTTGATACAAAAGAAGAAGAAATGAGGGACATACACTGTAATGTCGATAGAAACTGGGAACCCATGCACGAAGGTGTTCCCACACAGGATCAACGCGCATGGGAAACGCAAATCGGGAAAGCGCAGAAGAAAGTAATGTCAGTTAGAGCACGAATTTGGAAGGAAGCAAAATGGGCACGCATGACAGACGTCCCGAAGGCCTAGCTAATGGTATCTTACAGAGTCCCCTGCTCCCCATAACATAGGATGGGCGAGCGGAAACATTATTGTTGCAAGCTATTCAAATTCGCAAAGAAAATACTTCTGAATACAATTATTCATAAATAAACTCGCTTCAAACATACACGAAATTTGCAACAACTTTGGACTGGCTACACTAGAGGCCTTAAGAGACTCCATAAAAAGCAACAAGAAGTAACTATTGATACAAATAAAAAAGTAACAATCACTACGACTGCAAACCGAAGACCAGCTACTAGTTCTCTACTGGACACACTTATTTTAGATCAGCGACTTAAAAACTTGAGCCGCTGGCTGGTGAGGTTCCGTAGCTACATTGTCCTCCATATGCTGGCAGAAAGAGCATTATATGAAGCCACCGATGCTCCCAAGGGTCGGCCGTACTGCAGAAAAAGTACTGATGCAATGCAAGAGAGAGAGAGAGAGAGAGAGCACAGGAGTAATTTTAAATAAGAACTGATGGATAATTGTAACAAGCGGGTTTCAGATTTGGAATCAGGAAATGGAATTGAAGAAAATGCAGGTGAAAGAAGATACTCGTTGATAAGTGAAACTGAAGGCTTATAACGATATGTGAAGATAACCTATGATAATTAAAGCTGTTGTACAGAGCAGCTTGAACTTCGTGCCATCCGCATAAAACATTCACCATCTCGGGTCACTAACAGGACTCCAGGAGTCCAATTTCTGAGTTTAAAATATTACACATGCACCAGTACAGAACCTTCACTCTACGCCGGGATCATTGCCTTTATTAAACAAATATCCAATTTCTGCATTTTAAATTACACCTGGATTAATACAGAACATTCGCTATGCCCGAAATAGTCTATAGGTACTCAACAGGTGTCCAATTTCTATGTTCAAAATTACACCTGGACCAGTACAAAGTCTTCGCCATGCCGGAATTACTACGTATCATTAAACTGTTGTCCAATTTCTGTGTTTAAAATTACACCGGCAATACCACTACGCACTCCGACCCTTTTGTTGTAAAAAAAAAAAACTACTTTGGCCGCCAGTCAACAGAGACACAACTTGATACGGAGATGTGCTCGTAGAAATCCACAGCAGTACCACCTGAAGGCGAAAACGCCGAAGACATAGCAACTTGGTCCCTCAAAAGTGCGTAGAAAAATATAAAATTGTGTTGAGAATATCACATCACGGCCACTGCCTCCTCTACCGACGCCTGTAAAGAGAGAGGAAATCAGTTATGAGCAAACGGCACAAAGGAAAGATGTCTACCAACCTGTAGTGAAAATGAAGAGCTCTCCTAAAACGTAATGCAAGTACAGAGCTCTCCTCACATGTGGTGACAGAAAAGATTTTTTCCAACGAGAGTGAAAGTTATGAGCGGTCCTTGCTTATCGTGTACCCATCGGAGAAGCAATGCAAAAAGTACAGTAAAATTTTTATTTGGCAATGTTCAGAGCATAACAAACAAATTGAATGAACTACAAGCTATGGCAACCACTCTTGCGTATGATGTCATCGCACTCAATGAAACATGGATCAACCTTTCA
>LQNS02278070.1:30999707-31025547 GCA_001587735.2 Parhyale hawaiensis
AAGGTCGTTCTTCGAGCTTTATTCTTGAGTTTTTGACCGTAGTTTCGCAGGCGATCGTGTAGGTCTCTTTCAAAGAGCACCGTTGTAGGTACGTCGTTGAAGCAATTAAAATACTTGAATGTTTCTATTAGTTGCCCCTGAGTCGTCTTTGCTCGAGAGAGATCAGACCCAGTTCCTTTAGGCGACATTCATACAGCTTGTTTCGCAGCTATTATTATCATAGTGGGTTGGGTTACTAGCGCCGCAGGCAAAACGCGTTTCGCAGCTAAGGTATAAATTTCGTTGCTCTGCGTTGGACTCTTTCCATGTTATCGATATCTTTGAACAGCTGTGGCGACCAAAATTGAACAGCAAATTCAAAGTGCGGCCGTACTAATGCCTTGTACGTGGGAACGATGATGTCCTTGGACTTGTATTCAAATTTCTGGTGATGAATCCGAGTACTCTGCTTGCCATTTTCACATTCTTGCCAACTTGCTGACTCTATTGTAGTTCATTTGTAATAGTGATCCCAAGTCAAATTGTTGGGTGACAGGAGCCAATTCAGTCCCATTCATTTTCAATGGAGTTGAAAGGTTCACGAGCCCCACGTGCATTACTGAGCATTTGTCGACATTAAAGCTCATCTGCCACGTTGTGCTCCATTCCATGAGGTGGGCAAGGTCTTGTTGAAGCTCGGCTCTTTTCGTGGCAGGTTGACATATTTTTGTATCATCCGCAATTTTACTGATTTTACTACGGATGTTAAGATCGAGATCATTTATGTAAATTGAGAACAGAAGTGGGCCAAGCACGCTACCTTGTGGAACCCCTGATGATAACTGAGTCCACTCGCTCGTCTCTCTTTCATACTTTACTCGTTGCTGCCGACCCGTGAGCCATGCCCTGATCCATCGTAAATATAGTCTCCCTGGATGCCATGGGCTTCCAGGAGAGGTAGCTAGATGACTGACCCGAAAAAATAGAAATTCCAAGAAAGCAGAGACTAAAGACAGAACAAAGGAAAATGATATCTTTAGAAGCAGTGACGAATGGCTAAACCGAAGAAACACAGAGAGAGCTTCTGACGCAGAGAACAATGACTGACCCGAAACAGAGAGAGCTTTAAAAGTAGAAACAATTGCGGAAGAAAAGAGCATCTGAAGTAGAGGAATATGATTGAACCTGGAGCTTACTGCAGAGAATAATGACCCAGCCGAAGAAGCGAAGGTTTCTACAGGAGAGACTAGGAATTCAAAGAAATGAAGAATCTAACTTCAGAAACAGACTAGACATTGGAACCGAAGAAAAATTAGTTTCGTCAGCAGAAACTACAGACTGAACCAAAAAAGAACAATAGAGCATCAAAGGCTAGAGATTGAGGTGAAAAAATAGTTAACTTCTGAAACCGAGACTTAAGACTGAGCCGAAAAAAGCGAGAACATCAGAAAGACAGGAACAGTCTAAAATTTGACTTGAAGACAACAGTGAACTGGTGAAAGAGAGACTAAAGATAGATGGAAAGAGAAAGCTACAGTAGTGAGCAATAAGTCACGGCACCGGCTAGAGGAAGACACCAGACGGACGCAGGAGAGGCCGCCACTGAGACACCAGATCCTCCCAACAGACAAATATGAGCACACCAACCTATCGCCGACAATGAGTTCGGTCTGGTGACGGCCATCAAAAGACACCCAGCAGGAATGACGGGCAGCGCAATTGAGCTTCACCTGTGAAACAATGATCAGCTTTTTAACTTGGGGCCCAAAATCCTAAGGAAATTCATACAAACAAATGCGGCGGCGACGACTCGGCTCAACACCGACGACGAGATCGGAGACAGGAAGCTAGTACACTGCAGGGCAAAAGTCTATACAAAGACACTCAGTGTAGGTTGAGGAAGAAAAGTGAAAGCACGGAAATCAACTGAAAGAAGACCGACAGCAGGGAAGCTTGGGACAAAGAATATAAGAAATAAAATTATGCAACACACGCGAATACAGGAAGTTAAGGAAGATAAATGTGCTACATAAAGGACAGGAGAGATGGAAAACGTACGAAAGAACAAACAGCTTCAAGGATAGTCAAAAACACTGTGGGCTTTATATGTGAAAAGACAGGGAATGGAAGAAAAAAAAAACACTCAAGGGTAAAAATGAGAAAAGACAGCGAAAGAGAGAAGCGGGAAGGGAAAACACGCACACAAAAATTACACACAAACAATTAATAAAATTAATGGTGGGGACGAGAGAGCGAGCAGACCTCACCTATCGCTGTGCTTGAGCTCCTGCCTCATACGTCCATCGAACGAGATCCACGCTGTGTTGCGGCTGTCCTTCGAAACTGTGATCTACACAAATACTCCAAGGTTACCATGCTATAGCTTCATACTAGTTACATCGTAGCTACAAGATAATCAAGTTACAGGTATACAGGACAATTAAGTTAAAGGTGTACAAGATAATGAAGTTAGAGGTGTACACGGTAACAGTTCGACGTGTGCTGAAGAGATGCTTGTTTCTGATGGGGACAGTATGCACAAGCATGCAGCAGTCCGCCAAGTGGGTTACTTGTGCAACACCCGCGATCCTCCAAAGTCAAAATCGTGTCGTTACCAGTAACCGCTTCCATGCACGGTAACCGAATTCATTTCGACGTGGCTCAAGGCAAACGTCCCGCCAGGTTCTTGTACCCAATGACAGTTGTCATGGTAACATGCCTCTCATACTAAGTTCTTTTCTATCTTACAATACTGAAACAGTATGTGATACAGGCGGGGCTGCTGACTCGAATGGACCGGATCCGACTCCAACTCCAGGTTGTCAGTTTCCGACTCCGACTTAAGACTCAGTAACTGAGGTGACCGGATAGTCGCCACCACAGTATACTACGGTCAGCGGCCACCACCACCTACTGGAAGAATCTGCGTCACAGTGAGGCACTCACTAAAGGCCCTATTGCACGAGCAAAATTCCTTGGAAAGCACACAAGATCTGGAAGGAATCTTCCCAAACGCAGTGAGGTTCCAGGGCGCTGGGGCTACACTGTAGCAGTAGTACAATCATTACTAGCGCATCAGGGACACAATGTCTATATCGCGCCGAACTATTCCTGTGGTTTAACACAGGCTCGTGCGCCCCTAGGGCGCCAAGTACGTCTCGTTTCAAATTATCAATGATTTTGGTCTCTGCTTTTCTGCCGGTAGGTCTCAGAATTTAAGCAAACTCGGTTGAGTTCTAACTAGTCAATGCGCTACTGACCGGAAAAAAAGGAGCAAGTTGTGCATCTCCAACCCTGGGCACGGCTGAACGCTTTCGCTCAGCTACGCCGCACAGGGAAAGGAAACGAAAAACAAGAAGGTAGAAGTCTAGCGGGAATAGGTCGGCCACCTCGATCAGCGACCAACCTCTCGAAATAGAAGCAGAAGTATTGAGAGCCTACCTAACTTTACAAAACTAACGTCGTCAGCAGGAACTGCGGCAAACTGCAACATCTCTTGCGGATAAGGCACTTAGGACCCTTGGAGGCGTGAAGCCCAAACATATCGTGGCAGGGAAAGGGCCCGCCAGAATATACCCCCGAGGGCTGGGGCTACAATGCACAATCGCGCGCTCGTCTTCAGAACAGACGTTCAGCTCAACTCGAAGTACTTTTTAGTGATATCATGGATGCCCGCTTTGACTGTGTAACTGGGACAACGTGGGAGCTGAACGTTGGCTCATATGCTGAGCGTGCGATTGTTTAGTTAAATAGTTTGCGTACGGAGAAATTTCTACTTTAATGTGCCTCAACACCTCAACCAGAAACGATATTGCAAGGGCCAAGAGATCTAGTTGTGCGCGAGCTGTGTAAGGTACGAAGAGTTTAATTTTCGGCCCTCACGGGCATATGTGTTTGGTTGTCTTTATTATTAATAATTGACAGTAATTAAAGTTTTTCTTTTCTGTGTGCACGAGCCAACTATGTCCGTTGGGCGAAATTCTCGCTCGCAAATATATTAAGTCGAACTAGAGTAAATCAAGTATTTTTGAATAATATGGCCCCGCACTGAACGAAAATGGTATCGTATCTTTGAGCACCACAACTAGTACAGCTATACTACAGAAGTTCTAACTGCCTCACGAGCAACAACCACAGCGTAGGTCTGCTAATGGTCGCTCTCTGTGCAGCAGGGCGACGGGCCGGGAATCAGCTATTAAAAGGGAGCCACGAGTCGGAATCTATAACATCAGGAGTCGGAGTCAATGAAAAAAGCCTATTTAGATACGAAAAAGTCATGAGTCGGTATCTTCCAAAATCCAGGAGTCAGAGTCAACATGTATTAGGTATTATAACTTATAAGAAGATTCAAACCTCCCTAAATAAGTACTAAGCTCTTCTAGGAGAGGAAAAGGAAGGGACATATAGTATGTCGACAGAAAAACGGGGAACCCATGCACGAAGGTGTTCCCACACAGGATCANACGAAAGACAGACGTCCCGAAGGCCTAGCTAATGGCTAAGGTAACCTACTCAAACCCCCTGGGGGCGCTACTCCCCATAACATAGGATGGGCGAACCTAACTAACCTAACCCTATGGCAGTCAGCATGTCTATCTGACTCCTGCTAGGCATCGAAGTCCATGCAGCGAGCAAACTGCAGGAGCCGAGAGTGTCAGACAAAAAAATACATCAGTAAAAACGGGGACAAAGTGGCAACCATCGTCTGTGGTTCATACAAATCATAGCTAACAAATGCAGCTCTCTTAGGGACAAAGTTCACAGTTTGGCGAACGCTATTAGTTGATGCAAGGCAATTTATTTATAGAGAAAAGTAATCTGCTGTTATGAATGAAAATTAGTTGAAGATGCGTGAATTTTCTCTAAAAAATCATAATACCAGACATCGTCATCATTTGCATCCAGAATTCAGATCAATTAAGTTGACTAGTTGCGGCTGAAACTCTTCAATTTTTGTATTGTATTGTTTATGTCTCCACGTTACATGTTTCATTACTGCACATGTGCACATGCAAAAATAACAGTAAATTGCGGGCAGCATCTGTATGTCGTAAAAATATAATGGGAGTGGCACTAGAACGATAACAACTCCTTGCCATAATCAAGTAAAACGCAAGGACTTTGAAGACTGACCTTAAGTTCTACTCCAGCAGGTACGATGATTGGCCGGAATGATAAGGAGTGCGGACATATGGGCGTCACCATAATGGCCGGCACAGAAGGGTGTATCATTGACGCACCAGCAGCTACAGCATACGCAGTGCTGCCCGTGGGGGTGGATACAATCAGACCTGAAATAAATAGTTTAGTGAAGAAATGGGAGTAAGATACGGTACATCAAATTTGCAATTAATGAAAGTTAGTTGAAAGAAGGGAAAGAAGAAAGCTTACTTTCAGACCAGAAATAAACGAAACTCTGCGAAAAAATGATAAATTCTATCCGATCAAACCTGAAATTGCGATATTTAGTGAAGGAGGAGGTGGATACAAGAGGACCTGAAACTGGGAGACTTTTATGACAAAATGAGGCTGGGTACGATTAAGCCTGAAATTGGGGACACCTAGTGAAAGAGGCTTCGTGAAAATCGATATGATACGGCAGGGATGAGCAAGCCCACCGCCAACTGAAACTTGGTGGCTGCAAATTATTTTTCACAGTCTCATACGAATGCTTCTACTGAGGGAGGAGGGAAGGAGGGGGCACCAGCTAACTGGGCATATTAACCGTAATAATCTTACTGGTTATAATGACCAATGAAAAACAAATTCGACAATCTAAAAATTAAACATCAGAATAGTCAATATTTATAATGACGACAGGGACGTCAGCAGCATATCCAGATGTTGATTATTACTTAAGATAGGTAGGTATAATTATTATTGACAAAGGACGTCAGTGAATTCGAAAACAGGCTTTACCTTGATCAACAAGGGATGACCACTATGGGTCTGGTGACATCACCAAGAAAGGCCAGTACATACTGGCGTTTTGACCCGTAAGTCACATTTCATAAAGATACAGAAGGTTTGGGATCGCTATGGCCCCACCTTTTCTCAAACAAATTTTGCTCTATGCAAGCCATGGGTCTCAACCAAGGGAAAATTCTCTCCATTAGGATTTCAGGGTTCAAAGGGGAGAGTAGGGATAAAAGACGGGCAAAATTCTCGTCCGTACAAAATGCTCATTATTTGGAATGCAATGCATCTTTCAGACAGTTGCTGGGAGAGGGTGCATTAGCAAAAGAGGTTAAAGAACAGAGACCTAGCCCGTTCCGCATAACCAGGGTAGCAGCTAGCTACACTCAGCACATCCTAACCTGCAACTAACCATCTCCTTGCACAGAAGTGATGCGCTTGCCGTCCAAGTAAAGATCTAAATTGGATAGATACGGAGACGGTCCTCTGTCGATGACCACCTCATTGAGGACTAATAGATTGGTGGGGACCTTGACACCCCCCGCAGAAGGTGCACTGTTGGGGGTGGAGTTGGTGGCGCCTTCAGTGGTGGCTGTGGAGTTGCTGGAACTGTGCTGGTGGTTCGTTCCTAAAGACTTTTCTTGGCCCCGTCTTAATATGATACAGCGGAGGCGGGACCGGAGGGTCAGGGCGGCGTGACCTGAGCGCCAACATGATAAGGAAATCATGAATACTAACATAGACTTAATAAGTAGCTAAATAATGAAGACAAGAATGGATTTAATAAGCAATGAACACAAATATGGATTTAATAACTACGTAAATTATGAAAACAAACAAGAATTTAATTAGTAAATAATGAAGGAAAAAATAAATTCAATCGGTGACAACCGTATTTAAATCACGGTAACAAAAATAATCCAATATGTAAACCATGAAACAAAAAACTAACACAACAAGCAAATTGTGAAAAAGAGGATGAATTTATCAAGTAAATCCTGAAGACATGAATACATTTATAGGATGATCAGAGAGAGGCTTCACAGGTTTATAATAGCCAGAGAGATAATGCAATGGTTAGTCTAGTCACTCTAGTGGATCTCTTCAAACAGAGGCTCCTAAAGCAGAGAAAACTCGCGAAAGGGAGACCTCCGAAATTGACAAAATCCAGATAAACGTCGACTGTATAGAGCGCCGTCTGCCGTGCATTGTAGCAACTTCCGACGCCGTATTGAGTGGCCATTAAAAGCTATCGCGAACTGTAATTGGTAGTATATATATTCAATGGTACAACTTCACGAACTTTCATGTTATTAGCCAAACAAATGTTCTACGAATGTAAGGGAAACAAGCAGTCTGTAGAACTTATCATCTGGAAACTGAGCCTCCAGAAACGTGAACAGGCATGTTGCCGCAGTTTCGGGTGGAGTTCCATTTTACAGTTCTGAAGGCATCGTTCATGCTGTGCCAGACCTAAAGGTCAGGGTCGAGTGCGTGTGACATGAGAGCAAATATAATCATCAAATTATGATGACAAGGATTGATTAATAGCATAGAGGACGAGAGCCACAAACAAAATAATTATATAGTGGTGATAAAAATGACATCCAATTAAAAAAAATCCTATTTTGAACGGCATAACCAACAGGTCATCTTCAGAATGAAGATGTGACGGTTTATTGTCACAATTTTTATAATAAAATCACTTTCAAAAGAGACTGATCCTAAACTTATTCGAATAAATAAGAAATTTATGAGAATCTTATTAGATTTCAAAGGACAGCATAGCGGCAACCTGTTAAAAATAAGGCGAATTTAAAATCTATAAGCATTTACAATAAGAAAATTCAAATGTGTTTGCAGTACATTGATTTTGGCTGCATTGCAAATATTCTTGATAACAATGCTAGTGGCCACGCTGGTTCTTCTTTTTACCCTAAAAATGGAATTTTCTGGGATGAGTCTATTCCAAACAGACTATTGCTATTTATGAAGGGATTTAAACAGTACTTACTGATAAAATCATGTTTTCCATACACACAGCCTTGACATACACAGTTTTTCTGGTTGCCGAAGTACACTGAGAATTTACTGAATGCCTAACTTCATGAAGATTTTAACCCGACCCTATGCACGTTCGTGTTTTGCATTTGTGCACATTTTTTCAGAACAAGAGTTCGTTGAGTCTACAATTACCTTCTAGAACGTTGGTAACCTGCTCCTGGTAATTGTTGAATTTGAAGGGAGTGAGGAAACCCAAGGATCCCAGATGGAAAGCCATCACCGGAGGCACACTTTGCTGCAAAAATAAAATAATAACAATACTGTAGTAACAATCAGGTTTAGCACACTCTCTACCCTGATAACTGTGAGAAACCATGATCTCCAAGGTGGATTCTACAAAGGGATTTAAATAGCTATGTAGTGAAGCTAGAGCTATCCTTGTAACCGCCTCGTGCCGAATTCTGAACGATTTTTGTGTCTGCTTTGATGCGGGAAGGTCTCAGATTATATTCGAATTCAGGTGAGGTCTATGACCTCAAGTGGTCAGTGCGCTACTTAATGACAAGAAACAAGGCGCAAAGCATCTCTAACTTCCAGGGCACGAAAATGGATTTTGCTCAGCCACGCCACACACGGCCAAGAGACGAAAAACGAAAAGAGGAAGATAGAAGAAGAAACACTTGAGCGGAGAGTCCCTTTCATGGTGTCTCACATGGAGCAGATAATAGTCCCATAGGATGGATCGCTTACCACCATTCGGCAGCCCATCTCGCGGAACAGAAGCGTAAGTATTGAGAGCCTACCTAACCTAACAAACTAACCTCAGCAGAAACTGGGGCCGGCTGCAACATCCCTTACGGAGAAGGCACTAGGACGTACTCATTGAGGCAAAGATAATTCTGAATGTTGTAAATAGAAAGAACGCAGCGTTAGTGATACATCAGGGTTCAACTTGGGCTCCTGACCTTGGCATCACGGCAGAAATTCAGCGTACCTACTTTACAGAGCTGGGTAATGCATGTATATGCTCTCGGATAATGCATTCCTACATTCTGTAGCTACAACAAACGTACCAGACAAAATAATGAAGCAGCTGATGAAAAAGTTAAGAATCGCAACCTCCTCCGCTATCATGAAGGAGAAAATACAGGGAGAACAATGCTAAATTCCTATATTACGTCATCCCAACTCTTGTAGCACAATCAAATGCCCTGGTTTCAAGTAACCTTAGCCAATGAAGAGATAATTTTAGAAAGTAACTTCAGCCTATGCAGCGGGGGAATGTTTGAGAAGTAATCCTAGCCGATGTTAAGGAAAAATATTTTAGGATAAACCCAGATAAGAGAGGTCAAATTGGTAAAACTGAACCATAGCCTCGGCAGGGGCAAAAAGTATTTGAGAAATAACGTAACCTTAAGCAGAGGCAAAGTATTTAAGTATTTGGGAATTCAACCTAAGTGTAGGGAACAGTACACACGAAGTAGGTAACCTACGGCAGGACCACACTGCCAGGCAGACTGTAAGTGCAGACCATACAATATACAGAGAGCGGCACATACCTGAAATAGAGAGGAGGCGTAGAGCAAGGTGCCGTCGCCACCCATGCATATAATAAAGTCAATTTTGTCGGTGAGGTCGTCATGCTTCTCTCGGAAAGACATAAGCTTGTCCTTTACTGCAGGGAACATGGCGTGTCCCGTGACGAGCCGGTCCTCCAATACTGATGCTTCCACAAACACAACCATTCTCTTCTCCTGCAACAAGAAGTGATGAGTAGAGAAGAATAATCAATTGCTAAGTCTTAACTTCAGCCAGAACACCTAGATGCACCGCCGCACTATACAATCGTACGCCCAACTGATGAGCCTACGTTCAGCTCTCACATCATTCAACTTGATTTTTTCCCGGGGGGTATCTTGGATACTTTCGGGACGACGATCGAGCTGGACATCATCAGTTCATAAGTGGAGCGCGCGATTGCATAGAGTGGTCCCGGCATGAACTATTGTAGGATAAATGTTTTCCCTTCCTTCCATCAATTAATTTTCCTCTTTCGCAGGAAAGGCACTATCTGAAGTGCAACACATATAACGGCATGCAAGAAAAGGCTAAGCAGCTATATATATGCCACTGCTGTCGGTACACGTGCGTATTTGGAACTCTAAGAAGGCTTTGCAGACAGTGCAGTCGAAACTCGCCCGTGATGCTCACGTAGTTGCAACCTGACCTGACGCTACCTACACAGTCATTGTTGTCATTGCTACAGGAGCTTAGCAATGGAGGTCTGAAGCACTACACGCAATAGCTAATGCACGAATGAGGAATTCGGTTCATATGAGTGTACATAAGAGAGTAGCTACGCAACAGTACACCCATAGACCACAACAGTACTTGACTCTTAAGGTCCAAGTGGCCTCTGACGCTAGCGGCCAAAATGGAAAACATGGGATTTTCTCAAGAGCTATTATGAACATGTCCAGACACGGTCATGCAGGCAAGCGCCCAAGTGCGTCTCCGCCGTATCCAAGAACCTTATCCGCAAGAAAACTGTTGGGTACCCTGGAAATTTTTTTTCAGTACCTATTAGATAGGGGGAAAAGAATAGCTCTTGCGAAAATCCCATTTTTCCGTGCCGACTTTTGGCCGCCAGCGTCAGACCTAAGAGTCAAGTACTGTTACGGTCTATGGTACACCAGTCCCATGCAGGAGAAAAAACTTCAGCCCAGTGCAATACAAGGACTGTTACGTTATACTCTATTAGGAATTGATTCTACTTGCACTGCTAAAGAGTCTGCTTTCAACTGCACAGCTGCTACACAGCACAAGCTGAAAATGGGCCATAAATTATGCTTTTGAAAGTTCACTGCGCCCACTTCGACACACCAAAAATAGTGCTACCGTATTAAGAAACTACCGATACGTTAAGAAAATGGGCGCTTCGTCCTTCAGAGATGACTGAGGTGTTATTGTTATTGTTAAGAAAACTTAGCTTTCATTCTAGACCGAAGACTCTTCGGGCGTGATTAAAAACACATTATTCTCATGAACCATCATAGGCCTTCCGTTGCCGTATTTGATCACTTCATTGCCCTCATTTCCTAGACTGAAAGTAAAAAAAAAATATTTCGTGATAGCGCAACCTGCAGTTTTGTCCTTTCAAAATAGCTACTAGATAAATGAAGTAATTAAAAATAGTCACTTGTTGCCCAGTAAAACTCACCATAAAAGTCGAAAACACAGGTCCCCCACACCAAAAAAAAAACAGTTTTAGAAAGAAGAGTAGTGGGTACCTAATACGTCATCAAATGTAGCTACACAAAAAAAAGGTCAAAAGGTTGTCATGGACCTGTAACACACAGAGCCACAGCCTAGGTCTTAGCTCCTCTCTTGGAATGGGCCGTCTATTGCTCTTTATTTATTTATTCAGTTTCCCAATTGCCGCTCCCACTTGGCGATTCAGCAATGTATTTCTTTTGGTATTATCTACTAACATTTATAAAATGTATCACAAGTGGATACATACTCGAAATAATAGGTTGAGATTATCAAAGGGAAAGTCTGGAGAGAAGCTGAATGCAGCTACAATGAGAGTGTATCCAAGAGTAGTAGTAGAAGTAGTTCAAAATTTTACTAGGTAGCGCATCAGGGACACAATGTCTACATCGCACCGTACTTTTCCTGTGGTTTAAACTCGTGAGCCACTAGGACGAAGTAAGTCTCGTTTCAAATTGTCTATGATTTTTGTCTCGGCTTTTCTGCCGGTAGGTCTCAGAGTGATCAGTGCGCTACTGACAGGAAAAAGGCGCAGTTGTGCATCTCCAACCCCGGGCACAGCTGAACGCTTTCACTCAGCTACGCCGCGCAGGGGAAGGAAACGAAAAACAAGAAGGTAGAAGTCTAGCGGGAATAGGTCGGCACCTCGATCAGCGGCCCACCTCCTGAAACAGTATTGAGAGCCTATCTAACTTTACAAAACTAATCTCGTCTGCAAGAACTGCGGCAAGCTGCAACATCTCTTGCGGAAAAGGCACTTGGAACCGCTGGGTGCGTGAGGCCCAAATATATAGCGGCAGTGTATCCAAGACTGGACCAAGAGATATTTAGGACAAATAGGCGGGCTCATTATGTTATGTGTACAAGCCCGATAGATTGACAGCTACCTAATAGGCAGGACCAGAGCACCTGACCAGCACACAACACACCTGAGTTAGCCACGTGACCAGTTCCAGGAAGGGCGGGATGACCATGGCGTCTCTGACTTTCTTGATCACCAGGACACTAAGAGGAGGCTTGTACCATGTCAGTCTCTGGCTGGCCGGGTCCTGGATCGTCCTGTGAGCAGGTCAATTTCTCAGTTAATTTTACACAACAGTGGTGAATTTCCGAAATCATTCTGTATAAACACAAGGTGATAGTTAAATGGGTCAGCAGAGATATTTTACGGAAGAATACAGGAGATGAACATACATAAATAATAATGTATAATTACACATCGTTCAAATTGATGACGTTAACTGCAGTAGAGGCTCGGATTCTTATTTATTAGTAGGTAGGTAATGGGAATATATTAGCTTTAGTATAATCACACCAGGCTGTGTAATACTGATCAAGTGTTTTCTCTTCCTATTATCTTGATACAAAAAATGTGTAGGGGCGAGGGAGTACAGCTGGTGCTAGTAGGGTAAACTCTTCCAGTTTACACGTGACCCGGTGTGGCAACGACAGAGGAAATGGAAGGGAAACGTCGTATGGCTAGAGAAACAGGGAGCCCCTCACCGCCGGTCTGTAAGTTAGTTACTTAGTTATAGTCAGAACGTTTAAGCCTCCGTTTCCGAGCGGAACGATATCACAGAGGAAAGAACAAGGGACATATAGTACGTATGTCGATAGAAACGGGGAACCCATGCACGAAGGTGCTCCCACACAGGATCAACGCGCATAGGAACAGCAAGTGGGGAAACAAGACGAAGACCAGAATAACGCATGAGCAAAAAAGGAGTATGAAATCAGAAGGAAGCAAAATGGGCACGAAAGACAGAAGTCCCGAAGGCCTAGCTAATGGCTAAGAAAGGTAACCTACACGAGCCCCCTGGGGTTGCCGCGTCCCGTAAAATAGGATGGATGAACCTAACAAACCTAACCCTATAGCAAATCTTATGCCCCCCTGAGGGGGCCAGTTTGTAACCAAAGATGAACATATTATTGATAATTTACATCAAAATAAATCAATATAAGCTCAGACTAATTTCGTTTCTCGTAGAACACTCGTATCCATGTTTTGAAATTCCATGGCATTGCTAAGAAACCTAACAAATTGCGATTAGATTTCTTTCCTAATTTCTTGGAAACCGGCCTAGAAAATGCCAATGAAGACTATTTCTAACGCCATAAATAATTTTTTGTAGGTACTCGGTACGCAACTAAGTTCACACCGCCAAAACTGACCGAAGAAAGCTGCACGAAGGAAGCCGAGTCTGTGGTCCATTAGTATTGAAGTCGGTGACAATTTCCTCCCGTCTGATATCCGAGTATTCACGCGATATCACGCAGAAGTTTTCACTTAGAGACACATTATCAGACTGTAAATTGTATGAGCTGGGTAGATCGGCGCTAGGTCGGTGTATTTCAGAAGTAGATCGCTTGAATGGACGAGAACCAAGTCCGGAACCATTTGGGGTAACCGAAGTCGAGCCTGACACTTTCCTCCGTCCGTGCGGAACTGTATTTCTATTGAACTGATCGTCACTAAACTGTCTAAACCTGTCGAGTTTGCCAAAGTTCGTTTCACTGAAAGCATTATTACTTGATTTTCTACTTAATCTGCTGTTTACGTTCGATCTACCTGCATAGGCAAGACTGAATACGGGCTGTGTCTCCATGGTATCATCGACCTCCATTGCCACTCCACTGTCATTGTTGTTGGAGAAATCTAAATGCGAAAGCGGGTTCCTGGAAATCTCGTAATCCGGAGGCACCTTTCCGCTCGAACTGAGCTCGGAAATACAAGAGGACTGCGAGGAAGATATCACGGAAACGGAAGAGGAAGTCCTGGATCCGAGAGGTCCTTCCCACCCAGACGACATTCCAGAGTCGGCCAGACCACTCTCCGAACTGGAAGTAACTTTGGCGCTTTTTCGTTTGAAACGAACCCGTCGTCTTTGGCATCTGCGGCACACGCGGCTCTCTGTCTCTGTGGTGATGCGGTTGGTGCGTACACTGCCAGCTGATCTGGACATGTGGAGACTGCGGACTTCGGCGCAGACGGAGCACCGGGAACTTGGTGAGGACTGAGAAGGTTCCGTGGGTTCAGCCTGAGCCCCATCGGCTGATGTCATGTGATGGCAAGCAGCACCCATCGCTTTGTCAAGAGAAATGTTGCTTTTTATACCGTACAGAAAACACAAAAAATAAACACCTACGAAATGAACGGTGTTTAAAAAGCTACAAGAACTTAGTACCTGAAAAATGAAGTACTTTGTGAAAAATACAAAGTGAGATGGAAACCAAGCGATTTTAAACCTTTACTATTTCGTGTGCCTGTTATAGCAAGTAACAAATACTAGTATTTCTGCAATTATTTAATAATAATTAAGTGGTCAAGGCACAAAATGCACATTTTGCTCAATATATTAGGTAATATATTCAAGGCATAAGTTTTCGCTTCCACGACAATGGTGACCCTAAAAGAGAGCAAATACTAGGTGACAAGCAAAACGCCCAGACGCAAAGCTGCTCTATATGCACGACATCCAGTTTCCAATGTCATGCCTGCATAACTACGGACACATTAGGGACGGGATACAATACCTTAAGGTTCAATTGGGTGCTTGAAATGGTACAAAGTGTAGGGAAGAATTAGTTGCCCCCCCCCCTCCCCACCCGCTCCCTGCCTGTGCCCTCGACATGCGAAGCTGACGAGGAACTTGCGCACAAAGCAAGGTGACGTAGTCAAAGAGATAAGGTCCGACACCGACTCAATCCGAATCCAGCCAGTGCCTACCTCCGACTCCGACTTCTTAGACCCAAAGAATTTACGACTCACGCTGACTCCGATTATGAACAAAATAGGCCCATTATCACAGAGTTCGGCTCCTGAGACAAGTCAGTGTCCGGCTCCTAGCCCCTAAAAATGTGCGACTCCTAGCCCCTAAAATGTACGACTCCTAGCCCCTAAAATGTACGACTCCTAGCCCCTAAAATGTACGACTCCTAGCCCCTAAAATGTATACGACTCCTAGCCCCTAAAATGTATACGACTCCTAGCCCCTAAAAATGTACGACTGCAATCCTTATACAAAGAGATTTAACGTAGAGCGCATAAGCGAGGGAACCGTAACCCTCTTACTTAGGGGGAAAATAGAGGATAGTCAGTATTATATTGAAAAGTAAAATATGCAAACAAAAGGATCATTTACTAAGTCTCATAGAAAGTGCGGTACTCAGTACTCACTGGTCATTACTTATGATATCTAGTTTTGATTTAGGTATTTATCGAAATCGCAAGTGTAGGTATATCTAGAGAAGCACTCCGATGAGTGCCGACCTCTGCCAAGCGACTCAACGTTATGTGCCCTGACAGTTCCTGTAAATGTCATGACGATCCGTTCAAAACTTTTCGAGTGGTGAACCCGGTATAACATAACCGCCTAGGCAGTGGCTACAAGGCATGTGAGCGCGAAAATTTCATGGTAGCTATATATAACATTAGACTTTGCTTCTACAGGTCTAAGTCACTGAATAATGCACTGGGTTGGACGATCGATGGGAATCTGTCATCAAAATTGTTAGCTACATTCAACCTGTCTCTTATGTCGTTTTGTAGTTCGCTACATGACGTTTTCACGGGAGCACTCAGTGACAATTTTCTTGCTTCAAATGTTAGTCGCATATTCGCGTTTTTACATAAGGTTATACACTGTAATCATTACAAAATATGTGAGAAATGTACAGGCTAAGAGTCATTTACTTGAAACCCCCTGCATAATGCATCACCAATCTACGCCATCATATTTTTGAAGATCCGTTCTTGAAATCGCTGTCCAATTAGCCTCAGCGCCGTCCTTCAGCGTAATCACGTTACGATTAATTCTTGAAACTCGATCCGCAGTACTCGATCGAACGATCAGAATTTCAGATACGTAACAGTTAAAGGTAATCCAGTGAAAATATTTCGAGTGAAGCGGACGCATCGAACACGCCTGTGTGTATCTGCGTGTGGTGAGGGGGCGCCGGCGAACTTCTGACGACGGCATGACAACGGAGGGTCTGCTATACAGTGATGACATTAGTGACCAGGGTCACGCGAACAGTCAAATCGATCACTTTACTCGTGACTATAAGTAGAAGCGATACATTACTATTATCATGAACCCCACACGTCTGGGCGTCAAAGGCTATGTAGTGATATCCAAGTGAAACATGGAGAACCTTAGGGTGGCCAGAGCGCGGCTATAAGAAGAATCGCTGATTATAGGAACACTCACGGCCGACTTCAACGCCAATATGGGGAATGCAGCTCAGGAAGGGATCGAATGACATGCCGAAACGGTTACACTTTCAATTCTGAAGGTCTCGCCGTACACCTTTCTTCATCGTCACATTCGTCGTGAGCCTGGGTATATTCAACGGGATATAAACAGGCTCAGGACACATGATTAATTTTCAAATCATACCTCCATCTGCACCAAACGCACCATTGACTTCACGTACTTACATGAATAGCGTAGTCTGACAAGGTCATTAATGAAGTATATATGTCGATGTTTATTTATCACTTAAAGGGAAGCTCTTTAATTTCGTCAGGAGCCAAGGCACAAAAAACAGGTAAGCCTAGGCGGTATGTGAAGCATTACCGGATCGCACATTTCTTACAATAAGAGTAACGCACACGGATAAACAAGAGAGAATAAAAATGCAGAATTAGCTATAGGACCTTCTAGAAGTTAAGGTAGTTAGTTAGCTGCGTAGCCTTTCCCTCTATAAATGCATTAAGTGACTTCGGAGAACAAGAGTTAAAAAGTTCTCGAACAAAATTGTCACTGATAATGCAATAGGATAAAATTTTAATGTCCACTAGTTATAGGCTATATAGATACTCGTAGTAAAAAAAGAAAACTTCGGTCAATGATTCGTCGCAAATGAGAAAGCCAGGGCACACACTAGACGGCATTTTCGACTTCAGCGGCCTGCACTAAGGTTTTTTGAATGAAAGAGTTTCGTGAAGTCCTTAAACTAAATAAGCAGTACGGAATAATCTCGTCAATTATTGCTATAAATTCCCGTCCGTCATTATCTAGAAGACTTGGGTAATTTTCATATCTATAAACACAATCAGCAACTAGCTATAATGGACTTGTTGCACAATATTACCAATTCTTACTGTTCTTCGCAAGACCTGGATCAACTATTCCTCGAACAAAATCAACACGATAAAACCACAGTATGACCTTCTAGTCTTTGGATTGTACCAAGCTACACTGAAGCTTGAATTATAGAAAATTGCTCTGAAGCAAGTTATTCCCCGAACAAAATCAACACATACAGGACATGACCTTTTGTCTTTAGATTACACGAATCTACACCGGAGTCTGCAATTCCTCTAACAAAATCAACACGACGGCCACAATACGAAGAAGACAGGAAAACTTGAGCGATAAGCTCAGCGGTGCAAGCACTTCTGGTGAGTCATGTTCACACGGGACGACCGGCATCGACCAACTGAACACCACAACAGTGGACTGACCGTTACATGGGCCACATATAAGGGCAGCGGCCATTGCACGATAAGACGCAAGGTTGGTCATTCACGCGCTTCTTAGGCCGCTGAGCAAGGGCACTAAGCAATCGATAGGGCCGCTCGATGCTCATGCATCACCAAATAAGGAGCCGAGTCCGGTGCCAGGTCAAATTAGGTGGTCAACTTGTCCAGGCATTGCGCCACAGTGCGGCAACGGTCCATAACAACTCATGAGAAGGATCATAGCGAAGCAACGTGTAAATTCTACCTCGCATGATTATACCAAAACAGCGTGTAAAAACTATTTCGCACCGTAACATTGATGACACGTGTAAACACAACGGTATCTCACACGATCACAGCGATGCCGAGTGTGAACACTACCTCACACTTTCATAGGGATGCCATGTGTAACCTGCAGGCATCTCACACGATCACAGCATGCCACGAGTAAACACTATCTCGAATAATCACGACGATGCAACACATGAAGACTATACCTAATCGCACGATCATAACGATATAACGTGCAAAGACATTATTGCACGAACATAGCAACGCAACATGCAAATAACATCTCACATGACCATAGCGATATAATGTGTAAATTATATCTGTGGCCACCGCAGCAGCAGGCAACGTTTCAATGCGATCGTTAATTGATATCGGGACATAGGTAGCTCAACAGCCTTTCAATATGACCTTAGCAAAGACACAATGGTGGCCATGCAACGTTTGAAGTGTAACTAGCAACGACGTTCCTGCACCTCCTTGCAGCGAGACACGCGATATATTACAATATTGCATGTCTTTGGAGGGTCTAATGTGCCGTTGCTTATATAATGATACTACGCACACATCGTTTATATGGGCCAGTCAATGTCAAAGGGTATTTAAAATGATGATCTACTACACTAATATGTAAACAAACCCTAATTATTTATAAGAATTCGATACGAAGGTTAACTTAAGATTGCCGATCGCTGTCAATGACGTTTTAGGGAGGAAAAGTCAGGAACATGTAGAATGCCAAAAGAAACGGGGAATTAATACCCGAGGGTGTACCGAAGCTATTTTCTTTGGTTCAATTTATCAAAGTGCTACCACATGTACTTTTAAACAGTACTTTAATTTTCACATTATGAGAACCTTACACCCTGACGTAACGAAATCATCACTTCAACTGCAAAGTTCATTATTACCGCTTCTGCACAAAGCATATGCTAATTTTTTGAGGTTATCAAGAAGAATTGAGGCCTGCCTCACAAGTTTACCTCAATTTCGTTGTATAGAGTTGTTGAGTTAGTGGTTCTAAATTTTCAATTAGGTTAAGCACCTCAATTTAAAATGCAATTTTCTAACTAAATTGCTTAGATAAAAATTGCTCGTCTTTGCTATCCTTTGCTTTGCTGATGAAGTAACTTTAGTGAGGAAAATTTTGATGTCGATCCATGCAAAATGGTATTTTTTCGATTTTTCAACTGTATATAAACGTTCGTATGATGGACAGTGTAGCAATGTAAGTTGGTTACAAGGCTTGGACAGCTTTGGGCCCGGTAAATTCTGTCTTCGGTGCATCACTAGTTAAGGGGGAGGGGTGTGTCGGCTTTTTTTTAAACCTTTTTCTATTTACAGTCCGATTGTAACGAAATTTGCACCCGGTACGTAAAAACAAAATCTTTTTGTTCATGGAAATTTTCTCGTTTTTTTCTTCGTTTTCTTTTTATCATCGAATTTTAGGGTAAACTTGCATTTTCCTATCGTTTACTCAACTCCGAAAGGTATCTAGTTTTTATGCTAGAATAAAAACAATGACACCTTTGGAATTCTCAAGCCATTTCCCACAAAAATAAGCTCATAGATTTTCCATTATCTATCTCATTTTCTTTCGATCTGCATTTTCACCAGTGACTCAAATTTTTTTCAAAATATGTAAGTTTGCGCTACAAATTGCTATATTGAAAGAAAACGAGGCCGAAAATGGAAAATCTACGCGCTTGCTTTTGTGGGGATTGGTTTGACGATTCCAAAACTGTCTTTGTTTTTATCCTAGCATAAAAACTGTAGAAACCTTTTGAAGTCGATTGAAAATGAAATGAAATTTTAAAGGAGAAGCGAAAAACTAAAAAGAAAATTTTTACATGCATCTGTTGCTTATATTTGTCCTATCATGCTAAAAATGTCTCTTGATTATCAAATAAGGTGTTTCCATAAATAAAACAATCGGAAAATATGAACATCCAAAAATTATGACGTCATACATAAATATCTGTGATGTCACACATTAATATGACGTTATGCATTTTTTGTCCGTTTGTGATGAAACTTTCACATTATATCTAAAATGAAAAATAGAAACGTTTTTCTTCTATAAATAGTCCCATGTCCCATTTTTGGATATATATATATTATATTCAAAAGTTATATATCGATTTCTTTTAGCGAAATTGGATAGCTGAAAATTTAATGAAAACACATTAGGTAGCCACCCCTGAAAAAATAAAAATAAAAAACGAAGAAAACGCGAAAATTTCACAGAAGAAAATCGATTGTATTTTAGATTTTACGTATAGGCCTAGTAACAAAGCTTAAGCCAAATCGACTCTAAATTTGCCTCCCTCGGAGGAGACTTTGCCCCCCCCCCTCTAGAGGTGTTTCACTGCTCCCAATGCCAAAATTTTTTGGCCACGGGTCTATCTATCCTCACCCAAGGATAAGATTTCACGAAAATACCGAGGTTAAAACAAAAAAAAAGTTTTTTTCTAGAGTTTTTTGTTTTTTTTATATTTTGTTGTTTTTTCCAGAGTTCTAGGAATTTTATATAACATGTAAAGGGTTTTCTGTTGTGTAGACACATGTAGCTAGCTATAATCATCAACAATCTTAGTCTCTTTATTTCAACTTCTTATTGTAGAAGAAAGATTTTAAGATAAGGGGTTACGAAAAAGCAGTTAGCAGATTACCTGTATTTGCTATGGCTACATTTAATATGCAAACTGCAGAGATGCTAGAACTTATAATTATAATATAAAATCCTTTGAAAAACTTGAAAACACTTCGAATTAAAATACAACTGGGCAGAAATAGCAAGCTACTAGCTAATTGATAACAGGCTAATGAACTAAAGAAAGTGAATAGCAATAAAATCCTCTGAAAATCTTAGAAACACTCAAAATTACAAAGACATCTCGATAGAAATAACTAGCTACTAGCTAATTATGAGCTGAGTAATGAACTGATGAAAGTGAAATAGCTATATGCCGACATCCTTCTCATGAGCTCAATAGCTAGCTAATAGCAACTATATAACTACTACTTCTAATTTTCAACAGCTTTTAGCTCACCAGAATATAGTTATACATGCATCTCTGAAATGAAATAACACAAAATTCAATAAGTTATAGGTTTTAATAAACGTAAACAATAGTTGACCCTAACTGTCCTAACAGTCAAAGGGATTCCTGAAAAGAAACACATTAACTCATATTTCAGTTCTGTGACTAAAGTTGATACTTTCTAGATGTAAAACTTTATTTTGCAATGTTTATGAATAAAAACAAAAAAAAAATTTTTTGTTGGTCTAAACCAAGGTTTTTTTATTTAGTTTAAACCTGCCAACCCTGCCTAGCTATGACTAAGGTAACCTATAGGGGTCCCCCAGGCTCACAGCTCCCCATAACATAGAATGAGCGAACCAAACTAACGTAACCCTATGGGCCATCCTACGACAGCTGAGAACCCAGATAGTATATATATATATATATGCAATGACAAAAATATAAACATAAACAAAGCTGGCACCAAGCATCGCGATGTGAGAGCCGCGACCTCTCAACAGTGCTAGAAATCGATGCTACACAACAGAGGCGTTCTGAGAACCAAAGCAGTGACGTCACGTGAGACCGACAAATTGATAGCTAAGTCTGTATTGCTCCACACAGGCGATCTGAAATATTCATAGATTGAGGGCCAGTTCGATTTTCCGACACTGATCGAGATCATCTAATGCAAATTAATTCCAACTTCAATAGTGAACGTTGGACAGGTGTTAATCGCAACGGATTCGTTTTGAAACGGTTGAAAATTCAATTCTATATAAGAAAAAAGCATTATATTTTCAGTCATGTTAAAAATGATCGGTTTGCCATGGCGCATGTAAATTCACCATATAACAGTTCGAACACTACGGATTCAAGATCTAGACAAGTGAAAACTAACCCGATTAGTCTGTCGTAGCCGAAGCAAACGAAAAAGATTCTGTGAAAAACGTCAAGTGTCCTATACAGAACAATTGTACTCCCAAGAGAAAATGAATTTTCGATAACCATTTCGGGGTTAGTAATGCATTCTTATAGCCAAATGGTGGGATGTCATAGAATAACATAAGGAGCACATTTTCGAAGACATGTGGGCTGTCGGGGACCTACATACAGTGCGGTAGGTACTTCAAATCATACATACGGTACTAGTTCTATAAAGAATATAAAGAAAGAACTTAAAAGATGATGATGGACTGTTAGAGATAATTTTATTATGATGAACTGAATGTAGATACCTTGTTGAGTAAAGAGATATCGCTGATGTATAATTGTACTAGAAAACACCGCAATTAAATCCCAGTGGTGGTCTGAACGGTAGGGCCTTGTCAAATTCCACAATCACGGACCACACAGCAATTCATTCTAGTGTGTATCTGTAAAATCTCATCTAACATCATACCTACTAATAAGAAGAGAATCCATTTTTTCACCTTCTATCCAACGTAAAATTTTGTCCTCGAATAGATTCAGTCCAGCTACCATAACAACTAGGTCTGTTTTCGCAACCTGTGCACTGTGTAACACGCAGCTCCCCTGTCGATTTTAGGAACATAGTAATGTATTTTTTTTTTACTCACAGCAGTGCCACTAGAGCAGGTTGTTGTGTCCAGACTATCAGCAAGTTTTCCACACCACTAGATAACATTTTCGTTTGACCGTCAAAATAATTTTGCTACATCTTACATTGTCACTAGGACAAGGATCATGAGACTTCCAAATAAATTTACCTAATTGAGATTTACCAGTTACCAGAGTGGACAAATTGTTAACTACCAGAACCTAGAGTTAACATCGTAATAGGCAGTGCTCCGAGTCAACAAATTCATAATTATCAGCACTCTGACAAATTCATCTTTACAATTGCAACAGAGTTAACAAATTCATAATTAGGTACCACTACCTAAAGCTACCACGCAGATAATTACCAGTACCTAAAGCTAATGAATTCAAAAATACTAGCAACCCTGAGTCACCCAATTTATCATTACTTATAGGCCTACTTATTGTTTAGCAATTCACACATACCAGTACCCAGATATTCTGAATTCATAAATAATATTATCCTGGCTATACGATCATAACTCCTGGTACTCCGACTCAACAAGCGGCATACCCATCATAATTAATAGCACCAAGCGATCGGGTACCATAGCAAGAAACGGTACAATATCGATACCTCCAGTTGAGAAAACGTTTACAGCAGTATTTAGTAAGTCTAGGAGACTTTCATATTTTTTTTTAAGACTGCAATTCGGAGAATATAGAAGCCTTGGCGTGACTAGAATAGGATTCAAATGAATGTGGAGAAGGTAAAGCTTTAGATAATAAGAAATACAAGCGTCTGTGTCTTCCCTGCAGCTGAACACCGAAGAATGGTTAATGTAGATGAAAGATTAATTAACTCCTTCCTAGTATGCAAACCGAATATGCATACCGGTACTTGTGTTGTTACAATAAAAAAGGTGAATTTTCCACGAGATAGGTACTTCGTGAATTATTCTATAAAAACTTCAGAATACCCACGAGATGGCTCTTGTAATCGTACGTCTAGTAACGGTGCCTGCTGCACATATTACTTCGTAAAGATCACGATACAAAAATTTATTATTGTATAAATAAACATGAAATAGAACTCGACAGGCAACTTTAAAAAATTTTCTGTCAAAGAAATGTCGTATTCAATTGGCTCACTTTGATCGAGATATTCTAATCCCATTAGCTTCAACTTATTCGGAACTTCAATTGTGAGCGATTACTTCGCATCTAAAAACGGAGCACGCAGCGCGTTTATGACAAAACAATCCCATTTGAGTTGGCCGAAAGTTCTACAATCGTCAGATTGAGCTCGAGGCCGGAGCGAGTCGCGTATCCAATACTAAGAATTTAAAAGTCAAAGAAGGTAGAGCAAATAGAATTAGATGATCTCTTTCAAAGCGGGTAACTCGTAGACACTTAAGATGAAACCAAGTTTGTATTTAGTGCGTATTTTCCTGTGGCATTTTCGGGTGAAAATTTTTTCCTTAGATTCCTTTGCCTGTGCAGTCACTAGCTATATTTAATATGGGAATTATCTGCGAGTTGCATGTTCCTGCGACAGTGACTCACGAGGCTCATCGACCGGCTGGCTTAACGTGGCGCAACACCGGGCCAGGCGTAGGTATGCTGCTCACAAGCTGGCTTAACGTGGCGCAACACCGGGCCAGGCGTAGGTATGCTGCTAACAAGCTGGCTTAACGTGGCGCAACACCGGGCCAGGCGTAGGTATGCTGCTCACAAGCTGGCTTAACGTGGCGCAACACCGGGCCAGGCGTAGGTATGCTGCTCAAGAGCTGACTTTAACACGGTGCAACACCGGGGAACTAACCACCGCAAGCAGCAAAGAGTCTAGTGTATTAAACTTAGAGATGATCCCGCGACTAAAACTGCTAAATACAAAACCTATTGAAAATGGGACCTCGGAACCCAAGTGGATTGCTTTTCTTTACCCGACTCCTGATAAGGGGCAGGAGTCATGGGACAATCTTTGGCACTACTTACTCAGAAACCTAACGTTAGGCTGCGTAGATACAACCATGTGTCGACCAAGAGATCTACTAAAATACTACCCATCACGTCAGCTGATTTAACAAGCGTCAGAGTAAAACTTGAGATACCGACTCAAATTTGGAATGTATCAGAACTGAGGTACCCGTAAGGCTAAGATATACTGTTCAAACTGACACAGTTCCGCATTCAGGACGCTAAGTACGACGGAGTAGCATGGGAACCCCAGGATTGTCTGGTAAACTCGTCTCAATAATGCACATACTTATATTTCTTTCAATGATGTCTGTCAGATCTTAGACAGAAGTCATGTAATACGTTTCCTGGATTCCATTTTTTCCCACTAACTGAACCTCAGAGAAACGATCGGTCCGATTAACTGCGACTGAGGAGTTAGCATTGCAGTACGGAACTATATATAGGTACCTGGGCAGAAAATAGATAAGTTGTAAGCTGCACGCTTTTCCAGTGTTAATAATTTTCGAAAGGAACAGTGGAACAATGTAAGACATCTTGTGTCACCATTGTCAAAGTGCTAATTTGGTTAGTAGCTATGGGCAATCTACGAGTCAAGTTAGGCTTGATAAGAGTACATTATGCTAGCCCAGGTTAGGCTACGTTAGGCCAAGCTTGGTGATATTCGATAAGGCTAGGGTGCGCTGCTTTGGGTTAGGGCGTATGGGCTGATATAGAAATAGAATTAGACTTAGCAGGCGACGTTAGCTGCGCAGATCCAATGAGAAAAGGCACTAATTATCTAGGGGGTTAGGAGTTATCTTTCAGGCTCACATCAAGTTTTTACCGAAAGCTTCGTCAAAGAACTAAACGCGAAAATGAAAACGTCTCATAACCCCGATATTAAACAAGTTTTAATCGGGCATAATGAATTTTTCTCTCAGTAGGTACATGCAAAATCTAAATTACAGATAGGAAACCAGAATAAATTGCACTGCATCTAATATAAAAAAACACGGGATTCATGGCATAAATTGGCACACCATGAAACGAGAGCAAAGCAATCACTAGCAAACAATACTAGGACGCTTCATGACCCAGTCGGAAATTATGGTTGTGATTATAGTAGAACTATGAATATGGTCGAGACTTTGGTTGTTTATTATAGATATATCCTCCATATTCAACCATTTATGGGGTACAGTATGGTAGAGATATGTCACAACCTTCGACCATAATATCAACCATAATTCCCAACCGTAAATACAAATTACAACTATAAAGGTTTTAGCTGCACAACCATGATCTACCATAATGAACCGTAAAAAAACCATTCACAACCAAAATCGACTGTGTTCAGCGAATAATACAACTATATTCTACCAAG
>LQNS02278070.1:31042015-31053594 GCA_001587735.2 Parhyale hawaiensis
AGCCAGCGGGGGTTTTCCTGAAGGGCTAACTTACTGCCGTCATTTATCGCACACGTGCACCAGTCATTTAATAACCCAATATGCCGTCATTTACAATGACGGCTCGGGACACTAGTTTAATATTTATTTTGCAATGTTTAGGAATAAAAACAAAAAAAAAATTTTGTTGGTTTAAAGTTTAAACCAACAAAATTTTTTTTTTGTTTTTATTCCTTGGTTTAAACTTTAAACCAAGGTTTTTTATTTAGTTTAAACCTGCCAACCCTGCCTAGCTATGACTAAGGTAACCTATAGGGGTCCTCCTGGCTCACAGCTCCCCATAACATAGAATGAGCGAACCAAACTAACGTAACCCTTTGGGCCACCCTACGACCACTGAGAACCCAGATAGTACATAGCTATATAATATGCAATGACAAAAATATAAACATAAACAGAGCAGGCACCAAGCATCGCGATGTGAGAGCCGCGACCTCTCAACAGTGCTAGAAATCGATGCTACACAACAGAGGCGTTCTGAGAACCAAAGCAGTGACGTCACGTGAGACCGAGAAATTGATAGCTAAGTCTGTATTGCTCCACACAGGCGATCTGAAATATTCATAGATTAAGGGCCAGTTCTATTTTTCCACACTGATCGAGATCATCTAATGCAAATTAATTTCAACTTCAATAGTGAACGTTGGATAGGTGTTAATCGCAACGAATTCGTTTTGAAACGGTTGAAAATTCAATTCTGTATAAGAAAAAAGCATTAGATTTTCAGTCATGTTAAAAATGATCGGTTTGCCATGGCGCATGTAAATTCACCATATAACAGTTCGAACACTACGGATTCAAGATCTAGACAAGTGAAAGCTAACCAGATTAGTTTGTCGTAGCCGAAGCCAACGAAAAAGATACTGTGAAAAACGTCAAGTGTCCTATACAGAACAATTGTACTCCTAAGAGAAAATGAATTTTCGATAACCGTTTCGGGGTTAGTAATGCATTCTTTTAGCCAAATGGTGGGATGTTATAGAATAACATAAGGAGCACATTTTCAAAGACATGTGGGCTGTCGGGGACCTACATACAGTGCGGTAGGTACTTCAAATCATACATACGGTACTAGTTCTATAAAGAATATAAAGAAAGAACTTAAAAAATGTTGATGGACTGTTAGAGATAATTTTATTATGATGAACTGAATGTAGATACCTTGTTGAGTAAAGAGATATCGCTGATGTATAATTGTACTAGAAAACACCGCCATTAAATCCCAGTGGTGGCCTGAACGGTAGGGCCTTGCCAAATTCCACAATCACGGACCACACAGCTATTCATTGTAGTGTGTATTTGTAAAATCTCATATAATATTATACTAATAAGAAGAGAATCCATTTTTTACCTTCTATCCAACCTAGAATTTTGTCCTCTAATAGATTCAGTCCAGCTACCATAACACCTGGATCTGTTTTCGCAACCTGTGCACTGTGTAACACGCAGCTCCCCTGTCGATATTAGGAACATAGTAATGTAATTTACTCACAGCAGTGCCACTAGAGCAGGTTGTTGTGTCCAGACTATCAGCAAGTTTTCCACACCACTCGATAACATTTTCGTTTGACCGTCAAAATAATTTTGCTACATCTTACATTGTCACTAGGACATACGGATCATGAGACTTCCAAATAAATTTACCTAATTGAGATTTACCAGTAACCAGAGTAGAGAAATTGTTAACTACCAGAACCTAGAGTTAACATCGTAATTGGCAGTGCTCCGAGTCAACAAATTCATAATTATCAGCACCCTGACAAATTCATAATTACCATTGCAATAGAGTTAACAAATTCATAATTAGGTACCACTACCTAAAGCTACCACGCAGATAATTACCAGTACCTAAAGCTAATGAACTAAAAAATACTAACAGCCCTGAGTCACCCAATTCATCATTACTTATAGGCCTACCTATTGTTTAGCAATTCACACATACCAGTACCCAGATATTCTGAATTCATAAATAATATTATCCTGGCTATACGATCATAACTCCTGGTACTCCGACTCAACAAGCAGCATACCCATCACAAATAATAGCACCAAGTGATCGGGTACCATAGCAAGAAACGGTACAATATCGATACCTCCAGTTGAGAAAACGTTTACACCAGTATTTAGTAAGTCTAGGAGACTTTCATATTTTTTTAAGACTGCAATTCGGAGAATATTGACGTTTACAGCAGCATTTAGTAAGTCTAGGAGACTTTCATACTTTTTTAAGACTGCAATTCGGAGAACATTGACGTCTTGACGTGACTAGAATAGGATTCAAATGAATGTGGAGAAGGTAAAGCTTTAGATAATAAGAAATACAAGCGTCTGTGTCTTCCCTGCAGCTGAACACCGAAGACTGGTTATTGTAGATGAATGATGAATTAACTTCCTTCCTAGCACGCAAATCGAATATGCATACTTGTGTTGCTACAATTAAAAAAAAGGTGAATTTTCCACGAGATAGGTACTTCGTGAATTATTCTATAAAAACTTCAGAATACCCACGAGATGGCTCTTGTAATTGTACGTCTAGTAACGGAGCCTGCTGCACATCTTACTTCGTAAACATCACGACACAAAAATTTATTACTGTATAAATAAACATGAAATCGAACTTGGCAGGCAACTTTAAAAAATTTCTGTCAAAGATATATCGTATTCAATTGGCCTACTTTGATCGAGATATTCTAATCCCATTAGCTTCAATTTCAACTTCAATTGTGAGCGATTACTTGGCCGCTAAAAACGGAGTATGCAGCGCGTTTATGACAAAACAATCCCATTTGAGTTGGCCCAAAGTTCTACAGTCGTGAGATTGACCTCGAGGCCTGAGCTAGGCGTGAATCCAATACTCAGCATTTATAGTCAAAAAAGGTAGAGCAAAAGAATTAGATTATCTCTTTCAAAGCGGGTAACTCGTATACACATAAGATGAAACCAAGTTTGTATTTAGTGCGTATTTTCCCGTGGCATTTTCGGATGAAAATTTTTTCGTTAAATCCCTTTGCCTCTGCAGTCATTAGCTATATTTAATATGGGAATTTTCTGCGAGTTGCATGTTCCCACGACAGTGACTCGTGAGGCGTACCGCTCATCGACCGGCTGGCTTAACGTGGCGCAACACCGGGCCAAGCGTACGTCTGCTGCTCACAAGCTGGCTTAACGTTGTGCAACACCGGGGAACTAACCACCGCAAGCAGTAAGGAGCCCAGTTTATTAAACTCACTCAGAGATGATACCGTGACTAAAACTACTAAACACAAAACCTATTGACAATGGGACGTCGCAACCTAAGCGGATTGCTTTTCTTTACCCGACTCCTGATAAGGGGGTAGGGGTCATAGGATACGCCTAATCTTTAGCACTACTTACTCAGAGACCGAACGTTAGACTGCGTAAACACAACCATGTGTCGACCAAGAGACCTACTAAAATACTACCCATCACGTCAGTAGATTTAACAAGCGTCAGAGTAAAACCTGAGATATCGACTCAAATTTGGAATGCATCAGAACTGAGGAAGCTGCAAAGCTAAGCTACGGCATAGTGTTCAAACGGGCACACCTCCGCATTCAGGGCGCTAAGTACGACGGAGCAACATGGGAACCCCAGAATTGTCTGGTAAACTCGTCTCAATAATGCACATACTTATATTTCTTTCAATGATGTCTGTCAGATCTTTGACAGAAGTCTTGCAATACGTTTCCTGGGTTCCATTTTTTTTTCACTAACTGAACCTCAGAGAAACGAACGGTCCGATTAACTGCGAGTGAGGAGTTAGCATTGCAGTAGGAAACTATAAATAGGTACTTTGGCAGAAAATAGATGTGTTATAAGCCGCACGCTTTTAGAGTGTTGATAATTTTCGAAGGGAACGGTGGAACAATGTAAGACGTCTTGTGTCACCAATGTCAAACTGCTAATTTGGTTGGTAGCTTTGGGCAATCTACGAGTCAAGTTAGGTTTGATTAGAGTACATTATGCTAGCCAAGGTTAGTATACGTTCAGCCACGATTGGTTAGATTCGATAAGGCTAGGGTGGGCTGCTTTGGGTTAGGGCGTATGGGCTGATATAGAAATAGAATTAGACTTGAGAGGCGACGTTAGCTGCGCAGATCCAATGAGAAAAAAGAACCAATTGTCTACAGTGTTAGGAGTTATCTTTCAGGCTCACATCAAGTTATTACCGAAAGCTTGGTCAAAGAACTAAACGCGAAAATTAAAACGTCTCATAACCCCGATAATAAACAAGTTATAATCAGGCATAATGTATTTTTCTCTCAGTAGGTACGTACAAAATCTAAATTACAGATAGGAAACCAGAATAAATTGTAGTGCATCTAATATAAAAAAAAACAAGGGATTCATGGAATAGATCGGCACAACATGGAACGAGAGCAAAATAATCACTAGTAAACAATACAAGGACGCTTCAGGGGTATGGCCATCACCCGCGATGGGGGCGGGGCTGAAAGTGCTGAGTCGGCAATTTTGGCATTTTTCACACACATCTAGGTCAACCAACTGATTGCCTGCAAAAAATTGTACTCATAGCTCAATTCCTTTCGGCAGTTTCTGTATGGAAAGACGTAGATACAAATATATACGCAAACAAATATGGACACATACACGACGGAAACACGGTCACCTCCCTCACTTCATGCGCGGGGGATAAGAAGCCCTTATCCAAGGTTGCCGAGTGGGGGATGGTCGGAGGCCTTACTCTGTCCCTGGGACCACCCAGTGTCCAGCTCGAATTCCTTGCACGGAAAAATCCTCTACGGCTTCTTACAAATTCGACTCGAACTCTCTCACAAAACAGGATATTGGAGACTCTGTCTCAACACGTATTCGACTGCGGTTCCTTACTTCCAAAAATGTCCAAATGTCCAGGTTCAAATCTGGTACACCACCGTAACCCCAGAGCGCCTGAATTAAGCATCATTGTTCGTTAGAAAAACACTATACGTATGTATCGTCCAGGCCAACAGCTCCTAGAGGGCTGAATAGCACAGTTCATTGACAGAAGATAGTTGTATCAGATTTGAGTGTTAGCAACAAACCCTTGAAGTGTTCAGAATAGTGACGTCACAATTGCGTCACGCCATTGTTGCAGCGAGGAATTTTTGGTATTTCCTCAATGACGAGGCGCAGTTGTGACGTCACATTTCTGAACGTTTCAAGGGTTTGATGCAAACACTAAAATCTGCATGACAAGACATAACTTCTATAGTAAGTGAACTGGGTCGAATACCCCCCAGGTTTCGGTTCCTCTCTGAGACTGGGCCTGTTGGTGCGACAATAGCCAGCACTCTAAAGGAATCTGTGTAGAGTAGGTAGGCTTTAATGGGTCATGGATAATTTAATTTTTGCCATTCCAGAGCAAATAATTTTTGGAAAGAGCTTATTACCATGTGCCGATAATGGTCGAGGTAGTTGTGCTCACCAGCAGACCATGAATTTTAGGTCTATGATACATCATAATTTAAGTTTGTAGAGAAACAAAAGAGTTAAACTACCACTGTATGATTTCAGATAAACTAATTGTGGGGATTAATCTGTGCTTGAGTGCCCACACCGGAATTCTACGTACTAGTAGCAAAACAGCAAAAATTCATCATACTATAACACTTTCAGTACAAACGTACATAGACATGTCTGAAGTATATAAATATGCTAAGAAGACGAAAAACTTTCTTCGTTTATATGATTATTGCGGGTTATTTACAGCGAATTATGAAAGTATTAACATTGGTTACATTGAATTTACGTCATTTATATGTACCTATGTAGCTGTAGCTAAGGCAATAGAGCGCTAACAAAGTAACAATGATGAGGTCCTAGAAAAAGTTGAATTATCAGGCGATAAAACTCCACCAATTTTTCGTCACTACACCACAAATTACAGCATAAATGAAAGGCAAGCAAGCTCAGTTTGCAGACCACCCCTGTGTCCGTGCTAGCAGACACTGACTTTAAACACGCAGATATCACTGACTGCAGTAGCTATAACAAATGCACCGCACCACCACAATAAGGCTACTAACTCTCCCGACAGTTACATACACTGCCGCAGCAAACTGTGCCATAAGCTAAGAACGGATGCAGGCTCACGAGTTCACAAATCTCAGAAACAAAGCACAGCAAAGACCAAATAAGAAAACTTTCTCGATAATTTTCTTCAACTGCAGTCGCAACAGAGACGTGGCAACGAAATGCACAAGCTCAAGAGTACAGCAACAAGTATGGACACCGATAGAGTGAGGCGCTCCTTGATCATGTGATAGACTCCAAGATAAGAGATAGTGAGAAGTGAAATGTCAGCTGTGATCACAGACGGACGGCTACACAGCCACAGTGCACCTCACAGCGGCCCCTTTCGAACAATGCTATTGCTACGCCCAACCGACCTATAGTATAGTTACTACTGTACTTCACAAAGTCACTCCGGCTGCGCCTCTCTACAAAGACTCTCTCCAATATGATAGGAATACGGAATACGATAAGGGAAAGAACCAATACAGTATAGAAAATCAGTACCGTACAACCAGAGTAAGAAAGGGTTGACACGATGTCACAGCTATATAGCTACGCTCCCTATTTGGACGGTACCTGCGACTCCTACGCTCGTGTAAGAAAAACATCACTAGTAACCATGTGTGGTGACTTACCCGATAGCGGGATGACAGTGATAGTTTTAAGGGAAATGATAGTCCGTAGGCTAAGTGGGCTCACCTTGCACCCCCCTTCCCTAGAACTGACAAAACCACATGTAAATGGTAGTATGTGACCTATATTTTCCCTTTTTTCATGTTACCGTCGAAAATTTAGGGATGCAATACTATTTCTATGGCTTTGAAGTTGGATGTGTACCCCAATATTGCAACAGCTTTTTGGGGGAGGTGGAGGAAACGTAGATTAACATAACTCTGGACTGGATGGTCATAGGAATGCGAATGACCCCTCAAAATGTTCGTCTTGAACCACTCTATAAGTTGAAATGACATTTGTGCGAATTATATTGATAATTAGGTCAACAGAGGTCAAAAGGTCACCGATTTTTGTGAAAATTCAGAATTTGATATTTGAGTGTATAAATGCTCCCGGAAGCTCTGAAATTGGGAATAATTCAACTAGAAGCCTACAGTAAGTATCAAAGACATCCCTTTGCATATTTAGTCCGCTAATATGCAATTATTTGCCAAACTGCTGAGTTTGGAAAACTGGAAAACGAAAAAAGTCAAAATTTTAAAGCAGACAGAAAATCCTGAATTCTGTAGCGGTCAAGTTATAAATGCCTATGAGCAACATATACCACAATAATTCATCAACAATGATAAGATTGAGGCTCAAATAACAATTTTAAACTATTAGACCCTTGATATACCTCATATTATTCAAATTAGCTTCATAATATAGGTTTAAAAATAGTAAAGTCTCATACCTGGCCACCCAGCAAATTCAGTGATCCGACGACCAATGTCCGGATATGAATGAGTCATTCACCGAATAAAACATTCTTCAGGCCATTCTAAGGAAACTCAGAAGTGACATCTATTGCCACTAATATAAATTACACAAGATCAAAAGCTCAGCATTAACATGAAGATTGGCGAGTCAAATGGCAGTCGTGTTATTTTCACATTTCCTAGCTACTTGATATTTGACAGTTCATTCAATAAAACGGTAGGCTTAGATGTATACAGTTGTCTGTCCACTCAGTGTTTTATTGTGTCGACTGGTTTCGTTTTCTCCAGAGTTCCAGATGCAGTTTATAAACTCATTGATTGAACTGAATATTGGTCAGGGTCCTGGCGGCGAGCACATTGTGCTAAGCTCCGGACTGTGATTTAGCGACGATGAGAATTTTCATACCTCGATTCGTTAATTAATTTATTACATTGTAAAGTAACTTTGGCAATTTTTTGTATATGTTACGGCCTTTTTTGGAAGTGTTTGCATGGGTACCTAGCTACTCGCTCAGTGCATCACAAAACAGCCCTAAAAGAATTCTGCACAGCCCCATCCATACATATGAGCTAGAACCGTAGATTACAGCCTGGGGGTAAAAAAAAATTGTTGGGGCACACTAAAATGAACAGTAACCGTGACGAACTAACGATATAATTCCAAGCGAGTGCTCACATCACCATGGCAGAGTAGGTAATGAACCGTGGCGAAATAACGATATACTTTAGTACTAAATGAGTACTCACATGACCATGGCAGAGTAGGCGACGAACCGTGACGAAGTAACGTTATACAGTACTCTAATTCAGAGTACTCACACGCCCATGGCAGAGTTAGCGATCGACGAACCGTGACGAAATAACGATATACTCTAATTCTGAGTACTCTACTCACATGACCATGGCAGAGTAGGCGACGAGCTGTGATAAAGTAACGATACACTCTAATACTACATGAGTACTCACATGACCATGGCAGAGTAGGCGACGAGTTGTGATAAAGTAACGATACACTCTAATACTACATGAGTACTCACATGACCATGGCAGAGTTGCGCATGATGCGACCGCAGGGGCCGAACTGCTGGATGGGTGAGGGAGCATTGAGGGATCTCGTGCGCCTGCGGAAGAAAATAAAATTACTTCGTATAAAATCAATTTTGTTGTGAGATACCTACGTCATTTCAAACCCCTATGAGATCAACCCGAGAATTTTTGAACAGTAACTTATGTCTGGGAAATAAACCGAGATAGCCATCTCGTCTGAGGCCTAGTGTTAAGGTTTAGAAGTATCTACCTACATAAGAACACACGATATTTAACCATATTCCTTTCCAAAAGTCCGGTCGATTTGACCGGGGAGGTGACATGATTTCGCACTGCATTTGAAAAGCTGTTCATAATTTATTTCTGTGCCAGCTTATTCTTCATTCGTCTGGGTATTTTATTTAACTTCATTTCGTCAGATCGCTACGCATATATTTAACACTTGAATGTTCAACAACGCTGCTTCTATCTATAAAAGGTACCGTACAAAGATTACGACTGATACAAGTTGAGCGAGACCATGCGGAATAACCTTGTACAGAAATGTTAAAGGCGTTGTTTTCAACGATACTTTTTGAAAGACAAACTATGGTATTCGTCATATTGATGCTATCGTAGGTTTGGCAGCTATTGACTGCATGTGTCGGCTGAAGTTAGGGATGATTCAATCATGATTGTATAATAAAGGGCGCGATTTGAGTTTAAAAAACTTATTTCCGAACTGAAACGAATAAAAAAAAATTCTGAAAAGGTTAGCATAACATGATTAACATCATACTCAGGTGCAACCCTTGATCGCCTACAAGAACCATTTCCTTCAGTTTCAATAAAGTTACCTATAACTATAAGAAAAATTGACTTTAAAGGTGGTTGTCAAAAAAGGTTACGTCTTCCGAGAAACTACTTAGTGTTACAAAAGAGAAAATGGATGTAAAACCTAGCATACCCAGCAGAGAGAGACAAACACGCGCAGAAATTACCGCGTAAGGAAACAGCAAGTCGGGAGAGAAGAAAAAATCAAAACAACTTTCAGTTTGTCATGCGTAGTAGGCAAAAGAAGGAAAAGAAAGCAGAGAAGAAAGCTTTCTTACGGCCAAAGTTAGCCTCAGTAGAAATACAACCTCTACAACGGTACCTACAGTAGTTCAACATTACTGCTCTATATATAGCGATGGTTCATTGGACATAGCTACTAAGCACAATGCATATTGCTCTAGATATTACAAACTGGTGATAGCCGATACCCTAAGTAACATTACGATGAAAAAGTCCTGCATGAAACAGGCCGCTGCATAAGTTTACACAGGCAAACAAGCTGCTTCTGCAGCACCGCACGCCCTCCCACAACAACCGACCGACGAAGAGACACAGAGTCAAAACCCCGAACAGATAAGCCTACTCGCGGACACAATCAAGGCAGAGGCTGTTAGTTATACATTCGCGTTTTTGCGTCGTTACAGCGGACAAGTAGCATAGTATCCTTACACACTAGACAGCATTAGGACCCACGGCCTATTGTTGGCTTACTCAAATTCTGGTACAGGAATCAAGAGTGCTGTGTACGCTGGGAGAAGTCATTCTCTGAGAGCTTCCGTACCTATAATAGAATTCTACAGGGTGGGCTTCTCTCACCGTCGCTTTTCAACATATTGATAGACGACATTCATAACAGGCTTAATGGCAGTGGAGTTGGGTGTTTCAGGGGCAGGCACTCCATTAATGCAATCAGTTACGCTGATGATATGGTGCTTCTTGCTCCACATCACAGTTCTCTCCAAAAGCTAGTTTCCATATGTGATGATGAAGCTCAGAAGCTTGATAGTGTGTACAACACTTATTGAATAAGACTGTGTGCATGCTGCTTGAATCTCGACGCAGTAAGCAGTGCAGGATTAGGCATACATTACTAAGCGGTGTGAAGTTAGCCTATGTCCACAGCTTTGTGCATCAGGGCCATCTCATCGATGAAAAACTTGATGATTGCGCAGACATTGGACGACAGGTTAGACGCCTAAATGCTACAGGCAATCGGATATTACGGCAGCTTAATAAATGCTCCCTGAATATCAAGATTCAGCTGTTTAAAACTTATTGCTATCCAATATATGGCAGCTCACTTTGAGCCAAATTCAAAAGACAGGCCATCAGTACGTTGCATGTTGCGTACAATGACATATTTCGACGGTTGGTGGGTGTGCCCATATACACAGGAGCTAGTGACGTGTTTGCGTCGTATGACGTAGCGTGTCTGAATATTATTGCTCGTAAATGTGCACAAGGCCTGCAGATGAGAGTAGAAGAGTCTGATAACTCAATGCTCCAAGGGATATGCTCTAATCCAAGTTATCAGAGTTCGGCGATTGAGCAGCGGTTGGGTTAAGATAGTGTATGTAGGCAACGACCTCCATGATCGGAACGACCTATAGCTGATGTGCCTCTTGTGGGTCACAGGGGGTGGGCTCTGGGCAGTGTTTGATTGACCATAACAGCCTGTGGTTATCGCGTGCCAGCCGGCGAGATGCATGCAGCTTGCATCGTTTACGGAAGTTCCCAGAGTTTCAGCAAAGAAAGTGGTATTACCTTTCACCAGTAAGTGTTATCAACGCTATCAGTTGTGGATTTTAGCTTTTTTTTCTAAAAATATAATAAAAAATTAATTGATAAGCGAAATACCTATGGAGAATTCCTTTTGTTAATTAAAATGTACTCGGTTCGATTGAAAATAAATTGCTTTAGAATACCTTCCTTCAGCAACGTTAGTTAAAAATTGTTGAATGAAACTAACTAACCTTTTCATAAATTTACAAACTAATCTGTCGGGGTAGTTGTACCGTATGCCTTTAGAAGAAATTCCAATACTAACGTGAACAAAATATTAACACCAACAGCAAGCAACTTCATCCCAATTGAACTTCGAGGCAGGAGCTGCGCAGATTTGGGTCGCCGACGGCAGAAGATCCGAACTTATGGCAGAAATGACTGCTCAGCCAAAAACACCCATGGGGCTGCGCAGGCCACCGC
>LQNS02278070.1:31055042-31066351 GCA_001587735.2 Parhyale hawaiensis
GGTTCAAGACGAACATTTTGAGGGGTCATTCGCTTTCCTATGACCACCCAGTCCAGAGTTATGTTGATCTACGTTTCCTCCACCTCCCCCAAAAAGCTGTAGCAATATTGGGGTACACATCCAACTTCAAAGCCATAGAAATAGTATTGCATCCCTAAATTTTCGATGGTAACATGAAAAAAGTGAAAATAAAGGTCACATACTACCATTTACATGTGGTTTCGTCAGTTCTAGGGAAGGGGGGTGGGTTGCAAGGTGAGCCCAACCAACCCACGGACTATAAAGGATTACTTGTGCGCTAATGACCCAGCTGTCATAGAGATGCATTCGACACTAAACACTACCTATGGAATAATTATAAGATACACATCAGTTGGAGCTGTGGCAATGGTACCAGCCCTATATACAAGCATTGGCAACGTGGTGACAACAGCAACAGTACATTAAGGGAATATAGTTAGTTATAGTTAGGAAGTTTAAGCCTCAGTTTCTGAGCAGAACGATATCACAGAGGAAAGAGCAAGGGACATATAGTATGCCAAGAGAAACGGGGAACCCATGCACGAAGGTGTTCCCACCAAACAGGATCAACGCGCATGGGAACAGCAAGTCGGGAAAGAAGAGGAAGAACAGAATAATGCATGAGCAAGTAGGAGTGTGAAATCGGGAAGGAAGCAAAGTGGGCACGAAAGAGAAACGTCCCGAAGGCCTAGCTAATGGCCGAGGTTACCTACACGGGCCCCTGGGGTTGCCTGGCCCCACAGCATAGGATGGACGAACCTAAACTAACGCAACCCTATGCCCTATGGTCCATCCTATGCCCCCTGAGGGGTATATTAAGGGAAGAAAGGTAAAGTAAGCTAACTATCTTGACTTAGAATGGCCGTTGACTGACTGACTGACTACAGTCAGCAAAGGAGGTAGGTACTCACAAGTCACAAGACAATTGAACACTTAAATGCAATACGAACGATGTTCATAGGCTATACGGGCATCAGATGAAATATACACCGGTTGTAATATTGTCAGTATATATAGCCTAAGGTAAGGTGTTATATTATGTAAATGCCATATTAAATTATGTATAGGTTATTGTTCTATCAAAGAAATTAATTTAGCTAGCAACCTTTTTTCAGGAATTACGTACCTTTTCATAATACTATATTCATTAATTAGCTATAGGTGCCGCATGAAGTCCAGTCACTGACTTACTAATAAGTGTAGATAGCGAAGGTTCGAGCTCAATACATATAAAAAACAAATAAATAAAAAATGTAATCGATATCTTCAGCCCGCTGCAGCGAAATAAAAGCGGTGGCAGTAGTGGCGACAGTTTTGCGTCTACCCTTTGTGTCCACAGTTCCAGCAGATGCCAGCAGCTGTCTGTCCGCTCAGTGTTTTATTGTGTCGACTGGTTTCGTTTTCTGCAGAGTTCCAGATGCAGTTTGTAAACTCATCGATTGAACTGAATATTGGTCAGGGTCCTGGCGGCGAGCTCATTGTGCCCAGCTCCGGACTGTGATTTAGCGACGATGAGATTTTTCATACCTCGATTCGTTAATTAATTTATTAGATTGTAAAGTTAGTTGGGCATTTTTTTTTGTATATGTTACGGCCTTTTTGGGAATAGGCCTTCTCGCATGGGTACCTAGCTACTCGCTCAGTGCTTCACAAAACAGCATGACCACTGCTACAGCCCTAAAAGAATTCAGCACCGCCCCATCCATATGAGCTAGAACCGTACATTAGAGCCTGGGGGTTGAAAAAAAATTTTGTTGGGGCCACACTAAAATGAGGTACAGTAACCGTGACGAACTAACGATATAGCTAATTACAAACGAGTGCTCACATGACAATGGCAGAGTAGGTAATGAACCGTGGCGAAATAACGATATACTTTAGTACTAAATGAGTACGTACTCACATGACCATGGCAGAGTAGGCGCCGAACCGTGACGAAGTAACGATATACTCTAATTCAGAGTACTCACATGACCATGGCAGAGGAGGCGACGAGCCGTGATAAAGTAATAATACACTCTAATACTAAACGAGTACTCACATGACCATGGCAGAGTTGCGCATGATGCGACCGCAGGGGCCGAACTGCTGGATGGGTGAGGGAGCATTGAGGGATCTCGTGCGCCTGCGGAAGAAAATTCAAATTACTTCATATAAAATCAATTTTGTTGTGAGATACGTCATTTCAAACCCCTATGAGATCAACCCGAGAATTTTGGTAAAGTAACTTATGTCTGGGAAATAAACCGATATAGCCATCTCGTCTGAGGCCTAGTGCTAAGGTTTATAGAAGTATCTACCTACATAAGAACGCACGATATTTAACCATATTCTTTCTCAAAAGTCCGGTCGATTTGACCGTTGAGGTGACATGATTTCACACTGCATTTGAAAAGCTCTTCATAATTTAGTTCTGCACCAGTTTATTCTTCATTCGTCTGGGTATTTTATTCAACTTCATTTTGTCAGATAGCTACGCATATATTTAACACTTGAATGTTCAACGCTGCTTCTATCTATAAAAGGTACCATACAAAGATTACGCCTGACACAAGTTGAACGTGATCATGCGGAATAGCCTTTGTACAGTAACGTTAAAGGCGTTGTTTTCAACGATACTTTTTGAAACATAAACGATGATATCCGTTATATTGATGCTATTGTAGGTTTGGCAGCTATTGACTGCCTGTGTCGGCTGAAGTTAGGGATGATTCAATCATGATTGTATAATAAAGGACGTGATTTGAGTTTAAAAAACTTATTTCCGAACTGAAACGAATAAAAAAATCCTGAAAAGGTTAGCATAAGATGATTAACATTATACTCAGGTGCAACCCTTGATCGCCTACAAGAACCATTTCCTTCAGTTTCAATAAAGTTATAACTATATGAAAAACGGACTTCAAACGTGGTTGCTAAAAAACGGTTACGTCTTCCGAGAAACTACTTAAGTGCTACAAAAGAAAAAATGGATGAAGCAACTAGCATGCTCAGCAGAGAGAGAGAGAGAGACAAACACGCGCAGAAATTACCGCGTAAGGAAACAGCAAGTCGGGAGAGAAGAAAAAATCAGAACTCCCAGTTAGTCATACGTAGTAGGCAAAAGAAGGAAAAGAAAGCAGAGAAAGAAAGCTTTCTTATGGCCAAAGTTAGCCTCAGTAGAAATACAACCTCTACAACGGTACCTACCGTAGTTCAATATTACTGCTCTATATATAGCGATGGTTCATTGGACATAGCTACTAAGCACAATACATATTGCACTACATATTACAAACTGGTGATAGCCTATCCCCTAAGTAACATTACAATAAAAAAAAGTCCTGCATAAAACAGGCCGCTGCATTAGTTTACACAGGCAAACAAGCTGCTTTTGCAGCACCGCAAGTCCTCCCACAACAACCGACCGACGAAGAGACACAAAGTCAAAACCCCAAAGAGACCACTCGCGGACACAATCAAGGCAGAGGATGTTAGCAATGCATTCGCGTTTTTGCGTTGTTACAGCGGACAAGTAGCGTAGTATGCTTACACACTAGACAGCATTAGGCCCCACGGCCTATTGTTGGCTTACTGAAATTCCGGTACAGGAATCAAGAGTGCTGTGTACGCTGGGGAAAGTCATTATCTGAGGACTTCTGTACTTCTAATTGAATCCGACAGGGTGGGCTTCTGTCACCGTTGCTTTACAACATATTTATTGATGACATTCATAATAGGCTTAATGGTAGTGGAGTTGGGTGTTTCATGGCCAGGCGCTGCATTAATGGAATCAGTTGCACTGATGATATGGTGCTTCTTGCTCCACATCACAGTTCTCTTCAAAAGTTAGTTTCCATAAGTGAAGATGAAGCTCAGAAGCTTGATATTGTGTACAACACGAATAAGACTGCGTGCATGTTGCTTGAACCTCGACGCGGCAAGCAGTACAGGATTAGGCATACAATACTAAGCGGAGTGAAGTTAGCCTATGTACACAGCTTTGTGTATCTGGGACATCTCATTGATGAAAAACTTGATGACTGCGCATACATTGGACGACAGTTTAGACGCCTAAATGCTACAGGCAATCAGATATTACGGCAGTTTAATAGCTGCTCCTTGAAGTCAAGATTCAGCAGTTTAAAACTTATTGCTATCCAATATATGGAACCTCACTTTGGGCCAAATTCCCCAGACAGGCCATCAGTAAGTTGCGTGTTGCGTACAATGACATATTCCGGCGGTTGGTGGGTGTGCCCAGATACACAGGAGCTAGTGATATGTTTGTGTCGTATGACGTAGAGTGTCTCAATATTCTTGCTCGTAAATGTACATATAGCCTGCAGATGAGAATAGAAAAGTCTGATAATTCAATGCCCCAAGGGATATGCTCTAATCCAAGTTATCAGAGTTCGGCGCTCAAGCAGCGGTGGGCTAGGCTATGTAGGCAATGACTTCCATGATCGGAATGACCTGTAGCTGGTGCGCCTATTACCTGCTTCTTCTCTAAGCTTCCAGTTCACTGCACGCAGACGTGAGTTGATTTATCTCTGTTTTCCTACTGTACTATTTCCTTTTCATTGCTCAAGGAACGGTAGGATTATATGTGAGCCTGTTGCTCTATTGGTGACTGAGATCTGGTTGTAATTTGTAAGATAACCATTGTTACAAGCACCTTGGCCAGGTTATGAAACGATGTGTCTCCATCACTCTCTAAACGGGTAATCTGGTAAATTCTCTGTACGAACGCAGCAATCAGTTCTTACTCTCTTGTCGATCAACTGCGCTCTTGTGTGAGAACGAGCTGCTCAATGCCATTCGTATATGCAGGTGTAGGCTGAGTGTATCTATTCTCATTGTGCGTGGCCACCAATATCTGTGACTGGGCCTAATCACTAAGCTGAACTTTGGCTACTTTGTTTGCACATGTAAGCGTATTTTGTGAACCCATGAACTGTGTTCTTAACAAAAATTCTTTATTTATTTATTACGGCTAACTGTTTGGCCTCAGCCTGGCAACCGCATGCTCTGACACCGTATAGGCATATATGTTGGATTCGGCAGGCAGCTCGGCCTCACAAAGACAACGGAGATGACCTTTGCATGTGGAGACAGAAATGCTGTCAAGTCACGATTGCAGGCGACCGACGGAGCGCGCCGGCAATACCAGTGTATAATAATGCGGGGGGATTTTCCCAACAAAGGCAGGACACAAATAGAATAAAATGTGATTATTAAAAATTATATAAACTGGACAGTTATTTAACAAACTGAGCAACACCCTAAAGTAAACAATCGCTTTTAAGTGACAGCTTCAGTGTAAAAGAACACATTTAATTTATAAATCCTGATAGAAAGCGCAGTCCACTGAGTAAGTCACACGATATGCGGCAACCCAGAAGAATATTCACGTAAAATATCAGCTATACTTATTTATTAGTCTTAGTACATTGAGATAATTGAAACATACACACACAGATCAAATTGCACGTAAACAGTAAATTGGGAAAAAAAGAACAAGAGCAGCACGCAACATATATACAAGCGCTCTCAATTTTTAAACTATTTACACTTTTCCAAACACGGGGGTTCCAATTTACAATCGTTTGCATGGGTCGTCACTCGTCAACCCTTTCAAGTAAATCACTATTACCACATAAGCTACAGAAAGAAAAGTTTCAGAGACCCTTCTTACTCCCTCTGATCGGAAATTGCTGGCGCACAGAACTTTTGAAGTTGGTCAGAAAAACTTGGGACACACACAAGTTTTAACTTCGATATGATATATGTTCGAGGGAAAATGCAGGTCAACTTGATCATATATTCCTAGCATTGCTGGAATGCCAAAATCTACCTACAGTATTTTTCCATTTCCGTGTATTGTTGCAACATATTCTATTGCTCCCCGTTTAAGCTTACAAGACTTGGAACTCTTTGTAGGGTTGCTCTTCGATCGTTCAGCATTGGCTAATTCTTGCTTTCTTGCCAAGTAAGCCTAGCCTATGCAAGCATTTCACACTAGCATCATTTTATTTCTATTTATTTAGTCACGGCCAGCAGTTTAAAGAAGCATTAAATATCACTCGGAAAAGAACTATAGGCATATGGTTATATTCACCAATGTTGTAATTCATCCACGAGGATCAGTTCTTAGTTCAGCACACTTTAAACTACTGTGTGTTGTACTAACCATAAAAGTTGAAAAACTGTTTACCGAACATTTTCTGAATGTGTACCAATTATTGCCGACCAGAGGAAGTAACTATTCGCCAAGAAAATATGGCAACCTTATAAAGATACAAAAATATTTTGGCATTTATTGATACATTTTCGGTTTCCCAGCGAAACTACTTCGCGGGGCCTCTAGCGAAGAGCGAAATACGAAATTGATAACAACTTCTATAGATACTCACCAGAAGAGAAACACGAAAGCAAAAACAGAGAAGAGCAAGAAATGAAAGAGCTTTCAACATTGAGAAAGGGTTGAAGAATCGGAGACGAACGTTTCTGGGGAAACTCGATTGTTCCAAGAGTCCGAATCAGAATCTGTGGAAGTTGGAAAAATTGGAATCGGAAAATTTGGAGTAAAAGAAGTCGGACACTGGCTGGACCCAGGAGCCGGACTTGCCCACCCGAATCCGTAAGCGTACCATGCTTTCCTGAGCAAAGATAGAAGAGCCTACCTCGGCCAAGGCAAAAATGTGGACTTGATCAAATCACATTTTGCAAGAGCAGTTGATACAGTTGACCTCGAAATGCTATTACTCAAACTCTCCAACATAGGAATCCGAGGGAAATGTCTTCGGTGGAACGAAGCAATCCTGATAAACCTAACCCTAACTGTAATTAAAAATAATAAAGCGTCCAAACGACAAAACGATAACCGGTGCTCAGTGGAGTCCCACAAGGTAGCTACTGTATTTGGTCCAATATTCTTCCTGGTCATGATAAATAATAGGGGGCACCGATGCAAGTTTGCCGTGACACTTCGTTTGAGGACGACACACGAATATTAACAGCGGTACAGTCAGTGGCAGACGTACGGACTAATGCAGATAGATTTAAGTAACATTTTTTCGATAGTCATTGGAACACATGACTTTCACCGAAACAAAATTCGAACTGTTAAGATGCCGAAAAACTCTTCCCTTATTGAATCGACATCCTACTCAACGAGAGATGGGTGCGAAATCGGAAAAAAAATTTCAAGAGACAAAATAATGCGACTTTTGAGGATCATGTGGCTCGAGTTGTTCCGATAGAAAAGAAATGGAGCGAATGGGTGCTTTGAACTTTCTCGTCACGAGAAGCAGACACAATACTCACCTTAAGGAAACAACTGGCATTACCGAGGATAGAATACAGATCACCTCTGTGGATAAAGAGCAAACGAAAAGACCTAGAGCGCTACGTGGCTATTCAGAGATCAGTCACTGCTAAAACTCGAGGCATACACAACAAACTATAACAAAAAGACACGCACACCTTCAATGGAACCCAACTAAACGGTGATTCGAGCGCTTCACGATCATATAGATATGTTGGGAAAATGCTACAAAGAATAACTATTAACGAAAATGAGTGGACACTTGCTGTATTGGTCAGAATTCCCAATGGTAGCGATGCAATAGCCACTAATTATTCTAACAGCTTCACTGTCCGCGGTGCGAGGTTGTTCAACAAAAATACCGCGTCACATTAGTAACGCCACCGGTACTGAAGCTGTGAAACTTGAAAACTTACTGGAGGCATACTTACTACAAGTGCCGGACAAACCAGCTGTAAGCGGCTACGTACACTGCGAGGATAACTCGCTACTAGCCTATCCGTTTGTCACCAAACGCAGCATCACCGCTGCACAAGATGGGCGGTGTGAGTAACACAACCTAGACCTCGTCTGAAAAATCATCAACAAGGTAAGGTGAGCGTGCAGCACTAAACCAGCACTTATGTGTGAGAATGCAAGAAAGCGAAGCGAGCACGAGGAAAAGACGTCCTGAAGGTCTAGTTTACGGGGTCCTCCGAGGCCCGACTGCAGGCTGTAACAAAAGTAGGATGAGTGAATCAAACCTAATTCTGTGGCCCTAAGAATTTTATAAATGCACTGTATTAATAACGCGACTATAAAGTTTTCTAGTACGTATACTCTTTAGCCCAAACGACATGGCTTTTTCCTCGTGATATGATTTAAAGTGCGTTGAGCAAATACGTGCAACGAGTTACTGGACATGAGGTACGGTATTTCCACTTGAGACACTTAAAAGGAAAATATAAATTCTGTGGTATACGTTCAGTTCCGACACTAGAATATTTGCTGCAGGCCATAGAGAATGTAACTATTATACTTAATGTATTTTAGTGACGTTTAGTTTCATTAATTAAGAATAGGCCCCGACTCGTCTGCCTTAATTCTAAGAAGACATTAAAGCATTATTTAGCGTTGCCACAACTATCAACTGGATCAGCCTTTGTATCTCTGGACAACACAAGCGCACAATCATGCATGTTACCATTGCAACAAACAAATGCATGACACTAACAATTTAGCTACAGAATTAATAATGGTATACAAGGGTGATTGTAGTGGGTTACTATTATACTTTGTCAATGCACTGCTATAGTTGGTCTTTTAACTTCCAGAGTAAACCTTTATTGCTCGTCCCAACAGCACTTTTAATAATGTCCCAAAAGTAGTTGACAGAGCGTGTTAATGAGTTGAGCTTTCCTCTTCAGAGCACTAACTACATGCGATCCAAATTTAGAATCGAAAAGGCCATTACTCTAGGCCCTATACCGAACAACATGAGAAATTGCTGCAGGAAACAGTACCTAGTAAGTGAAAAGAAGAGCAGAAGATAAATCATCAGTAGCAGGACAAAATACAAAAACGACGAATAGTAGGGAGGAAAAGACATCCCAATGGCTTAGCAAGGGATAACATATAGCCACACCTTCTGGGGTCCCCGCGGGGCCACGAGTAGTGAGTAATGCGATGAAATGCGTGTTTTTGAGGGTTCCAGTCGCGCCGCCGGGTTATCGCGCTGCCCCTTCCGGTTTCCCAGGCCCCGCCCACTTCCGGTTTGCGACCCCAGACCCCCGCTAAACCGGTAGTGCATTGGCCGTTATAAACCGGAAGCTCGCGCGCGAGGGCAGCCGCGAGGGTAGGTTACCCTCAAAAACACGCATTTCATCGCATTACTCACTACTGGCACGACTCTCCAAACATCTTGTCAAAACCTTCAGCTGCATAAAAAATAGGAAACTATTTTCACAAACCGGGTGTGGGGGTTACTATATACATATTGACGAACTGGTATTTGTCACTACCAGATCCACGGCGAGAAGTTTTTGAAATTCTGGTATAGCCTAAACAGGTGAAAATGTGGCAAAACAAATGCGTCAATAAACGATCGTCGATCGATAACTGCAAGGAAATAAAAGCAATGAAACGTTCAATCAGGCAATGCCTTTCATCACTGATGAAAAGTATGCTTGTGGCACACTGCAGAGAAAGTACGTAGAAAACACGACGAAACAAAAACATAACCTCCTTGGCGGAGGTAATAATAACAACAAACTGGGGCCTGGGTACAGTTCGAGCAGCGTACCATAAGTAGGAACAAATAGCGAGTGTAGACCTCCACGAGCTCGGTGCACTTCAGGCAGGGTGTGCGTAGTAAAGAGAAACAAAGGTACCATTTTTAGGTAGGTACTACAGGAGCTTAGTATAGACATTGAGCAACGTATAATAAATAGACACAAATATGCAGTTATCAGTTAGAGAGAGCTAGGTAGACTCGGGGCAGCGCACTACCATCGAGCAGAACAATGAGCACGGCCGTCACACGACCCAGCACAGCAGCACACAATACACGTGACATGACACGGCAAATACGGGACAGGCAGAACTTGTGGGCGGAGGTGCATAGCGGGAGCAAAGCGCCCCGTGCTGCATGGACTCGACGTGAGCGCTCGTACGTACGTAGCTGTCGCTTCTGTTATTTTTGGTGCGCGAACGAACCTTCATGTTCAATCAAAACAATGGGGCGTATGAAGCTGTGACCTATTCATGCCGCCGCATGCTGTTCGTTGTACGAAAATAACTATCGGAGAATTTATACGAGAGTTCGCAGTTTTTGTCCTTACGACTGATAATAGGTAACTATGCTACAGATTCGGCACAGATAGATGCTGCAAATAATCTACAGCCTATATGTACTTTGATAGAATTATAGATTTTTTGTATTATATAGCTGTAGTGAACCTGATGCTGTGCACATTATGGCACAAATGCAGTATGTGTCGATATTGTAGATGAATGCATGCAAAAATTAATTTTTGTAGTGATGACCGATCATGGACCTGATGTGTAGATGATAGTTATGAACGAATGCGGATCACTTCCCAGTATCTGTTACAAAAAAAAAAAACATTTCATACAAGTACGTATGACCGATAACGAACATGATTTTGTATAACTTTTTTAAGAACGCACACAACCTTCTTTTGATATATTTCATAAAAGAAATTTTCAAAAGGAGTTTGGCTCCATAGAGAATAGGCACTTGGAGCTGTGGTATGAGGTACGGCATAGTAGGTACCTATGGGCTACATCGTGGCCACAACTGACTGAACTCTCGTGGTAGGCCTGTTCATGAAGAATAGAAAAACGTTTGTCGCCGCGACAAGTAAAGTGTGATGTAGCCTGTTTAGTTTAAAAACACAAAGCACTCTGGGGGAATATATGCAGCAATAAATGAAAACAAGAGTGTAGCGATGACCGATAAGCGTTGCTAGTGTGACCCATTCATAGGCTGGTTATGTTACAACACATTATTCACTTGGGGCTGGAGGGCATAGTAAACAACTCATATTAAGCTTACGAGTAGACGGGGAAAGTACATTGACTGGTTACGAGTGCAGTGCGCAAAAAAGACGCGAGTTAGTGTTACCAAATAATGCAGCCAGAAACATTTCTAGGACAAAGAGGCTCGAGTAAGTGTCATATCTATCTATATTGTACTAAAAGTCTGTGAACCGGTTTTGCTTGTTTATTTACTTGTTTATTTGTGTCTTGCTTGTTTACTTGTGATCTTGTTTGACACATCTTCTTCACTTTTAGATAGGGAATAAATTCTATGGTCCTCTGCGGGTATGGTCTATAGCCTACTCTACCCTGGGGTATGGATTAGCTCTTTAATTCGATTGTATCTGTGATACGCACGTGGAACCTGCCCCTTGGTTGCAAGAACGGGCACGACAATTTAAAAGTTGCTCTGGAAAATACAACTGGAATACGTAACATA
>LQNS02278070.1:31067305-31092314 GCA_001587735.2 Parhyale hawaiensis
GAGGAAGAAGAGATAGAAGAAAGATCAGTAGGAATAAAAGGTGGGAAGGAAGCAAAGTGGGCACGAAACACAGACAAGACTATCGTGATGACGACCCAACGGGTCACGGGTCGTCTAGTACTGTTTATTAAGCACGAAGAGCAAGTTATATTATGCAACCAAACATTTCAGGCAGCATTAGTTGGAGACATAAAATGAAGAGTTCCCTGTCGACTGTAGAGGAACAAGTCGTGACTCAGACTGGAGGCTTCAGCTGGTGAAGCCCCGAGATAAACAGTAACTGTAGGTATGCCCTATAGGCCTAAATGCCACGTGCTAATCTTTATTAAGAAAACGTATGACGCTTCGAATATGTAAGCACCAATGAAGCTTGGTATAGGCTAGATACACTTCAAAATAATTTACAAAAATTACAATTATTTTTTGGGGAAGTAACGCGATTTGTAAGGTCCTATAATGGGACCAGCAGGTGTTGAAGGATTAAAGCCAAAGGAGACCATTTGGTCATGCTTCAATGAAGCTATCCGTACCCCAACAAAAATCGATGTGCAAATAGCATGTTAAGTGCTCCCACAGCAGATGTTCCTCATTAGAAATGTTCAGAGCAAGAAGCAGACGAGTAAGTTGAACATTCTACAGGTTCCTCTAGCAACTCAGGCACATGAGCTGACGTCATTGTGTGTGTACGCCACTATAGGCTATGGATCAACCTCTAGAAAAAAAAAACACCTCAACAGTGAAATCACTTTGAAAGGAAACGATCGGTACGACATAGACAGACTTGCAGAGAGTGAAGGGAAGGTGAGTCAATAAATTTATATTAGAACTGTAGCGTCAACCACCTCTGAGAAGGAACCCAAGCAATGGTGGAGGAGTTTCCCCACACTCAACCTGATGCTGGATCGCGACATCCAATGAACATAATGCTGGCCCATAGGAGGCCAGGCAGCACTCGAGCAGTTGATGAAATATCTACTTCATACATCAGAAAATTGATGATTCGCTAAGAACTCAAAACGAAACAATGCTGAGAAATTTTAATTTTCCTCGAATTGCCTACAGTGAACTGCCTACGCGTTCCCGCTTCAGTAACAACCAAACCAAGATCGTTCAAAAACGAAATAGAAATAATATTCTTGATCAGATATCAGAGTTTCAAACGAGGGAACAAGCATCCACAGCTGTTAGAACAAAGCAATAACGTAAGGTTTGCTACGAAAACTTAGCGAACGAAAATGCACCAGAGTAGCTATATTCGCAATCAAAAAAGTCAACAGAAAACGCTTAATACAAAATTAGATGGCTCGTATAGGATCCGTACATTGCTCAAACACAGACAAATGGCGAGTGCAACTCGAAGACGTGGCAAGTGATTGGACTCCTGTCTCACCAGGAGTTCCGCAGGGGAGTATGCTTGGCCCAGTCCAGTTCATCACTTATATCAATTTTTATCTCAAAACCCACGGTAACGCTAGTAAATTTGTGGATAACAACAAACTTTCGAAACTGAGCCCTACTGGACAGGAACAGGTCAAAACTTCAGACGATGTAAACCGCCGCTTCATTGACACGACTGCAGAGAGACAGAAAAGCTTCAATGCTGATAAATATTCAGCAATGAATATCGGATCCAACATAACATCATCGTCCGCCTGGCGATGAGCAACACCAAATTTGAATCTGACATTCAAGGACGTAAATGAAGACCGAATACTCCGGCCATCACAAGCCACTTAGAGGCGGCACATCTAAGAAGCAAGTTAACAGCAGTGTAAAAAGGGTAAATATAGCCCTGGGATTCATTATTAAAACAGAATTTTTTTAGAACACATCCGAGAATATAATGCTTCTACTTCACACATTGCTAGTTTCAACCTACTTGGAATTTGCAGTTCTCATTTGGTCAAAGCGCTATGATAGAAAAATGACAAACAGATAATGACCTAGTAACTATTGACCAATCAGTCTTACATCGGTTGTCAGCAAAACCATCGAACGCCTCTTGAAGAGTGCACCACGGATCACCTGAGGATGCATCAGCTCATATCCGACACTCAGCATGGCTTCCAAAATGGTAGAAGCTGCTTAACAAACCTACTGGACTTTTTCTCGAAAGTTACTGATATTAAAGACGAGCAAAAGGGTGTAGACCTTGTGTATCTAGACTTCCAAAAGACTTTTGACGAAGCCCCCCATCACCTGCTAATGAAAAAACAGGAAGCCCATGGCATCCAGGGAGACTCTTTACGATGGATCAGGGCATGGCTTACGGGTCGGCAGCAGCGAGTGAAGCTTGAAGGAGAGACGAGTGCCTGGACGCAAGTATCATCAGGGGTGAAAAGTGAAAGTGAAAACGGCAGGCAGAGTACTGGGATTCATCACCAGAAAATTTGAATACAAGTCTGACGACATCATCGTTCCCTTGTACAAGGCGTTAGTGTGGCCACACTTAGAATTTGCTGTTCAATTCTGGTCGCCACATCTGTGTAAACATATCGGTAACATGGAAATAGTCCAACGCAGGGCAACGAAATTGATACCTCAGCTACGAAACAAGCCGTATGAATGTCGCCTAAAAAAACTGGGTGTCATCTCTTTCGAGCAAAGACGACTCAGGGGGTAACTACAGTACGTTACCTCTGATTATGCAAATAAAATTTTTTTACTTCATTTTTCAAGAGGAGGGTCTAACTGTGAAATATCAACGTTAACTAAGTGTAAGGCTATATTGTAAATATAAACCACTTGTAAAATAAATATTTAGCCATTGGCTAAGTTTATCATACAATTTGCTTATTTACGAGTTTTTAACTGTTACGTCAGATTATACAAAAACTTAATAAAAACGTCATAAAGAGGAAATAAATACTAGTGAACAGGAATATTTTTATTAAACGTTCAAAACCATGATGAAATTATAACCAAAACAATTTAATAATCACTGAAATAAATGTTCAGTAGTGGTAAACATAAGTTAATTTTGAACATAGCAAACTCCATTTTTCATGATTTTTATGAGGCGATTATCAACAGACTTTGTCAGGTTTGATATTTCAGATGGTGGAATAGAATCTGCAGCTGTTTTTACTGCATTCCACAAGCTTACTTTGCTCGAAAACTGCCGACCACATTCATAAACCTTCCTTTTGATCATTGCCCACAGGTTCTCAGTGGGATTTAAATCGAGGCTATTCGCTGGCCAGGTCATAATCTGTTTGATTTAAATCCTCCATCCGTAAGCCAGTTAGCAGTGTACCCTGCTCGGTGTGAGGGAGCGTTATCGTGCTGAAATACAAATTTGGATCTGCGTGCGATAGTCTGCTCATCAAGCCATGGAATCAAGTTAGCTTCAAGAAGCTGGCAGTACGTTTCTGCATTCAGTTTAACTCCTTCATGATTTTTTCATGATTTTTTGTTAGAAGTGGTCGTTTAATTGCCTTTTTCACTTTCCCTAGCTTCTGCAGAACCTCACATCTCGTCTTTCTGCTTAGTATTGGGGCTCCAGCGTCTTCAAATATCGCCTTACTTGTAGAAAGTTGTTTTCTAGCCATAGAAACCTTCAAGTGTCGCATATCCCGAGCAGTCAATTTCCTCTTAGAGGCTCTTTCCGGAGTTCTCCAGTTGACTTTACCTTCAATTGCATAAGCCTTAATTGTTCGGTGATCACGGTGTCATTTCGTGGAAACTTCGAGTGTTGTCTGACCAGAATCCAATAACGAGGTCACTTTGATCTTTTCTTCACTTTTTAGACCGTTTTTCTTGCCCATGTTTGCTAGAGACTGATGTTGCATAATCTGGCGTAACAGTAGAACCCCGTGCGATAAGCAAATGTTGCAAAACGTGGGAAATGGTTCCGTTTCATTTTTCTGTAATTGTTTTTATAGTTACAACATACTTGTGCACTAACTTACAGATAACATTTTAAATGTTTGACACTTAACTTGAAAAATAGTAAAAAAAAATTGTATTTGCGTGATCAAAGGTAACGTACAGTAATAAAAACATTCTAGTACTTAGTACCTACAGCGGGACTCTTTGAAAGAGACCTCAACGATCGCTGGCGAAAGAAACAACGGTCAAAAACTCAAGCATAAAGATCGAAGAACGACCTTAAAGTCAGCAGTTCTTTCCGTATTTTATAGTCAGTATTTGGAATAGACTCCCTTCCGATGTTGTTAGTGCGGAGTCAGTCAATGCGTTTAAAAATCGTCTTGACATACAATGGAAGAGACATCCTCCACAAGGACTCGCCAACTCTTAACAGCAAAGCTTCCGAAGCCACTTTAATCCGTTTTCTTCTCTCTATCACTCCAACTACAGTTTGACATCTCTAAGCTCCGCATATCAGCGGCTCTTGATCGTGCTTGCGTGCTTTATGATCGTCTCTTAGGCAGGGATTCTTCCCTCTTCCCCCTTTTTTTCTCTTTTCTCCAGTCCTCTACATTCTATTAACATAATGGCAATTGCTCATTGAGAGCCGGAGCGTAAGTTCCGGTGTCTCTTTGGGAATAGGCCTATTGGTTCGACTACTGCCACCTATCTAATCTAATCGGAAATTGCAGGTCTGTTTTGGTCATAGAGAAATGACAAACAGAAAAGAATTGAACGCGACGAACAAATAAAAAATTCAGTAATGCAACATATCACACGAGCGTCGTCTCTCGGAACTCCCATTCATTTCTCTCGCAAGAAGACGGTTAGGGACCCAGCTCAGTATACTTCGCCAAACCACCAATAACTAGTTTCATTTTTCACGTGTCATTCTTCACTCAAAATTTTCTTGTACCAGTAGACAATGTCAAGGACATCATTACAACAGTCAATGCACTAGAACTATTCATGAGCGAGCAGTTAGCTCATCAGTTGCGGTTTTCCGTGAAACGCAAATGATTTCACGCATGTAGGTAGGTACTCTACCTTTCAGGATGGCCCACAGAGGACCGAGACTTAGGCATCGTCTCCACTCTGGGATTTATAGACTCTTGGTTTGTCCATTAAAGTGCTAATGAAAGAAGTACCGAAACGCCTTAGATTTTACCTAATGCGTTACTGCACAAGGCAAATTAACTCTGTCATTGTCCCATAGTGGCCCATACACTCATCGGCTCAGATGACAACCGGCAGCCGAACCCCAGACTATGGCGATTTCGGTGATTGCAGCGAATTTTCGTCGTCAAATCACAGTTTTGAGCGTTTTTGCGACCGTCGAACTTGCTGGATATTTTCGCGCGATATAGGCTGCGAACAAATCAGGCTTACCCTGAAGTATTCTGTTCTCTCGCGCAATATGAAAAAATTAAGCGTTACATGAGGTTTTCTTGCTTCTTAATAGACATTATAAAAGCCTCAAGATTCTCTGAGTTCTAATTCACTGCAAATTTGACGAGAAATATGAAACTTCACTGCAGTAGTGACACTCTTCACAAAAACTGAGTTGACGGTAAACATTTTAATGACGTATACTGTGGTTACACAGTCATGCTTAGGAGACTAAATAAAATGTTCGAACAGTTTGCAGTACGCATGGGAAACATAATTTGCCGAGGAACTCCACTTAAAAATTTATTTACTTGACAACCTCGAAAACAATACCGAGTGGTAACGAAAAGTGTGAAAATGTCAACCCAAGCTCAGTTGGCAATATGCATGTTGCTGAAGAAAGCATAAAAGGAGTATCTGCATTTAGAATTATTGCTTATTCATAGTTGTGTCAATAATAAAAGTTAAATAAGTTATTAACAGTGACAAAAACTGCAGCTTCTTGCGACCAAGGAGCGTGAGCACCAAAAGTTTCACTAATCATCTGCGCTTATTAGTCCAGCGTCGCTACAATACACCGTGCGACAGTGTTGACATGGCTGCGAGATTTTCGCTGCGTTCTGCCAAATCGCACAAGCGTTTTTCGCGCTTATGATCGGTTGTCTGGACGGAGCTTAAGGAGCAATATTCCAGAAAAGGGAAAACATAGCAATTAAACCAGCGACGTGTCAACTCTACAGAGCCAAACACCCTCCAAGCACGTCACACAAGACCGATTTTCTGCATCTTCGTAAGGCAACCGAACGGATGTGGGGCTCAAACGTCAACTTTGGAACAAAATTAACACCCAAGATTACCAAGTCATTAACCATAGAAAGTAACACACCGTCCAGTATGAGTGCTGGGAAAGCAGGTCTCACTATACGTGACCTAGACACGAGCATGGCCTTAGTATTGCCAGCAATCAGTCTCATCCCCCACCTAGAACACCAGGACAGTCAGATCGTCGAGATGTATGAGCTGCATAAGCAAGGTTTGTCACAGCGTGCAATCTCAGCTGAGGTCAAACGCAGTGAAACAGCGGTCTTCAGCTTCCTGAAACACTAATGCCGAGTGAGACAAAGAGGTTTTAGAACCAAAAAGCGTAGGTACGGTATACAAGGGTCCCATCTGTATCAACGTCACAAAGTGGGTACATATAGACCATTTACAGTTCATCAGGATGACGCACCAAACACCTATGGGATTATGAAAAGTGGAAGAAAATTATGGTCTAGGATGAGAAAAAAAATGTCGAAGACGGTCACAATGGCTTCCAAAGTTACAGACACGACAGAGAGTTACCCCCTCAAGCAGTCTTTTACACAGCACAGACGTTGATTCCGTCAAAGACTCATAGTTCCTCTTTTCATTATCCAACCTGTTCTCCAGAACTGAATCCAATCCAGAACGTTTGAAATGGATGGTAAGAATTAAGGCATGTCTCTACAGTGCGTTACCTTTGATTATGCAAATGCAATTTTTTTTGCTCAATTTCCAAGATAGGTGTCAAACATTTAAAACGGTAATAGTAAGTTAGTGCACAGGTATGTTGTAACTATAAAAACAATTAGAGAAAAAGAAAACGGAACCATTTCCCACGTTTCGGCAACATTTGCTAAACGCAAAGGGTTCTGCTGTTACGCCAGATTATCCAACATCACTCTCTAGTCAACATGTGCAAGAAAAGCGGTCTAACCGGTGAAGAAAAGATGAAAGTGACCTTGTTATTGGCTTCTGGTAAGACAACACTCCAAGTTTCCAAGGAATTACAGCGTGATCACAGAACAATTAAGGCTTATGCAATTGAAGGTAAAGTCAACTGGAAAACTCCGGATAGAGCCTCTAAGAGGAAATTGACTGTTCGGGATATGCGACATTTGAAGGTTTCTATGGCTAGAAGACAACTTTCTTCAAGTAAGACGATATTTGAAGACGCTGGAGCCCCAGTACTAATCAGACAGACAAGATGTGAGGTTCTGCAGAAGCTAGGGAAAGTGGAAAAGGCAATAAAACGACCACTTCTAACAAAAACTCAAAGAAAATAGGGTCAAATGGGCTGAAGAGAACATGAAAACTGATTTCTCCAATGTCATATTTACTGACGAATGCAGAGCCACTCTTGATGGTCCAGATGGATGGGAGTCTGGATGGGTCCCCCATCACCGACCTCAACAGACACGGCTTTAGTGTCAACAGGGTGATGGAGGTGTAATGTTTTGCGCCGGGATAGTAGGTGACACCCTTATTGGTCCATTTGAAGTGGTCGAAAGAATTAAAGTGGATGCAGAAAAGTACTGCCAGTTTCTTGAAGCCAACTTGATTCCATGGCTTGATGAGCAGACTATCGCACGCAGATCCAAAATGATATATCAGCACGATAACGCTCCCTCACGCCGAGCACGGTAGGCTGCTGACTGGCTTACGGATGGAGGATTTAAATTAAAAAGGATTATGACCTGGCTAGCGAATAATCGCGATTTAAATACTATTGAGAACCTCCATACAATGATCAAAAGGCAGGTCTATGAAGGTGGTCGGCAACTTTCGAGCAAAGTAAGCCTGTGGAATGCAGTAAAAACAGCTGCAGATTCTATTCCACCATTTGAAATATCAAACCTGACAATGTCTGTTGATAGTCGCCTTATAAAAATCTGAAAAATGGAGGTTGCCATGTTCAAAATTAACTTATGTTTACCACTACTGAACACTTATTTCAATGTTTATTGAATTGTTTTGGTTATATTTTTTTGGTTTTGGACGTTTAATAAAAATATTCCTGTTCACTTATATTTATTTCTTCTTTGTGACGTTTTTATGAACTTGTTGCATAATTTGAGTTGACAGTAAAAGACTCGTAAATAAGCAAATTGTATGATAAACTTAGCAAATGGCTAAATATTTTTTTTGCAAATCCTGTTTAAAGTTGCAAGATAGCCATATATTTAGTTACTATTAATGTTTTAAAGTTCGACACTTATCTTAAAAAATAAACTTAAAAAATTGAATTTGCATAATCAAATGTAACATACTGTAGAAGTGGACAACAATTTACGACAGTAATGGTGGTGATACTATCTTTACAGCTTGAAATTATCATCCTCCTAACAATTTTTGAAATCATGAGGTCGAGCATGTCGCAAAGAACTTTTGAAGTTATCAACAAGAATGAGGGCACGACGCATCACTTTATCCGTACGGCATTTTTTTAACTTCATATCTGTTGTAACATGCGTGTGTTTTAGGTACATTTTCAGTTACAGGTGTCACATTTTTGATGAGGTGGCAAACACCTCAGTTACTAACATGTGATTTCTTAATTTCATTGGTCACAAAGAAATTGTTTGTCTTTGTCATTCTTGAAATTTACCAATATTTTTCAGCTTTTTAACTGGTCCTACTAAAACTTATGAAGAGAAGTGTTATCTTATCTAAACATTTCGTATTTCTGTTATACATGTTCTCTTAGCATCGCAGGTGCTGTAAGTAATTAGTGATGTATACTTGAGCTGAGCACAGCTTGTGTGTGTATATATATGCCTCTTTCTAAATACATTGTGTTCGTCAGATCAACTTACGGCAGATACGAATAATATTGTATTGGGAATGCAACTGACCACAACTGGCTGGGAGGGCTTTTCATTCATACTACTCGCGAACGCCGTCTCAGTAGAAAATGCGGTAAATGTCACAATATCAAAATCGTTTACATTTTAACCACGCGACCAATGCAAGAGTAAACAGAGACAATACAATAAGTAAGCAGCAAACGACGTTCGCATCCTATCAGCGAGTGGTTACACAGCAAAAAATAGAAATTAGAATAGAGTTTCAAAGCTAAACAGGGGAAGTACCTAGCATTGGCTATCAATGGGCGTGTTTATTATTTAGGCAGCAACTTGATTTTACTAAATTCTGATTATTGTCACCAGATACATCTCGCCCCAAACAATGATATGAACAGGAGACTTCAGACGGAGGGATAAACGACCACCCCCCAACACATACGGTACACACGGAGGGCGACCCTGGCAAACACAGAAAAAACAACGGCGCTCCCAATAACAATGAACTGGAACGAGTTCAAGGCTTAGCGGCAGCAATGAGGCGTAATTATACGTACAGGACATTGTAAATAAGACGTCGGCAGCCACAGAGCTCGTCATACCAATGGAAACAGTAATCGCACACACGTACGTCCCAGCTCCGAGAAGCGTTTAGAGAGTCTCTCGTACCCTCTCCTACATCTGGAACTGGTCTAGTGCTCTAATATTTGTAAAGAAGTCGCTCTAGTAAGAGATAGAATTGAACTTGAAGTCGCCACAGTCACTCGAAGTCAGAACCTTTGACTAGTTAATTGACTGGTCAATAAGGCCTAAAATAAATGAGCGCAAACCACACACACGCAAAATTTGCCTATATTAACAACCTTAAAAAGTCCATTTAACCATGCCTTCCGTTCAACAGTACTAACAACATATTTTTTTTTACTAACCTAGAAGGTAAAAAAATAAGTTAGCTTCTGTGGAAGCGAAAGATTCTGCTAGAGAAATTAAGGGGCCAACACACTGCCAATTCAATACCAAAACTAAAAAATACAGCGGGCAACTTACACTTCCTCGTAGTGATCGGAGATCTGCTCATCGATATAGATCATTTGGGGGCTTTTTAGGCTGCGCAGATCCACGCGGTTCATGTACAGCCACATGATCATCGTCACAGATCACGCAGTATATTCTCTATAAGAAGTGCTTATTTACTGGCCCTATATTACAGGAAATGGAGAAATAGGAGAAAACAGTTAACCCATTATTACATTCAATTATTACTGATCAATACTTTGAGGGCAATAGGGAATCATGAGAATCATCAACACATTCTCTATCATATGCAACATACTATTGCAAAAATTTCACACAAAATGGAAAATCCTTTATACATTCTCTAAATATTGCATTTGCTGTTAGTATGTTACAGCGAATGGCCACTAATGCAAATCGAAGATGCATTTAACTCTTTAGGCACATAATTATTTCGCAAGTTTGAGTTGACGTAATTAGGTCTACCGTATAATAAAATTCAGCACAACGCTGTGCCGCATCACACGGTTAAGATTATTAGGTAGCTACCACGAAACTTGAAAGAGAAAATTAAACGTCAAGATATGATGGGTTAGTTAATAAGGGGTAAAATGGTAATCTGTGCACGGCAGCACGTCACAGAAATACAGAGATCAACACAACAAAGCCAAAGACAACCTGCCGCTTATGTCTAATTGAAGCGGATACACGGGATGATCAGTGTCGTCAGTACGCCGGCCCATGCACCGACAGCAGTAGGTAACCACAGTAGCCGCGCGCGTTACATCCCAATCGGAAATTTATAGGCATTTATCCGATATTATCGGATACCTTTCACTATTTTCGCATAGGCTAGGCAGCCGATAATTTTCCGATTGGGATAGAGCGAGCTCTCTAGCTACGATTATGAAATTAAATCGATTACGTAGATTTGCTCAATTAATACTTTCTGCTGCGTGCGGGCAGGTGAATGATTTGTTAGGCGTCAATCGATATCAGTAACTGTGCTGCCGCGATGATAGCTAATTTGGCTCTTTGAACCAAGAAGGTTTCTCGAACCAAATGAAAAATTTACACGCATGGCACAAATATGTACGGTATACACTCGTGGCATACCTAAGCATCTACGGTAGTCTAGTCACCCATGCACAGCATTCTTGCTGGTCCAGCTTGCAAATGTTATGGCGGGTGCACATTAATGCAAAAGTTGACCCTCCACACAATTTCACATCAAATTACGTTACCGCGAATAATTCTTCGGCTTGCATAGGGCCAAAAAAGGTTTAACAGTTCTATGCAACCTTCTTGCACAGGGCTCTACCACTAAGATGAATATGCCAAATATAAGTCATTTCCTGCAGTGTGGACGCTACGGCAAGCGGCCATTGTGAAGCTTCGAGTATATTGCGTATTTCTGAGTTAGTTTAAAGTTGCAATAACGCACAGCTTTGACGTGGCATTCAAACGTCGTAAACTGTAGTCACAGCAACGCGACCGCCATAATATAAGATTGAGTGAGAGGAAAACTTATCTTTTTGAACATCCGCCATTACGTGGCGCTGAAAACGCTAGATGAAGCGTGCTGGTTCTGAGACAAAAATTATCGTAGTGCCATCACTACCCGATTAAACTGAAATATGATAATTGCTTCATAAAATATCATGGCAGTTGAGGCCAAAGGCAATGACACGCAGAGAAATCTCTAGTTGTTGTACACAAGTGCTTCAACCGAACGCATTTTCCTGTGAGGACCAATGGTAAAAGTTCGGCATATTTAGCTATAGAAATACAATTGTTTCCGGAGGAGTTTCGTTCAATAGCAGCAGACTAAAGGTTCTGCTATTGACTCTCAAAGCCACAGTTTCAAACCTCCCTACCAGGTATAGGTAAGTTCTTCGCGGCGCCTGACGTGATCAGTCAGCATCAGGTCTGCGTACTGCTGTGGGTTTAGGCTACTGACCTTTGCCAGCAATGGGGAGGGTCGGGGCGCAGATTGCCGAATGGAGCCTTCCGCCACTGGCGCCATACCTCTACACGATCTGTGGTCGACTGCAGCCGTATACTCCTCTGGGGCCTGTTGGCTATATTTCCCAGTTGGGGGTCCGGTCAAGTTGACTTTACCTTTATAAGAGTCCTCTCGGTGAACAAAAGTTTGTACGAAGAAAATTTTTCCTTTGACCAAACTCATCCAAAAATATGTGGTTGAAGCACTTGACTACAGGAACCAGAGATTTCCCTGCGTGTAGCCATCGTGCGGAATAAACTGAGGCATGTCTAATCACACTGCAGTGGCTTACTGTTATGTACATCGTATTGAGAAACATGGTTCGTTATGGATAGAAAAATTAAATCCTCTTTCCAATTCGGCGAAATTTTCCACTTCCCCTCTTGTAATGCGCCGTGTACGAAGGACAATAAGCAGAATATTACTCCCATGTATATTCACAGACCTATGTATCACGTAAAGATACAGGGTGACCCAATAGTTCTGCTACCATTATCAAACGAAATAATTTAGCCAACTGTAAACAAACCTACTTGAAGTAGTTTTGGCAGTTTTTTACACTTTTAGCGTTGTTAATTGAATACATGGAAACTTTCTAGCCGACTGATAAAGTCTGGTTTGGGAATGAAGCTCAATGCAGCAGCTGTCAGTGAACGAAACGAAATTGAACGGAGGTCGGTGAACGAAACTCAGTGCGACACGCGACCCATTAAGTCTGGACGGACCATGAGGGTTGATTTCGCTACTATGGATCAAGTTCCAAGCGTTAACTCCAAGCCCATTACTCTGGAAAGTCCTCTACTTCAATTTCCCGGAGCGGGCCTCAACAAGGGCAATCGAGTAATGGATGGGACCTGACCCAAAATAGCAAAAACTAGCGCTCGAGGCTAAACTCTTATTAGACTTGTTAAAGCCATGGGATTTACGTAGCTCGATAGCACTAATCCACTTGATGAATATTAAACGCTCGACTGTCTAGACCGACACTGAGAGTACACGAAGCTAATATTGCATTGGCGTGCATAGCAGAATACCAAAGAAATTGCCACGGGGAAATTACTGGTTTTCCCATCTTTCCTACAACACGGATGCAGCACTCGGCACCAGCACTGACAGCTCAGCCTCTTTCCACAAACTGACCGCTGGACTGCCCAGCGGTCAACTGCAGCGACAATAAGATCGCTAACTCGGTGACAAAAAGCCAACAAAAGCGTCATCGTCGTAAGCGGCGGCCGCCAAAGAGTGGCGAGCCATACGGTAAGAAAACATTGAAGTCTCATTGACAAATCGTCGGGTGAGATTGAGCAATGTTTGCACATACCAAATTCGGTGACCAAAAAAAAAAAAAACAAAAAAAACAACGAAAGCGTCATCGTCGCAAGTGGCCACCGCCGGAGAGTGGCATACTCTTACTACAAGGTTATCCTACCTGGCTAGAAAGTTTTTCGACGGAATACATTAGGAAAATGAACCTCTGTAGCAACGTAGAACAGCCTGGTTAAAATAGTATTGATAAGCGGCGGTAATTACGAAGGAATCGAGCATACTATGGTAAACATTTGCTTTAAATTGGCCGCTACCGCCAAGCTTGAAGGGCGACTCATGAGTAGTTTTGTTACAGAAATGAAATGAGATAATTTTGCTCAATCTTAAGCGATCTAGTTCAAACTGTTTTTGTATATTACACTTTCAACATTGTTAGTTTAAAACAATAAGCGGTTTTCGTTAAATACAACTCGAGTCTTCTTTACACTGCTTCAACGCAATGCACAAGACGTCATGTGATATTTTGTCCTATTTACGTCCTACGGACTTTGTCAAAGTTGCTGGTGAATAGTGAGACTTAGCGGAAGAATTGGCCTCCAAGAAGGACCAAACGCTGAAATCCATTGTGTTAGAGTCTGGGCTTGAGAGAGGCCATTCTTCTCTGCGCAAAATATGTGGAAAACTGCCGTGAAGCCACCTCTCAGTCGTTTAGGAACTGTGGGTAGGCGCTCCATCTTGCTGAGAAAGAAACGGCCCGTCATTAAATAAATCACGAGTCAAGTTTTCATCCCAGGCTCGAAAATAAAACCTTTATTATTATAGCTTGTAAACTTGATTTTCACTCCTGGAGGTAAAACAAGAAGAATTTTGCCCGATGAAGGCCATCTCCTCCAGACCATCACTGTCGAGGGTTTATGCATCCTCTGGACACGACTCAAAACTTTATTTATTATTTTGCTTTTTTTTTTTTGCAAGAACCTTGTCATTTGGCTAATGTGAACCTGCTCCCCAGGGAAAAGCTTCTTTCTCTTCTGTAAATAAACGTATTCCATGCCGCGAGTTCCAGGCTGCTCCAATATTGCAAGCAAAGCTATTTTTCTTTGAACCAAATATCAGGCTACGAACTGTCGTGCGCTTCAGATACGCAATTCCAAAATTGTTTTTCATAACCAGCCTTGATAACCGTCATGAAACATTCCGCACGGGAGCCATCATTCTCGTAGAACACCGTGGATTTCTTGAAATTCTGTCGTTCTTGAACCGTTGTTGTTAGGGTAACAGGCTCAACAGCACGGGAAAAATACCAATAATACCCATTCACTTCACTATAGCAATAACTAAAAGTCTATTATTATCATTAAGATACACTAGACTAGCAACGTGAGAACGGAGGAGACTCCATAAGGTTATCAAACCGCCACGCAACCAGCTCAGCAAGAGGAAAAAGAAAGAGAGGATTAGAGATCACAAAATAATTCTGTATACAGATTGTTCAAACCTGCCAGTACCCGCTCCATCAGAGGCAGAGCCATTTTGACTATTTCAAACATCCACATATGATGGAAAATTGAACGAGAATAGGTACTGGCTGGCATGGCACCGTACCGGTTCCTGGACAAACTCATAAAGAACACGAGTACGGTACGTCGAGGACTATACCGCGCCCGAGCAAACGGCTCCGGAACAAAAACCCCCAGTGGATGACAAGGGCAATTATATATTTTATACAGAAAACAGACCCCACCAACTCTGCGACGATGCGCCAGATCACAAGGCACAACACGTTCCAGCATGAACGCACATCGACGAACCATTCTGCCAAGCAAACTCAAATGACAGCAGAAGTACCCCAGACTAAGGAGCAGTATTCCAGAAGGGGGAGGACATAGCAATTAAAGCAGCGACGTGTCAGCTCTGCCGAACCAAAACACCCTCCAAGCACGCCGCATAAGACCGATTTTCTACGCTGCTCGAGATGCAATCGACCTGATGTGGGACTCAAACGTCAACTTTGGATCAAAGCTGACACCCAAGATTACCATGTCATCAACCACAGGCAGTGACACACCATCCCGTATTAGTGCGGGAAAAGCAGCTCTCACTGTACGTGACCTAGATACGAGCATGGTCTTAAGTCTTGCCTGCATTTATCCTCATCCCCCACCTGGAACACCGGAAATCAACCCCCTCCAAATCACGCTTAATGGATTCGGAAAACTCCAACCTATTACTAGGATTTCGCAAACGGCGAGCAGAGTAACATCATCAGCGTAACCAACAAGTAAACTATGAAAAGATCAAACAAGTCCGCTGTATATACAATGAACAATAAAATCCAAGAACACAACCCTGTGTGACACCAGATACCGTACCACATCCAAAAACTCACTAGGCACTCTTCCCATCAACAACTAGGTACGCATTGAAATCTACCAGGCAAAAACTGACTAATAACCGCAAAAATTGAACCACGAATTAACACCCATCACTTGTAGCCAACTGCAACACATGAGAAATGTGAAGCAGAGCATCACAAGTTCTAAAGCCCTTACGAAAACCATAGGTACTGTGTTGGAGTAAGGACACCCTGCTTCTCAAGAAAGCGACCCAACCTCGACGCAACTCATCATAAAATATCTCAAATATAATCACCTATCTCTAATACGAGAGTAAATAAACGGCTTTGATGATTAAGTACTGGCATTGTTTTTTTTACAAAATTCCGTAGAGTTGACCAGCGAATAGCAGTAAAAAAATAACATGCTCCATCCTCAAAATTTTAAGCAACTTCGTAAATTTGGAGGCTTCTTCCCAATCGCAAATTATAGGTATTTATCGGCTGCCTATGGAAAATGAAGAAAGGTATCCGATATAATGGGATAAATGCCTATAAATTTGAGATTGAGTTTCAATTTTTCAAGTCGATTCGGTGGTCAAAATTTGCAAACTCGTTGACGTGGCTCTTCCGAGCTAGTGGCACAGTCTTGCCAGCTTTGCGTAGTTCAATTAGTTACAGCTGATCTTGTTTCAAGCAATTGCACTAATTTCAGAGTGAGTAAATATATGAAATACCTTACAAAATAATGCTTTATTACGACGTAAAGAAATCGTAAAATTGTCCTTGTTTTGAATAATATAGTTTGCACAAAACACAATTTTTGTATCGCCTTTTCCACCAGCTACCTAAGTTTCCTGATAGACAATATGCGGATCTTAGGAATTAAATAATGACACCACATGTGGCGATATGCCAACAGTCAGAAAATTAACTCCAACACGGGAGGTTCAAATGGGGAAACAAATGCTTGCACAACCTTTTGTACGTCGCGGGCTCTTCTTCGGCGGGCCGGAGAGCAGATCCCACAAGGCGGTTTTGAGCATCCAGTTGATCATCAGACCACATCTCCACCAGTTATTTGAACTAATTATACACTGAGAATTAATTAGCATTTACCTAGATCACTAATGCATTTATACAAAGCTATCTTGGATAACACAAGACAAGTCTTATGCTTTGAACATCCAACTAGAGAGTCATCTGAAAAGACCTTCAACACACTTAATATATTGAAGTAACTGGCAAAATTCACTGCATCACAAAAACAAAACCTGCGGAACACTACAGTAGTACAGACGAATGTTTTCCACGGACAAGCTATCAAGGCTGCAGACTCTGAGTCGTTAGGAAGCGGACATTAGTGGGAGCAACAAGGCACCGAGTTGGATACAAAATTGTTACAATAGTCGGAGTCGAGTGAAAAACTATTTAAAGATGTAGAAGGAATTGGAGTCGAACACTGACTGGTCCCAAGAATCACAGTCGGCCTTGGTCTATCCAACACCACAACCCAGCAAGCTATTGAAGAATCTTGAAAAACTCCCCATGAAAATATAGCATAAAGCAATATCGGCCGAGTAAGGGTGGCTCGCAAAATCAAATTGTCACAATTTTTTCCTTAAAGAAGTAAGTAGTCATTTGCAAAACGCCAACAGCAAACAGAGAAATGGAAGATATTAGCAAAGACTCTTAATAAAATGAGCAAAGTAATGCACGCTGTTGTTCCGACAACAGCAGCAGGCTCCAGGGGTCTCGAATCGCGCTTAGAAAAGTGCTGTCCGGAAGCCAGTACGCCATCCCGTCCAACGTTGGGAGAAGTTGTCTAGGTACGCTCATACTGCACGACTACAGCAAGAGATTCAGTCAATGCACAGGAATGCGTGCTAGTTTTCGGACAACACTTTTTTCAGTGAGGCGTAAGATGAAAATAATTAACCCTCTTTTACCTACACATCACTTTATCCGTTATTTTAGCAAGGAGAACAATGGCTCCATGCGAAATATATTTCTACACGGTTTCAAATTCGTCCGCTCTACGAAATCCCAACTTTGAACTGAAGGTGTTCAATTTCCTGGGAAAAATGCTTGGGCAACGCTCCCTCACGCGCTGCAACTGACCAGAGTTAGAACGTCGGATATTTTTAAAGGTCAGCTGTCAAAGCTCGAATATATATAGAAGCGGGAGTTGGAGCCGGATTTGGTCTATTCAAATCCGCCACCCTGGGTATGACTTTACAAATTAGAAAACCTACACAGCATTTTAGTTAAGTTACGACATCGACAGACGATAGGTAGCTAATTGGAGAAACGATAAGAAACTACACTGGGCTTTTTGGCCAGCCTCTCTTTTAGACTAAGCCTGGAATGGACCGTCTTAGTATGCGAACTTGTAAAGGGCTTAGCTACTGTAGTGCTCTCTTGCAAATCCAACTTCAAAAACGTTTGGGGAAGCACGTGCTTAATTAATGCACGTAGCAGAATAAAAAATGCTGGGTACAGGGTTGCGGAGTCGGAAGTAGAAGATCCTACGTTGACTCCTGGGACAATGGCAAGCATTCCACTGAGACTCCGATCACCCGAAAAGCTCATTAAGCCACCCTAGGACCGACCTAAAGATTAACCAAAAAACATAAACTGCTACTCTGTTTCTGACACCTGCGACCGATGAGTAGTATCCGACCCGACATCCACATCTCCGACTCCCAACCTACAACCCTGACTGGGGCAGCGCAGAGGTAAAAAACAACCTAACAATGCACATCGCGCAGCACCTCCTCCTCAGTGCGCAAATACAGGCAGAAGACTACGACGCTTCCTTCCAGCGCACGTCCGGCGGCTTGTGCCTTCAGCAAAAAGGCAGGCAACCGCAGACGTAAGCCCTCTACAATGTCTCCGAAGTCCCAACAAAATAGGGTTACGTGGCATTATAATCAGAGTTACAGAATCTGAGTCGATAAAAGTAGGACAGTTTTGGGAGGCTGGCTGGACCCGGGAATGGCAGTTTAATTTGGGTCTTTCGTTTTTACAAAAAGAGTCGGGGGGGGGGGGTAGTCGAAAATTTAAGGAGGCCGAGGAGTCGGAAGCTGAAATTGGCTGGACTCAAGTGTCGAAATCAGTCAGAGTTGATCTCTGCGACTTCGCAATCCTGATCGGCTAGCAACGATATCAGTGGTAGCTACCGTGAGAGTTATAGCTACGGTTAACACAATGTTTGTTTCTGATACAGATGCTCGAACCTTCGTGGAAACCTCGGACATCTACAGAGGATTCGTGGAGACCTATGATATTTACAAAGGGTTAGTGGAGATGAAAGGCATACGGTATATTGCACAAAGGGTTCACGGAGATCTACGACATCAACAGGCGATATTCAGACTCACTTAAGCCTGCAGAATTTGTGGTCACTCAAGCAGGAGCCACCAACATATGCACTCACTTCAGCAGGAACCGCCACGACTCAAGCAGGAACCTCCATCACTCAAGCAGGAACCTCCATCACTCAAGCAGGAACCTCCATCACTCAAGCAGGAACCTCCATCACTCAAGCAGAAACCTCCATGACTCAAGCAGGAACCTCCATCACTCAAGCAGGAAGCTCCATCACTCAAGCAGGAGCCTCCATCACTCAAGCAGGAGCCTCCATCACTCAAGCAGGAGCCTCCATCACTCAAGCAGGAACCTCCATCACTCATGCAGGAGCCTCCATCACTCAAGCAGGAGCCTCCATCACTCATGCAGGAGCCTCCATCACTCAAGCAGGAGCCTCCATCACTCACGCAGGAGCCTCCATCACTCAAGCAGGAGCCTCCATCACTCAAGCAGGAGCCTCCATCACTCAAGCAGTAGCCTCCATCACTCAAGCAGGAGCGTCCATCACTCAAGCAAGAGCATCCAACACTCAAGCAGGAACCTCCAGAAAATCACTCGAATATAAAAGCCCCCACCGTTTGCACTCAATCATCTACTACAGATTGGGTAGGTACCTATTCAAACAGGCAGCCTAGGGAGTCGTGTTCCCTCAGGTGTGACACTAGCGATGTGTAAATAGGATGCCCAGCATGAACCTACATCCTGCACCCAACACACGAGTCAAAAACTGAACATAAGCCCTCTAAGGAGACGCAAGTATCTACTTCATAAACGAAGTTCCAAGCTAGAGAGCACTCAGAGAGCGCATACCTCCGCCAAGCAAGGCAACGGTAACGAAAAATTCAAATTGGCTCTTAAACCATGATGTTCTTTCTACCCATCAACAGTAAAACTTAAGCATATGTGCCTTTTGATAGAATGAACCGTTTCTGCAATTTTCTTGAAGATCCGTTAATAACTTTTTGAGTTATGCTGATGACAAACATAAAACAAACACGCAAACGGACCAACCGATCTGTACCAAAAGTTAATCTATGTCTTTTAACATTAGTAACAACTCTTGTGAATTTCATACAGATCCGTTCAGAATTTTTTGAGTCACTGTGCTAACAAGTTCAAAATTAAACCTCACAACAAACAGATGAACGAACGCACAGACCATCACAAAAACTTGACCATCTACTCTTCGTAACATACGTAACAACTCATATAAAGTCCATTAAAATCCGTTCATAACTTTTCGAGTTATGACACAGAAAAAATAGAGAAACAGATGGACGGATTTCCACCAAAAGTTGATCACCTGTGACTGCATGTTAACAGAGTACCTAAGAATCCCTGAAAATTTCGTAACGATCGGTACGTAACTTTTTGAGTTATCTTGGCGAAAGACAAAGAGACAAACACGACATAAACATAACCTCCTTGGCGGAGGTACCTAACCTCCTTGGCGGAGAAACTGACAGTTTATTTGGTACCTATACCGGAAGGACGACGCATAGTAGACCACTTTGGTTTTCTGATCTTCAAACATGATGCAGCGCTAAGACTTATGCAACTATGCAACCCCTCACCCTGCTGAACAGAGGCCATAGTCACCAGGGTTGAGGAGTCGGATGGTTCAACGTCCGACACCGACTCCTGGCCCTTCAGAATTTGCGACTCCTGGCTCTCAAGATTTTCCGACTCCAGAGTCCGACGTCTCGATCCAACAAGTAGATATTTGATGTAAACATTAAACATGTCCAAATAATTTTTGCTAGTATATACACAGACACATCAAGTTAAAGTTGCTACGAGTATTGTACATGTAAAATGATATTTTGCATCATTTTGGACATTAAATTGAAGATACCTATGAGGACATTAAAAAAAAATTTGGGTAAAACTTTTGAATCTGGTACATTTTGAGAGGGAGACATGGGAGGCAAAATTATTGATTGTGAAGAGATTGTTCTAAAATTTGCACAGTAGTTATATGTACTGCGCATTTTTGAAAAAGAAACACACTTTGATCCAACAAATTTTATGATTTAGGCCTTAATTTTTGAGATAATGGGAAATATACATAAGACTATATAAATCTGTAGTTTTTTAATTTCAAAAGAATAGAACTCGATCAGTTTTCATGCCACAATAAAAATAATTACAGTTTTGGAATCCTTGAAATATTCTTAACAAAACTACAGAGTGGACTCTCCATTTTCTATTCCGTCCAATTGCTAACTAAAGTAGGTTATAGTGAAAAAATTCGGTTTTGAGCTGAGTTAAAAAAAAAATATGAGGGCAAAAATGGAAAATCTTGTTCTATAGTTTTGTTAGGAATGTTTCAAGGATTCCAAAACTGTCATTGTTTTTATTCTAGCATAAAAACTCATTGAGTTCTATTCCTTTGAAACTTAGAAAAAAATGCTTGTATATTTATATAGATATTTCCCATTATCTCAAAAAATAAGACCTGAATCAAAAAATTTGTAGGAGCAAACTTTGTTTCTTTTTCAAAAATACATATACTATGCAAATTTCAAAACAATCAGTCCAAAATTCATCATTCCCCCCCCCCCCATGCCCCCTCACATAATGTATATAACAGCATTAACAGGTGTGAAAGTTCTACCCGACATTTTCTCAATGTCATCATATGGAATAGGAAAATACATGGTAGCTATAGCTGTAAAAGAAAAATGTAGAAAAAAATGTCCACATTACCAAAATATTTCATTTTTTAACTTGAGACTGAAAATTCAGGATTGATATTTTTTTAAATGAGAGACCGGAATCGGAGTCGGCCTTAAAATGCCGACTCCGATTCCAAGAGCAAGTGAGATTCCAAATCTGACTTCCCCTCAAATCCTCCGACTCCGCAACCCTGGTAGTCACCCTGATAGTTACAGCCCGCGGAGTATCCGCGAGGATGTCTTTTTTCCAAAGAGTCAGTGAATGGATCAGTCCTTCCAGACTCGTTCCCATAAGCTATCGCTCAGGTGCGTCGCGCGCCAGAATTTTTTTTTTCAACGGACATTGTGTGCGCGCGCAGTAAACATACTTGTTCGTGTGCGTATTTTGTACGCCACATCCAGTCGACTGAGGTGGGGCCGACACACGTCGGTTCCAATTCAACATAATGATCACCCATTAGTCGTAATGTTCACAAGAAGTGATCTACAACGTAACGGATAAGAATTGCAAGTAGATAGTTAATCAAAATCTCAAGCAGTTCACCAGTGAAGTGATAAAGCTTGGTCAACCCTAAAGGGTCGACTGCAACCTGACGTTACCCACAAACCTGCCAAATAACCAAATTCACCTTGTGCATCCTTACCGTTATAAAACTCCGAAGTTACCCAATAATCCGAATTAGCAGTTGATTTCAGGTAGGAGAAACGTCCGAAACGTTTTCTACCTATAAAATAGACAGGGTAGTATTAACAGTTCAACATAAATGACAGAAAATATTCTATCAGAAAAGCGTGGCTGCAGAAAACGTACTCAATGACTTAAAATATGCAGCAGTAGAAGTACCTAGCTACATGAGCACGCTTTAGATAAGTATTGCCCACGGTGGCCGGTGACCGCGCAGGTTTTGATACAATGAGCACGCCTTGCTTTTGATACAATGAGCACGCCTTGCTTTTGATACAATGAGCACGCCTTGCTTTTGATACAATGAGCATGCCTTGCTTTTGACACAATGAGCACGCCTTGCTTTTGATACAATGAGCATGCCTTGCTTTTGATACAATGAGCATGCCTTGCTTTTGATACAATGAGCATGCCTTGCTTTTGACACAATGAGCACGCCTTGCTTTTGATACAATGAGCACGCCTTGCTTTTGACACAATGAGCACGCCTTGCTTTTGATACAATGAGCACGCCTTGCTTTTGATACAATGAGCACGCCTTGCTTTTGACACAATGAGCATGCCTTGCTTTTGACACAATGAGCACGCCTTGCTTTTGATACAATGAGCACGCCTTGCTTTTGACACAATGAGCACGCCTTGCTTTTAGGAGCGTCAAAGTCGCAAAGCCAGAAAAAGTAGAAGTCTCGACTCCGACTTTTGCGACTATTATAGGTGCTGGTCTCGGACTAAATATACCCAAAAACGTCTCACTCCAACTTCGACCGTTGATACAAAATTGGACGGTCTACAAAAAACTGCTAACATTACAAATGCGACTCGCAGAACCATCGAGTGCCCGAATCCGACTGAGTAACCCTGATTTACAGCCGAACTTTTGAGCCCACCCCCGTACCGTAGAGCAGCGGTCAAGCACCGCAGAAGCAGCCTGCACGTAAACAACAGGCACCCTAATTACCGGCAGTCGAATACCTCACGATTTCTAAACCGCATCACCGCAGGGTGAAATGTTAACGACGGCGCTGTGCGCAGTGTATATGAAGTCATGAAAGAGATCCGGGATATCCAAGGCGGAAATTATGAGATCACTCCTGAAGTGTTTGTTATTGGGACGCCCAACTGGATCGATGACTGCAGTTAGCAAGCCCTGCATGCGATGAGATCGTAAATAAATAATGCGCAGCTTTTCGTTACAAACAAAAAGAAATGCAAATGTGCACATACATTGCTCTTCGACGCCGAACAGTAAAGGAGAATAAAACTATCTATCAGTCGCGCCCTCCGATAATCAAGAACACGAGATCGTCTTCAAGATATGTTACGCTACCGATGTCGAAAAAGTGAGTAAGCACGTATTAAAAGTGAATGACATCGGACACTGAAGATAATTAGTCGTCGTCGAGGTGCAATAATAAATATATGATTATGTGCTAGGAATAAATAAGCGTAAATGCACGCATTCAGTACCTACTCTTTTTTAAAACTAAATGATTCCGAGACTCGCAGTTCGAAGGTAGGTACCGCAAGCTACAAGAATTGATGAAAGATTATCATGAAAACATAGCTCAAAGAAGATAATAAAACGCAAAAAGAGACACGAAGAACGTTCTCCAATTTTCGAAAAAGAAATGATTCAACTACATACATGTCTGAAAAATATTATCTACCTGGTTAACGTCTTCCTACCCATAAAGTTATCTGCTATCTAAAGACAAGGGGGAAAAGGGATATGGTAGGTATATACAATTGTCACAAGAATCGAAGAACCCATGCATATATGAGGACCAGAATGGCAAAGAAGGGTTCCATCGTCAAAACTCAAAAGAACTACCGCACTGCACAGTTCAGCATAAAACACTTTGTGTGGATAACGTGCAGTTCCGTCTTCAAAACTAATAGTACTTTTGAAGTATTTTGGTTTCATCACTCACAGCGCATGACGAAAATTACGGAGAAAAAACCGGGAAAAAAGGGACGAAAGGCTAGAGACAACTGGCAGAAATTCAGGCAAAGAGAAACGAAGACCGGATGCGGGGCGACGCAGATGACACGGAACACAGGGAAGACGCGACTGTAACCCTCCAATATTTGTATGATGGAGTGCCCGATATTGAGGGGGCCGTGCAGTCATGGGCCGTGACGGTGACGGGTCGTTACGGAGTTACAACACTGTCACTCATTGGCGTCATTGAGACTGATATGCGCCGGCGGCACAGCACGGCACTGCACGTGTGCAGCTGCAGCGGTGGAGCGGGACCCGTATGTATTTCCGTTCCTGTTGTCAATCAATCACAATCAACTTTATTAAGCACTCACAGGGTGGTACAATAATTATATTAAACATAGCTTATCACTAGACTTAAATTAGATAGATACAGAAAGCGCTTGATAGTCTTAGTACACGCTGCACTGCATTTCGGCTCATTGTTTGGTAAGAGTATGCGCTGCACTCGGCTATACATATGTGACAGTCTGTAGCAAGGGCCATCACAAACCACGTTTATCAGCGAATTAGCTGATTTTTTCCATCCTGTTTAGGAGACTGAAAGCACATTTTCTTGTTCTGACTTGCAAACAGTATACCGTACTTGTCAGCAACTATCACACTAGCACTATACGACCCAGGTACATTCATAAGCCAGCGAAAATGTCATTATAAGCCACACGTAGGCGCCCAATGGTCTTCTGCTTAAAGTTCGACCAAAGCGAGTTATATAGTACATAAGGTAACAATAGCTACGAAACAACTGACACTTGACCTCTTCAGAACAGTAACCTAATTTCCTCACT
>LQNS02278070.1:31125868-31148045 GCA_001587735.2 Parhyale hawaiensis
ATTATAAGCCACACGTAGGCGCCCAATGGTCTTCTGCTTAAAGTTCGACCAAAGCGAGTTATATAGTACATAAGGTAACAATAGCTACGAAACAACTGACACTTGACCTCTTCAGAACAGTAACCTAATTTCCTCACTAACATGTTGCCCAAGGCGTGAAGCTTCTGAGTTTCTTTCTCTATGTTCTGGTTATCACGAAAATCAGATAACCAGATAAGAGAAGTGGTTTACATAATTGAGCTCTACGCCATTGAGATATGTCACTTTATCGGCCGGCAGGTTTGTTTTTTGTTTCCTAGGTTTAGTGTACATGCAGACAGTTTTCACAGTATTATATTCAATATATACAACGTTTACTGGTTTCATTTTCACAAATTGTAAGTAGTTTTTTGGAACCCACTGGAATGGGGAGCAGTAAGGACCATGTCATCAGCATAGCTTAGCGCATTTACTGTCTTACCATTAATATGACACCCTACTCCGGCATCGTTCAGTTGGGTGTGAATATTGTCAATGAAGATATTAAAAAAAAGCGGGGAGAGTAACCCTCCTTGCCTTATGCCATTAGTCATTTCAAACGCAGATGACATTGCTGTTCCCCATTTCACAAAGCACTTCTGAGTTTGGAACCAATACTTCAGTTTAAACAATGTAATGTGGCATTTGTCTCTCGATCATACACTTGAAGAGTGAGTAGTGGTGAACACGGTCAAATGCAGCTTTAGCGTCTATGGAAAACAAAAGTACGTGGGAGATCCACCGACAATGAAGTGATTTATAACCAGTTAAGTGTAAATACAGCCATTTCCGTTCCATGTTCAGCTTTGAAGCCAAAATGATTACCCGCAGTCATCACAAATGGTGACATGCGTTTCTCTAGCACTAGTTCTACTACTTTCGAAAGAGAAGTAGCCACTGCAATGGGTCGATAATTGCTCTTGTCTGTTACACACTTGGCTTTGCTTGCAACTATTGGTTATATTATAACTTTCATCAGATCATCCGGGAGGAATCCCTAAGTAAAACACCTGGGGGGAAAAATTGCAAGGAGCGTTACCAGCCTTGGAGGACTATTTTTATATGCTTCCGCTGGGATATGGTCCGCCCTTGATGCTCAGTTATTCCTTAGCTTTGTGAGTGCTTGACGAACTTCACCTTCAGACACGGTACACCGTTCATTAGGTGAAGCCAAATTATCAAGAATGTCGTTAACGAAACCTTTAGGATTATTATCATCAAAGCTGTTCATGACACCACTATAGTGAATTCTCCAAAATTCAGCAATGTTTCTTTCTCCAGTGATGCCATTCACTGACTGTGAAACTGTGTGAGCTTTCGGCTTTAATTTTTTGTGTAGAGTTGGTGACAGAAAGCCACGAGGCATTCGACTGAAGACTAGCTTTGACCCTTTGTCCTTCGACGTCGGTTTTGATACGAGCAAGATTTGCTTCGTGCTATATATTCACATACGGTTGTTACAACTCCTTATACATTCTACGGTATGTTGGAATCATTCCAACAAACGAAACATATTTCACAACTCCTAGATGCGAATCGTTTCGGCAAATACCATATCTGTTACCACTCCAACATTGGAATCATGCTGACAAACACCAAATTTGTCACCACTCATAGGTATACAGAATCATTCTGACACACACCACACTTGTCATACCTGCTTGGCAGGAAACCTTCCGACAAACGAAATTTGTCACCACTCTTAGGCAGGAATCGTTCCGACATGCACAGAGTTTTCAAAAAGTCAGACGTGTGCTCAAAAGCACACACACACAAACTTAACTACCGCAAAAAATGACCAAAAACTGAAACTTCGTGGCAACGAAATCATGACTGGCACCGTGCGCTGCATTGCACTGCACTGAAGGCAGAAAAAGCAATCAAGACAATCCAGGCTGTGATTTCCGGTAAAGTTTTACGGAACTAAAATATTTGGAAAAGAGGCCCGACATTCCAGTGAACTTGCAGCCGATGCAAAAATATTTCAGTGTTGACAGTTAATTTAACTTTACTCCGCGTGCGAACCACAAGAAGAAGAAACCGCAGGCTTCCGATGTAGTCTACTGCAAGAGGCTGACAACTTAACCATCCATACACACACCGACGGGCAGGCCAGCATCAATTTGTAAATGCAATGCATAAATTCTTTCTCTGAAAATGTGACGGCACCTACAATAGCTGGAGCAAAATTTACCTCACTTGTCCGCATTTTTTAATTTAACGTATGGATCTTAAGCGGAGTTATTTTCTATATGAGAATTTATAAAATTTGCAAGAGGCGTGTACCCTGTTTTCGTAACTATAGGTTAAACACATAACGTTGCTCACAGCTTAAGGGATAAGAAAATTGCATTGTGTATTGACAATAAAACGACCGAAAATAACATTTGATCGTATAAAAGCTGCTTCAAATACAACGGAAGTAATCGATAGAACACCAGAGTTTGTTCGGAAACAGATAACCCGTTAGGCAAGCACCAACACCAGTTTTTTCGACACTTCATACTGAACATTTGAAGTAGATTACCCTCGAAATTGTCGAAGCAGAGAAAGTCAATACTTGGAAAAATTGTCTGCACAAACACTCGAAGCAGCACCCTCCACAACTTCGAACACATAGGTTACTACATGACCCATCAGTTCCTAATTTCCTTAGAGACCGCTCTGTTTCATATTCCAACATTTCCCACCTAACTTATCGCCGCCGCATCTTCACCATTCTGCTGCAGCTAATCGTAGGGGCAGAGTTACACCGGCAATAGCTCATAGAGGGCCGGAGCGCGATTCTCGGCCCGTCGTGGATATGAGCCCGGCTTTTGCCAGCTATCTAATCCAAACAAGGACAGAACACAACATCCCGTGAGGCTGGCGGTGACACATACACACGAAACGTAGACAAGAAATACCACATTATTCCCTGTACAACCACGCTTCCGGTATCGTTACAGCCAGCAGTGAAAAACACATCACAAAAAACAGCTGAACAACAACTCGTAACTCTGAAGATCTACGCGCAGTTCGGTCCATTATGGGCAATCCGGGGAGATGTTTATGCAAACCGGTCGATTTGCATGAAACATTGGCAATTATGTAACTAACACAAGGCAAAACATACCCGTAAGTAGGTAAGTGGTGCGTGGCCATGGCACTGCACAACGACCTGATGCCCAGTTGCCATCACTGCAGAAATGCATCTGTCAAATAATATCGATATTTAATGCTGTAGAGTGGTTGTTTACTGCTTGCTCGGTAATTGCAGACTTGCCTAATAACGTTGTGAAGAACGAGGAACTATGCATGAGTGGGGAAGGTTTTACCGCGCGGCCATTGCACACTTACCCTAAAGTATCGAAAAAAGACGAGGATCCTGTGCACGGTGCCGGCGAGCTATTTATGCAAGGCGGTCGGTTCCTGTACGCGCAGATTACGTAGCGCAAAAAAGCAATGCGGCGGCAAGAAAGACAATGCAGTTTCCGGCAGAGGGCCACAGGTCAGCGACACGCCGTGACCTGCGGGTACAACCCGGACGTTCCACCACCGACTGCACTACTGCAGGCTTCGACTGCGGCGCAGGCGTTAAAATCAAATGTAAGTCCCAGATCGTAGATTATGACAGAGTGCTCATTAAACCTGTGACTTAGCACGCTGAAGGATTCTAAGGCAATACAGCATACAAATATGCAGTAGGTACTATACCTTACCTAAAAATTTTGTACGTAATTCTGAAAGAGCTTAAACAAGGATCATTCAGTAATAAATTGTGCAACCGTACGTAGGGCGAAACCACACGTAGGGCGACCTCGTGATAGTTCGACCCACATGTAGCTATACACAAGGGACATGAGACAGTTTCGAGTGCTCTCTGCGACTGGGTCTGTCTACTGCCAGCTATCTATTCTATCCTATACTTTGAAGTAGTTATTGTATTGCCTCATTAGTCAGAGTTTGCAGGCGTTAACTCTTTGCAAGGCAACTGCAAAACGCTTTCGTGGTAATAGCATTAAAGAACTGACCATATTAGGCCACTTGCCCGGTCAAGAGCAAACTAAAGGTTGAGACAAACATTGGTAGCTAGCCTACAGGCTCGAACAGAAGGTATGGAAGAGTGTTCATCGAAATCTACAGTAAGCAAGCCACATTCTATATAACTAGGCACCTACATTAATTGCTCCGCCCAAATCGAAGTTGACCGGTCTCTGTTACGTAGAATAATTCAGCATCTGGTAGATCTTCAACTTAACCCACTACGGCACAGAAGGATCCATCGGTCACGACTTAAAGAGCGCATATCCTACTACAAAAATTACGTTTAGTAAGGATGAAAACATTGAATCAGGCGAGTGCAGCCAATACTGCGCGGGCAAAACTGATGCCGTCCGCCGCATTTGTTGTGCCAGTAATGTGACTGTTAACAGAGAACAGAAGAGCACAACGCGCGTGAAACGGAGAGCGCACTTTGCTGAATAAATGCACAAGTAAATGATTTCTGTAACCCGATAGTCCAAGCCAGAAACTTTTTCAGCAGCCTCTAAACTAAAGTAACCACGAACCAGCATACCGGATAAATGCTAATGATTTTCCGATACGATAGTTTTAACATGATGAGCAAAGGCCAGAATTTTTTACAGACGATGTCAAGCATAGGTAGGTAAATATTCTCAAAGCAACTGGAGAAAAAACCCGGACATAACTGGACAAAACGAACACAGACCATTTTTTAAGCAGAGTCACGTCACGAGTACCAACATACGTAACAGACAATGCAAACAATTACGAACATCTGCAGTTCAAGGTGTAAATAACGAAATCATGACAAAAAAAATCGAACGTTACCATCGAGATGAACATAGAAAATTGTAGTCAACTTCCTAACCAGCAGCCAACAATAAATTGGTGAACCCTTTGCGGCGCGCGAACTTGATACACGCCGATGCAAACAACGCCATACCTTCGAGAGGGTGAGGTTTGGTTAGAACCTTCAACTGCGTACCTAACTCAGTCTTGCCATTCCCGAAGCACCAACACTATTGGGTACAAGTGTTGCGGAGTTAAAAGTCGGTAAATTTTAGGGTATAGGAGTCAGAGTTGATAAGTTTTATGATCCAGGAGTCAGAGTCTGTAGATGTTATTGTTGAAACCCAGGAGTCAAGAGTCGGTAAATGTTAAGACCCAGGAGTCAGAGTGGCAAACTTGCCGGAATCAAGAATGGGAGCAGGTGGAAAATTTGCCTGATAGTTTGTAAAGAAAATGAATCGGAATACGTCATTTTGGAGGTCCAAGGAGTCGGAATTGAGAACTTGCAAAACTCAGGGATCGAACCCTGTCCTTCGCTCGTCGCAACCGTGTTGGCCAAGGACCTTAAGTTATGCTAAACCGTGCAGTGAAGGGTTAACAAGTTACTGGGCCGCTGAAAAGCTCATTCATGGTAAAAGCAGAAAGGAAATAAACATATAACTACCGTCGGGTCGCTCGCCCGGTAAAGGGTTAAAGATTTCGCGCATGAAGTTCATTACACGCAATAGTTTCCGGAAGGTGTAAAATGCGGAAGGTGTAAAATGAGGCCCCCTTTCGGCAAGGACTTCTGGTGCTGCCACGGTAATTATACAGGTGACTCCGCCACGCTCGTCGATACGAATACCTACGTGTTTCCAACCTGTGCCGAACTGATTTGCTTTCGACGCGATAGTTTTAACTCGGTTCGAGTGACCTACGCAAACCCTAGCAACATATTTGGAGCCCCAGAAGCTATAATTGCAAAGCAGCTTCTGAGACTGTCAAAAATTAAGTTACGGGCACTAGCCATTTGCCGGACGGACGTGCTTGTGTTCGTTCGTTAAAGGCAAAAATTAACGGGTTAACCTTCTAAGAACGAAAGTACCTCAAAAATGTTTTTAAAAAATATGCTGTTCCTACAAGGCTCAGTAATTTTGTTCGATCCTATAGGAACATTCTCCTCAATACGCCACCACTCAGCTTGCGATCTAAGCTGTTCAATAATATTTGATAAACCTGAGTCACAAAAAAAAATAATGAAGAATCTGCTACACTAAAGAACAACAGCAACTAGAAGAGTCCCGCCATGAAACAACCGAAAATTTGCGCTTTCTGTAGTACTCGCTCAAAGAAAATGAGTTTAGTAGGAGCAACGAAAGTAAATACTATTTTCATATCAGGAACACTTGACAAATTGACAATCGCGGACCTTTTTTTCTCGCACGTCGTCCCGGTAGCACTATCGTCTCTCACGACGATTTTGCGTTGACGTAAGCTTTCCTGCGCGCGCCACCTCTAAAATAAACACTACCTAGGCAAATCTAACCTAACCTCCTAACCGAACCTTCTAACCTTACCTAACCCAACCTAACTTAACCCAATCTAACCTTTCTAACCTTACCTAACCTTTCCTTACCGAACATCACCTAACCTAACCCAACTTAATCAGCGATACAGCGAGCAGCGCGGCGCTCCAACTTGAACGCCGCTCACGCGTACACGATCTGCGTACACAAACACGCACACAAATCGTCGTGAGAGACGATAGCGCGTCCCGGTACAATGTGACAGTTGGTAGTATGAACCAGGTGCGAGCTAAATGTCCACTCATTAGTTGAGCATGCGATTGCATAATGTACCCCTGAAATTACGAACAAATCGGTACATGCAAAAGTCAACGTATCAGTGATGAGCAGCATCGAAATAAAGAAATTACATTTGGGTATTTAAAAACGTACTTTGCAAAATAATTTTAAACCGTGCAATTAAATACTGAATTTATATACAATATCCTGTAGCTATTTAAATACAACGTATTTAGGTATGAAAAAGTTGGGAATACATATCACATCATCAGAAAAACTAAGCATGAAAACCTCAGGATACTGTGTCCTAACCTTGTTGGACACAGTCTCCAGATGAGAAATACATGAGATTATTATTATTATTATCTGTATATTCGTGGTACGCATTATGCCTCGTATGAGCCCCTTCTTGCGCACGGGCGGCACGTGTTAGTGCGTAGAAACGCAACCCTCGTGCAGCACTAGCCTATTATAGTCAAACCAGCGTAAGCAGTCCTTTAGGGGCGGGGCTGAATTGACCGCAGCGTGCCAAATCTGATCTATTGGCTAATGCACTTTGAAAATTCTAATATAAATATAATTTTATCGATTGAGACAAGTTAGGCTATAGCTACCACGCGCTTAAGTGAGATTTGGCCCAGTTGCTTTGCGTTCTTAGCCACGCCCATCGGACTCCTTACGCTTGTTTGACTATAGTGTCTGCGACAACTCATTTTACCAATGTCGGACGATGTGTTTAGATTTAGGTTTAAGGAATTTTGTATCGCCAGATAGCTATATCGTATAGAAAATGTCATCTGCCCAATACGTTTACTGTTACTTTTTGATGGGCTTGTTCTCTGTACTGCTTCTGTATATTGTATGATTTTTAGCCTCTAACATAATGTGAGAGCAATTAAGGTGTTGTTAAGGTGTTATTAGCTAATGCACATTTCAATGTATTTTCAGCAATACCGCCAGTCACGCCAAGTTCTCTAGTAAATCAATTTCCTGATAGCCACTGCCACCAACACAACACTGGTAGGTAGCTACGATGTTTAACTCAAATACAAGTTGTAAAGGTAAACATTTCTATATGATCCCATGAAGAATGAGGAGGGGCTGCTAGGGAAAACACACAACATGAACAGCTAGCCTAATGGGATTGGGGAGGCAAAAGGTGAAGCTATTCGACTCATTGGAGCAGCGAGTGTCTAGCAGGTGCTTTAGGATCCCAGCTTTTGACTCTGTGTTTTTCAAACTGTCAACAGCAGTAAACCACTTCTGTTCTTCAGACTCCGACTCCTAAGCCCATCAAGAGTCTAACTCTTGGCTCTATGCTCTAAAAAAAATCCTCAGACTCTGCAACCCAGACGGCTAATGTAAAATTTGAATACCTAGCAAACATACCATAAAATAGGGCAGTGATGATTCCCACTCTCGTTCTTTTCAGTGGAGTCACAAACACCTTCCTGTTCCTGTTGAAGCTTCATGCGCTGCACAAAGCCTGCCATTTCTTCATCCCTGTCAGTGGCACCGAGTGATGACGGGCTGACGGGTGGAGGCGGCGGAGGAGACATGGCAGAAGAGCAGCAGCACGGCGTGCTGGCGGCTGTTCTGCACGAGTTGCCTGGTGGCGGCGGTGCGTCACTGCCACCAAAATTGGGCGACGTGTTGAATAGTTTTGGGGGTAAGCTGCGACTGTGAGACTGGCGGGTTGATGCAGCAGTCATGTTAGCCAATTCAGATGTTCATAGAAAATTCTTAAAAGCTCACCACAACTGACAATTAGCTGTTATCATTTACATTGTAACGTTCATGACGTAAGAGAGCTGGTTAGTAAGTGTGTAGATGTAGGTGCAAGCAAATGTCTATCACTAATTTAAATTTGAAGGGAACACTGTCAGTTGCAGTTGGTAGCTAATTCACAGTTAGCCTAACTGCGTGACACTGCCGGTGAGGGTGAAACATCTTTCTACACACTACACCCTTAAGTTTTTTGGCACACTAACATAGGTAACATTTCCAAAAGGGCCTAAAAGCTGGAAAAGTAAAGATGCATTAGCTGCTGCATACCAAATACAAAACAATACAATAAAAATAACATTCAGGCATGTAAGTTTGAGCAACTACAGTAACATCCATACTTGTATTAGCTAAAGTAAAGCAGAGACTCTCAAAACTCAGAAATTCAAGAAAGGTGGACTGTGTAGCCTACAACGCCACCTGTCGTAAATTATAGCAATGGCCAACACCATAGCTACTTAGTGACAAGCAAAAAAGTACGGTAAAACTTAACCGATAGGTAATAGCTATATTCAAGTATACAACTTTATAATTTTTTATACAGTTGGCCAAAGAAAATGCTTTACAAATGTAGGAGAAAAAAACATGCTGTAGGTACTGTAGCTATATACCTATGTAGAATTGGTCATCTCTACATTTTAGGAGTAGATACAGTACCATGTGTAGCTACTACTGTATTGACATGCTAGTTAGCTACATATACTAAATGTCATCTTTCAATTTGTAATACTGTATAAAAAATTTGTTGGCCATTTCTGTGACCGCCTGAAGATCTTGGTGATTGATTTGCATTTTTTCCCATCTTTTCTTAACATTTCTGGTGATGGTTTGCCAAAATTCAAGCGATCAATATTGAATGTTAGGTAACCAATAATTTTCCAATCTCGGTTGCATGTAGCGTCGACCTGGGTGATCCATAGCATTTTTCACAAACTTCAATATTACTAAAAAAAACACTGGGGCTAGGGAGTTGAAACTTTTCACACTTATAGCTATATGGTGTTTCAAGGTAGGTTCTTGTGTAAAGGTACGTTATTTGTATTGAAGTTATTAAAGGAAAATATGCAATGGACTTTTCGGTAGGTAACTAATGGGGTGATTTCACTACACTGTTGGGGTGAATTATCGCAGTGAAATAATAGTAGTAACTAATGGTTAATAACATACCATACTTACAATAAAAATAAACTGTTAGGAAGCTAGCTATAAAAAATGTTGTGAGGCAGGTTTATGCCAATTGGTGTCAAGATACATTCTTTTGTATTAGATAAGTTAAATGAAAGAAAAACAGTGTGATTCACCTCGCGGTACCTAATGGGGTAATTTCACTACACTGTTGGGGTGAATTATTGCACTAGGATAATCCTCGCAACATACCTTAGGGCAGATAACTTATCTGATATAAAAACCAACCATTTGGTATTGCCTGTGAAAAGATAATAAATGGTTAGACAAGCAGCATTCATAAATTTTGAGCCATGAAAGACTTGTAAAATGTAATTGTTCATCTTGCTGTTTCATCCCAAACGATTTTTGCGATCAGGGTGAACAATAGCACTCACTAAATTCCTTATTATTGCATACCAGAGGGAATACAGCAATATGTTTTCAACATGTGAATCATGGGTTCTTTACCTATGTTTCTGCCAAATTTGAAAGAATTCCATGGGAAACTTTGTTCTCCAGCATCAAAATTGAGGGACTTTTGTGAAACTCGAAAAAAAATTTTTTGGGGTGGAAAATTGCGACTGGTCTTCATTGGTAAATAAATACATGAAAATTGAGCAACATAAAATAAACAAATGCATAACTTTATAGAAAAATGATAGGCTTTCCAATGGTGTATTAAGTTTTCTTCTGTTCTACAACTTTCGAGGTGAAAAGTCCACTACAATGAATCACCCCAACGTTCTAAGTGCGATGGATCACCCTTGTCAATGCTATAGCTAGCTAGTGTTAATCATATCAAAATAAACACTTCTTCTTCTAGCTATGCACTCCCGTTGCAAATAGATTGAATGTTCCAATGAACACTTTTGCAGTGGTGAAGCAAAGGCAGAGTACCTCTGTCGGTAGCACTTAGACTCGCATAGCCAAGGCTTCTCCATGACAGGAGTACAGGTCAGAATTGTCACACTCATATAAGACAGATAAGTACTCTTTCAGATTTTTCAAAATTATTTCAATTTTCCAGTATTTGTGATGTATTACGTCATTTTTCATGCCAAAATCTGAGCTGAGTTCGCCGTTAGGTGTTTCTGTGAAGTTTAGACGAAGTCTCAGATTTTTTTTATCTGGTCATACCTCCTGCTATCATTATTCCTCCTTGCAGCCTATATTAGGCCGGCCAGCACCCTCCAGCGTCACTTGACTTTGTGAGACGAGCGACCCAATACTATCAAGCCTCCAAAAAAGAAGGGCTTTGGGTTGTACCGAAAACACCAGAGGTTACTCTGCCTTCGCTTCACCACTGCAAAAATGTTCATTGGAACATTCAATCTATTTGCAGTGGCTTGCTCCGGCAGAGTACCTCTGTCCGTAGCACCGATATACCCACAGAATAGCGGCAGCGGTGCAGGGAGGGTTTTTTGGGGCTCTCCTGCATGGAGGTGCTAGGCCGTAACTAAGGTAGTAGGCTTAGTTCATCGGTCTGCTACCTGAGCGCTCTGCAATCTACCCTCTGTACGGCTGGGTTGCTATAACCGAGATAACCGCCGCAGAGGTAGATTGCCTTTTAGCATCTTGCTCTTGGGTGGTTATATACTTTTATCCCCTTGATGATCAGCTCAGGTCGCCAAAACTGCTTATCAGACCGCTAGGACTACTCTCGCCCAGCCTGTATTGGTTGTTTCAGATAATTTCCCTTTAATCAAGGGCGCTCTGTGATAACCAGAGTTTTACCTTGTACTTGGTGATCATAATTTTTTTTTTTTGTTCAAGCAAAGCACATGAGGGCCTGCTCGGATATCGTAACCAGCACTTGGCTTGCATCATCCCAGCTTCCGGCCCTTTCTAAAGGGCAATGGTAAGACTTACAATTTTATCTAAATCCCTTACCAAGAGGTAATAAGGCCAAGGCATGTAACCGTTGTTAACCTCTTGCTCCAGCACACGAGACAATGACTTGTGGTCTCCAGGTAAGGTAAAAAAGTTTTCAAATTTTTTTTTTTTTTTGGCCATGTTTTGATAACGATGAGCAAAACCCATCAGGGCCTGCTACAAAATAGTAGCAAGCGCTGGACTTGCACCAAGGCAAGTTCTAGGGCCTCCCCAGGTATAAACGCTGGGACTCTAGAATTATTCCTAAGTCCCTTACCGCGAGGTGATAAGAGCAGGGTACCGTATATCCCGTACCTCGACCTACCATCTGTCTCAAGTGCACGAGGGTGCGAGATGTGTCAGGCCACAGAAAAAACTTTTCCAAGTTTTTTTTTTGTACAAGCCAACCCCCAATTTACATCTCGGGGTGTTGTTCTTGCACCGAAATTTGTACAGGGGCTTAACACCTGTGAATAAGGTTAGTCAACAGACTTATCCTTTTAACTGTTACCAGCTCTTGTTCCGGGATGCCGGTGGAGCTTTCTGGCGAAAAAAGATGTCCTGCTTTGGCCGGGCCTCAGCCCCTTGTCTTTCCGATCCGCCCAGGAACCAGACTAGGATATACGTCTGGGGGCTGTCAGTTGTTACACGGGACTGTAGCTGTACTCAAAAACCACCCACGATCTTAACTTATGTAAACCCTGACCATTTCCGGCCCTAGTGGTATCTGCCCGTCTGAAATCGCGGTTGGCGTATCCTGGGTAGGCCTAGGTATACCAATGCCTCCGCTGGTTGTGTTGGCTTCTCAAGACGGTTGTGTGCCCTATTACCAGTAACTTAGGATATGTTGTATGCTAAGTTCTTAGATCGAAACTTAGTTGTTCGGGCTCTCTCGTGTTTGGTGGGGCCCGGTTTGGCGGGTTTCGCCATTCACAGAAAACTTTGTGTAAGGAGTTATGGCTGTTCCGTGTGGTGTCTTAGGATTTACTCCGATTGAAGTCCCGTGACCACTTGTACTCTCGCAACTTTAAGCTTGCAACGTCGTTCTTTTGGGACAAAAAGAGGGGCCCTGTTGCTACGGTCATTCAGGCCGACTGGCCCTTAAGCATCTTTAGGGTTTCAGCGGATCCTTTTCGTTGATGTAGTGATCGCAAAAAGGAAGAGCTCAAGGAAGCATATCCTCTCAACACTCTCCTTTCAGTTTTACAGTGCTATGTTGTTGGTTTATGATGAACAACTTGCCCCAGGGGTCAAATTCCATTGGCCTGAACACTTTCTCGTGAGACTGTCGGCTGGAGCTAGCGCTGCCTCTGTGGGCTGCGACGTGCATTTAGACGTCGATGGGTGTTTGTTTTAGATTAGGTAGGTTAACTCTGCCTGCATAATTAACTGCTTCGAGTCTATTCTCGTCATAACCATGCCGGGCCTGCATAGTCTCCAGCACCTCAGGGAGCATTTCTTCCTGTGGGCAAAGTATTATAGTTTCCCTGCCTTGCTTGGGTCCGCCCCCCATTCTCCCTTTGGCTGTTGTCCGACGGTCTCGCTTTTACCCAAGCACACGTCCAAAATGCCTCCCAGGGCAAAGGGCCCTGAGAGTGCCGTTGTCAGGGTAAAGGGGGCCCTGTAGCGGAGGTGAAAAACGACGTTAAGATGTCCAATTTTACCCTCTCGCCTCTATCGGTGTCTGAGGAAAGACCTGTTTGGACCAGTTCCAATGCATCGTCCGCAAATAATGCTCTATAACCGTGGTTAGAGAGGCAGAACTAAGACTGGAGGCTAACTTGGTTTTCTCTGGTAGTTCTTTCTTGCAAATCTATTTAAATAGGAATAAAAGTTTAAGTCTTTCTCAATTTAAAAGGCTTAGACTATCTTCAGTATATTTCAAACGAATCAGTATAAGTGCCGTCAGTGCCTGGTAGTGCTGAGACTAAGTCCAAATGAAGGACTAAGTATAAAAACTTCAAAGTTCGACAAGGACGTCAGGTACCAACGGACCTCAGAAAAAACGTAAGTCCAAACTAGGAATTAGGTTAAGTGTAAACCAGATCATCCATTCTGAGGCTAAGTGTCATTAGGATCTTCCATTCTGAGGCTAAGTGTCAACAGGCCCTTCCATTCTGAGGCTAAGTCTCAAATGGACCTCTCCATTCTGAGACTAAGTCCAAAAAGTTGGTTTAGAAAATTTTCTAAATTCTAAGTCCATACTACTGGATGAGAAAATTTTCCTAAGTCCCAAAGGCACCAACTGATTCTGAGTTAGAGTCCAAAAGGTTGGTTTAGAAAAATTTTCTAAGTCCATATGGGTGGATGAGAAAATTTTCCCAAGTCCCAAAGGCACTCATTGGTTTAGAGTTAGAGTCTCAAAGGTGGGACCCAAATGAAGATTAAGGCACTGAGCACTGAAGTTTGTAAATTTGAAAAGTTAAAACTTAAATTCGGAGGTGGAGGAGGCCAGTTGAGATGTTCACTTTGTCGCGAGTCGTCAACAAGTGACGCTGTACTCAGCGGCTGGAGGGTGCTGGCCGGCCTAATATAGGCTACGATGCAAGGAGGAATAATAATACAAGGAGGTATGACCAGATAAAAATAAAAATCTGAGACTTCGTTTAAACTTCACAGAAACACCTAACGGCGAACTCAGCTCAGATTTTGGTATGAATATTGACGAAATACATTACAAATACTGGAAAATTGAACAAATTTTGAAAAATCTGAAAGAACACCGGTACTTTTCTGTCTTATACGAGTGTGACGACTCTGACCTGTCCTCCTGTCATGGAGAAGCCTCGGCTATGCAAGTCCAAGTGCTACCAACAGAGGTACTCTGCCGGAGCAAGCCACTGCAAATGAGTACCTACGGTATTTAACGAGATATCTGACTTTTAAGTTCCCACTGATTTTCTATGAGAAAAAATATCTCTGTGTAGTACAACAATTGAGGAGCCCCGGCATAAATATTTTGAATAAGACTACTGTAGAAGTGCGGAGGCCCCAAGAAATAGGTAGTTTGGGTAATTAGACTGGGTTTAAGGTTATGCTAGGTACCATAAAATGGGGTGACTTCGGACGCCAGGGGTGATTTTGGACAAAAACATAGAAAAGAACGTACTGCAGTGACAGGAAAAGTATCAACAGTTAAAAGAAAACTTCTCCAGTGTAATAAAGGTTGGTACCTATCTATGTAGTACGGTATATCATTAGGCCCACACTCAAACTCGACTACCATAAACACAGAAAGGCATAAGTTTTGTTTGTTGTGATATTTTTATCTGTTTTGCTTACAAAACATATTCCTTTCTGTATTTATGCTAGTCGAGTTTGAGTGTGGGCCTAGTGATATAGCTACTACAGAGATATCAACCTTTATTACACTGTCGATGCTTCCTTCTAACTTTTGATACTTTTTCTGTCACTGCAGTAAGTTCCTTTTACCTGTTTTTTCCACAGTCATCCCCGGCGTCCGAAGTCATCCTGTTTTACGGCTTGGTTTGGTTAGATTCGTATTAGGTAGCGAATTTGGGGTTGGTGAACTGCTACTTTAGTAAATGTGGTACGATAATGTCAGAGACTAGGTCGTTCATTATTCTTACGGAAAGTTGGTATATAGACCACCTTGAAGAATATTAGGTAAACCAATCCTTCCCTTCTTAACCCATGGTTCTCGGCCAAACCTCGAAAGCTCACCGTTTGTTAGCTTGACTGACACATGAGAAATAAAGTGTAGCATTTGCAAAGTAAATGCAGACCATGTTTTATTGGCAGTTATTGTATGTCACTTAATACGACAAACATTAAAAAATGAAATCATGCATAGGCTATGCAATAAAAATGATTTACGTGACAAATGATAACAGTACATTTCACACCAGAATTACATGAATTAGATAATATATCTACATTATAGAATTTTTCTTTTGAAATTGCTAGCAAGTGTATGATAATGCCAGTTATTTCTTCTCATAGAAAAACAATGAAAATGTTGAAGTCAAATACAGTTCTTCAAAAACTAAGCATTTGCAACAGAAAGTGCATTGAAGAAAAAATGTTTCAGTTGGTGTGATTAACAACACAGATAGTTACATGCAACAAAAATTTGAAATTTGCTGGCTGCCAGACTGCCTAACTCAGCAATGTTGGCATAGCGTCGTCCGGGGCAGAGATGGCAAACGACATGCCACGGTGGAGAGGGAGAACCACCATAAAGCAGGAAATAAGGCATGGAGAAAGCTGAGCTATATTCCATATGGAAGCCTATAATGTTGTCTAATAACCATCTAAGCTTCAGAACTGTAGCAAGTTTCCAAGTATTTTAAAAAACTTTTGATTGAGACCTTATGAAAGATGCCCGTCAAAAATTCATTTTCGTCACACCTCGTTTTTTTTGCAAATTGTGATTACTCAAATTCTAATGATGGTAGAACAGCAAAACTCGGGGTGTTGGTAGCTAGTATATGTGTGTTTATTTCCTGTATATCTTGACTCTTTATCGCACTTCATGTACACACGGGAGCACAAACATCATTCGCCATCTCCGCCCCGGGTTGTGATCGTATCACGGGGCAGAAATGGCGAACATGGAGGCTCTGCATTTACGGTTATTGCATCGGCAGAACATAATATTCTTGTGTACCTAACATTGTTTATTACAGTAGTTATACCTTGTATAGATGCATGTTAGGCTATTAATGTTTCATTTACTTTTTATCATCGAAAAGATGATCTACTTTTCTCTTATGAGAGAGCGCACCATTATGGCTGGTTAGCTAAGACTCTAGTACAAAAATCTCCCTGAAATCGATATGAAACATCAAGAACCAGAATCTTTGCAGTGTTATGGGCATTAAACAATGTTATAGCCTATGCATGAAATATGGTGTTCTGCCAATGCAATGCAGAGCCTGTGTTTGCCATTTCGACCCTGTGTTACGATCACAACCAGGGGCAGAAATGGGAAACAATGTTTGTGCTAGCGTTTGTACATGAATTGGGGTACAGAGTCAAGATACACAGGAAATAAACAGGCATATACAAGCTACCATCACCCCAAGTTTCGCTATTCTAGCATTATTAGATATCGAGAAATCACAAACTGTAAACAGGTTTTAAGGAAAATGAACTTTCATTGGGTGTTTTTCATAGAGTCGCAGTCAAAAATTTTTAAAAATACTTAGCAACATGCTACAGTTTCGAAACTTAGTTGATTATTGGACTAATTACAGGCTTTCATATGATATATACCTAGCTCAGTTTTGTCCATGCTATATTTCCTGCTTTTTGGCGGTTCGCCACTTCCGCACCTGCTCCTCGCCATCTCCACTTATTTGCCGATTTTCGTTTTTTGCATGTGAGTACTAAACTATACAAGGTAGCTATAACATTTATTTCTCTAGGGCAGGTAGGTGCACGTTAGGGATGTACTGATGTGACGTTGCTGCCAAATTGTACTGTAAGTAGGTATTTAAGCTAGAAAAAATTCAAGAGTTGTCGCCATCTCCACCCCGGAAGAAGTTACAGTAATAGGTATTGCGTGTGGAAAACACAACATTAATAGACCAATTTTGAATCTTGAGCATGCGTAGAGCCAGTTTGAATGTGCAGCGTCAGCAGTGTTTTTAATTGCTTTGAATTCCACTTCCCACACTAACTGCAGACCATTGCTTCAAGGCAAGGACTCATTTAACTGCATTCTCCTCCGTCTGAAAGGTTTTGAATGCTAATAGTAGCTTGCCCTACAATCCAAACATACAGGACAACATCTCTAGTACGCCTACCTGTCCACCATGCCAGTATCCATCCACTTGGCCATAAAAGGCTTCCTGTGTGAAAACTAGCAGTGCTAGACAGCCGTACTAAGATGAAAACAAACTGCTAGGAAGCTACATAAGATGTATTGAGGCAGGTTTATGCTGATTTTGCTGAAGGTACAGTCTTTGGTATTAAGTAAAAAAAAAAACAGTGCAATGGACGTCACAGTTCACTACACTTTTGGGGTGAATTATCGCAACACGGTGATAATCGCAACCTATGGTTAATAACGTATCTGCAATAAAAACAAACTGTTAGATAGCTACTGCATTAGAAATGAAGCTAAATGGTTAGTGAGGGGCTGGTTGGTAAGCCTCATTGATAAAAAGCAGGAGAAGGCGCTCGAAGACTTTCACAGCGGGACACAGGAGCGATATTGGGCAGTAAGATGATCCCTTTATCCTCAGGTTTAGATGGTTTTAAGATGGCAATTATGACAGCTAACTTCCATAAGGCAGGGATGTCTGCGTGAGCTAGGGAGAGATTGTTTAATCTGGTGAGATAGATGATACCCTGCAGGCCCAGATGCCTAAGATGTAAAATGGACATTTGGTCTGGGCCCACAGCTGTGGAGGACCCTGAGGAGACTATGGCCCCACGGACTTGAGCGGGAGTGAAAGGGGAGAATCTGTGAGCAATGGGGTGGCGTTTTCGAAGTAGACGCCTGGCCAGTCTGGGCGGGGTATCTGTAGCAGGGGGAGAGGTGGCAGTAAATTGCTTGCAAAAGCCCCTGGCTATATCGCCGTTGTGGGTGAACGTGTGAGTTCCAAAACATATAGGCTGATTGCGAGGGACAGAGGGCTGCTTGCCTGATAGTGAGCGGAGCAGAGACCAGAATTTACTGGGGTTGCTCATGGGGTCACAGTCATGGATCGTTTGTTTCCAGGCCTCTTATGCCGCACTGCAGATGAGGCGATCCACTTCTAGTTGTAGCTGAGGAAGGGAGGGGTCGTGGGGAGACGTGGAGCGAAGGTGATCGCGACGGGATATGGCGTCTCTGGCGTCCGGAGTGAGTCGAGGGATATATTCCTTGCAATGACCGGCCGAGATGTGGTGCTTAGCAGCTGATAAGAGGGCCCGATTGAAGGCCCTCAGTCCGCCGCTACAGGAGGAGGGGAGTGGGGGGAGGTAATAAGTTCTTTGCATTCGCAAGTGAACTCCTCCCAGTTAGCTTATCCAAAGTTAACGAAGGTGCATCTGGGACCGGAGAGGGCCGAGTCACTGGACTCGGCTGTGATCAAGATGGGTAGATGATTAGATGAGAGGGTGGTAGTGGTGGACCAGAAGTAGTCAAGTGCAAGATGAGCTGAGATAACGGTCAGGTCCGAAGAGAAGCCCGGACCGTCCCGAGGGACCCTGGTGGGTGAGTCGCCATTGAGGAGACAGTAAGGTCCACTGTTGATGGAGGCACTAATCTCTTCACCACGCGCGGCGGCCCGCACATCCTGGGTTACAGAATACCAGTCTGTGTTGGGGGCCGGAAACCAACATGGTTTCTGGCCCATGCACTCTACTACATCTACTCTACTTAATTGACCTTCCAAGCAACCCGCGGTATGAATAAACCTAAGCCCCATGACCGCACGGTGGCCTTGCTGATTGACTTCAGCAAAGCGTTTGACACCATTACCACCGAGGGCCTCCTCTCTTCAGTTTCCAGCACCACACTCCATCACAACGTTAGATGGCTCGCGGCTTACCTCAGGGGTCGAGCAGCCTGCTGCCTCTATAACGGTTCCCGCTACCAGTTCCGGGCTGTCAAGGCGGGGGTTCCTCAGGGCTTGGTCGTCTCGCTCTCCCTGTTCAACCTCTACATTTCTGACTTTCCCATCCCTTGGGACCAGCTCTGCTACCCCTCTGTAACATCTTACACCAACGACTTCACTGTCGTGACGTCCTATCGCGATCCTCTCACCGCTGCCGCCGCTCTCTCAGATCACTCTGACTCAATCAGCAACTGGGCAGCTAACAAGGGCCTTACTATATCAACCTCCAAATCCAATTCAACATTATGGACAACCGACACCCATCAGTCAACAATTGACCCCGGCATCACTATGAAAGACTTTACCCTTAATCTAGAGCGCCAATCCAAAATCCTCGGCGTCACTTTTGACACCCACTTCACCTTTACACCGCACATCACTTCCACAGCCGTTCGAGCCTCCAGCCGCCTTAGACTGTTCAAGGCCCTAGCGAGCACTCGCTGGGGCCAGTGCAACAGTGCAAGGAGACCTTGCTTCTCACATTCAGGGCATTTGTCCGACCTCTCATCACCTACGCGGCTCCAGTTTGGTATCCAGGGGCTCGCCAGTCCGCAGTTCACAAGCTGCAGACGGTTCAAAACGCCGCTCTCCGCAGCACGACCAGTTGCCTCCGCATGGCTACCGTGGACCATCTCCACGCTGAGTCCAAGATGCTGAGGATCGATCAATCCCTCGACCTCCAGTGCCATCAATACCTCGTTTCCGCCCTTCGTCCCGAACACCCAGTCCACTCTGTTGTCACTGCACAGGCTGGACCCCGTCTCATCTGCGACAACTTAGCAACCAAATTCCAACCTGACATCAATCACCTACTTCCTGATAATATCATGCCTTCCCCAGAGGACCGCTCAGCGATTTCCTCTCTCCACCGATCTGCCGTGCAAATCTCACTAGACAGCCTACCCGTTAACAGGGTTTTGGGCTTTGCCCCACCGCAGATTTTGCCCGGCGAGGCGGTCCTCTCTCGAGCGGCCCGTTCCACTCTATCACAGTTGTGCTCAGGTTTCTGCATAGGATTGGATTGGCGGATTCCGACTCCTGCCCCGAGTGCCACCGCACCCCCCATACTGTAAACCACCTGTTTGAGTGTCCTGCCCACCCTACTGCCCTCCTTCCTACCTCTCTATGGGACAGCCCTTTATCTGTGACTGACTTCTTGTGTTCCCTGCCTTCCTTCTCATACCTTCCGCCACACGCCCGACCCCTACGTAACAACAACAAGCTAAATGGTTTGATAAGAAGTAGTTATAGATTCTGAGCCTAGAAACCCTTCAAGAATGCAACTGTCCAAGTGGATTCTTTCACCCCATACGATTTTTTAGATCGGGATGAATAATCGCACCCACTATTCATTATAACTACAAACCAGATAGATTACAGCAAAATGCTTGTAACCCATTCATTACTGGTCTTTTACCTATGTTTCTGCCAAATTTGAACAAATTACCCAAGAAACTTTGGTTGCCAGCATCAAAGATGCGGGACTTTTGTGAAACTGATGGAAAAAGTTTTTCAGGGTGGAAAACTACGACTGTTTTTCAGGGTGGAAAACTACGACTGTTTTTTTTGGTAAATAAACGCAATAAATTTGAGCAATCCTAAAGGAACAAAAGCATCATTTTATGGAAAAAATTATGGGCTTTCCAATGGTGTGCTCAGTTTTCTTTTGTTTCTTCACTTTAGAGGAGAAAAGTCGACTGTGATTATTCCCACGGACGTAGGAGGTGCAATGAATCACCCCGGTCGACGCTACTAGACATGTTACCCTATAACTAGTTAATGAACCAGAGGGATTACAGCAAAATGTTTCTAACACATTCATTATTGGTCCTCAAGTACCTACACTTCTGCAAAATTTAAACAAGTTTCACTGGAAACTTTGGTTTCCAATATCAAAGTTACGGGACTTTTCGCGAAACTCGGACAACAGTTTTCTTTGGGTGGATAATTGTTTTGATTTGTAAATAAATGCATTAAACAAGCAAACTTAAATGGATGATTACATTATTTTATAGAGAAAAAGATGGGTTTTCCAATGGCATATTTAGTTTTTTTTTTAAGTGAAAAGTCTACTGCATTTATTCACCCAACATACAAAAGTACAATCATTCAATATAGTTGATGTCATAGGGCGCTAATTTGACTTTGGTTGCCTAACTAAATTCCCACTTGCCTGTCTGCCTCTGTTCCTCATCTATCTGCCTTTTACCTAGCCTATAAGTTCCAAAACTCATTTCAAGTTTTCAACCTTAGATTTACTAGGGTAATGTCTCAATTACCGAATGCCTTTCTATTACCAAACGCAATAAGATTCCTACCTTAGGCAACTCGGTAATTGAGACATTACCCTAGCACTATATTAGAACAAACAATAAAGAATGCAATGTCAAAACATATAAATAAACCATATATTGAAACATAGCTACACCTACATCAAAAATTATTAGCCTAATAATAAAAAAAGGGCAATTTTTGTGCTGGATATAAAGGCTCATCAGCCTAACACTTGATGTGCCTCCTGGAGACTCTCAGACTCAGAGCGGATGAGAGCTATTGAGGGGGATTATGGACCTTGCTTACAATTTACATAACTAGTAGACATGGTAATTAGAAATATACATATAACTATTTCCGTAAAAGGGCACGTTTTTTGACGTGTGCAATTTGTGTTCAGAATGTACTGAATATGAGCAGTACAGTTACAGAAATTAACAGAATGCAGTACTGTAGGATTTATTGTTAACTCCATATGATTGATATGAAGGAGGTCTTTAGGATCTAGCCCATGTAGCCTCCAGACTGTACGGTCTGAACCCATCAGGTTTATAAGCTTTTTACACTATTTTCAGCTCACTTACTAACCTAAAAACACCCTGGAACAGAAAAAGAACACACACACACAAAGCAATACAAGCCTATTCTAAGTTAGAAGGCAACGAAACAACGCTAACAAGCTTAAGTGACTGAATTTAAAAACATAGGCAAAATTACTTCTTCTTCTTCTTCTTTCATCAAATTTTAGGGAGGTGTTCGAGATCTAGCCCATGTAACCTCCAGTCTTGAGTTATTTCACTTTATTGAGCTAATATTAATATTTATTTTGATTTTCATACACCTCTGCAAAAGAACCCTGGAACAGAAAGAAAAACACACCCCAACCCACATCCACCAAAGGGCAGCAGAGAA
>LQNS02278070.1:31164654-31185522 GCA_001587735.2 Parhyale hawaiensis
ATACTGTGTCCTAACCTTGTTGGACGCAGTCTCCAGATGAGAAATAAATGGGATTATTATTATTATTATTATTATTATTATTATTATTATTATTATTATTATTATTATTATTATTATTATTATTATTTCAGGATTTCATGTGTTTTAGGACTCGCTGTATGAGAAGTGCTCCAGTAGTAGCAAGGGTTACCGTTTTTCCAGACAGAAGAGTTCCTGCCACGTTCGGCTTCGACGCTTACACGGAATTGCGGGTGCGCCGTATTGATCCTTACCAGAGCTCCAAGTAATAGCTCCCACCATCTATAATCGACTACACCCGTGTACGTTTATATCAACGAACATCTGTCTGCCTGACGAACACAGTAAGCACGGTCGTCCCACTTGGCATGTGTGTCGTCAAGTTGACTTTACATTTTACCATGTTATTTGCCTGCTCTTTACCAGGGAAACTTATTTTTTACTTATCGGGACTGTAACATCAGCGTTTCTGATACAACGAGCGCGATTACCTAACGAGTAGCCAATTGAACTGGTCGGAGTCCCGGATATTATTGAGGCCTTGCATCTTTTGCGCCATAGCTTTGTAAATCTGGTCATCAGCAGTACCACACTCCACTGGGTGTAGCGAACATTTTTTTGCCGCACGAACCAGTGCAGTGCTTCTGAGTTTTCTTAGTTGGGAGAAGATTGCGGTTAAGTTGACTGCGTTACTTTTGCGAAGCGATAAGGGAATTTCTTTAGGTGGCACCGAAACCATAATCTTGAACTAGAATGAGGTGAAGAGTCTTCAAAGGCTTTCATTTTATGAAATTTCAGTATATTTCAAACGGAAACTACTTTGTGCTTAGAGAACAGATTGACTTCGATAGTATGAAATAGTATTGAAGCATAAGTTAAGAACAAGTTAATTAAATACTGCCCTTCACGAGCCATGGGCGGGTAAAATGGAACAGTTATCCACTAGGAAGGCACATTTGACAGGATTATGTTCACTTTGTCCTTATGTTGCAGCTGGCTACCTGCGTTAATCGTCATGCACATGTTAACGGTACTGTCTGTTCGTTTCATGCGGGCGTTTAGGGGCTGCCCAATATTTACCTCTAATGACGCTTTCAGCTGGGTCGACCTAAGCTAAACCCGCTCGATTTAACTTATTAGATACTTCCTCTAATTGTGTTGGCTTCGACCCGTTCATTCCAGTTTCAGGCATTGACCTTTACTCGATTAGCTGTGATACTTTAAAGAACTGAATCTTGCTCCACAAAATAGAATTTTCAGTGGGCTCAGCCTAAACGAGTTGCTTCTTACGCCTACAGCACGATTGCGAGAAATGAAATCGAAATTCCTATATGCAGTTCCTGACAAGTTGAGTCAAGAAGGCTTGGTTTATATCGACTTTATATCGAATCAAAGTTCACTTTATAATCATGTATAATGTGGTTAACCGAATACACCTTATGTATATCGCAATTAAAGTCGAAGTTGCTGCAACTTCAGTGTAGTAATTGATACTTCAACTTTGGTTTATGGATTAGTGAGATATATCAAAAACACTCCTTCTTCTTGTATTCTCACAAAATATATATATTTTTGCTTGGGGAGGGGGTGCCGCTCGAATGGGCTTTGAACCCGGGCGCCAAGAACCCTAGGTACGCCCCTAGACCTTACCTAACCTAACATAACCTGCCCTTATCTAACCTAACTTCACCAAACTTAACCTAACCTTACCTAACCTAACCTTACCTAAGCTAGGTTCCTATGGGGTCGCTGGTGTCGCCGGTTATTTTTTCCCATAGAAAAACACTGGAAACTTCAAAGTCAAATATCTCGAAAACTAAGGATTTGCGACGGGAATGGCGTAGAAAAAACCGTCTTAGAATTGTCCAATTAATCTAAATACATATTTGTTTGTTTAAATTCCGTTAATTGTTGATTCGGAAAATTGTCCGGACAGGCTCATTATGTTGTAATAATGTTAAAACGACATACGTTTGAAGACGATTACCTCCTAACAATACTTAACAATAGGCCTACCTATCGCCACAAGCATATCGCTATCATAATAAAAAAAAGTTGAGTACCGCGATGAGGGTTTAGCTAAAACGTCAGTTTTATTTTGTGTCTGTTGAAAGTCACATTCATATCACATCATTTTGTAGTCTGATTCAATGTGGCTCAGCCCAGTTCTAGAATATTTATAGACTAATGAACAGAAACAATAAATGCATAGAACGTACCGACTGAAAGGACTCATCGGGTCAAAACAAAACTAAGCCACGACCGCACGACGTCAGAGCGACAACTCCGAGTAATTACCTCGCTGGAGTTCAAACATGTATTCCTATAATTATCGTCAACCATTTTGCAGGGTTGCGTGAACAGGTGTAACACTAGTACCTGGCAAGACATGAGCGGGGTGTTGCATGGAATTAACTTAGAAAACTACTGTGATGTGATATAAAGTATTGTGAACCACTGGTTGATCTAGCCCTTCTCGTGGGGAGGGCATCAGCCTCGGCGCAAAGCCCCCACAATTTGAGCCAAGCCCCCCCCCCCGACCATATTGAGCCAAGCTGCCCTATATTGAGCCAAGCCACCCCGTATTGAGCCAAGTCCCCCATATTCAGCCAAGTCTCCTCCATCCCATCCCCTATTGAGCCAAGCCCGCTAACTTTGGCCTTTCAATATTGTTACCGTTTAGCCATCATACATATGTTTGTATATTTTGCGACGCCCCTCCATATTTTATGCATTACAGCCGTCTTCCAGCCCTCCCCCTGAAGGAAATTGCCTGGCGTCGTCACTGACCGTTAAGTGGGACATTTTTTCTTAAAACTACCAATCATTTTTTTTTTTAATCATAGAATTTGACTTCATTTCACATCAATGAATGATTCTTGAAAGAGTTTGATCTAGTGAGGAATGTAATTCTCGCGATGGAAAACCCCATACATAGCCACAGTTGTTGTTAATCACAGACCCTTCAGAAAATAAAAAATCATAGAAAGCGTTTTCTGAAAACACTGAGAGTAAGGATCATAAAAACTGCTTAAGAATAAAAGAAAGCAAATCTAAGTAGCATAACCATTAAAACAATAAATAAATTAACTAGAGCATTTTGAGAACGCATACCTCCGTCAATTAAAGCAATGGTAATGAAAAATTTTTATTGGTCCAGAAACTAGGATTTAGTTCCTATCATCACCACAAAAGTTCTATAATTTGTGCCCCTTGACAGTAACAACAGCTTCTTAATAAGTGTCTTGATGATCCATCGATAACTTTTTGAGTAGTGTTCCGACAAACACAAAAAAAACATTAGTCAAACACACCAGCAAACGGACCGATCATCAACAAAATTTACACCATTGGTGCTTTTCAACATTCATAACGATTCGTGAAAATTTTATAAAGATCCGTTAGTAACTTTTTGAGTTCTGCTGCTGACAAGTATAAAATCAAAGACAGAAACGAAAAAAAACCTAAACTGACAGATCATCACAATAATTTGGTCATTCGTTTTTCGTAATATTCCTAACAATCTGTGCAGATTTCATAAAAATCCGTCCATGACTTTTTGAGTTATTTTCCCAAGAAGAAGGAAGCAGACAAAGAGACAAACAGTTGAACTGAACTTCACTAAAAGTTAATCATCTGTTCTTCCTAGCATGCGTAACAATCCCTGTAAAGATCGTCTATAACGTTTTGAGTTATCTTGGTGACAAATAGTCCAACAGACAAGCAAAACATGACAAATACATAACATCCTTGGCGGAGACAATATCGAGAGTTTCACAGCTAGCGCACATTCGACCAGTTCAGGTGAAGCTTAATAATATACAAGAATTAAAAAAAAACGAGAGCCGGCAGCGAATTCGGTTGAATTATATCAACAGCAAACTTACTGCTATTAAAAACACGGTTACAATAGGCACAATGTTTGGGAATGAAAGGTGTTGGTGTTGCTGAGATTTTGCCAGTTCGGAACCATGTGTTGGAGGCACCTAGCAAATAATCGCAGAGCAGTTGTTCCACTCTACGAACGCTCCCAACGGTCACGTTATCATGTACTACAGTTCCGTAAAGCGCTCCAAGATGTCAGAAGTTTTCTTTATTAATAAGAAAGTACCATATTTTTAAATAATTCCTGAAATTTATGCAAGAAACCAGCTGAGGAAAGTACTGGTGAATGTCTTTAAATTATCTATTGAAACGGTTAATATTATTTGGATAAGATTTTCATTCAGTCATTAGTGGCACCTCTAGGGCTATCACAAAGTAAAAAGTAAAAACGCCTCAAGGACTTGCATCATGTGATGTTTAGCTTAGAGTTAGCAGGAGAATGTACAAGCATGTTAATGCACGGTGTAGCCATGGAGTCAGTTTCCATCATTTAAAGTCAATATATGTTTGTTCATAAATAAGAGTCTAAATGTTTACAAAAATATAGTTGGAGCATTGTACACTCGCATTTTGCTGACGCTATCTTGACAATTATTGTATTCAGAGATATGCGTAATGAGGGCAACTAGGTGTATTTTACTGGCTGTGACAGATTTGAATCCCTGTATTCTCAAATATATACAGGGATTCAAATCTGTCACATCCATTAAAATACATGTAGTTGCTCTCACCATGCATATCTCTGAATAAAATAATTCAATTAAAAAATAACCCTCGGTTATTTAAAACGTCACTGACTTTAGGATTTTATAAATCCCAAACATCTGTTCTTAATTAACATTGATTGATTAATATAAAACAACTATAGGGCAGCAATAAAATCCGTCCATTTGCCTTTCAGACCAGCAGGTTTTGACATTTGCGTCATTATTATATTGTTACGATGTCATAAGTTAAAACATAATATAATATGATGTATATGTGAGTAATTGATAGAAGAGTGAATATATATCGCTATAATTTGTACCGTGAGAAAATGGAAGAACAGTGCCTCAACCGATCAAGATGTAAAATTCAAAATTTTACACCATGGTGGCTCTGGGAGGTTCTGGCTAAAAACACATCGCACGCACGTCTTGGTCGAAGTTAGGCAAGGTTACTTTACGTTTGAACATACGGGTGCCTACTTGGAGACGTGTTTATTCGTGCATTAAAGAATGGCAAACATTAATTTGAAGATATTGCACAAGGAAGTCACGCAAACTAAGCACCGGTAATGAGATTCTAGTCACACGGCTTGATTGAAATTGTAAATAATAATATAGCATTGTACAGATGATGACATTTAATTATAACGGGCAATATGCAATGACAAACATATATTTTGACGATAATTCACAAGAATGCTCTCAAACTAAACTTTGGTAATGAAATCCAAGTCACGTGGTTTGATTGAAATTGTAAATAATAATATAGCATTGTACAGATGATTACATTTAATTATACCGAGCAATATGCAATGGCAAACATATATTTTGACGATAGTTCACAAGGCAGACTCTGCTTAATCCATGGGAAGATGAGGCCAGCATCTTTCCGTGAACCAAGCAGGTCACAAACATTGTTACGTGGATTACATTTGACACAATTACCGTCACGTTATCCGGTTTATTATAAAATTTGCGTACCGGTATATCTTAGTCTACCCCAACTCTTACTCGGTGACCCACTCCAACCCCCTTCCCCACTTTTTTTTAGGCAATTATACCTTCTCTTCAATTTTTGTTCACGTTAAAACTAAAGTTTCGTTTGATTTCTGCCGCAGTACTTTGCACTTTCCGTCTTTTTCTAAACCCAATCATTCTCCATCGCACTTATTCAATGCTTACCGATGCCCATTTTTTCGAGTGGTTTGCGACTGTCGTGGAATCTTTTCAATGATCCCCTAAATGGTTGATAGGGCTGAAAGCGTTGCAGCCCAAACCGCAGCTAAAAATTCACTTAATCAATGACACCAATGCTGTCAGGATGCGCGCGACGAAGAATGATGCAAATGATGTTAATTCACACTGACGCTGTTGACTGCACTTGTTCCGTTCCCAGAGAGGGCCACAACCGCAACGTTGGAGTATATTTGATGCAGTCACGCAGCGCAATTACTACTCCTAAAGTGCCACTATAACTGGCTGTCGTTCATTAAAGTCCACAATATTTGGTGGAATATCGTGCCCAATTCCATGGCGAGGCCAAATTATGATGATGAAACTTTTGATGAAGTTTACGAAGTACCCTGGGCCTTATTTAAGGTCCGCTGCATGCTAATTGCGTTGGTCGTTACCGGTGAACACGCTTTCTTTGGATGAATCCCGGGCCCACTAATTCGCAAGAGGGGGGCCAAAATCCCGACGTAGCCGAAAGCAAAGATTTGTGGCACGGAGCCAAATATCGAAGTCACAAATGGCGTCCAATCGAAGAAAGGTGACGGGTCGAATGGCCCAATGAATTCGCTCCTTGTCCCATTGGCGGAAATTCTCCAAGACAGTCATGCTAGATTTTTGCATGTTGCCGTAAATTAACGGGTGAACAGATGTCGATGACTGAGCCAACGCTTCTGGAAGGCGTAGGAGTAGAGGCACGATACATCACCCAAGACTGGGAAGCGCTCTGTTTCAACTAATTTTCACCACACACTGTACATTACCTCTTCAGCTCGGTCCGCAAGGACCGGAGCTGATGAAAGCAGCAAAGACGAGCACAGAGCCGAAACTAACTCGAAAAATCCTTTTCTAATCTCAGTCGAACGTTGTCATTCGGATCCTCCCAAAATATTTGCCCTAACCAATCGTATTTTAACGTCCCGAGTTTCGCTCCCTAGGCTCATGCCCTTCATATCCACACTTAAGTATATATTTGGACCAACCCTCGTGTTGCTCCAGCCATTGCCATTTTTAAGAGGCTGCCCCACTATGTAGTCTAGCCCTCATTGGCTCCTTCACGATTTCAAAAGCCCCACCTACATTGAGCTGTCTCTCGCCTCTAAAACCACGAAGAGAAGAGATGAAAACTAAAAATATATATTTTTCCTTAAAATTTCAGTTACCAGCAGGTCTGCTGTTCCTTCCATGTCCTATTTGTTTGCGGCCAATGTAACCCTAACTTGGTTCACGTTTGCACCTTTCTGGTTCAGTAGCAATTAATTTCAAACCAAAGCTGTCTAAAAATCTGGCCTGCGTCTGACCTTTTCTGTACGAGATAGTTTTGGTTGGCCACCTGTTTCTCTGCTCGAGTTTCCTTAGTCGCAAAATCAGCGACACGTCAATTGTCACAATTCAGTAGAGCGTAGCCTCACATAGTACACTTGATACTGTCTCCCTCAAGTTTTACTGCCTCTGGTGCGGTCACTTCCCATTAATTACTGTCGCCTTTTTCCAACCAGAGTTGAGTACTAAATTCGTAAAAGATTCGTCCTCAGTCCTTCCTAACTGAGAAATTATTTGTGATGAAATATTGTAGTAAAAATCTGAGTAAATGATTATTTTTTATGAGGCGGCAATTTATTAATCATGTAGCAATTAATTAACCAATTAAATTAAACGGCCTCTCATGCACACACACATAAATATGCATCAAGATATCCTAACAATATTACAAATGATTAGATCGATCACAGCCTAAGACACTGACTAAATTAGTTCGCAGAAGATTAAAAAAAATCCAATATAGATAATAGTTCGGCAAATTGATGGCTCAACAGATACGAACATACAGTAGATCTGTGATACCGTGCTAGCTACAGTATACAGTTCGGTACATTTTAATTGCTTCCAAGCTAATTAGTAGGGCTGTGACAATATGCTTTTAAAGACAGAGAAGTCGATGATAACTCCAAAGCAACAAATTGCATCAAGTGTAGGCTCCTACAGTGAACTTCTTCAGGTTGTGTTACCGTCATAGCTTTACGTGTGAGCTTTTTAACACCCGCGAGCAAAGCGAAAAGCGGTGATAATGTTTTCGCTGAAGATTTAAGTATGTATATACTTATATATACATATATATTTATATCTCTAGATGGGGCTTTAAACGTAAAGCCGATTTAACTGTAAACGACGCTATGTGTCATCAGCGGAAATTAGGTGTATATTTGAACTTTACACCTAATGAACAAACTACTCTACGGGGCTCTTCTCGTACGTTTCCCGGCAGATAAATGCACCGGGCCTTCTTTATTTCGCCACCACCACCACTATCGACCACCATCCTAGCAGAGAGCCCCTTCAAATGAGCTCCCATTCATAAGGTTAGGTGAGGGTAGGACTGGTTCTGCTAGCGTTTCTAAGTGCTTTTACTGCATTTATGTGGGTTTTTAGTGTTTTTATTTGTCTTTAGTGTTTAGGTAAGCTTTTTTTTTGAGGGGGTTATAAGTGTTTTCTTTTTTACTTAGTGTCAATCTTTGATTGGTCTTACTTAGCGTCAATCTTTGATTGGCCTTACTTTGATCGTTAGCAGAACCAGTCCTTGCCCTTACCGAACCTCATGAGAAAAAGCACATTAGACGTTAGCAGAACCAATCCTTGCCTTTTATCTAACCTTAAGAGAACGAGCTCATTGGCCTGTAGGCTATTACACTTAACAGCCTTTTATACCGTACAATTACACCTAATGCAAAAAATTAACTGTTAACGGACCAATTTACACCCAAACCCTTCGTTAGCTATAAATATTTGTTTGTTTGTCCACCCAATAAGTGGTCGAAGGAGTTGAGGAATGTTCATAATTTTTTGCAAAGAGTCCGGTGGGTTACCATCGATGTGACCCATGAGGCAAAACTAGGATTAGCTGGCCATAAAAAATGACGGGGATGAAATTTGCTGTCCACCCAAAAAAAGAGTTGAACTATGTTCATGATTTTTGTTTGGAATCTGGTAGGCTGTTCTAGCTATGACCCATGGCAAGTAAAAATGACGGCGATGAAATTTGTTGTTCATCTAAAAAACAAATAGGAGTTGAGCTACGTTCATGATTTTTCGCTGGGAGTCTGGTCGGCTGTCCTCGATGTGATCCACCCCCAAAAAAACTAGGATTAACTGGCCATTAAAAAATGACAACGCTCTAGTTATCATTGTTTTGGAGTTATCGCCGACTTCTCAGTCGATAAGAGCATATTGTCGCAGCCCTACTAATTAGTCAGTGTATCTCACGGTGTAATTTTATTACTGTATTTTGTTTCAGTTGTTTTATCAATAAGGACGCATACTTCAAAACCAGCATGTCTCAATACCTAACAAATGCATTATTGCCGCACTAGTCATTTTTCTTTTATTCAGTAAACATGTGCACTGCGTTGTAACGTAAATGTGAGGTCGTCCGATGTCGAATCACATAAACGTCCAGTCACCGTTTAAAGAGACTCCTATTCTAAATTAAGCCTTCTTTTTCGGGAAGATTAACAATTATCATAGCTACGTTGGGGCCTCTTTCTATCCTGAGAATGTGGTAAACGATTTTTCCTAACTCTATTGCATAAAGAAATGTCAGGTTTGTTTCACTTTCAAATTTTTGGGGGATAGGCAGTTCATTTCTGGAGGCAATGAAGATCCGCATTTTTTTTTTTTTTTGTCTCATAGAACTTAGAGGCCTACTACTCATGAGGGTCTATGAAACACTTGGATTGCCCTATAGGCCTACGTGAGCAATTTACATAAAACTTGTATGTTTGATATATCTTTTGGGAAGTAAACCTTTGCTATGTCTTTCAATATCACACTACCTTATTCAGATGTAACATTCTCTGAAATAACCGATTCAAGTGCCTTTTAGAAACTGTCTTACAATATGTGTCAGAGATACGGCTAGTGCTTACACACGCTCAATAAGCAAGCATGTAACTTCTTGACATCCATTTGTTGATTGCATGTTTTTCCTTGAGGCTTGCGTGTAATTTTTTCAACCATGGTTTTCAATTTTTTATAAATAATATATAACAATCGTATTCATCTGGGTCGTTTACAGTGGCTATACAGCTATCGAAGCTTATAAGTGACAAATTTATAACAACAAGCGAAAATAATAAAGGTGGTCTTTGACACGTTGTGAAGGATATACAGAAAATAGAGTATATGGAATCCAACCTCGCTTGTCGTCCTCTGCGAGTTTCAACTAAAAAACACCTTTTATTTCTGATATGCGCACTAGCTAAAAAACTTATATCAAATTCCAGAATGTTGATCCAAAGGAAAATTGGTGACCATAAATTAGCAGACTGACAACATGCTTTCACTAAACGCTCTCCATATTCTATAGCATCAATGCTTTGAAAAGAAAAATTCAACAACACTCGTACCAAGTACCATACACCACATACACGAAAAATATTAAGCTTTTATTAATCACGGTAACTGCTGATAAAAATTCAGCACGAACTATCTTCAAAATATACTCCTGCCGCCTTCTGGCTTCAGGTGGCTACAACCTCAAGTGTTGATATGTGGTGTCTCTTGGCATACGAATGATATTTTTTTACAATGAATGCTCAAAAAATAGGAAATGTTCAAGGAAATGCGCTCAGCTACAATAGTCATGGTAAAATATCTTATTTCAAATCACGATTCAACACTTTGTTTCATATACCAGTTCTTCAAAAATTTTTAGCATATATTTTCTTTGGGGGGGGGTACTTTTTATCGAATGCCTCCTCCTAAAAAAAAAAATTCTGTGGGGGACGCAAATGCCATGAATGCTCCTCCACCTCTGCATCCGCCAGTGTAGTGAACAACTGTATGAAATGAATAAGTATGTGGTATAGAGAAGGCTTCCCTCTAAAAGAGAGGGTACATCCCCGCTAACACACGACATAGAATCAACGTTGTGAGCTGAGGCTCAAAGTGCTATACGCGTTGATCTGTGGTCTCCAGATGTCGTTGTTAGCACGTCGCATCACAACGTGTTAACAACGTGCTTGTCACGTCATTAGCACTTTGTGCTGAGCGGTCCCTTAGCACGTTGTGATACAACGTGTTCACTTGTCTTTATTTCCTCTTTATGACGTTTTGTTAGCTTGTTTCATAATCTGAGGTAACAGTAAAAAACTCGTAAATCAGCAAATTGTATGATAAACTTAACCAAAGGCTAAACATTTATTTTACAAGTACTGTTTATATTGGCAACATAGCCATATATTTAGTTAATATTGATATTTTAAAGTTAGACACTCATCTTGAAAATTTAAATAAAAAAATTCTATTTGCATAATCAAAGGTAACGCACTGTACAGTGGCTTTACACTGAATAACATCTGGGCCTGTTGCTTGGAAGCTAATATGCCCTTAAGCTGAACTTTATTTCATTACGTGGGTATGTGTTCACAGCACAGCAATCGCAAACTTACGCTAGGGCACAACAAATCAGTACATATAACAATTCATCAGAAGATGTCAACTTGCAAATTCATGGTAAACTGAGGCAAAAGCAAACGCTACTTGGCCGCCATCCGGCCTTAGCAGATATCATGAGTAACGGAAAAATCGCTGCGACCTTCAAGTTCAAGTTTGGTTATCAGCTGTGGAGATCCGGTGCGTGAAGAGCGCAGATAAACGTACGAAATGAACAGACGCATCGCGGGTTTTGCCAAGATCCGCTTAATCTGTAGCTCGTTCGCAGGGCAAAATACAAAATATAAAGCGGGTTCACCCACTAGCCATGCAAAAGCTGAGACCATTAGTAGGAGCGCGTGGTATATTCCACTCAAAATTTGGATGTCCGCTAGACTAAAGAGAACTAGGCTGATGGTCAAAACAAAACCGAGCTTCGGTCTGAAAGCTTCTGATAGACTTCTCATTACATGCTCCACCGAGTGGTGGGCGTGGCACAAAAATAACTATACTGATACCTATCGGTATCGTAGTTGGATTCCATGTTCTCACGGCAACTTTGCCTCTGTCACATTCACTCCCATTTACAACTCTAGATATATTAAATTCCAATGCAGCCGTCAGACGGTGCGACATAATTTATGAAATGCTTCAATACTCAGCTGGTTTAGCCGAGCTATACTTAGATTAGATTAGACAGACGGCAGTAGACGAACCAATAGGCCCATGCCCAAAGAGTCACCGGGACTTACGCCCCGGCCTTCTATGAGCTATTGCCATTATGTCACTACGATACAAATGACAGAGAAAAAAGAAGAAAAAAAGGGGGAGGAATCTCGGTGAAAGAGACGATCACGCAAGCACGATCAATAGTGGCTGATACGCGGGCTCAAAGACGTCTATCTGTGTAGTCGGAGCGGAAGAGTGAAGAAAATGGACGAAGGTAACCCCGGATGCTTTGGCCGTTAAGAGTTTACGACTCCTGGAGGAGGAGTTTTTAGCTGTGGAGGATGTCTCTCCCAATGTCTGTCAAGACGATTTTTAAACACGTTGACTGTCTCCGCACAGCCAACGTCGGAAAGGAGCCTATTCCAAATATTCACTATGAAATATGGAAAGAAATGGTGACTTAAGGTTGTTCTTCGACCTTTGTGCTTGAGTTTTTGACCCGTTGTTTCGCAGGCGATTATCAACGTCTCTTTGAAAAAGTCCCGTTATGGGCATGTCGTTGAAGCCATTCAAATACTTGAATGTTTCTATTAGTTGCCCCCTGAGTCGCCTTTGCTCAAGAGATCAGGCCCAGTTCTCTTAGGCGACATTCGTATGGCTTATTTCTCAGCTGAGGTTGCCCTGCGTTGGACTCTTTCCATGTTATTGATATCTTTACAGAGATGTGGCGACCAAAATTGAACAGCAAATTCTAAGTGTGGCCGCACTAACGCCTTGTACAAGGTAAATGATGATATCCTGGTGATGAATCCTAGTACTCTGCTTGCTGTTTTCACACTCTTGTCAACTTGCTGACTGTTTTAGTTTGTTTGTAATAGTTACGCCCAAATCACGTTGTTGGGTGACAGCAGCAATTCTGTCCCGTTCATTTTTATTGGAGTTGAAGACAATTCATTCGGTTCTGAAGGCTAGAATGAAAAAGTGAAATTAGCTACTGGCACTAAACGTGTTAAATTAGCAGCCGTCCCGTTTCTGCTCCAAAGGACGAGCGAGTGCGGCGACATTTCACTGAAATTTTCTGGCAAGAGTGAATGTTTGCAGGCAGCGACGTTAGGTAGGTCCTTTGCCGCACTTTTGCAGCTCCAGATCACTACGCTAACATCGTGGACGACCGAGTCAACGAAAACTGAAAAAATTACGCAGAAATGGTAACGCAAACTCCGCACTAACCATTTTTCCTTTATTTTTAACAACGACTGTCACCTGCACACGAGCAAGTTGCCCTCTGGAAAACCCTGGTGGTAATCGAAACAAGGAAGAATCAAGGCTGAGCGGAACTAAGGGCTTGTTCGATTACCCTACTTCAAATGAAATAACCCGAGCCGATTAGCTTTAATTTATCCGGAACTTCAACCCTAAAGATTCGTTGCACCACCTTGTATTGGGTTTCAAGAGTAATCAGTGTGCGACTAACATGTGACACGGTCCAAACTTTGAGAATCTAAAGTGGTGATATGAGTTCCGGACAAAGTAATACTACCGAGATCAGCTTACCTCGACCTCAACTTGTCGATGGAGGACAAAATAAGTCGAATAATTACGCTATGAAAGTTGGTGTTGGGTTTCTTGTCCACAGATTATGCACACACAGTACAACTAACCCATATCTGCAAGGCTTATCATATATAGGTACGATACGTACCTTACAGTATTATTGCTATGGGACAAGCAAGATGAGTCCAGCAGCGAATGGTTAAGACTTTTCTGCTCAAGAAGTGGTTTATACTTCATATAGTGTAATTCCATCGAAAAGTCATTTAATGTTTTTATGTAGTACACGGTAAAAAGTTCAGTTTGGAACGTATTACATACCTTATGTGTAACTTTTTCATAACTACGTACATAAGTCAAGTATACTTTGTAACTAGAAAACATAGAAATGAGTAGTTTTGGCCGTGTTAAACTAATAGTAAAATATGTAGCGGGTCACTATATATATAGCATGCTCCCTTTGATAAAAAATTATATATATATATCACGAAAACTCTTGCGTAAGACTAGCATGATGGAATTAACCATATATGGTCACTTGCAAAAAGATGGGTTAAATCTCCAATTGAAATCTTACTACCTTAGAAATCCAGATGTGTGGTTTTATTAATGATAACTGTGAACAACTGTGTGTTTTGGAAGCACAGCATCAATATTCCATATACATTGCTTTACACACCTTACCAACATGACACTTTATTTCATGATTTAACTTTTGCAACGTGAAACAAATAATGCAGCATCCGAGAAAAGCTAAAATGAATAAATAATCCATAGCTTTTCCTTTAAACAATTTCCTAATAAATGGTTCCTTTTGAAAGTGGAGTGGAGCTCCTTTTGAAAGTGGAGTGGTGCCTGAGATCCACTTGACTGACAGAGGATCAAGAGTACACTTAATGTACTGGCCGTGGTTTCATTTCATCCACGAGTACACGGTGTTAATGTGTACAAATTTGCTTCGGCACTCTAAAAAATTTTGATGCATAAGTTCTAGGCACCGAAGTGCATAGGATGCCTCGAGCCTTACTGTCCGTGCTACAGCCCGAGCACGTGTCGCGGAAAGCAAACAACAGCTCGACCTAAAGCAACTTTGCAAAGAGAGCTAAGGGAAACATCAACAACTGGGAGGCCAACTCGGCGGCGTTCCCGCTAAAGCGACATTTCTTCATTTAAAGGAAACAGAAATGTGACCACCGTGGTACTTCCTTCGTCAAATACTGGCAGGATGACTCAGTGGCAATGAATATATTCGAAAGTGTACGCCGTATAGACTCAAAAGTGAGAACAAAATTCTTTTCATTAACCGTATTACAGAAGTACTGGTGATGTGAAAAAAAGACAATGATTACCCCGTATTAAAAATTTCAAACTATTCTACCAAACGCCCTAAGACGCAGTGATATCAGGTGGAGGGTACGTGTGAAAATGTTGAATGGAAAGAGTTCGAACAGAAGCCATATAGAAGCCGATACTTGCAGCGCAGCTGCTGTAAGGATATATGACACTATATAAGAACGACATATCTGACTTTCGGCCGTCATTATACAGGTAGCGGAGTTTAAAATTAGTAAGCACTATTACGAGCGTACAGCGCGTCTTCCTTAAAAGTTTTGATAATCCAGCTATTGTTTATATAGTCTCGACTACCGGCAGCGCATTCAGAAATGTCAATCCCTTACTTACGTTTACTCCTTAGCGTGTTACAACACATCGATTGCCTGCCCATGAGAGGATCTCTCCCATGGAAGTACAGTGCAGGTTTTTGTTCAACTTTCGAGTTCTGTCTTACCAAGTCCCACACCCTTCGCCGCTCTATCAGAGTTCGCTCACATGCGCTTATCAAAAAGCCAAAGTGCAGCTAACACAGACTTTCCTTTTCGGTTATGAGGGAAGAGATGGTCGTGCACTCACTGAGAAAATTAAGTCGTTCTGTTGCAACAGAATCAAAGCGCCTTATCGTGCACTGACGGAAACATCTGCAGTGACATAGAGAACGTTACCTGTACTTCACAAGGTCCACAAAATACAAGGCGGGTAAGGCAGGTAGTAGCTGTGACCCATGAACACGTCAAGCTAGGGGTACGCATGCAGGTGTCGTCATCTGCACACGGCAAGACCTGCACGTTTTGAGACATGAACTAACGGGTTTATAAACACGGAAGAAAGTATTAATTATTTCGAAACAAGCCCGTCATCTCGAGCACCGATGACGTTTACGTTGTTGTACGGGAAGACTTGCTGGTTCGAGACAGCAGTTTCTTCAGTGAAGGGGTCAGCTCGCCCGCTCTGCAGTGCATACCAATATACGTCGCAGACTTTCTTGAGGCTAGGAAACCAATAATTTCTTGGTTCAGTTACGAAATAAGTCAATTTTGTATGAAGCAATGAGGTCTTGACTTTACCCATCATGTATTTTATCCCTAATCAAAACACAATAATATTCACTGTCGTGCGTGTATATGTTTATATAATTATATGCGTCAATATTTACTGTATATATTTGTATGTTTCGTGTCACGCTCTTACCGAAATAGATAGGCGCAAAATAGGCCAGGTTGCAGATTTTGTAATTAAGTTGCGATGTGATGGAGATCAATCAGCGAAAACTAGACCAGGCTGCAGAAGATGGCCAAAATTGGACTTATCCCTTTAATTGAACGCACTTCTTGCTCAGCTAACTTTTTAATCCAAACAATTAAGATACAGTTTCTCTTAGCGCTGCGATGGAGTCTATTATTTTCTCCATAAATTGAATTATATTTGCTCACAGTTCACGACGTACAAAGTGAGTAGATGATCGACGAAGCACAGGAGAGGCGATTTTTCACGGTGCAGTAGACGTAGCAGTTATGTTATCCAGCTTGCTTGCTTGCTTCATTTGACGAAGCAGTTTTCGCTTGAGCAAAATCTTTCGATGTACTGAAGGTATTTCATGCCGTATACAAGATACGCGATGGGAAATTTTATTAAATGCAGTGAACTTCATTATTTGCCAACATAAATTGATTTTTTTGCATGTCATCTACGGGAAGGAAGACTGCTGTTCAGAGAAACTGATTAACGCAGAGAGCACTCATATCCAATAACAATTGGAGCTGGCCGTTGTAGCGTATCCTTCAGAAGCATACCTATCAGGAACGAAAGTACGATCAATGAAATAGGGTAATCACAAACTCCTCACAGTTATATTTGACCTCGTCGCACTCTAGTACAATATAATTTACCTCAACTTTTTGTTTTTTCAAAAGATAAACCAACAATCGCACTCACATTCTGAGTTGTCGATACTGTTATACAATTAACCCTGGAGCAAATGCTGCGAAATAACCGAAGCCGTGATTTTCTCAATGTACATAGATTGTAACAAACCTCAGTGTGTCATTATGAAACATGTAATTGAAGTAAAAAAACATGTATGTGATGTTCCTATCCTCTTGTTTGACATTAGGTTTCAAATTCTCAAACAGCCTGTTTCGGCAGCTTTGATAGTCTGACCAACGCAGCTTTCTCCGATTTCGAAAACCCCACTTAAAGGCAATGGTCGGGACTCCCATAAGACCAGATGCATTGCCACATCTTCGACGCAGCCGTTACAACTTTTTCCTTACCTTTTGTAACAAATCCTCGTGTATTATTAACGGCATCTAATAGTCGTCTGACGAAAGCCTCGACATCCCCCTGTTCTCTCAACTGGCACACGTACGTAGTTCAGATAGAATCCACAGCCTCCATACCCTTGTGACACTTTCCAAAGAGACTTGAGCAATGCACTTAGCCAGGGCCTGAGCCACTACCCGGGGCACAGACAAACAAGGGCATTAACAGATAAATAGCACGCAATTACCTACCAGTAATGATAACTAATACATCGCTGCATTGGCCTCCTGCAAAAAGTGTTTTAAGGGTTCCACGCAACTAGGCGATCGACCGTGCAACTGGGAGCCGTTCGCTGCATGGACACTGTCATTAGGTGCAGTTGTAAAAGAGATCATTGGTGATCGATACATGCGACTGCATTGAATGCGATGCTATGCACAATCGTAATTTTTAATGGGTTTAGAAAGTAAATTCTCTAAACATAATCTCTTGATTGCTTTAGAAAGGAAAATCTGTCTAAATGAATAAAAGAAATCGACATTGTCAATGTAACTTTTCATTGGTTTCGAGAACAAACTTTCTAAACATAAATTTTTTACAGCTTTTGAAAGTTGTTCTCTAAGCAGAAGTTTACTGCCAAGTTAAAAAAAACCAATTCTCTATTATCCAAATGAAATTATTAAAAAAAAAACACTATACATAATCAACAAAAAGCGATTGTTGATGTATGAAATTTTAGAAAGAGATACACATAAAACGAGGTCCTGATATTGTCAGGGAACAACGAGTTTTCACAATAATGCAATGCAAATATAAGATATATATATAGGGCAGGTTCTAAGAAAAGCTGTGGATCTTTCAGTTTACAATAAATAACGCTCAAATGTGTACAGAACTCATAGAAATGACGGCTTTCCAAAACTGGAATAATTTTCTTAATATTTGAATCACTATGCACCAACAGGCCAACAGTTCCGTATGTGCTTAACCAAATTTAAATAAGACGAGTATTATTTCTTATTTATAATGTTAATAATTCAGCGACGAAAAGTTTACTCCGCAAATATTTCTGTGCGAATTTCTTTTTAACAAAGTTCGAAGTTCTCTACAATGGTAAGATCTATATACAAGCAATATTCAAAATCGCCCAAACAAAAGTATAAGCAATTCGAATCGAACCTCAAAAAGATATAAACGGAATTTGAAATAGAAGACAGAAAAATTTACGTAGAATGTGAACTGTGCTACCATAAAATATAAAATAAATTCTTGATGGAATACAGAAAAATATTTTCGGAACTTGTAATGCAAAAAAAAAAAAACACTTTAAATGGAATTTAAATGAACAACAAAATATTCTCCTCCGACTGTACGGAGATAAAAAGCAACAAGATAGCTCGGGGATGTATATTAAAGCGAGCTTAGATGGCCAATAAAGTACGTTTGAGTAGCAATTTTAAGGCCAGGTTGAGGGTGGAGCGCCATGGCCAATGCACCTATACACTGCGCTTACGAAATGTCCGTGCTGAACTTAAGGAAATAATCTCGGTAATGGTGGCGCCATAGAGGCAAAACAATCTCCTCTCGATCTCCAGGGGCCTTGCAAATAAATACAAAACAGCCATAACAATCTGCTATAATACAGCCTTTAATTTTCATCTTAACCTGTCATTGCGAATTGAATATAAAAAAATTGGCAAACGAGTTGCCTGTCATACAGAAATAGTCTTTCGATCTTTGCAGTCTTGTCGAACAAATAGGAACATAGCAATCAGTAAATGTGCTTAAGCCTATAATTTCCTCCATATAATGGCGATGTATGCGCGCGATAAGAGAAGTTTCAGTGATAATTTGGCCAAGGAAGTTGACAATTTCTAGAACTTTCATCGCATCACATATATGGCAACACTAACAATTTTCAAGTGTATGTAGTTAACTGGTGTTTAATTAACTTTACACTCACTGTCAATGTGAAGAATCAAGTGTGACAGTAATAATGGTGCCTCGGAAAGTTGACAGCAATCTTTTGATCGTTGAAAGTTTTGGAACTACTGTACAGAAACGTCTGCAATTTGTCAATGCAACTTGTAATTCTGTTTTTTTTACACCTCCTGCAGCACACGGGTAAAGAAATACGCGTATGCAACGATTTGCATAGACATGCAAAAATGTGTTGACGGCCTCTTTATATGCTCACGGTTGTATATACGGTATTCGTGTACAAGTGTATCGCATCGTACGTATGTAAGCCCTGAATTTAACTAGTAAGCCAGTTGTGTCGAAATTGTGCGTATTTATACTTTTGTATGTATATTAGACATAAGAATTAAGTATTATACTTGTTTTCCTGTAAGGCAAATAGTGAACTTATAGAGTTAAAGCATGTTCCATAGATAGCTATGTATTATATCTATTTGTATTTTTATTTACCAATTATTAATTTACGCATTTATCTATCGTGACAGCATGTTTAGCTACACGTATATATGCGATCTTATACAGTATCGGACGTAAGTTTTAGACTAAATGTTAAGGACAAGGCATACTTCATGTATAACATGGATTATACTGGGCATTGTAAAAGTCTTGTACCATTCCATGGTTGAGATCAACTAAAGAAAATAAATATAATTCTCCTTGACATAAATTTGCAATTATTCCTGTTAGGTAATTATAGTTCAGGTGCATGAGTGCAACAATGGAAGCAAAACGTGCAGGCCATTAGTTGGACATTGTCAAGGGCTAAAGTCAGTCGGATGACCGTCTACAGAATCGAAGATAGTTTGAGGAGAGGGAAAACCTCAAGGATCAACTTTTTTCAAGCATACCCTGAGTTGCCAAGCGATCGCCAGTTTTTTTTTTTTTTTTTTAAAGTCTGAGTTTGATCACAAACTAAAAATGACAACCTACGAAACAGAAACAGTTTTGTGAAGCACAGTGTCTACGGTCATCATCAGTAAAGGAGGATAGAGCTTGATGAGCGTAGAAAAGCCCCTGCTAAGACTGTTCGTACGCATGAATTACGTCAAGAGTACTGTTGTTGTCTTCTTAGTAATTTAAAAAGCAATGAGTGCAGCACTGTGACTTTCTTACATGAAATCTTCACGGTGGATCCGGCAGTGAACATGCAGAACGATCGCGTTGTTAGCACCCACCAAGAGGTTTGAGAGATACGCTACGTGCAAACGTCTACAACCCAGAACATCCTCTCCGATTCCTTGGCACTCTATGTCCAAATTGCTGCGGCTTCGCAGAGGACACCAGATGTCTCAATTCCATTTGTTTCTACAATGACATACGGTAACCTTACAACTGCTTACTGCTAATGTTCATTGACGGAAAAAGGTGAATTTTAAGTTAGCGTCACGCAATTTTTACTGTATAAAGTTCACCGCAAACAATAAAAAAATAAGACTGTAGCAAGACCCGATGTTTGTTGGGCATACAATATATACGTACAGTGTACTGTATATACGCATGTATTACTTATATAAAACTATAATTTCATTACAATGTATCACACTTCTTGTCAAGCATAAAACAAACACAATGTATGCACATATCCATAATCGTTAATAGTAATTACTATGCATACCTATTTGTTTATACGATAGACTCCAACCGTCAAAACATGCGATGTAAGTCGTCTCAAGAAGCGATAAGGTTCAACCCTGTACCATGTTAGGTTAGCAGAGGCTGGAATTACGGAGATACAAAAGGTTAGCGTTGTCAGCTGTAGAAGGGAGGAGGTAGGAAACAATAGACCTATTACTGATGCAAA
>LQNS02278070.1:31194629-31214079 GCA_001587735.2 Parhyale hawaiensis
TGATACCGTCTTTCCACCTCAAATATCTGTTTCATTTGAGGTGCTCAAATTTTGACCTACGAAGAGAAAACTGCTTTGTCAGAGGAAAACAGTAAGCTAGAAGAAATAATTGTCTACTGCCCATGAAAACGTATGTTTCGTCGGTTTGGTTGACAATTGCATCAAAGTGGGAAGAATAGCTCATGGAACGAAATCATCCGTGGGAAGAAACTACGAATCAAGAAGCATGAGAGTGCCAACGGAAGCTTATGATATCTTCAGTGCTACGATTTCAACTTCGGCAATGCAAGAAGTGCTTTCAGACATAAGGTCGCCTTATACTTTGCCGTACATTCGATGTATGGAGAAGCTAATACTCGTACAAATCAGACTAAGCCTGCGATGTCTTCATTGTTGGAATTTCAACTGTTTCTGCTTAAGATACGTTTGCCATCTTCTGTAACCCGGCCTATTTTCTGCATATCACTTTCAATGGAGCTTGAGAGGACAACCAGAGCCTCCAACCTGGGCTGAATTCCGCCTATCTATTTCGTTAAGAGTGTGACACCAAACGTATAAATACATAAACACACGACGGTCATTCTTAGTATTAGATTATATTATAGACGGCTGAGTACACAAGTCACTGAGTACTGTGCGTATAAATATTTCCGTAAATATTGTCCTGACACATCCTAAATATCCGAAAGTAATGGACAACTAATAAAAATCTGACTATTCCCCTTTTTGTTTTGTATACATTATACAAGATTGTGCCTTTTAAGACAATAAACCTTTTTCCACTGCAGAACTTCCGATAATGATGGATGAGCCAGAACACGTTTTTTTATATTTATTCTTTTAACGGCTACACCCGAGTCAGCAAATAATTTTGAGGGTTAAAGCTGGATCATGAAGAGCAGTCTCAGAGACATTCCATAAAAGGATTATCCACTATATAATAAAACAGTTGTTGGTCGCTCCCTTGCTTGCTCTGTTGCTCCCTTTCTTACTTGCTCCAATGTTGGTCCGTCACGCAGTTAAGAGTTTAATAGGAGAAAATTCGTGCACTGAAAAACAAGTTGAGATACCATACAATGTCAGCGCTTGGGGTACCGGTGACAAATATAGCTCTGGATCTCCGGCCTCTGGATCCCGGGCTCTCGATTCTCAGCCTCTGGATCCCCGCTTTCTTTCATTGCTGAATGAGATCGTAGTAGTTGAATCTTCACGCTGAGCAGACGCCTTTTTATATTGAATTTACATCGCAGCCAAAGTTCGATGCTGGAAGTTCAACAATCAGTTGGTATCCACAATACGGTGAGCCCAGGGCATTTCCAGTGAATTCTTTTGACTAAACTATATTTTTCTTAGTGCAGTGCAACTTAACGCTTGATCAATTCCAAGCTGATATTCACTCCTTATCTTGCAGGGGGATATTTTGCAATATCGCAAAATTCATGGTTTTACAGCTGCGTTTCACTAATGGAAGATCAGGCCTGCAGGGATGAGACTTGTAATACAGCAAAACCTATACTGGGAACCGAAACAATAAAAAGCTCAATCACAAAATTTTTGCCGTCATTTTTGACGGCTGGGCCCTCTAGTCTAATACTAAGAATGACCGTCGTGTGTTTATATATTATGTATATATATTATGTATTATATGTATAAAATACATGTCCCGTCAACACGCGGTACTACCCAGACAGGGAGCTCCCCTTTATAGATTAGATGTAAGGCTCTGCCTTAATATCTTTGTGATGATGCTACAGGCAACACAAGACGGGTCTTCACAAATTCTTCGCTGTCATTGTTGCAGCGCGGGCACTCTAGTCAGTAAATAAACATGAACCTGCATAAGCAGTCTAGATGAAATTCCAGAACTTGAATACTCAGCTCCACCAGAAGTTAGCTAACGGTTAAAATAGCAGCTACACTCTCGACAAACGTACATAAAATATAGACTAAAGTTTAGGAGAGCTGCTGAAGGCTCACTCTTACTGCTGAAGTTATTTCAGGAAACTAATTTATATTCAGATTAAGAGATGCTTGGTGAAAACTAAAAATCTTAAGTGTTACTCCGACACCAGCTCATCAATCACTTCGTACGTACGTGCACCGTAGCCGGGAACGCCCATGCAGCCAAGCAAGGTTGTGGGCACGTACGTACGGCTGACGTATGCCCAGACAGCTCGCTTATAGAGATGCAAAACATGCGAAGATGGATCATGTATAGCGACAACTATATCTCTCATAAATTAACTCTTTATAGCGGCAACTATATCTCATAAATTAACTCTTTCGTTTTCTGACATGAACGTCAGTTTCCATGGCCTGAAATTCATGGTATTCCCTCATACTAACTCAAGACCAAACGAGACGTTGCACGCTTCCCACGAAAAATTCGTTTGTGCAATTACCTGTAACTGTAGGTTAACCTTAAGTTGAAACAGCACTACTTGTCCTCCTAAAAGCCTTCTACCTCCGGAAATTCTTCACATTCTTCAAATTTTAGAATAAGTTGTGTTTACAGTTTGGAAGAAGGTTGGAGTTGAAAGCAGGCAGCGGTGGACTCTCGTAAATTGAATACCTCCATTACTGAAAAAAAATTTTCTTTCGTCCTAACAGTACCTGCGCCATCACAAGCGACATAGAAATGTCAAACTCTTATTAGTGGAGGATTGTTTCATTCTATAGAGTAGAAGCTTTCGCGACACCTATAGAGCAGTCGATCAGTGCAAGTCTTTCAACGGTTTGTATCTATTCGTAAGACTAGAACGCGTACATAACGAAAACATTAAATTGCTCTTGCAGTGAAAAGTTTTATCATATGTACTATGAAAAAAATCCTAAAAGAGTTGAGCAAACTGTAAAACTTCTCGACTTTTTACATTTCGTAGTTTTCATCAGGTTAAAACTTAGAAAAGGTCTGATAGATAATATCTCATCTAAAAGCTAAAGAAAGCACAGTAAGCGGATTACAAAAAATTCATACCTGATTACGAAAAATGCTTTTGAATAATGGCAAATCGTCCCAATAAATACTATTTTCTGAAGGAAAACCCCCTCCAGTACCATCGACTGCTGAAAGATGAAGATCTAGTTCGGATCGGAAAAAGTCAACGCAACTTCAGTTTCAGAAATCAATTCATGTGAGCAGCTACCTAAATTGGCAGCCACCAGCAGCTATACCTTGGTTTCAGCAACGGCTTCAGCACATCATTCCGCCTTGCCCACTGCATGCGCTTCCTTCCTCTTTCTTCCGATCTTTCTTCTCTTGCCGATCGTTTTACTTGCAATTGCACGTCTTTCCGATTTGTAACATCATACGCTTTGATCCTGTGCGTGCACACCCTCGTGCACGGGTTCCATCCTTCGGTCGATACTCTTTACATACGTACTTCCCCGGTCTTGGAATCGTAAATTGCGGGACAAGAAGGCTTAAACTACTCAGTAATTTAGTTAGTTACGGAATGCTGTTCGTATCATGAACAGTTCCTAAGAAATTGAGAAACAGTATAGAGTAGCCGGATGGTCAGAAAAGACAGAAATTAAGTATTTGCTTCGGCAATTCTTAATTACTTATACCCGTGACCGATATTCTGAGAAGAGTAGATACTGAGTAGGTACACTGAAAAATAAAGTCATAAAACAAGCACGCCTTCCTGTGCCTCGACGGGAAATACTTCCCTTGACGTGCCGCTACAGCAAGAAATCTGCAGTTTTTGTATTGCAGGAGCATGTCATGGCAAGTATTTTCCACCAATGCATGCGAAAGCGAGCGAATTTTGAGACAATGCTTTTGAATCAGTGGAGGTACATAACCTTCAAACCGGCGATGATATGGGGAGCACTGGCAACTCTTCACTGCAGTGCACCCACCGGCTGGAGCTTCCATTTCAAATAGAAAAGATGAGCTCAGCTAATTCTACTCTAGCTGAACATTTTGATCATATTCTCGTGCTGAAACGTGCAGCAAAATTATGAACTCAATCTTGGATTCAGCCATGTAAAGTCGTCATAAATGTACCCGTGCCTACAGTCATATCCAGGATATCTCATCCGCATATGCCCAGTTCCCAGCAGTATTGAAGACACATAAACGGTACACTGAGAAATTATTCTGATGCACGAGTTTCACAGAAAAGCATCAGCATGCACGCAAGTCTTTCACAGAAAAGATCAGGATGCACGTAAGTCTTTCATTGCGTACACTGCGGGTCATCGCAGCAGACGCTGCAGTCAGAAAAACTTATTTCGCAAAAAAAAGTTGAAAAAAGCTTCGTAGTTTTTTACACAAGCGAATCGAGACGCGGTTTCATATAACTAACACGCAGATTGCTATTGTAATTCAAAGTTTCGTCTCTTCAGGTGCATCAATTTTACCTGTTTTTGATGCATCTTGGTGCATCATCGGCTTTGTCACAAAACCGAAACACATAAGTGCATCATCAACGTGCCAAGTGCATCATGCGGTGATATGTGCAGCATCATGATGCGTTTTAGCTAACTTTGCTATTATGACAATAATATTCGTTCATCATCTCGCATACGGTACAGTGGATGAACCTAACGGGGATTTCATTATGCCTTATTGTATCAGAATTTTGACGATATGGCGCTGGTAGTGTGCAAATCAGGACATGAAGTCCGTGCTACGGAGGAATGAAAAATCCCTCGCTGGCTGACTTCGACTCCCGGATTCTCACAGCGCTGGCTTCTCTTTTTTCTTTCAATCTTTGAACTACAAATTCTACAATTAAATCCTTAATCAGGTGTCTTTACTATAAGCAATATAATTCATGAGTACTATTATAATATCAGAGGAATTAGTTAAAGTGCATCATGATAATGCACTTAGCATATTTATGATGCACTTGCGTGTTTCGGTTTTGGGAAAAAATGCATGTAACTTTAATGCATCCAAGTGCATCAAGAAACGCTAAAATTTGTCTCAGTGTAAATGACAAGTTGAAATTCGTATCCAAGACACGTCATCAACACATGACCCGATCCCAACAGTACACAACGTACGAAGCGTTGCGGTGAATAAATAAAAATCTTATAAATGCATTACTCGAATGGATACAGAAACGGTACAAAGACCAAAAAGTACTATCCCCAGCCGTGTCTCAGGTGTAGCCATGATACGCACTAGCATAAGTCTCCAGCTCCGTAACAAAAAACCTTTACTACGAGCCAAGGAGCTTCTATAGAGAGGAGGGAGCCAGGAGCCTCGCCCGTGAAGCTCAAGAGTCTCTTATGGCTGTCAGCCAGTCGCCGGATGCATCAACCGCATATCAGTAAAGGGTCGCTTATGGCTGCAGCCAGTCACGTATGCACCAATCGCACTTCCGTAACTCGGTTTGTCTGCTGCTCCCCCGTGAAGCTCACAGCTCCCCCATCACTTCCACCAATGAGATCCATGAACGCGTCTCACAGTCAAAGAGATCTGGTTGACTCGCTGGCGAATCTGTGAATGGGTCGCAGGGCTCCCTCCTCCTTTATAGAAGCTCCTTGCTACAAGCAAAACACTGGACTTTTACTCCGAGAGGGCGGACCTCCATCAAGCAACACCATGCCAAAAGACAGAAAGGTAGACAGACAGGCGGCTAACGGATCATCACCAAAGTTCATTCATCTGTTCCTCGTGATATTCCAAGTAGTTCCTATAAATTTCATAAGTATCAAGGAGCTTCAATTGAGAGGAGGGAGCCAAGAGCCTCGTCCGTGAAGCTCAAGAGTCGCTTATGGCTACAAACAGTTGCCGTATGCAACAATCGCATATTAGTAAAGACTCGCTTAAGGCTACAGCCAGCCACCATGTGTACCAATCGCATTCAATACATCGGTTTGTCTGCTGTTCCCCTGTAAAACTTGCTGCTCCTCAGTCTCTTCCACCAATGAGATTTATGAACGCATCTCACAGCCACACAAGTTCTGGTGGACTCGCTGGCAAATCCGTGAATGAGCCGCAGGGCTCCCTTTTCCTCCACTGAAGCTCCTTGATAAGCATCAGCCTATGACTATTTGAGTTATATTCCTTATAAACAGATTTAACTCGAAAAATACGTACCTACATAATCTCCTTGGTGGAGGTCATTATTTTGCATCACAGCTTGGCTTCGAAACTCAAAGCTCGTAACACTTGCCCAGGGTTGTGCATTGAAAAGTTCGGACTGTAAGACATTATACTACAATAATTTTTAACTAACTACCACTCATTGAAATATATACACAGTGTTCGTGTATTCTCTATGTGCAGTTAGGAAAAACACGAGGAAAATCGGCTAAATTTTGATTTTTTATTGACGGTGACTTGGATATGAAGTCATAAACACTTGCTAAAATGCTAATGAAATTTTTTACTTCTTATTTTTCTAAGCTAAGAATAATAAGTTCATACAATTTAATGAACTTTCTACGCTACAATTTATATGACCATACTCAAGAACGCTATATTATCACCAGCAAAAATTGACATGGTGCCAATCTTTAAACTAAGGTAGGCTAAGTACATAGTTTAACGTCCTCATGTCCCTATTCACTGTTAGGCATTCGACACATGCAGATACCAAATTCCTTCAGTCTACCAGCATCGAGTAATAAAAGCCTCAGCACCACCAGAAAAATAAATAAATTTCATTTATTTAGTTCCTCATTTATTTATTTCCCTATGTATCTTATTGCTATCAAGAGCAGGTAGTTATACATAGATATCTATGTATCAAGGAATTTTTGACCACATTTATTAGAAATGATATTCCAATCAACATTCTCGGATTTTCTAAGATTCCTAGTATCGTCATAATTTAATAAACTGAAAATATTTCCTTCGCTTAAATATGACCGACCGTCTTCGCCGAATCTATTTTTCGGTATGTTAAGGGTAAGAAAAAAAAATAGATAAAAGCTAAATAAAATGGTGTGAAGAAGCCAGGCTGCTTTAATGCTTCTAGCATGACAACTAAAAGACAAATGAAGCGAAAGTGACTGGAATAGCTGTTGGTAGTCTGCGGGAACCTACGATGTGGTAGCATCCCCGGTCGAGTGAGTGTTCGGGTAAGGTTTATGCTTTTGGATGTGGTAAAACTCGTTAATACGAGTAAAAGCCGCTTGAATGATAGCCACTGATCAGCGTAAAGCGTCCATGACGAGAAAATGAACTCAACCAAGTTGATGCAAAGATCATCTGAGGCATACCTAGGTAAAATTTACGTTACCTAACGAGTATAATGCAAGTGTGTGTTTGCTTCTCGTTATATACACGCGAATGTTGTTGTATGTGAATTTGTTGAAATACAAATGGACAACTGTGAACGCTGGTATTCTCCTTATACAAGAAAAATTCGCTCCTATATGCTATTTGCAAGCTGTGTGAGGGAGGTAATGCCCCAATATACCAAGTATATAATATTTTTAGTTTACATAGTGTTTTTTCATGTATATAGATTGTTGTAAAATAGAATAACTATTTCGTTGTATCTCTGTTTTAGTGCAATAATAGCTATAATAAGAAAGTACCGGATTTACCATTCTTGGGTAAAAAGAAGCCATGGAGCATACTATTGTAACATTATATAGATAGATTCGATATACGTGAACGTGTATTTTTGGGAATATAACCCTCGCATATTTCAACACTCAGGTGTATTTAGTGGTGAAAAAACACCCGGTTTCAGCCCCAGAATGAAAATATTGGAAAGATTAACATGAAATTAAATATTTAGAGCAAGTCTTTCAGCTTCATTGGTCTTTCCAAGGGATTAATTCAACCCTTTCGATCGTCTCTATATTCTACCAGACCGTTAAAAACAGCATAATAACCTATGAAAATTGATGCATAATTCAGGCATGATGCAAGGATTAAACTAATTATCACCTGCGAACGAAGTGAGAGGTGATGATGTTTTCGTTGAAGATTTAAGTACGTATGTATATATGTCTGTCCACCCACAAAGTAGTCGAAAGAGTTGAGCAATGTTCATGATTTTTTGCAGGAAGTCTTGTAAGTTGCCCTCGATGTGACCCATGCCACAAACTAGGATTATCTGGCCATCAAAACTGACAGCGATGAAATTTGCTCCCTCCGCGGGTGATGGTCTTACGCCACGAGGTATTATAGTTGCCAATATTTCTTTTTGATGTTACGGTGTAGAATAAAGGCAGCTTCACACATTATCGTCATTTGCATCACGTTCACAATTCAAAACAACAGAAGCTTCGCCGTGCTTTTACACACACTGCTGCGTTCACATTAAAAAGTTATCTAAAATGTTAGCCGTCAATTCTGTTTATTTAACAAGTGCCACTAGTAAAGCTCCTGAAATCTCTTCAAATTAGGAGGGAATTATCACCGAGCAAGTAGGGCATATTTCCGATCTTCAAACAGCCACACAACAACGCATTCGAAAGCTATGAAATACGAACGTAGTGCAAAAGACGAACGTGTGAAGCGGCCTTTAGAATAACAGTAGAATAACAGCTTGCGGGAGGCGGAGGAGAGTCAAGAACATGAGAAGAGGCTCTGCAGCGAACCCCAGAGTTCGAGGTGGTCTCGCAAAAACATGCGCGCTGGAGCAACTTTCATAGAGGAAAAAAGGTCCTAACTGGCAGAGCATATGGAGCGTTGATCAGTCACAAGCGTGTGTGCATGGCGTGCAGCTCTGAGGGTGTTGTAAGAAGGTCGTGCCTGTGGCAACAAAAGAGATACCCAAGGGCATCATAATGTTGGTGGTGGCTACCATGGTAAGATCCCTTGCCAATGGTACACAGTTAAGTAAAATAGAATTTGAAACCAAAAGTAAGAAAGTCTGTTAATCTGCAAAAAAAGTTGACATCCAAGTGTATCATCTTAACTACATCGGTATTTCTAGGAGTAAAAACTGAGATCGTAATCAAGTTTGGAGTTGAAAGAAACACAAAACAGTAAAAAAATGTTTTCATTGCTCTATTTTAATGATTAGACAATGCGCTCACTCTCGCCTCAACAATTAATGTGCGCTTACTGTGAGAATCAGTACGTTGGTTCTACCAGTAACACATTTTCTGCTACGCTTACTGAGCACGCGGGTCGCAGCATCTATAATGCATTGTCGATGTACGAATCGTCTGCTCTTCGTATACATGTAAGCAAGACTTAGATTATGATTATTGAAAACTGCAACTGCATTATTTTTTCTGCAATCATGAAATTCCACTTTCATGACAATGGCCAGTGTCTAGTCATACCAGAGATGGTGTATACCAATGCGCAAGTAAAAGAGAACGCGCACTGCTCTCTGTGAGGGAAAAACTTCTCTCTATGCTCTAGAAATACAATAGATATAAGAAGATCAGTAGCCAGTGTGCGATGTCACTGCAAAGGTGCCGCCTATTGATCAGGTGATGTCCATGCACTAGGCATGCTGAATGTCGTTGTGACGTCATCGATGCTAGTCAATAGTAACGTCACAGAATAAGCTTGCCCGTCAATGAAAACTAGGTCTGGAAGACATTGGAAGCGCACAAAAATATAGTAAATAATCTTGAATGGCCTCCAGTTAGTTTATTTCATAACACAGTAAGAAATCGCGTGCCTGAGTTTGCTTTATATTCTGAGTAAGACAATCTGCATTACTGAATTTCACATGGTCCGGGGCGCCAAGTTTATTGAACCGTCGAATATATAAGATTTCAACTGTGTTTTAACCTCATATTATAAAATTGTCAGGGCCACTGGAAATTGCTCTTCCGATAAGATTAGCAGTAGAAAATGAATTAAAACCGCAGCAATATGCAGTCGCAACGAGTCGAACATCCAATCTGATAAGATGAAGATGTTCACCACAGACGAGAGGAATTCGTAGCACGAGGAGGCCGTAAACAGTGCTAAGAGTTTTGAAGATAATGTTTATACAATTGAAAAGCTTAATAGTATCAGCTACAGAGCTCACTTAACTACCCTACTTTTGTCGAAACTTCACCCACAAACGACGTTGTGATTACTTCCTTATCGGAAATTCATGGACAATTAAACGATCGAGGCGTCTAGGAGGAGGCATCTTACACCTATAATCACCAGTAGGTACCTATATCTCCGATCAGAGTTGTGACTAGCGGCGCTAGAACTGGCGCGCGCTAGTAGCGCAAGCACTAGCGCCGCTAGGTTTTTAGACAATGTCAAGCGCTAGTCGCTAGTTTTTGCATTAGGTGTACAGTGTTGCAAAATTCTTGGTACAAACTTCAGCTACTAGTAGAAAATATCAATATAAACACTGTTACATAAAAAAATCGAAAAACGCATATGTTTTGAGACATTGGTGTTAGAAAATTTATGGGAATTCAAGATCATACTGCAGTGTGAAGTGTATTGAACCGAAATGATGATCATACGTATCACTTCCAGAGAGTCCAGAGTCTGCATCCCACAGATTATGCTCCTTGTGAACGATTCGCGCAGTGGTTTTTGAATCAGGAGTTAGAAGATCCTCATTTTGCTGACCATGTGTTGTGAAGTTCACGGGTGAAGCTTTTTTCACACGTGATGGACTTTTTAATGTTTATAATTTTCACGAATGGCAGCAGAACAACCCTCATGTCATACATCAACAGCGCCACCAGCATCGCTATACTGTCAATGTTTGGGCAGGTATCGTTCACAATCAAATAATTGGCCCATACATTTTGCCAGAGCGTCTCACTGGGAATGCTTACAGTCTTTCTTGAAGAAGTCCTTTTGGATATATGGAACGATGGGTATTCGTAGAAGACTTTGGTTTCAACACGATGGAGTTCCGGCACATTATGCTCTGAAAGTGAGACGTTTTCTCGACTTTTAATTTCCAAATCGATGCATTGGTCATAATGGTGCTGTGTCTTGGTCACCAAGGTCACCTGATCTGTCTCCGCTAGATTTTTTTTTTTCTTGGAGGGGCATATGAAAAGTTTTATTTATCACACACGTCGAGTCGGAAGAAGACCTTGTCGCCCGAACTGCAGTTGCTGCTGGAGATATCGCTGAGATCCATGGAATCTTTTACGAAGGTGTTGTGCTCGTATCGATGTTCATGGTAGACATTTCGACAATTACTGTCATGAGATTCTTGCTAATAAAAACTATCTCTTGTTATTGAGTATTAGAATTACCCTCGTGTGCATTAATGAGCAGAATGCATGTAGCTTGTGTAGGTTATTAATAATCCGTATTCATTATTTGCATGACTATCTCACAAACTAAGCGTTTTTCGAGTTTTTTTTTTTTTTTGTTGATGAAAAGGTGTTAATAATATTTTCTACTAGTAGCCGAAGTTTGTGCCAAGAATTTTGCAACACCCTGTATGCTATAGTATATAGTATATTACTTACTTCCATGCATGTATCTTCTCGTTATAGGGAAAATCAGTAAAACACCTTTGATTTCTTCCATTTGCAATGCAATTAAAATTATATTTTATTTCTATCTTGCTCTTCATGTTTTTCGTAGCACTAAAATAAATGTTTCCAGATCTTCGACTAGTAGTAGATATAGGTATATGCCGAAAACTAGCGCCAAAACTAGCACTAGCACCGCTAGGTTTTGAATGTGTAGCGCTAGAGCGCTAGCGTCGCTAGTATTTCTCGGGCTCAGCGCTAACGCCGTTAGTGTCTTTCACTAGCGCGCGCAACTCTGTCGCCGATTACGAATTGCAAGATTTCCTGCTGAAAGCTCATGGACATCATTTATATACTTTGTTACTTATCCTTTATGAAAGAACGCGACGAATATAAGGCACTTTATAACAGCGTTGCGGAGTCGGAGAGATCAAGTTCGATTCTGACTCATGGCACCAGCCGGTGTCCGACGCTGACTCTTTGTGCACCAACACCCCCGACTCCTTACGACTTTGACACCAAAACCCTGCTTTAAATGCGGTTAAGAGTTAATAATGACATCTTACATTAGTGGCTTAGCAACTGTTGTAGATCAAAACGTGGGTAGTTAAATTGCTAGGTGTGTTCAAAAATTACTATTAGTAAAAATGATCATGACCATAAACGTGATCGTAGAGCTTGAGGAAAACATCAAGATGCTTAATAACAATAAACAAGTACGGACTTTGAATATGCACGTCATCTTGACTTCTTATTTGGCCAAGATTATGACAGCGATGCGTTGTTTGCATTTATAGAACGGATGTGTCACTTGAGCGCACATCCGTCGCTATTGCGAAGAACATTAGTCTCGTTTGGGGAATATAATTATGCTATATTGAATAAAATTATCATTGTAGTATAGCAGTGAGTCGAAGGCGTGAGTGTGAATGTGTATCATATTACAGATATCACAATAAGAAGTAGGAATAAACAAACTCAGAATGCGTTATCCAAAGTGTTACTACACCGAAAAGATGCTTAACTCGATTTATTATACCAACAGAGGGACACGATCTTGTGCAACTTCTAATTTACGACCTAACGGTAACCGCTTGAAAAGAGACTTAAAAATCAGGATTACTCCTACGATAAACACCTATAATGTATAAAATATTGGCAGAAGCCTATACCAAGAAGACGAAATAGTCTACACATCCATAAGTAATACGGTAAAAACTGGTAGTATTTGCACTCAACTATGACATTAGGAGCGGCTTTATAACTCGAGCTGTTTTGCGTCGCAGAATGGCACCGGTCACTGCCACGCAGATAAAAAAAAGTTGAGCTATCAATACACAATAGGCAGCAGTCGTTGGCACTTGTAAAGTATGAACAACAACGCTTTTAAAACTTTTATGATGAACAGGATTGCAGCAGCCATCACCTTGTGAACGAACAAAAAAGCGACGACATAAATATCTGCAGGCACTCTAGGGTCCAAATCGACAGCGTATGGAAGCCAATAGATTTAAGAAGCTAATCGCGCCTTCACCAGTGGCCGATTTAGATGTCAGTCACATGCCCAAGAATGTTCTCGCTCAATGGCTACCGACCCCCACTGAAAACAAGGGGCAACCACCGTTTACAAATGAGTACTTTCACCCATACACCGCAGTTTATATTAAGCGCATTGCAGGTCCGAGAACATAACAGTTCAAGCCAAGGCATTGTCATTAGTAACTGGAACCTGCGGGAATTATAGAGAACAAAAGTGTGGTTCTCTTTTTGGACTCACATCATGCATACGAAGTATGGCAGTGTTTCAAGTCTGACTGTCCATATTTGACCTGTGAAAAGGAGCGTAAAATTGTCCGATGTTGTTTCTGAACTCGCATCATTCTACGTTATTTTTCACTTATACTGAAAGCGTAAAGCACGGACGCATCAACCTACGCACTAACGGATAGCGTGTTAACCAGAATTATTGTATGACAATCAATCAATCAACGCAACTATGCTTTATTAAGTAGCGGAATTATAAATTAACATTACAAGTCAGAGCGTCCAAAAATGAATACAGCAAAAAGAAGCACTCTTTGCGCAAAACAAAAAAAAAAAAAACGAAATGCTGCTAAGGAAATCCACTAGAAATATTCACTGCTGACTTGAACATGGATCAAAAGTATAAATTTCATGGTAGAACAGATCGCGAGACAGTACAGTGACAGGCCTAATGAGCATGGCAGTCACAGAATAATAATGTAACCGAACGAGACTGATGTTACCCAGAGAAATGAGCAATACTCAGAGAAAGAGAGCACTCTGAGAGCGCATACCTCCGCCAAGTAAGGCAACGGTAACGAATAATTCAAGTTGGCTCTGAAACCATTTCTTTTGTATAAACTCGAAAATCTAATCATTTGTGTCTTTTAATGGTGTTAACAGTTTCTACAATCTTTTTTTTTTTAAAGATCCTTCCATAACTGTTTGAGTTCTGCTGCTAACTAACATTATGAGAAACATAAGTCAAACATACAAACGAACCAACCGATCCGCACCAAAATTTAGTCATTCATGTCTTTTAACATTTCTAACAACTCCTGCAAATTTCATAAAGATGCATTCAAATATGTTTGAGTTATTGCGTAACAAACATTATGACAAACACAACTCAAACATAGAAACTAATCAACCGATCTGCACCAAAATTTCATCATTTTTGCCTTTTAACATTATTAACAAATGATGTAAATTTCATAAAGATCCATTCAAATTTTTTTAGTTATTGCGTAACAAACATTATGACAAACACAACTCGAACATAGAATCGAATCAACTCACCAGAACTTAAATTTAATCATTCATGTCTTCTATCATTACTAACAATTCCTAGAAGTTTCATAAAGATCCACTCAAAAGTTTTTGAGTTATTGCGCTAACAAACAACAAATCAACCACAGCAACAAACATAAGAACGAACAAAAACCACAGCAACAAAAAATTCGTCATTTCCTCTATGTGATATACCTAACAACTCATGGAAATTTCATAAAAAAATGTCCATAACTTTTTGAGTTATAGCATTGAGAAAAATGAGGTAGACAAACAAACAAACGAATGGACGGATCTTCACCAAAATTTAATCTTTTGTTCCTCCTAACATAGCTAACAATCCCTGTAAATTTCCTCTAAATCCGTCCATAACTTTTTTAGTTATCTTGGTGACAGACAGACAAACAAACCCTACGAAAACATAACTTCCTTAGCGGAGGTAAATATATCGTCCCAAAATCAGTATATCTTCCATAGCACGAACGGAAATAAGCGCGTGTCCGTGCTGCACGGGCGCGCCAAGTCGTGTATTTCCCAGTAGCGGACGGGTAAGTGTGCTATCTTTGAGACAACATTTTGCCCACTGTAGTGGAATGCAAGCTGTGCCCTCATATTGTTGAATCTTTTGTAAAACAAAAGAGAAGCACGTAACGCTCTGCTTGCCATGTGTGTGAGGTTCACCCAATTCTCTTGAGCACACCACCGACTGATGTCTAATGTGATGATAAAGTGAGATAACAGTAAATTACACTGAAGCATTTAAAGGCTTCCCTGTGAGAGTTCAATCATTACTGCAATGATAGAAACTGAAAGAAGGTTCCGTGCAGTGGATTTTAGATGCAGCAGAGAAAATTGATAAGCGGTTACCGAAATCGATGAATTTTTACAACTGTTGTACTTAAGGAGCGTGCTAACTAGAAACTTTCGATTTTTACAGCAAAATGCACAGAAATACGGAAGAGATACATATAGATACTTACTGCGCACCATGAATAGGCCCTACTTACGAAAGAATTTAGAATCAAAGGAAAAATACAAGCTAGATATCAAAATTTGCCGATTTTTATAGCAGATCGAAGGATAAGGAAAAACTGGAAAATACAAGAGTACTTACAAACAAAACTAATTAACCAAAGAAATTAGAAGCAATGAAACATACAAGCCAGATATAAAAAATTGAAGGAATTTCATGATAAAGTGTGACTAAAGGAAAAAATTAAGTACGAGTACAGAAGTGTACTTACCGAAAGCCCTGCACCTTTTCTTTGAGCTTGGCAGCCTGAGTTTTGGGTGGGGTCGGCTTCGGGTCCATCTTGGCTAGCATCTGCGCCAGCTGCATTTCTTGTTCATTCATGGTGATGAAGTTTTATGATGGCGAGCTACAAGAAACAATTTAACCGTTGCAAGCGCAATGCTATGCACGGACTTGCTGGCAAAACTCACAGAACTGCGAGAGAAATATTTTTTTCTTCTCTATTTTGTTATTTATCTATTTATTTTTCGAGTGTGCAGGATGCAGCGTCTGTGCAGTGCAAGCCTTGCGAACCAACTGAAGTAAACTACACAGAAATATCCTCAAAACAATATCGGTACAACTATTCTTTTCGCAACACCAAGAGTCACTGGTATACACCGTTATGATTGCATCACAATTAATGGGTGATAAGGCACACGTATTCTTAGATTTAGTTATAAGATCATAAAACGGGTCAATGCTGTTAACTAGAGATAACCTAATTTATGGAAATAGAGAATCGTAACGCTTCCCTATATTAACAAACATACGTTCTCTATTTAGCTCCACCATGATGGACGCAATCAGGTAAGCACTTTTCGAAGCATTTCCATGTTACACCATTTCAGTCAACGGTCATTTCGCGTGACGAGTCACTCTACATATATACATAACAGCTACAGTGGTAAACACAGATTCAAAGCCTCGAAATATCTGCGAATAAAAAACAATAAAATTAAGTGTTAGGTATCTGGTAGAGCAGCTGCCATCTGATCGGCTCTTCCCCGGCAACACACCGTACGAAGTTTCTACAAGTGATACACGGATTGTTTGACGCGAGGGTTTCTATAGCTTGGGTTTCCAGTCAGTTCCAAGGGAATCCGCTTGCTGGAGCCAGGTGCGCACAGATCAGCTAATTACCACGCCATTTCCCGTTTGCAAATTTTTTCATTTGTGCATTAGTTACCCCGTTTGTACGTAGTGAAGTACGATTTTTTCGTTTGGCGGATTTCAGAATGAATGACCTGAAGGAGTAAGGTCAAGGTGATGCTGACAGTTTTTATCGATGCCAAGGGTGTTGTTCATCACGAGTAGGTACCTCCCCGAGGCTTCAAAATGAACCAGACTTACAACATTGAAGTTCTGAAACGTCTGAGGGACGCCATCCATCGCAAAATGCCAGAAAATGTGGCGACTGATTTTCCATCATGTCAACGCCCCAGCCCTCAAAACTCGTGNCTTCAAAATGAACCAGACTTACAACATTGAAGTTCTGAAACGTCTGAGGGACGCCATCCATCGCAAAATGCCAGAAAATGTGGCGACTGATTTTCCATCATGTCAACGCCCCAGCCCTCAAAACTCGTGATTTTTTGGCCAAACAATCACAGCGTTTCCCCACCCACTTACTCACCTGACCTTACGCCTTGCGAGTTATTCTCGTTTCCCAAATTAAAAAGACCCTTGAAGGGAAGAAGAATTCGCACGATTCCTGAGATTAAGTCTTATGCAACGAAGGAGCTGAAGGACATTCCAAGAGAAGCGTACTAGGAAAGTTTCAACAAGTGGAAACACCGTTGGGATAATTATAAATGGGTGCGTTGGGATGAAAGTACTGTACTTTGAAGGAGACCCAGAGCTGCAAGGTTTAAATAAAGTACATTTAGTTCTATGATGTCAGCCCACGTATTATTTGAATAGACTTCGCATGCAGAGTTCGGGCTTGAGACGACCCAAAATGAAAAAAAGGAGTCGGAGTCGGATTTGGAAAAATAAGGGAAAGTAAATAAATCACAAATATTTGTTAAGGTGTTGGAAATCTTTGAGTGCCAGGAGTCGAAGTCGAACCGTAGACCGTTGCTGTTACTGGCACATTTTTAAAATACAAGAAAATGGATAAATTAGATCACATGCGCACTGATTATTGGGGCGAATACTTGAATATCATATAAATGTGATTGGACCAAAGAATGCCAATAAATATTCAACAGTGCGACTAGAGAAATTTCAAATCTTTTGAGCCATTGGCCACTTTCACAATACATTTGCATTTAGCTGCAGAGCAATATAAGTGTGTCGACAACACAAGTGCCTAAGAGAATATAATCAAAGTTGTCATCAGAGTAGAGCCACAAATAATCCCAATTCCATTCACGCTAGAGCGATAATGGCTTATTTATCATTAATATATCAATAATTCTTATTTTAAAAGTTTTGAACTGCACGAAATCATCACTTGTGCATATACACGAAAGGATCGATACCCTTTCTTCTATTGTATTTGCAAAGGTTAAGCTGAGTATAGCTTTAAAGCATTCGCAGCGAGGGCTGTGGTTTGTGCAAGAGTGTAGTTAACATCAAAATATAAAACATCCTTTACAGGGGTTCAGAAGATCCATACTAGCAATAAACCGTCCTATTCTTTTACAATGATCAGTATGGGGTTGTAGACATGTATCAGGAACATGTGGGTTGTTGTACAGATACTGCCATTGTTGACTACTTTTGCTACTTGTAGAATTACAGCGTCGAAAATTGAGGAAGTACTCAATATACTTCTTTGACTTCACTGTAAACAGTTTCATCGGAGGCATTTAACATCACTGTTTCTCTGCCTTACTAAATTTGTTCCCACCCATCGATGCTTGTTTGAATTCATTAGTTATTTTAATGCTTCTAAAGGAGTGTCATGAAGAATTAGGAAGTTTACTATAAACGAGGATAGCTAGTCCTTACATCGAATTGAAGCAGTGCCGATTTTGTTAGAATTTCACCCTTTTCGGCTCAACGGAAAAATACATTCATGGGAACGATATCGAAGTAACCAAATCAATTCAAGTTAAAGGCAGACGTTGTGGCTTATCCAGGAAATACATGGAAGAGGGCGAGAACATTACAATGAGCTCGATTCGCATCACTGCTTCGCCACTGGAAAAAATTATTTTCACTGCTAATCCTTATTGAAAAGAAATCAAAGCTGCAGCCATCAGACGGATTAGGTACTTGATGAAATAGGAATTATCGTCAGATTATTGCAGCGTGAGTCTCCTGAGTGAACGCCTCAACTGATTATGTTTTAAGAGCCTGCAGACGTACCAGCAAAATGCAAGGATGACACTATGAGCTTCTACGAACTGCATCGTTACGACCAGGCACTTGACTGTTCAATTATTTTTTCGGGTAGGAACCTTCTCATTGCGATTTCTGGCAATGCCAGTACTGACGTCATTCATGAGTACAAACGAATCTTGTATGCATGGAAGAATGCTCGACTTTCGCACATGTATTTTTTTCATTTGATGTAGTTGTTGCAGATTTGGATGGAGAATAGGCCTAACATATAGGTACCTTTTTTCTTAATCCCTGATATGGTTTAATATGCTGCATAGCTTTCGTATTCACAACCATTAATATATTAAAGATTTCGAGCCTCTGTCTCTACCATAAATACAATTTAACAGAAGAAGAAATTAAGGGATATACAGTACACACAGGATTTCGATAGAAACGTGGAACTCATGCATGAAGGTTATACCGCACAGGATCAATGCGCAGTGGTGCAGTTGGTCGGGAAAAAAAGAAGAACAGAACAAAAAGTGGTAAATGGTAACAAGGAAATGGCAAAAATCAATTGGGCACAAAGGATAAATGTCCCGAAGGCCTAGCTAAAGCAAAGGAAACCTATGGCGGCCCCATGAGGGCGCTGCTCCCCATACCTACACGCATACGACGGACGAACTTAGCTAACCTAAACCTATCATCTATGGCTCATCCCATTCCCTTCATGAGAAGAACACAAAAAATCCGATCCGTGAACACCAGCATGCAGTACAGAGCGAAAAAGAATCTGTTTACTGAGTGCCTGGATGCAGTACATCAGAATTAATTCACTGAGAGCCTGCATGCAGTACAGAACACAAGAAAATCAGTACATTAGGAGCCTTCTTGCAGTACAGAGTACAAACGAATCAGTTCGAGTGCCTGCATCCAATACAGAACACTAAAGTATCAGTTCATTGAGAGCCGCTTGCTGGACAGGACACAAAAGAATCAGTTCACTGAGTGCCT
>LQNS02278070.1:31241226-31279610 GCA_001587735.2 Parhyale hawaiensis
TACTGGCCCGTACGGCATCGTAACGGTTCCAAGGCAAACTCATGAAGAGCACCAGTCCGCCGAGTATACCTCACCCGAACAAATGGATCCGGAAGAAACTCAGACAGTGGATAACTGGGGTAGTTATAGATTTTATACAGAAGACAGACCCCACCAACTCTGCGATGATGCGCCAGATCACAAGGCACAACACCACCCAGCAGGAACGCACATCGACGAACCACTTTGTCAAGCAAACACAGATGGCAATCGGCAGCAGAACCCCAGACTGCAGAGCAGTACTTCAGAAGAGGGAGGACAAAGCAATTAAAGCAGTGACGTGTCAATTCTACCTAGCCAAACACCCTCCAAGCACGCCTCATAAGACCAATTTTCTGCGATGCACGTGAGGCAACCGAACGAATGTGGGGCTCAAACGTCAACTTTGGATCCAAATTTTTTTCATTAGGTGAGCCAATATCACGAGCACAGCATATTTGCAAACTTTTGCGTGAGCATGGTTTACCAAAGCAAAAGGGTGAATTAGGCTAAGTAACAGTAGACACAATGACCAGAGCGCTTCTGATGTTACACACTGCAAAAACAAATAGTCTGCAATTAGTGGCAAGCACCATCAAGAAATCAAGACAAAGAAGTAACTGCTTCAACGAAATGTCAATTTTCTTCGCGAAAATTCACGATTCTGCTTTGACGAATATCTTAGTCTTTTCCTTTGCTGACCTTCCACTGAACTTGTGCATCGCGAGCTCACGGCATTGCACTCCTGATCATAAATAAGCTCAGGACCAATCGAAAAAGTGGAAAAATACCTACAATATGGCACGGATAGATTTATGGCAATTTTTTTTTTACTAAAATTTACTCATTGGTAAAGCTAAAGGATGACGAAGACGGGAAATATTAAGTAAATGAGGTGCTCGCCAACTCATCAAAAACATAATACCAGGTCACACAAACATCTAAATTTAGGAAAATTCATGGATATCATCTCAGTTCATTAGAGGTGGTCACTCACGGTGAAATCAGTATGCCCAAGACCAGAAAACTATCCTCCTTCCATGAGTTGTCAGATTGTTAAGCTGCATAAGCAAGGTTTGTCAACACGTGCCCTGTTGACAACAGCAAAATTTAGGGGTAGACGAAAAAAAATTCCAATTTTGTCCGTCAAACTAGAGGACGATCTTCATGGCAGATTAGGCACTCACTAGTGATGATGGTGATTGCAGTTCAATAACCATTAGGTGACACCTGGGGCAAAAAGATTTGAAAAATAAAAAGCGTCTACAAGAGCCTCGTCTGCTTCGACGTCACAAAATCGCCCGAATGGAGTTCCGCGAGAAACACCAAACATGAGACCTTTGAAAAGTGGAAGAGAGTTTTGTTCTCTGATGAGGAATATTTAACCTGGACGGTCCTGATGGTTGTAGATGTTACTGGCACGACAAGGCGTAGCCTTCCGAGACGCTTTCTACACTGCACATCGGCGGAATTTCCGTCATGGTGTAGGTTGCCTTTTCCTCCAGAGACGCAGTGAATTTTCAGGTTGTGCAGGGACATCACATTGCGGCTGGTTATGTTGCCCATCCATTACTACGGAGGACCCACCTGTGTGTTGTGATGGATGTTTCTTTCAACAGCGTCATGCAGCAATCCACAAAGCCGTTAGAGCAAACGTTTCTTTCAGGAGAATGGTGTCTGTCATTTCCGTCAACCAACCTGATCTCCATATTTGAATCAGATAGAGAACGCTTAGGGATGGATGGCAAGTAAAATCTACAGAAATGGATGACAATTTGAGTCAGTAAATGGTCCTGGTGATGCCATAGGCAATTCTCTATTTGCAGTAATTTTCACCTAACCCTCACTCCAGGCATGCCGTACAAATTTTTGAGATGATCAAAAAGAATTGAAGACTGCCTCATCACAAAGTCTTTATTTTATTACCTTAAACTTCGTAGTAAAGAGTTTTTCCTAATACATTTTGAGCTACTGGTTTAAATTTTTTGAACAACTGGTAAGCACCTCGATCAGTTAGTCTACTTAAAATGTGATTTTTTAATTGAATTTATTAGACAAAAGTTGTTCGTTTTGATCCTTCATTTTCACCAATGAGTAAACCTGTCGTTAGAAACGTTTAGAAACACGATTTCCATTTAATCATTGTCATCATCAAAATTAGGTAATTTTTACCTCTTGACAAAAACAGTTCCTGTAATTAGATTGAAGATCCGTCCGTAATCTGCTGGCAAACCCTAAGACAGGCATACCGTCAAACACACAAACGAGGAACCGATCATCACAAAAATTTAATCATTTGTGCCTTTTAACATTTGAAGATCCGTTCATTGCTTTTTTGGGTTATGTTACAGAACATAAAACCAAACATGAAAAAAAAAAGACAATCGAGCTAACAGATCGTCACAAAAAAAGTTAAGGCTTTTGCTCCTCGCAACATTTCCAACAGTTCCTACAAGTTTCACGAAAATCCGTCCATAACTCTTTCTGTTATGTTCTGACATATATAAAAAACATATATAAAGATAAACGGCCAGACGGATAAACATAAAAATTTGGTCAGTGGCACTTTGTAATATTCCCCACAATTTCTACATATATCAAGAAATCCGTCTATAACTTTCTGAGGTACGTATGTTCTGACAAATATAAAAAGAATCATAGAGACAAAGAAATAAACAAACGGACTGACATATCATCATAACAATTTGGGTGGCTGCACTTCGTAACATTTCCAACAATTCTTGCAAACTTGATAAAGATCATAACCAAGAAAAAATAGATAGATAAACAATCAAACAAACGGTTGAATGGACTTCACCAAAAGTTATTTATGCTTCTCCTAACATATTCACTATTCTCTGTACCTCTGATGAATATCCATCCATAACTTTCTGAGTAATCCCGGTGACAGACAGACTCCGACGAAATCATAACCTCCTTGGCGAGGGTAATAACAATGAAAACACTACCTAGCATGAAAACGGAGGAGTAGTTAGTTATAAACTTTGTTTAACCTCCGTAGCTGCAACTCAGGCGTTCCAACAGAGTTGAGTGTGAAGTATTTAAATACCACATAATTCGTCGTGTGGCCTGCGTGCGCTACTACGGGCAGGAAACAAGGCGCAAAGCATAGTAGGAGACATTTGAGTGGTTGGCCTCTTTCACGGCCTTCCACACGAGAGAGATGAGAGAAGTCACGCGGACTTGGTGCGCTATCTCGATCGACAGCCCACCTCGCGGAACAGAAATAGAAATAGAGAACCTACCGAACTTTACAAAACTAACCTCGTCAGCAGGAACTGCGGCCAGATGCAAAGGTACTCGGGTATTCGGGTTTGCCCCTGGGGTCGTAAGGCCCAAATATATTATGACAGGGAAACGGATGAGTACCGTAATTACAAGTATATTGGCACATATCACGCAAAAATAGAGACAACACGACTTATTGTTCACTTTGGTAGAATGAACTATCATTACACTATATACAGCCTGAAACTACCCTCTCATTAGCAAGAAGCTTTAAGATAGGAAGAAAAAGAGATGTGTTAGGCGTCCATGGGCTGGCATAATGAAGCCCAATATATGCTCCACTTATCCAACTCTTCACACAGGTGCGCTGGTTTCCACCAGAGGAAGTGAGCTTTAGGTGATAGCTAACTATCTTCAACCAGTTGCGACCGTCTCAAGCGAATCGAGTTTCTTCAAACACCTGTGACACGATTCAAGGTGGCGATGCCAACGCTCCTATCTAAAATCCAAGGCAAGTCAAGTTTAGTGGGCCCGATTTCTCGCACCAATCGACAATCGATGACGTCCACAGCATGTTAATCTGCGGTCAACGCGCATAGGCACAAGATGGGGAAAAAGAGAATAGAACAAAGTATCATTAGCAGGTATAGAGAAAAGAAAGGAAGCGAAATGAGCACAAAAGAAAGATATCCCGAAGGTCTAGCTAAAGCAACTTGAGGGCTATCCCTATGGGCACGCTTCGCTTTGACGGGCCTATTTGACTTAATTCTATAGCCTATATTGGGTCCATCCTATGCCCCGTGATGTTCATAAATTTACACCAGAAATCAAGATGCAGCTATCGGAGATTCAATGTATCCACCACTGTAGAAGCAGGACTGATAGTATGAGCAAACAAGAGGCACAAGTGCAAATTCTATGCCGACACATTAGACGGCTTGCTACTCTAGTCACAATACTGAAATCTTTAGCGAAGACTCAAGTCGTTAATACTGCAGAGTCTATTGTGCGGCAGCGGAAGTTCAAGAAAGAGCAGACTGTAGGAGTTTTCGACGGCCACTTCGATCAAGAGAATCTAAACCAATCAGCTTCAACTCGTCCGGAATTTCAATCCCTGAATTTCGATTCGGAATTTTTGTTCAATTACAGACGTTCGTTAAAAATAGAACACGTTTCTGACAGCCAAATTCAAGCCATCTTGCTCCGCAGAATTGAGTTTTCACTGACAACAAGGACGATCGGTTAGCAATTAACTCGTTAAACTCCACCCAAAGTGGTGAACTGAAAGCTCAGGATGGGAGCGAGCTGTTGACAAGTCAAAGCAATCGGGATACGTTTATCTCGAGGGAGGCGGACGGACGAATCTAGCATGTATTAACTAGGTCAACCTACTGCTTAGAGGCCAATGTAAACTATACTGATAAAATAACGCAGACGGTATAGCATACTCCTCAATTTCTAGACCGTATTAATAATGCAACTAAGGCATTCGACCATGAAAAATGACCAATTTTCGCCATTTTGACAGCTGTAACCACTGTAGCAATAGAGGTTACTTTGGCAATTGTGGTGACTTTGGCAATCGTGTCTACTGTGGGAATTGTAGTAATTTCGACAATTGCGGTGACTTTGGCAGTTGTGGTCACTAGGAATTTCACAAAATCCATGAAATTTCAGAAATTTTCCGTGATTATGCATTGCTGATTTAAACAAACAATTGACAGCTTAAAAATTGGAAGAAATTGAATTTTGCAATTTCGGGAGATTTCCACAGTTTAACTGCACAGTATAAAAAACACAGCTATATTTTTTCAAGCACCAAATTTAACATTACCGTACAACTTTGCCATGATATTTCGGCGCGGTAGTTATCAATTAAGTTGAAAAGTGTAAAGAAAACACTTTTTTATTATATAAGCCTATATCCCAGTGTGAAAGAACCTAATGGACTAATTCTAAAAGGAAAAATGAGTTCTGTATTTGATTGACGTCAGGGTTTCATGGTAGTTACGGTGTGGCCGATTGTTACGGCGTAGTTGAGTTAAGTTATCGGGCATGGCGGCGTTTGCGTGACCGCACGTTGTGGTTGACCTATGTTGATCGTAGGGCCGAAGCTAAGCGTGTGTATGAGGAGGCACAGCATCGTCAGAGGCAGCGTTCCAGGGAGTCTCTGCTGAGTATTGACCATTCACATCGTTGGTGGAGTGAGTTAAAGGGCGCAGTATTCGGTGCTGAAACTTCGTTGCCGCCCTTCGATGGTCCCGGTGAAGGTAAGTATCATTACTGATCTCTTGGCTACGGCGGAGCTCTTGTCGGCTCATTTTGACGGGAAGCAAAGCAGAGATGTGTTCTCATTCCTTCATGGATGTCACCCTGAATCTCGTTTAACCTCTTTGGCGTTCAGGTCTTGTACAATCAAGGTGCTGCTTGAGGGCCTTGATCCGTATGGAGGTGTGGTCCCGGTGGGCAGGATTCCTCTGTTTTATAAGCAGCTTGCTGGCTTTCTGGCCCCTAAACTAGCAGTACAGTGATTTTCCGGCGCCTGAAACGGTTAGGAAATTTTCCCCGCTGTTGGCGTAACTACTGGGAATATTAGTCCCACTCCCAGGGGTCCAGTGTCGCTCCATGTTGCCAACTATCGACCCATTACACTGACGCCCATATTGTCGACGGTGTTCGAGAAATTTTAAGCTTAGCCGTTTTGCCGAGGTTACGGGCTTGCTGCCTGCTGTTCAGCTTCCGTACAGAAATGGTTTAAGTTGTTGTGAGGCATTGTTTTCGGTGTCACACCATTTACAGTCTGCGCTGGATTGTAGATCTGAGGCACGCCTTGTCCAGTTGGACTTAAGCGCGGCGTTGGGTCAATCACAGGAGTCTACCATACAAGCTAGAGTCGTTTGGTGTGGGTGGTAGGGTTCTGTCAATCATTCGCAATTTTGTTCCTGAGCGAACGCAGAGTGTGTCTGTTGATGGCGTTGTGAGCGCCTCAGTCGCGGTGGCCTCGGGCGTCCCTCAGGGCAGTGTACTTGGCCCGCTGTTGTTCGTTCTGTATACTAGTGACATGTTCTCTTCGCTGGAAAACACGATGATCAACTACCGTATATGCCGATTCCGCTTTGATAGCAGTGATACCTGCTCCTCGCATGCGTAATGCTGTCGCCCAGTCTCTGAATAGGGATTTGTCACGCATTAGTGCAAGGTGCTTGCCCTGGAATATGAAGCTGAATGCAAGTAAGACCAAGTCGATGATTGTCAGCCGGTCTCGGACACTTGTACTGCAGCATCCACATTTGGAGATAGATGACACTTTGCTTCATGAGTCTAGCTCCTTGGAGATTCTTGGTGTTGTCTTTTTGATGAGGAGCTTACTTTTGAGCCACGTATTAGGCGACTCGCGTCACGTGCTTCCAGTAAGATTGGGCTTCTGTGTAACGTAAATTTTGTGTTTAGGGACAGTGAGGTTGTCCGCAGATGCTTTTATGCTTTTTTACTGCCTGTGTTGGAGTACCGCTCACCGGTCTGGGCTTCAGCTGCTGACTCTCACTTACGTCTGTTGGACAGACTTCTTAGTTCAGCCAGCAGGCTGTGCGCGGAAAATGATCGGGTGATCCTGTCCCACAGGAGAAGGGCTGCCGAACTCTGTATGTTTGGGGTGGGATGAGAGGGATTGGTTGTATTCTTCTGTCCCTGCCCTCAAGATCTCTACGAGAGAGACACGTGCTGCGTGCGGCGCGCACTCGTTCACGTTGGAGGATGTTGGATATCGAACTAATCAGTTCGGTCTGTGCTTCGTGCCCTGGTTGGTGAAGTTTTGGAATTTATTGCCGGCCTGAGCTTTCGGTCGTATGAGCCTGCAGGCGTTTAAGTCAGCTATTAATGGCTTTTTTGCTAGATTTCACTTAGCAGCGTTTCGGGCTTCCCGGTATTGCAAAATGCTTCATTTGAGTTGTATTATCTGTCCGCGGGGGCTCGAGCGTGTAGTTTTCATAATTATAATAATAAGTTAAACTCGCTTAGGCTTGACTTGTACGAAGGTTCATTTCTTTGAATCGAGTTGAAGGTGCTAGCAGCAACCCGATCACACATGAGATGACAGAAAACTACACTTTACAGAGAATAACCGAGCTTCCGGGGTCTCAAGTGCCATCGATTCAACCTTGACGTCTGTACCTTGATTTACAGTGGTGAAACCAACGCTCCAGCCTAATGTTCTGACAACAACCAAGTGGGCTTAGCATAACCTGACTCTGCCGAGCCATTCGAAGACATACCTATTTTACTTCTTCATACATTAACTCAAGATATTTTGTTTTGCAAACCTATCTTTTACAGAAGAAATAATCACGCGAGATCTCGTGTTATCTAATTCGTCAGGAAAAGCCAATTGCTGGTATATTTAGTTGGTTCAGCTGCTTTAACGATTAGGTATGTATGGTGTTCAATTACTCTATACTTACACTCATAGACTAAAACATGTATAGTGTAGTCTATATCTCCATGGACACAATTTTCTTTAACACTATTTATTCAAAATTATGTGCGCTTGAGATTCGTTTTTTTTTTAACTCGAATTGAAGGAAATTAAGTTCAGCAGCTGCAGCTAATGAGCAGTCCATCCATGCTCACCAAGGGCAATTAGTAACAAGAAACAAGGGGGAGGGGAGTTGAAATAACATAGCTATGATAAATTAAATTTAAAGCTATCCTACTGCTCCTCTAAAATAAATATAAGGTATCCAAGAGAGTTCGCGTTGTTTTTAAAGAGAAATGCCTAACAGAAAAGCGCTGAAACTCTCCGAATTACCTGATAATTTAGAATACTTCTGAACTCGACTCCACTTTTTTCGGTAGGTCCATGGGAAGAGTCCTTCGGCCCTCGCGTGTTATTGGGAGCATATAAAATCCACACTCAGCCCTGCTTCAGCCCCAAAAACTGATAACTCAACATGGAAGCACGTGCACCCCTGCAGTAACAAATTAGCAGAGTTTTCTGCAATCTTCAGCACGCAATCGGCAAACTTACAGGCAAGAACGTTCTGCTGGAAGACACTGTCAGGGACGTATAAGAGACTAGGCTATACGTTCACAGACAACAGCCAACTAAACGCGATACAAATTATTGTCACCAACTTAACCCTATTCATATCAGGCTGTGTTAGTTTGCTACAAGGGTTCGTGACCCTGCACATTTGGGCTGGCTGGGGTCTATAGTTATTTACGAAGCAGGACCCATGCTGTTATACTCTGGAGTAATATGTACTCTTTTCTAATAACCTCAGTTGGTATTCCACATGGGTCAGTAGTTGGCTCCAGACTTTTCTCCGTGTATGTCAATGATATACCATTTCTACAAGTTGACGTTACCCTTTGATTGTAGTTGATGATGTTCAAACTACGATACCTTGCACACTAGGCGACGCAAATCTTGCAGGCGCTATATTTGAATCCAAAAATGCTCTAAATGAGGACAAGAACTGGTATGACAAAAAAATTGCCTCAAGCTCAATGCTAATAAACACATTGTATATTTTAGGCACGTCTGATCTATGTATTATATAAAGCTGAATCCATTTTCGCTCACTTTTGACACTATCAATCGTACAACCCCATGGGTGTGGTTTGATAAAGATTGCACCTCGATACTCACACACAAAAATTGTATACAATCAAACAGTTAACGGAACCCTTACGTATGTATCTTCCTACCCACAATAATATACTTAGTTGATGAAAAAGCATGCCTCGTATATACCCATATAGTCACTCATTCTCTTCCCTTGCAACAACTGTAGTTTAGTCGGGAGCAAAACTTGAAAATAAGCTCATAGAGCAACAGAAATCCTTTAATGTTACAGCAAAATAGTTCTCACGTTCTCACTGGCAGTAGGCACTTCGGCAACGTGACCACGCCAGTCCTCATCTAGAAAAACTGGAGCGGCTCCGAGTTGCAACTATGCACACTGGAACTTGATGAAGCCATGTATGCCTTTCATTCTTTGTATAGCAAGCGCAGTTCTTAACGGTCGAGTTCAAATTTCACGCAACTATACGAACATCTCTCAGAATAACAATGTATAGACTAGGTACCTACGTCTTCAACTTGGAAAAAGCGCTTTCTGTATTTGGAGTCATCCTGTGGAAAGCTCTACCGAAAGAGCTATAAGCAAAGCTTCACGTATCACTCGAAATTAAACCCTTTAAAGTAAGTTGACAGCAACACGTCCAGAGTCTACTTAGCTAAATGATAGTAACAAGCGTCGTCTCACGTACGTATGTTTATCTCTGTAATGCTATATGGGCGTCTGTGGGCACTCGGTATAGTTCATAACCTCTTGCACGTGCAAATAAACGACCTACAAGATTTCGGCGTCAGTAATAAAATTGTGGCTTACTCTGTTAGGTAATGTTTCCTATGCAGACATACACGTACGTATACCTACCTGATGAAGCTAAGCTCAACAGTCTCATTTTGCTCTAGGTTCTAGAATTATGCAGCAGCTTGCGTTGTAGCTATAACTATAGGTACACGAAGTCTGTGAACAGTTTCTCATATAGAGTAATTTCTAGAAGGAAGAGTGACGTTTTGTAAATAAGCAACATAGGCAAGTTTTTTGGGCATCATTCATAATATTGATAATATGGATAACAGTAGCCTGTATATGTAGGTATTAGTATTATCAGATGAGCACCTTCGCTACGCGGTGATGAACGATGGTACATTAGCTGCTACTTCTATATCAAATTTAATCTCAAGGATTTCATACCTATTGACCACACGGTTTTTATTAGTTGGACACGAATGCAGTACTTATTTACAAATGTATTCAGGCAAATTAATATTATTATTTTGATGCCCTCAGTTCAACGGTGCATAATAATAGTCCACTATAACGTTTTTCCTGCATATTTTTAGCCTTATATATTACACGAATTTCTCAGTTGTTAGGTACTTAATAAATGAGTAAATGGTGAGAATTGGGCAAACCCCCATTTTTGAGATATTTTACTTAATGATCATCCTCATTTTAATTTAATAAGTGTTAAATAATGATAACCTTTGGTATAATTTACTGGAGACGAAATTTGCATTCGTAACGCGAGGAAACCATTTATGCTAAAGTTATGAAATAATTTTTGAAAAGCTATTACAAGCAGGCAGCAGCATTAAGCAAATTCTGACGCCCTACTTCTTACAAATAAACTTAACCTAATTTGAAACTCTGTGTATTACGAGAAGCACTCTCTCTCCTCTAGTGAAAAGCAGTTCTCTGTGGCGAAAAGCACTCCCCTTCATCGAAAAGCACTCCTCTCATACAAAACACTTACGAGAAGCACTCGTTTCTTACGAAAAGTACTCATTTCTTGTGAAAAGCACTCATCTCTAACGAAAAGCACTCATCTCTATCGAAAAGCACTCATCTCTATCGAAAAGCACTCATCTTTTATGAAAATTACTAGTTTCTTTCGAGAAACACGCATCTTTTTAAAGCACTCGTTCCTTACGAAACACATTCGTCTATAGAAAAACCACTAGACTTACAGAAAGTTCTCTTCTATTACTTACGAAAAGCAATCGATTTATCGAAAAATTGTTGTTGTTCATTAGAAACGTATTGTAGATTGTGCAAGAGGGTGTGCGCCATATCTTACAGCCACTACACCAGAACGTACACAAAATGTTTGTCAGTACGTTATATGCGAACTGAGGCAATAAAAACAAGTTAATGTTAAACTAGAGTACTCTGAGAGCGTATACCTCCGCCAAGTAAGACAAAGGTAACGAAAAATTCAAATTGGTTCTGAGGCTATGATCTTCTTTGTACCAACACCAAAATCTAATCATTTGTGCCTTTTAACAGTATTAACAGTTCCACTAATTTCTAGATTATCCGTTCATAATTTTTTGAGTTAGGCCTATGCTTCTAACAAATATTCTGACAAACATTAGTCAAAATCACAAACAGATCAACCGATTATCATCAAAGTTTGATCATTGTCTTTAAACATTACCAACAACTCCTGTAAACTTCATAAAGATCCAATCCTAACTTTTTGAGTCATTGTACTAACAAGCATAAAATTAGAAACAGCGACAAACTAACTAACAAACAAACAGATCGTAATAAAAGTTATGTCATTTACTCTTCGTGATATACCTAACAACTTGTGTAAATTTTATAAAAATTCGTCCATGACTTTTCGAGTTATGGCAATAGGAAAATGTGGCAGACAAACAAACAAACGGATGGATGGATCTTCACTCTTCACCAAAAGGTAGTCATCTGTTTCTCCTAACATACTTAACAATCCCTGTAAATTTCGTCAAAATCCAATACCTTTTCAAGTTATCTTAGTGACAGACAGACAAACAGGATAACAGACAGGTAAATTGACAAACCCGACGAAAAGCATAACGTCCTTGGCGGAGGTGACAACGGTGTTGCGATAGAGTACCATGATTACAAAATGTATCTCAACGGTACAATTTCGTATAACTAAGACATGGAAAACACTGCAATGGCATAAACAAAATTCTTTACCTTAAAAAGAAATGCTAACATTGAAATATATCAGTCTATAGGGCGTGTTCACACGTCATTCATACAAACGCGTTGACTCATCCACCCACTTGTCCGAATGCGTTCCTGAGTCCTAAAAATAGCAGAAAAGTCCATTGCATTCTCAGTTTTACTTCATTCCAAATTTGAAGCAGCATTCGTAACTTTTCTAGTGACACTTGCAGAGGAAACTAGAGCAGCCTGAAATCGTTGGTAAAGTGTTGTAAATGCTCTCCCCCCGTGGGAGTTGTGACGGTACAAGTGGTTACGATTTATGAAGAGGTATCAAACCGTCACACAAGTTGGTAAAGTGCGATTCCCACTCTGGGGTCGGACGGTAGAGTGCTGTAGAGCACCCAGGAATCGTTGGCAAAGTGTTGTAAATGCTCTCCTCCCGTGGGAGTTGTGACGGTCGGCATTTTAATAACTTTTTGTGGCGTACACAAAGTTCTGCAGACAACGATGCTGCAAAACTCTCGGACGAAAGGATGAGAGAACGCGTTGATATGAATGATGTGTGAACACGGCCTAAGTGTGCTCAAAAAGAACACTTGTATATGAATGCAGCTGTTGCAAGTATTTAAGCTTGTCCGTGCACAGACTAGGCCTACTCCAATAAATTTTACACTACTTACCTAATTTACACAACCAAAGGTTGCCTTAGGTTGCAATTTTCAGCGAATATCATTGTTACCTCCGCCAAGGAGGTTATGTTTTCGTCGGCTTCGTCTGTCTGTTATTAAGATAACTAAAAAAGTTATGGACCGATTTTGACGAAATTTACAGAGATTGTTAGGTATGTTAGGAGAAACAGATGATCAACTTTTGGTGAAGATCTGTAAACCCGTTTGTTTGTCTGTCTGCTTATTTTTTTAGCGCCCTAACTTAAAAAGTAATAGGCGGATTTTCATGAAATTTACACGAGTTGTTTAGTTCATTACAAAAAGTTAATGATCAAATTTTCGTGATGATCTGCTTGTTCGTTTCTCGCTGTGTTTGATTTTATGTTTGTTAGCGCAATAACTCAAAAAATATAGATGGATCTTAATGAAATTTTCTGGAATTGTTAGTAATGTTAAAAGACATAATTGATTAAATTTTTGTGATGATCGGTTGGTCCGTTTGTGTGTTTGAGTAATGTTTGTTAAAACGTTTGTTAGCGCATTAACTCAAGAATTAGGGATGGATCTTTATGAAATTTTTAGGAATTGTTATTCATGTTAAAAGACATAATTAATTAAATTTTGGAGATGATCGGTTTGTCCGCTTGTGTGTTTGACTTAGGTTTGTTAAAATATTTGTTAGTAGCATAACACAAAAAGTTATGAACGTATCTCCAAGAAAATTACAGACACTGTTAACATTATCAAAAAGCACAAGTGATCAGATTTTGGTGTTGATATAAAGAAAATAATAGTTTCAGAGCCGATTTGAATGTTTCGTTACCATTGTCTTGCTTGGCGGAGGAATGCACTCTCAGAGCGCTCTAGTTTACTTCTGTCTCTGTACAAAACGTGCCAAAATGAGGTCGGTCCAGATATGTACCAATATTCACCTAAAGTATTACTTTTTCTGCAATATTATGTCATTATAACGACCGATAAAGACGACTCTAACTAGGATAACGATCTGGATCAGCCGCCCTAGTGCCGACCAGCATGTTGATCAAGTAAAGGTACCTATTATTCTCGGTCGTGGAGGTATGATCGCGGTGTAATTGTCACCTAGCCTAACCTAACCAACCGCAAGGTACATAACATTACCATGTGCAGTCTAGTATAAGTCAATAACATGTAGGCTATATCAGAAATGAGAGACCTCGCACAGCTGTCAAGGCAGGACGCCCTTACAGCTGCATCAGCGACGCAGCTGTTAATACAGCTAACAGTACCTAAAAATAATTTATAATCTCGCATACAGCGGATACCTGCACCTAACGAGGTTTTCCTTCGTTTTAAATCTAGAACTTTGAAGATCTGGTAGTGTGAAGAGCAGAAGAAGTTCTCAGTGGTGAGAGTCAATCTGAGAACCCCTTGCCGCACTTCCCCTTGCCTCTCGATGCCGGAGTGCTTCACGCAGTGTAAATCCGTTGCCGGCGCTGTCAGCGCCAGTCTCGAACCCGGCTCCCCGGTGTGCGATGCAGAGATGCTGTCACTTCGCCAGCCTACCCAGCAACACAAGCTTATTATTATACATAATTTACTTCTAATATATAGTGAAACTTTAATTTTTGGTGCTGCTCTCGCTATGTTAAGGTTACTCGCTTGTGTTGAGTGGTTTTTTGCATGCAACAATATGTATATGCTCGAGTGGACCCCCCCACACACACAGCTACATCTGCCCCCACAGCTACACCTGATAAGTTCGGTACCAACACTTCCGAGAGTACCCTTATAGGCTTGGCCTCAGTCCTCGAACGTACTGTCAAACGTAAAGTTCTTTCAATAAAACGAGCCAATTTTTGTACAACAATTTGTTATTTGTGAGAGAAACTGCTCAAGGTTAGGCGAAGTACTGCTGTCGACTAGCTAAAATATTACAAGGGCAAACATAGGTTCGCTTAAGAATTCCGTCATTGCTCTACGATCGAGAGTCTAGAATATTTGGTGTTAGCTCCAACACTAAGCGCTTGCGCAGGTTATGGTGATAAAATTAGTGTCGAACGGATATGCATTTGCCGAAGTAGAGTTTGTAAATAGTATAGATAAAAAAAAAACTTACTCTGACGACGAAGACGCTTATCTGGGCATTTTTGTTGTCTGCGTACAGAGGGACTTCTCGATACCTAGCTTAAATAACAATTATAATCCTAGTTTAACTTTCCTTACCAACAACAATGACAACATTACCTACGTACGATCCAAAGCGAAGGAAAATAAGAGACATGAAGTAGGTATATATAGAGAGACACGTGGACCCCATGCACGACGGCGTTCCCATACTGGATCAACAGCGAAGGGAAATGAAGTCCCCTAGAAAGAGCATGAAAACGTAGAGTACGTATTAAAAGCAAGGGTGTGATACAGCAAAACAGCCAACTGGATAGAACGAAAGAAAGATGTCCCTAAGGCTTCGATGAGGCTGAAGTAACTTATGGAGGTGCCTTCAGGGCATGACTCCACAAACCCGGTACATTAATATTCTAAAACAGGGATGGATGTGGAAAATATAAGAATCGTAGGTAATACAGTAATGCTAATAATTACAATAATAGTGATGGGCCAATGAGGAGGTCTTAGCAGTAACAAACGAGCAGGAGCGGACTTGTTAAACTCTCTACTGTGCCTGGTTGTGGATGACAGCAGGACGCCCGTCGAGATCTGGAGGATTTGTGCTACCCTCAGGCTCATTGTGAGTGCGCAGCATGTTTCTAAATGAAAAAAAAACAGGGTTGCTCCTATAATGAAGAAGATTAAGATTCGCTTGATGAATCGCCGTGATTAATTAGCCTTGAAATAAAATTCGAATATCAGTCATATTTCCACTGTCTTCGAAAAAAAATGTGGTTCGAATATCATACGAATAATTCTACAGTAAGCCGCATACATACACGCACCGATATTACGTCGTACGCGTCAGCCTCAGTGTTATTTTTTAAAATTATTCTAGTGCCTTAGATACTCGCAAGAAATTAGAAGAACCTGTTCTGTGGTGCTAGCTGGTCTTAAGCACGCTGCACATGAGAGTCGAAATATCAAAACGTTTCACGTTCTGGGACAAAAAGTTTCTGCGATCGTAAATACAGCGTAATCTGGTTGAATGACACTTTAAAATGCATGCCACTGCAAAAAGAAATTCACTTGAACTTGAAAGAGATACTGTGTGAAGCCACGCAATTGGTACTTTCTGGAGTGGAGAAGTGGTTACGTGACTTAAGGCCTGTTCACTAGGTACCTAGTCTCTAGAACGCGTTCACTCAACCACTCGTCTGAATGTTTTGTGGCGTCGTTGTCAAGACAACTTTGTGAACGTTACAATGCTAACAGTTAAATTAGTTTCTTGGCAAGTCTCCAAATTTTGGAGTAAAATAAGACTCATAAAACAGTACAAATTACTGGTGTTTCGACGGCAGCAGTAACACAATCAGACGAGTGGATGAGTGAACATGTTTAAAAGACTAACATGTACACCGCACCTTTAGAAATTTATTAAGCAATTTTTTGGACAGTGTAATGTTGGGCAAGCCGAAGCCGTGCTCGTGGCAACGCATTCGAAATACGAGTAGAAACGCTCCGGAGCTTCGACTCCCGTGTAAAGCGGGTGTTGGGTAGGGGAGAGACATCGTTGTAGATTGGAATGACAACGGTATATGTTTTAACGGCTAACATTTTACGCATCAAATCGTCCAGGTCTATGAGTGTCTATTATACCGTCTTCTTAGACGTAAACAGTAGCTCGTGGAATAATACAACAATTTCTCTAAAGTTTATTCTAACGAGCAGTTGAACCCATTTTGTGCAGGGGTAATGCAAAATGAGCAGTAGTAAATGCAGATATTTTGCGGCTTGTAAATTTGTACTTAGTTTGAATTTGCATAGCTAGGGCGTCATAGACATAAACTAGGAAGAAACCACTAATAGCTTACCAAAAGATATTTTAATTTTCCTTAGCCTTGCCATGTAACGTTACAATTCGGGCCTCACATCAGAATTTGTGCAGTAGTAAATTTTCCTCAACACAAACCCTGGCCTGGTCTGCGGCATTTCTAGGGGGAATCGCCTCCATAATCATGTTATATTCCTTTCTTTTAACGCTGTTCATATTTCCAAACTTGAGCGGGGGTGAGAGGGTCATGATAGTATCCTGCAGCGTTCTGAGGGTCGAAGGACGAATGAAGTTCAGAATTCGTTTCTGGAATATCTTCCTATCGTTTCACTATGAGTCAATCACTGATTTTTTTTCACTCTTATTCAAGGCGGGGTTACACGGCAGTCGTTTGAACGTGTTCTCTCAGCAAGTTGACAGCAACCGCCCGAATGTCTTTTAGCATCGCCGTCAGCGCAAGTCTGTTAGGTCTTTTGTAAAATGTTAGCCGTCAAGTCATTTGACAAAGAAGATACCTACATAGCAAGTGTCACTAGGTAGCAGAGTTTCGGATACGTATTTCGAATCAGGAACGAAGTACAGGCCTAACTAAAAAAGGTATGAAATTTACAGCCGCTTAACCCTTTCTTTCGTTAGTTAATTTACCACTCTCGAATGAATAACACTACATGAAGTGTAACGTATAAGTAACAGCGTGAAAGAAAGGGTTAGATAATACAGCAACGCATAAGTGCAACTAACTAGTTAGGCTAACAGAACACGTTCAAGAAACCAACATGTGAAACGGCTTGAATACAATTATGTGGAAATACAATGTTCGTCCTCTATTCGTGCCCAATCAGCGAAAGAATAACGATAGGTACCATATTCAGTTCATTCGGGATGCTTTTTCATTTATTAACTAAACAGTTCTGCTAGCAAGTTTTTACCACAATGCACACCCGATAGTTTACCGATGTTGCATGAGTAAAAACGATGAAGTACCGCTCGATATTTCGAGCGAGCAATACTAGAAGGGCATTACGGGCAACCCGCCAAGACAGCACACAGAAAGTCGCACTTCTACCCCTATCACTGCCCGCCACACACTGACCTAACCCTAAACAGCAGACGCAGAACAGTCAGAATTGCACATCTCGGAGTGCTGCACATTCAATTACTGTTTCGCCCCAGGTCTAACCAAACTTATTTGTAAACTGAGGCTCCTTGCCTTAACCCTAACATACCTCCTTCGTTTGACCCTAACGCATTTTACATAGTGCATCGCCAAATGCATCGTAAAAACTGCCGCCATTGCATGTTGCCTCAAGTCCACGCGATACCCAAAAGCTCAAAGCTGCAAGTACAAACGCCCTGAAAATTTCTGTACTTCGTTTTGTTGAAGCGTTCAATCGAGGAATTGGTATGATGATGAAATAACTGCGAAATCCGTTCAGAAAACTGTCATTGTCATGGTTGCAGGTTCAACAGGAGAACAAAAATAAATAAATTGAGCGACATCCGTTCCTTTTGATGTGCTGACTAGAAGTCAGTGAAACCTACATTTGTTTTGTTGCCAAAGCCTTTACGTATTATGAATATGCCTGTCTTGGCATACGACTATGCAGCTTGGCTTCATTAAAGCATCTGTCGTTTGAATGCTGCTGCATGGAGCAGCTACACGCCGAAAGCTTTTACCGCTACAGGTAAAAATTCTGGACTTGAAATGCCATTTTTTTCTCCTTCTTAAAAATATATGGTGCAGAAAGTAAAAAAATCATGTGTGGAAAATAGCAAATCTCTAGTGAATTTGGTGCTTAACGCCATCCGTCAAATAAGTGAGTAACAACCAGATGTGGGCGCAGGAACCTTTTCCTGGATTCCGAACCCGAATCTTCGCCGGTTTTGGATTTCAAAGCTCCGAATAGCGAACCGAAATTTTCAAAAATTCGGGGCGAAAATTTATTCCGAACATTTGTCCGCGAACAACCGAATCTTTAAGAAATAGCAAAGCGAACTTTAATTCCGATACCATCCGAACATTTCCAAACCTAGATTTTACTCATTTCGAATGGCCGAATCTAAGTTTAAAGCTTCCATATTCAAATAATTGGCTTTAGAATATCTACATTATTAATTAAAGAAATTATTACTAGAAAAAACATCATTAATACAAGACAGTAAGCACCGGCGTATGCGCGGTGGCTGCGCGTCACTAACAAGCGTTCTGATTGGCTGGCTGCCAGCTGCAGTCTCAACATGACGAGTCTGTGTGGTAGCGATAAAGCAATGCGTTAAATACCACCAGCATATTGCCAAGTTCAAAGAAAAAAAAGGGCAGTCCAGGCAGTACTACTAGTCTTTGTTTCACATTACTACACACAGTCACACAGGCTTGTATATCGAGCACATTTCGAGCAGTGGTTATTTGAGACATACACTCACGCCCATACTGCAATAGAAGTAGAGAGAAGCAAATAAGTAAACACAATGCTAATGGTCATAGGCGTCGCTAGCTGTTACAGAAACATAGGCGTCACCACATCTGCATGACGCGGAACAGTTGAAAAACAATGTTTGGTCGTCTTCGTTTTTTCGAACTTTACCCGGGATACGGAGGTTCGCAATCGCGAAAAACAGACGTTCAGAACCCGGAAGTCCGTTTTTTTTATGTCGGTCCGAATCCGAACCCAAATCCGGGATTTGGCCGGTCCGAACAAATCCGCGGATATATGAAGGTTCGTGAACATTTGAGCAGAATGCCCACCTCTGGTAACAACTTCTTCCATCCAAGCTCGTCAATATTAGGATGAAGCTGGAAAAATCAGATTGAGCGAGCTATCGCACATGGCAGGACGGGCATAGCGTAACACCCAGCATATATTGAGTTAATTTGAATTTTTCTATACTCTTGCCCGCATATCACGTATACACGTAGCGTATTTTTGTTGCCACCCAGCGGATGACTCCGCTTGATCCGCCCGTTTTTGCAACCACTTTTTTTGACGTTATTCTGATAGTGATCAACCGTGATCAGTGGTGAAAATTGATCGTACCGTAATATATCCCGAGGGCTGATCATGCGTAATCAAAGAGAGATTCTAGTCGTTGAAAGATAAAAAATAAAACTTTGAAATGCAAGTTCGTGGTGTTCTTTAATATTTAAGGATAAATCGAACAAGGTTATGGTGATTGTCCACAATATTGGCTTTCAAAATTGTAGTTTAGTTAGTGTTACGCCTGTGCTGTGTTCAAAATGCGTCATATATATATATATATATAGCTAGTCCATTTATGCAGTGACTTAAAATGAAAAAAAAAAAAATCGTAAAAAAAACATTCCCCACTATGTTCCCTGTTTATAGTAAGGAGAAATAAATAGTCATACACCATGAAATTGTTTACTTAAAAAAATATAGCGAACCAAGAAATAAATATATTCATACAGTATTGGTATTTTTGCGTAAACAGTACACACGCAACAACAAAACAAGTAAATTCCTAGATAATAGAAATTATATCACAATTCATATATTTTGGGTTGAAAAAAGTATTTATACAACACAAAAAACGCTTTTAAAATGTTTCATATTTTGTGGCGAAGCCTTTGTTCAGTTCAACGGCAAATAATGTCTTTCTATTTGTTTTTTAACAAGTCTTGACATGTTTCCTGAGGGATTTTGGCCCATTCTTCCTTGCAGATTTCTTTCAGTTCCGGAATGGAGTTCGGCCTCCTTGCATTAATGTTTAATTTCAGAAATCGCTACAAATTTTTAATCGGATTCAAATCCGAAGACTGGTTTGGCCATTTAGTTGTTGTACATGATTATCGGTGAACCATTTCTTCCTTATTTTCGCTGTATGCTATTGGTCGTTGTCCTGCTGAAAAACGAATTCTTGGGGTAGCCCGAGTTTTTGAACCGACGCATACAAATTTCCCCCCAAAATGTTCTGATACAAGTGAGCATCCATTTTCCCTTCTATTATATGAATGTTACCTGCTACCTGATGAAAAGCATCCCCAAATCATAACGTTACCAAAATCAAATTTCACAGTGGAATGGTGGTTTTAGTGTGAATGCCGTTACATCCTTCCTCCACACATGGTTCTTTGAAATTCCTCCATATAGCTCTATTTTAGTTTCATCCGACCACTACACGTTATCTTAAAACGACTCAGGCTTGTTCTTCTGCACACGGACGAATTTCAGACGAGCTTCCCTATTTCATTTCGACAGCAGGGGAGTTTTGCGAGGAGTTGGATGACATAAATGGTTTTGGGGCAGCTCGTGGCGAACGCTTGTCGCTGCTGCTTGCAATTCCTCCTGAAGCTCCTTGCGAGTACTCAAGGGATTTTCGGACGCTTTCTTGACAATTTTTCACGAAGGCCTAGGGGAAATTTTCCGCGGTCTGAATGATCTAAGTTAGTTTTGGACTATTTCTGAACTCTTAAACCTTTTAATAAATGACCCGATGGTGGTAAACAGTATTTTGAGTGTCTCTGATATTTGCCTAGAACTTTTCCCGAACTTTAATTCTTTAATAATCAACTCTTACAGAATTCGTAAGCTCCTTACTTTTAGCTATGGTTACAACCCTCTACTACTATATCACACGAAATAATAACCCCAGAGCTGTTCATGGACTAAAGTAGACTTCTACAAAAAAAAACTTATTACTGACCTATCGGGCCCTCATCAGAAGCGTCATGCTTCACGCTGCCCCGGTTTGGTTTCCTAATGACTCAAGAACCGCCGTGAGTAAGCTGCAGGCAGTACAGAATACAGCCCAGCGCATAGTCACTTGATCCCACCGCATGGCTTCGGTGCTTCACCTCCATCAGGAGACCTCAACCCTACCCTACCAGTCGGCGATAGTCTGGGGTTGCTGTTAAAACAGCATCTCCTCAGCGCATCGCGGGTACTATCACGGTCCCCTCCGGCCCTCGCCGTATACGACACACTCTTCAATTAAAGTTTGAATACCGCACTGCCCTGAGTTCATCACACACCTCGGCTGTTGCAACTGCAGCAGCTGCTTATCCCCCAGCAGGGTTCTGGGCTATCAATGCCCTTCTCTCTGTGCGGAGGAGTCTCTCCTCCCCAGATCTTCCCGATCTATCCTCTCCCAGCTACGCTCTGACCACTGCTTAATCTTAGCGGATTAAAAGTTCCGAGAACGACGGATCGATGATCCCTCCAGTCAACTCTGCAGACTGGGCGAACAGTCTGTTTGTCACCTCTCCTCGTGTTCTAGTCACCCCACTGATCTTTCGGTGAGCAGTCCCTGGCTGAACCCGCTTGGGGCTGCTCATTTCCTCGTTTCTCTTCCTCTTTTCAACATTCTCCCCCTCTGCCCAGGCCCCCTCCGGAGCCTTCCTCCCAAGTCGGCATCGGCGGACCCTAACAACGGCCAGGAACAAAAACAACAGTAGGTTCTCGAAAGTTCTAGTACAGTCAAATCAATTTTTAAATGAAAAATCGTTTTGTAAGAATGCATTTTTCAACCCCAAATAATTGAACTATAATAAAATTCATATATTTCATTATAATTTTGGTTTTGTCGACAAATATCAATTGATAACACTTAAATACCAGTACTGTATCAATATACTTATTTTAGGTTCGCTATCTTTTATTTAAATGAATAATTCCTTGGAGTACGAGTATTTATTTCCCACACTGTATAAGATAATCATCCATTTTTTTTAAATGCAGTAAACATAGCGTCTCTGATTGATTTACTAAATCATTGTCTGCTCTTACGCTTTTCGGTGATCACGATGATCATGCTTACGGTGATTCTGATGACGAATGTTGCCACAAAAACACGCCTTTAGATGATCGACAACTGCAGTTTATTTCTCCGATCGCGAGAACTTGAACTGGAGCATTTGCTTCCAGTCGGAAATAATGGTTGTGATTATGGTCAATAAATATAGTGGTGTATGAGAGATTAAGGTCGATTATGGATGATGAAACAATTTGGTAGTTATGTCGACCAAAACATAACGTTGATTTTAGTAGATTTAGGTCGATATTGGTGGAGGCAATATTGGTTGTTTAAGGTTGGTCAGGAAACGAAGGTCGATGGTAGTACATGGATGTATGATGACTATATATGGTAGATGGTAGTACATGGATATTCGAAGACTATATATTGTACAGCATATGCTAGAGCATAACCAGGTACGTTATTAACGGATTTCCGTACGTACGATCATGAGTGGAATTCCTCCCATTATTTGGGGAAGAATACGTATGGGTTGCCAAGGATTATAATGATAATACGGCTAGAATTCCCAAACATAATCCACCAAAATAATAATGTAGGGCCACAATTTTGAATGCGAAATATCTAAAAATTCATATTATAGTGCAAAAATTGTGCACATTTTCAATTTTGTTATTTCCTGTCGAATTGGGAAAAATTGCAAGGTATGTATGGACGCTAACTGTCTTGACGTTATTTTTATCTACTGTTTCTAAAGTTTACCAACGCTTTACCACTTGAGCGTAGTTACCCATCATTTGCATTAATTTGTTGTATCCCTTGTAAAACAGTACTGCAATCTTTGATCAAATATTGCCATATATTTTTATGTTCCTTCAGTTTATATCTGTAACGTTTCATAAACAAATTATTCCCATTAGCTCTATGGTAAGCAATGCCAAGTTTCATGATAAATTTGGCCCTGACAACGGGTACGGCCAAACTTCATCCATCGACTGGTGACTTCCTCTGAACTGTGTTGTATAGCTGCATACCAGCTTAGAGTTGGAAGAAGTTGTACATAAACGTGCGTCCACTGCACAGACTGGTTCAAGCTCCTGCTCTATAGCATCGTCCTGAAGTTTGGAGCCTTTCCCCATTCTGAGCTGCTGGCCTTGCTCGCACGTATAAATTATTTTTTTTTTTTGTTAAAGCGAGTAATTATTAGCAAACAAAGCAGGCATCCAGGGCATGATATGTCAACAGTTGAAAAAGTTGATCTTAGTAGAATATAGGTGTATCATTTGCTGAACACAGTCGATTTTGGTCTTGAATGGGGTTTCTTATGGTTCACTATGGTAGATCATGGTAGTGCAGCTAAAACCTTTATGGTTGTAATTGGGAATTTATGATCGGGAATTATGGTCGTCAATATGGTCGAAGGTTGTGACACATCTCTACCATAATGCACCCCATAAATGGTTGAATATGGAGGATATATCGATAATTAACAACAAAGATCTCGACCATAATCATAGTTGTTCTACTATAATCACAACCATTATTTCCGACTGGGTGGAGGTTTAAAAAGTCGTTACACCCCTAAAGGCAATCGAGAGCATTCTGAGATTATTTGAACGATTGTAGTCGTGCTCGATTGACCCACTTTAATCATCCACGCTGCATAGCTTAAACTTGCCCGGAACTTCAAATTTCATGAGCGTTAGATTTGATACAGATAAATCCACTAACTCGATCTTCCGATTTTAACTTATCGTTCGTAATTTTGATATCGAAGTTATTAGCATGAAGTATGATTTCTGAATTTGTTAGGCTCGAAACTTTAATGTTTCGTGCACACATGGGACCAAATTCTCTGATTTCATCCTACATTGTTATCAACAATTGGTACATAAATGTACGATAACTGAAATTTAATATATCTTTGATGGTAAAACTTACTTGCTAGCAATTTGTGCGAACCCCTTAATTTGTTCCATTTGTCAAAAAATATTCCTAACAAATTAGAGGCTTTACCGGTACTTAGGAAAGTGATTCAGACGTTAATTTCGAAAGAAATTGGTGAAGGACTAATGCCTTGACCGCGATACAAATTGCCATATCCAAAAATTTGAACAAAAGTACCAAGTAAAGTCAAGCCCTGGAATTAAATTTTCTTGATCAAAACGAGCGAATCGAGCCCAACAAATGACGATGTGTATTTTTTTAAATTTCTCAAAATGTTTCACGTTACATCAGTACGATGGCGAAAATTGCAGTACATTTTTTCCTTTCTTTAAAGTTAAACAAGGAGCATGAGCTCTGAAGCATATATTTCAAGCAATGTAAAAGTACTGAAAATAAAATCCAAGATACAAAAACTAAAAATATGCTGCAAGTTAATAGGGCATACAATTAAATTACCGAGGCCTACAGCTGAGTGCACAAAGGCATAGACATAACGGCTAAAGTTTGATGCTTATAATTGAATTCAGGAACTTAGACTCATTTGTATATCTGATTATACATCTAATGCAGATTAATACGGTTCTCCACTCTTAGCTAAGCCAAAGATCAGGGCAACGAAGTGACAAAACCCCGCTAACGGCAGCGATATTTCTTCACGAGACTGTACAGGAATTCTACGCGTGCTCTTAACTTACGGCATGTTTTGATTTTCCGGGACCTAGAAGCTCGACACTCAGCCGCAAAAAGAATCCCCTCGGTTCAGTGAATAAAACGCTGCTGACAAACAGTAGCGGGAAATTAAGAAGGTTCAATAAAACGCACAATAAAATTTAGATGCGTTATTGCAAACACCGAGCAGAGAACGTTTAGACTCAGAAGAATTCAACATCAGCAAATTATCGTAGAAGATGTAACAAAATACAGCGCCATTGATCCAATAGGAGAGAATATATGTACAGTAACTCAATACAATACCTATCACCTGCGAACAAGTCCATGTTTATAAAAATAAATACGAAAATGAGTTAATCTATGCGACAAAAATCGAGTAGCTACAAGGAGGGGTACCACATGTTAGCCTCTCATCTGGATAGTTCCAAGCACGTCTAAGAGATGGTAGTCTTCCGCGAAGTGTTAACTCATAAAGAAATCTTTTAGAATAAAAAAAGATCTGTGGAAGGTTACCACGCATCAGTGGTGCCAATATGTCTGTCGTACCAACCTTATAGTAGTTGTATGAAGCTTGAAGTAATACAAGGGCAAGGCTGCAGTGATGCCAACACGTTAGATATTCTAACTTAGCAACTGCTGTACAACTAATTAATCGGCACATCTCGAAACTCGACGATCAAACCAGCTTAGAATTATCCAGACGAGCTGATAATTAATAATTATAATCAGGAGATGGTATTAACGGCGATAGTACGAGACACACAAACATGTAGTACGGCACGACAGAAGGTAATAAAATAGAATGAATACTAAAATTTTCCATTTTCCAGGGTACGTTAAGTCATAAAACGAGAAAAATTATACTTTATTCCATGAATGCACAAGCATTGAAACTGCTTCAAGGTGAGTAATATAATTAATTTTTTTACTGTATAGATAGTCTCTAATTGCATGAAACCCTTTGATCGTTCCTCGTTCACATATTTATTTTCAATTTTCGGGAATTAGTGATGGTTACGTCCGTCCAAGATCATACAATAATTCACGGCTCAGATATTCTAAAAATCAAAAACAGGTCCAGCGGCTGACAGATGAAACCCTAAAAAGATGTTTTCTAATTAGCAAGGAGACCCCCAAAAAGAAACAGACAGTTCGTCTGCTCGATTCTGCATAGTAGCGTAGGTGGAGCTGACAGTCTTACATTCCGGCACAGCGGGCAGGATTATTATTTTGAATTTCAGGTTTTCCTCCTGTAGCCAGCACAAATAGAACAAAAGAGTCGAGCGATTCCATATTTATCATAATTGTCACGACATTTCTGTAAAGACAGAACATAAAATTTACGTCCGGGAACAAATTTTAACCTAGAATATCAGGAAAACTTTCAACCAATTCACCAGAGAAGCAGAGAGCAAAAGGTGAGAATGCTTTTTTATCTTTGCAATAAAAGACAGACAATAATGTCACGTCACATCTATATTGTGTTATAATTAGGAGTATTATAAGGGCGATATTTACACTGGTCTAATGACTATATTACTAACGCAATATATAGCCTGCCATAGTACAGTCTCCCCTCAGGTAGTCCTCCTCAATTGTTAGTCGCAAATCCTAAACAAAATAATAATATTTAATAATAGAAATAATATTTTTGAAACTAAATTATTAGTTAGAGCTCTGTTTAATCATTTAATATAGAATTCATGCATGAGATCCACCTTCCAACATAGTCTGGAAAAACGACAGAGCTCAAAATGTTAGCACATAAGTTTTAAACATCCAAGTGCATAACTTACATGGGAAAATTTCATGCCAGTGTAGTCCGTGCTAAATGAAAGGCAGAAAGACTTAATGAACTACCGAACATAGTAGCAAGTTTGGAAACAGGGCATCAGTAGAGGCCCTCACACTGCCGAGTAGTCGGGTTTGACATAGTCATGGCTTCAGCAGAAACGAGATGAAGCACTTGGCTGTTAGTTACCTGTGCATGAACATACGGTGTAGTTAGTTAGCAAAGGTAGTGGTAAACCTACAGAGAAATTTCTAGTTACTGCATATGAAGTTTGAGCCAGACACATTTGGTTATAAGGAGTAGGGCAAAAGAAGATGGTCACTTGTACTAAATATAGTAAGCATCACCAGCTTTGCTAGTCCCGAACCAAACTTCTTCGGGTTGAGATATGCGGTACATTAACTAGGACGCTCTGTGTGTATCTAGTTGAAAAAAACACTCAAACTGCAGGTAGCCCTCAAACGTTGTCTACTTGCAGTATGTTATAACTTAATCCATGGACTCTTGCATGAACAGTAGAGCATTTTTAACTTTTGTTATAGCTCTCACTGGTCACAAAATTATTCTGTGCGTGGCACATAAAATTGACAATAAACGCACGGACTGCTACTAGGGATACCATAAAAATAAGCAAGGCGCTACTCTTGATATTCGACACGGTTGTATGAAAACCCGTCAGTAATGAAAGATCTTTCCTTACATTCCGAAACATAACGTCCCCATTAAACATATATTTTCAAGGGCCAGTGGTGGCCCTGTGCCCAAGTGAGCCACAGCACAATATTTTGCACCACACAATCATTATAAGTGGGCCGTTACCAATATACTGTATGGTGGTCTGTTGGTTTCCTGAAGAGTATCGTTGAAGACAATGCGCAAAACAGTAAAGGAGCTCCACCTGCGTACGTTTCATTTCTAGCTTTCATTACAATTCAGGTCACTATGCGAGTCCGACAGTTCAGCTGCATCTGGAGCTTTCGAGCCACACTCTGCAACTTGGATCAGAGGCCTTAGAGCGAGACCTGCCAGATCTACGACCACAGGTCGCAAAGTGTGGCCGACAGCTTTGCAAGATCTGGAGCATTCAAGCCATACAATGCAACTAGCAGCACAGGTCGCAAAGTGTGGCCGACAGCTTTGCAAGATCTGGAGCATTCAAGCCATGCAATGCAACTAGCAGCACAGGTCGCAAAGTGTGGCCGACAGCTTTGCAAGATCTCGAGCATTCAAGCCATACAATGCAACTAGCAGCACAGGTCGCAAAGTGTGGCCGACAGCTTTGCAAGATCTGGAGCAGTCAAGCCATACAGTGCAACTAGGATCACAACATTACTGTGTGTCAAGAATAAACATCCAATGTTACCAAACATTTTTCCGTTGAAAGAGTCCAACAACCCTGAACAAGATCATCAGTCAAAGACTAATAATGTTTCAATCACAAACCCAAAAGAGATCAACCTTTAAGTATTCATAATAGCGGGTATCGAATCAGTATTTGAGAGCTCAACTAAAGATTAAAAAGAAATTCACGTTAACAAAGGTTTTTGATACCCAGCTTGCTCTTATACCGTGCATTCTACGCCCGTGAAAACATTCCTCCATGTGACATGCATGGCAAATCAAGGGCATATAAATTTTATAGTTATTTTATGAAATGTAATTCAAGTAATAAAAATAATTCATACCAGTGACTGGAAACAGAATATCACCTTCAACCAGACACATTTGGGTTGAAAGGTCCGGAACGTTCAAGCCACACAGTGATTGATTTTATTTATTTTAGCATTACTCGTAGTACGATAAAATGCTAAATCGACTATTTGTTCTCCCACAATACTAGCCGTTATTTTATCAAGAACATAAGAACTTAATTGCAGTATTGACCTGTCAAAAAAACAGAAAGAGGGACTATTTCTATAAAATTTTTCGCTCCTGTTACCTATTCGTTTGCTTTCCTATCGAACAATGCTAACCGCAACCTCCTTACATTACCGTTGCAAGTCCAATACTTATTTACGTGGTCGCTCACCTGCACTACAGTTCTATTCTCAAGACACAAGGTGACACATTAGTTTCATATCAATGGTTCTCTTCGGGGCTGAATACAACAAATCTACACAACGTTTATAAAACAAGGGTAATGGTTTTAAAGTGACCGTTAACAGCTGCAAAACTAGAACAGTGGTAGTCATCGGGATGGTATCATAGTTGGAGGTCGGACTCGACTAAATACGAAAAGTAGGGTACTGGTACTGACGAGGATATTTTTTAATAGCTTCAGTCATGAGATGGTAACTGCAAAACAAAGATATTGGGGTGAATATGGATACTGTTATTGTAGTTTCAGCCGTCAATTGATCACTAAAATCGATTTGCCTTACGAGACTTCAGCTCGGGAAGTGCAATTAAGTATAATTTCTAAGATTTGGTACCTCGCAATGACAAGAACAGTAATATCTTTTCGCCGAGAAGCGAGTGAAGACTCCTAGATGAACAAATAAATTATCGCTGAAGGGAAGTGTGTAGGTATTAAATTTGAAGTAGAATACATAGGTTTCAATGCAAGAAGGGAGACAGTCGGTAATTTTGGGAAAACCTCGTAAGTCTCATTTTAAGCACAGCAGTAATACAATGTCAAATTGCTTACAGTTTACACTCTCCAATGGACTTGTTCGTGCGTACCTCAAGTTTAAAGTCATCCATTTAGCACAGATAAATAATTATATATTCCTTCTTCAAATACGGACAATGTATTTTTGGTGTTTTGTTCAAAATTTTGGATACGAGAGTTCGAGGCTTTTCCAATTATTTATTGAGAAGCGATTGTTCTTAATATATAGGCAGCTGTTCTCTTCCACAGTGTATCTCAACAGGTTCTTATCTATCAGAGTTAGTAACTTAAGCTTCCTTACGCAGAACTCACTTTTTATAGTGCAACAAAAATTAGTCTTTGGTTCTTAGAAACACTTATGCCTAGAAAATAAGCCTTACCATACAGTAATCGAAGTACTATGTTTTTTGTCTATGGTACAGAATTAAATTCACGCTATAAACGGTAAGTAGAGCGCACAATCTTAAACTTTGCGCCATGAATTCTCCCTACTGCTCAAATTCAATCAACTGAAACACATTGGCAATGAGAGTATTTTCATTACTTCTGATTTTATTCAATATCTTGAACAGTTCGCTACACATGAATTCTTAGAAGTTCTTAGATTTAAGCACGTGAAATACACGTAATTATTTCTTGATTCACAAATATTTTCAGCAGTTTTGCGCTCATATCCTCTCCTATTACAATGGGTTGTGCTCAGTTAGAGGAACTGTAATAAGTGTAACTAGATAATGATTATTTTCCCTAACCGTATCAGTGGCAATATCAAGCTAGGTACGGAAAGTAAGAGCAGAGGTAGCAAAGGAAGCCAAGACCACTTCAAAGGTAAATTCACTGCAGGTCTTCCTCTGAGATATCACCACTTCAAAAACTACGCATAACCATGTACAACCAAGGTCAGTTCGACGGTCAAAACACTATAGCGTGCCTTTGTAAAACCATCATCTCCGTAGCCACAAATAATGGGTTAACATAGGACCTGATCACGGATGTGGTGACTTCACAATAATCTAAGGAAGTTTAATAGGTCTTCTTGCAATAGCTTAAGGCAGTTGGTGGCTGTAAAGTGCCGCAATAATGACGAGTTTTCACGCAAGGGGAAGTCAGTTTTGCTACAGAAGCCCTACGCTCGCAATCGATTCGACGCAATTCACGTCGCTGTGATATCACAACTCCACATGAAGCTATCGTTTGGACTTACAGCCTCCAGCACTGACGTGGGCCTCTGGGGCCCAATCAAAAGAGTAGAAAAGGCCGCAAAACCGAAGGACACCCGGCACTTTTATTCTTGTGATAGAAACGGAAGCCATCGTAAATCAGTCCTTTTTTATTCGTGGCTCCGCCGGTCCATAAGTAGGGAGGCGTAACTAAAGGCCTCTCCACACGACGGAGCGTGTCCGATTTTGCTCTCTAGCTGCCAGAGAGACAGGGCATGCCCTGCTTGTCAGTGAACTCAGCACCGGCGGGTTGAGAGGGGACGTGTCGCGTTGTTCTCATAGGCGTTAATGTACCACAACTATGGCGTTGAAGCTCAAGTTTTTCAATCGCCCGCCCTCACATGTCGGGTGCGGCCCGCTTCGTGTGGAAGTAATCGCGAACACGGTCACCGTCCCACGATCATGTCCCAGGAACACGTCCGCCGACACGCCCCGTCGTGTGGAGAGACCGGTAGTGACATTTCTGTATGAATTCCGCCCAACTCCCGCTCGAACCCCCACCATTCCCAGCGTCACGATGGAGTCGGTAAGAAGAAATTTGGTTCACGGCCGCAATGACGTCATCAAAGGTAGTCTTTTAGTGAGTTAACAACCTGCCTTGCGGCTGAAGAAGCTTGCGGGATTGATTTGATAAGTGCGGTCACCATGTAACTTTCACCGGCGGACTGAAACTGATTCTATACAGAAACTAAATTGATTCTATGTGGGATTATTCCACATGTATCTCAATCACAGTGTTACCATTACTGTTACTAGGTAGCTAGTAAGCACAGTGCACTGCTAGCTTTCTTACTCGTGGAAGCTTTTCGTAGTTAATAGTTCGAAAGAAACACTATTTCTTCCATGCACTATAGTTTTCATTACAACTAATCATTAAGTAGATAGTAAAGCCTGCCAGCGCCTGACCCAGAGACAGACTAAAGCTTGCTGCATGCAGGGAGTAAATGCACACGACATTTCGTGTACGTCGAGCACGTATAGAACCTGTAGTTACTTCTGTACATGATTTACGTGCACGGTCAAACGCTAACACATTTTCATTTGTGGTGAGCACGTAAAGAACCAGTAGTTACTTCTACACTAGACTTACGCGTGTGTTTTATTAAAGATTTTTCTTCATCAGTTCTTTTGCATGTAAACAGCTAATGTCACTTCATGCTGAAGTGATCAATAGGTAAATTTTGCGCCTGGGAATCAGCCTATCACACTGACTTATATAATGTATAACTAGACAACGTGTAACGTTTTGCTTAATCATTTTTATCTTCAACAGGATCGGCCAATTTCATAGAACCTTAAAAACCACTTATAATTTTGGGCTTCATAATTTCACTATTTGCAGAAATTAGCATCACATTGCATTGTGACTTATATGGTGAAACTCGTGACGTACGTGCTCGTGCTTTACAAAATTCGTATCAGACGCGTCGTTACTTACGAAATTTGTGGCATACATTTACGGTGAGTAACGAAATTCGCGGCCCTTATGTCTCTGGTGACTTCCATGGTCGCCACGTACGAATTTCGTGACATATATATGCTCGTGCCACACGAAATGCGCATATGTATATAGTCCCTTAACGCACTTTCAGCATTAGACACACAATAGCTATTTACAATATTTCTAGTCTATTGGTTAATTAAAGTATTTATTATCATGTAAATAAGACAGAGGATAGTGGCTAAAGATCATTTACATAAAGAAACATTAATTTTTTTGTCTATATAGACTTGTCAGTCATAGTTTACATACTGGAACTCGTGTACGGGTCACACCTACTGACACGTATAGATGCTTTATTTATGGAACGCTATATCATATGTAAATACGTCTTTTAAGGAACGTCATATCGTAAGTAGCTATGTCACTTAGAGAACGCTATATCGTATGTAGGTACGTTACTCACGGAACGCAACACCCTTCATAATTACTTCGTTATGGAAATGCCCCGCAAGCACTAGACAGAAATTTCGAGGTTTTTGTAGAGAAGGAAACTCATGCGAATGGGAAACAAACTTCCAAATTATGATACAGCAGAAGTAAAACTAGGTGTCTAAAATAAGTCAGGTAACCACCGTTATGACATAGCTTTGGTTAAACGATTAGTACAAAAATGACAATGCTAATAAGATCCATAATACTATCTAGTTCAATAGGAGTATGACAATGGTGATCTGGAAATATTTCTTCATGTGCGGGGAAAATTGCGGGCAGCGATGCTGGCATTTTTCCCGAACCGTATCAAACACAAAAGAAACTCTCAGAAACGCGAATGAAATGAACCTTTGATAATATTTTTGAGCAAAGAGGCTTAAAATGTTAACTTACAATCAAACCAGTAAGAACTTTTGCGGCTTCGTACAGCTGTTAGTTATATGTTGAAAATTATCAAAAATTGCTACACGTACAGCAATGATATTCACACTTAGGTAGTCACCAAGGAACAAAATGAACATCGGACCTTCTGTCCATCATCATAAGCAATTATGCAATACAAATGCACTTGAATCATCAAAAGCCACGATTTACTGAAGCTCACAGAGCCATCAGATATGCATGTGTAGATTCCAAGGAATGACTAGATGGAGTGGGTGGCTATACTCAATATGTACGTATGTACTCCATGGAGCATGAGTCATATGTTCTAATGTCATGAACATGTACATGTTAAAAGTCTGTCTATAACTCTGAGCATTTACGGAGATAACAGACATTAAGGTTCCATGTTGGCAAGATTTTTTTATAGACGCTTTGTTGGAATTTAAGACCAAAGGCCAAGCTTTCGATGATTCGACAATTGTTGAAAATTGTTACGAATGTTAAAAGCTCGCCGTGTTAAACTTACAATCCAACCATGTACATTAATTATATTCCTCGTAAACCACGAGTAATTGTATGTCTAGTGAGTGTCATCAGCACGAGACGGGGCTGAAAACTGCAGGAAACTGTTCTGGTAACGTACACTGGAAAATTTTAGTGCATAAATTCTAAACACTGAAGTGCATAGTCTGACGGCGAAAAATCACACGACTAAGTGTAACTGTAGCCTACGGCTTTCAATACGTCCAAGTGACTAAAATTTATAGGCATTCATGAAATTTAGCCAATCGATTTCATGCGAATCACCATGCGAATAAAACCAGCTAGCTACATATTGTTCTATCGTTTTAGTCACCTAAGTACATGGAGGAGAACAGTGCATAATATTTAGTCACTGAAGTGCATTGTCTACCGTCTGCAAGATGCACCAAGCTGCAAGAAATTTCACCTTCAAATTACAGACTTTGGTGTTTCAAAACTTTGCATCAAATTTAAGGCGTGTTCGTTTCATCTGCTTTGAGTGTGTTAAGCTAAGCCAACAAGTTTTAGCTTATTCAGAATTTCAATTGAGCTTATATATATCACTCTGTATCCAATTAGGCACCAATCTTAAACCCATTACACTTGAGATATCTGAAAATTCAATCCTCAGGATAAAAATTTAGCATGAGACTGTCGCAGGCATAATTGAATCTTGATTAACGCTTGAAACTCAATACAAAGTGGTAAATCGGACTCTCAGGATTGAAGTTTTCCGACAAGGTAAGGCTAGGTGGATAAAATAATCTCGCCCAAAGTGGGCGAATCGAAGATTCCTCATTTCAGAGTGTATTGTGAAAAGTAATTCCCTCCCATCCCCTAGATGTGGTTAGATAGCTATTATATTAATGGCTACTTTGCTGGTAATCGCAAGTTCATATTTTTGTGGAAATTCTCCAAGACCTACTAAAATTAAATTATAAAAGCAATTCAATTAAATTTAAGAGTTGATCAATATAAATAATAACATCATTCAAGTCACAAACGCGACACAGCAAATATCATCTAAGACAAATAACACATGGTAACTAAATTTTATAAAGGCTTCAAAATAAAAAAATAGAGATTCACAACTCACTGTAAGCAGTAATTGAGAGCAAGCGATCATCAAATTAGTAGGTACAGAAACAACCTGATGACTTCAGAATTTTCCAAAAGTAACATTTACACAGTTGAAAATTTACCCGCAAAGCTTATTATAACATTCGCAAAGTAGGACATTTACCCGCAACGCACATCATTACAATACAATTTTTAAAGAGAACATTTCTAATTGTCGAAATTCTTCAAGACCTACGTAGAGACAAAAATGTTCTGTGCAAGCGAACGAAAATTTCAGGAAGAGCTCGTCAGTTGTTGACCCGATGGTGTCTAGCACAAATCCTGGTGGACTTGGCATTTTTTTTGTGTGTACTTAGCACAACGCTACCATTACCAAGAGCACAAAATGACTACCATAAATTAACAAATCTACTTTTGGATCGCCGAAAAAAACGCCAAAACAGAGATAAAAGAAACCAAAGCTTTTGATTAAAAAAAAAAAATTAAAAATGCAGTGTTTAGAGTAGCTGGCTTGAGTGTGAAGCGAATTATTTGTTCTCCGTGAATGTCTGCATTGAGGAATGTTGGAATGAAGTAGTTCTTTGAGAATGGAAAAAGAAAAAACAAACAGAAGGGTAAGGTTATAGGGGACAAAATGGAGCTGACGCCCACCTGGATTGCAGAATCTGAAGAAAAAGATTGTTCAGAAAAATATGGAGACAGAATAAATACGATGTCAAGAGAAAAAAATACACAAATGAAAACTATAGTAGGTAAAAGCGAAAAAAGTTACTGTAGTCAACCGGGAATGTTCGGTTTGAATAATACTGAATGAAAAATAATAAATAAACTAAAACAATCGCAGGTTAAGGTAAAAATAGAAGGTCACTGAAGTCCACCAGGCGGTTGTGAGACACCAGGGAGCTAACGCAGAAAGGAACCGCTCAAGCGCTTGAAGAATTTCCGCATTTTTCAGTTGGAGATGATGGTGCCGGGGGGTATGCTCAGGGTGGGTACCGGCTGACTGTTGCCACCAGAGGTGTGGCGGGACCGCCGTCCCAACTTGGACCTGGAACAGAGGAAATAAATTAGACATTAGACTGGGTACCGACTAATGAATTAAACAAGAAGCCCACTCCCTGAGAGGAGATAGCGCCTAGACTTCGGTTCCCTCTGGTCCACTGCCACTGGGAGTGGGATAACACATAAAGAGATGCTATGAAAAGTAGCTATGGCCGTCAAATGACAAACCCGTAGCCGATGACATGAATAAGTAAATAATCATAATGAATATGCGTAAGAAGTAACTGTGACGTCAACTTCACCGCGCGCCCAAACTAGAGACTCCACATGCATTGGGTCGTGCTGCAGATGGAATGGAGGCGCCAGAGGAGTGCACGGCTGCATTCAATCATAAATTACAATTGTTAGAAGGTTCATGCGACTACTGCAAACATCCGGCCGTCCCTATTTCTGGCTAGGCCAGTGCCCTGTAATGGAGCGCTGATGCCAGGCACGGTGACTCTGCAAGCCGAACGTCGCAAAACTTCACTTGCCTGGCGGGGAGGCGAACTCGGGAACTGAGGAATGCAAGCCCAGGACTTCACTACAACCTGCTACGGCGATTAAATATGTAGTACTTTAACAGGTCGCATTTGATGCAGTAATGCAAGCACATAGCTGATTCAGGAAGGAAGAAGCATGGTGGAAGATCATTTACTAGGGGCAAAGGTGGTATCCGAAAGAGATACCAAAGATCAAGTGTGGTAAGTAAACGACACCGGCCACACATTAACCCTTCACGGACGGAGGTATTTCGCGCGTTGGCTTGGGTCGGTAGTAGTTACATTCTGGACGATAATGAGGGTATAAGGCGACGTTTTTAAAATCCTTCAAATCTAGAAACAATTCATAAGTTTTACTGCGAACAAGTAGCATTTCCGATATTTATTATGTCAATAGATGTTCATATGTGAGCCCTTTCTGTCCGAGACGACTTCACATGTTATGTTTGTAACAAGTCGCACACTTGATAAAATAATGATATAGATGGCGGTTTGGGCTCCCGCACCGGATTTTTCTCGTAAGTTCGGTTACGAACAAGTAACTTTCTAAGTAACTATTGTAATCATAGACCCTAGTTTTACCCTCTTACAACAACCAGAGAATTTTCTTAAGAAATGTCATGAAATTGTGAGCCTCTCGACATTTTTTATTCAAGTCCTCAGTTTATTGTGGAGGGCATTCATATGACAAAATTCAATGCCATGTACCAGGTAGTTTCTGCATGGAGTAATTATAGCCCGTAGAGTATATATACGAGGATGTCTTGTTTTCAGCTTATCTTTAACGTGTGTGTCCATATACCATGGCCGTCAAAACTCGGTATTTTCCCCACGATCACAGGCTTTCTCAAAAATCCATTGGCGGCCCTATAATCCCAAAGTGCAGAGCTTGAGAGTTGAGCATCGCTTAAAGGCCCTATTAAATAGGCGGACATTGCCCGGCAAAAAGAGGTTTTTGCCAAGACCTCCTTAATTACAGGCCTGGGTCTCTGCCTCGAAAACGGTCCATTACGAACAGTCCCTAGACAAATTATTAGACGCAGCCTGATATTTTTCTTAACTGCTCTGCATATTTCAGACATATATGGACAGAGAACTTTATTTCAACTACTTAAAGGTTACAGATTACGATAGTTTGAGTTTTTTATCCAGATAAGCCCGGAATACGCAGGATAGGTACCAACTTGATTTGCCCGGGGGCGGCACATATCACTCGCTGCTGCCAAAGAATTGAGCATTGCGCAAAATTTGCCACCTAACAGCGGATATGATCAGTCCAAAATCGAAGTTTTTGGCTTTAGGTAATCCTAGATCTTGCAAAATGTTTCTACGCCCCCTCCCCTCCCCGTCAGAAAAAAAAGAGAAGATCAGGCGAGTACTCGGTATGGTGCGAGCCTGCTGCTGCTTGTGACAGCCACCACGCACAGTTATCGATTACCCAAGAGAAACTTTACAACTGTGAGATAATGAGTCTCTATGCCCCCTATCTGCCATGGACAAGCGAGATAACAGTGCCTAGATGCATGCAGTGTGGGTAGCAGACTCAGAGCTGAGCGACAGTAAACTAATCACTCGTACTGCTGGAGTGTTCAGGCAGTGCCAATGGCCACATACTCTATATGCATCCGCACGCACGCGAGGATTTTTAGCTTGCATGTCGTCCTAATACATAATTAAACTCGGTAGCATAGATACGGTAGTATGAACGACCTGTACATCCTCGCATCAAGTTGTACGTGCGAAAGCATAGTGAGGCATCACTTTTTATTCCTGTTATAATTTCGGGGTAACACAGTATTCTCCTCACCATCTCCCCCCCCATCCACCCATGAGTTCTGCGACTAACATGAAATAAAAGATGCTGTTAAATACAAATTTACTATTTTCAGGTTTCTAAGTCGTTCTGATCTCTACTGGGATGATTTATAAATAATAAAATATAATCACTCAGGTGGTGAACATAATCCATTCCCTCATGACAAATTTTAGTCAACCGGCGAGGAGAACGTAGACTATTGAATAATAAAAAAAAAATTAATTCGTATTACAGCAAGTTTCAGCTGAATGTTACTAGAGATATGAGGAACGGAAACCATATTTATTGCATTTAAAGATCAAGAACTTTGAACAGAAATGATGTGATTCAAAAGTTACCAAAAACAATAATCAACCGAACGTCATGAAGACTGTTTATCGCATCTTGTTAGCAATAACGATTGTAATATTATTTCTGTACATTATACATACAAAGCAGACTTACAAGTATTCTCTGATACAGTTAAGTGCAACACCACCAACATGTTTTCCGGACAATTATACAGTGTCATGGCGACCAGAAGGCCGCTTGGGTAACCAGATATGCGAATATCTGCATCTGAGGCAAGTTATGAATACCTTCGACACCGGAGTAAGTATGACAGCTGCAGACAGTTAAGAATAGCGAAGTATGCCATTGACAGTGGAGTAAGTACGCCAGCTGCAGGCAGTTAAGAATAGCGAAGTATGCCATTGACAGTGGAGTAAGTATGACAGCTGCAGGCAGTTAAGAATAGCGAAGTATGCCATTGACAGTGGAGTAAGTATGACAGCTGCAG
>LQNS02278070.1:31282736-31311410 GCA_001587735.2 Parhyale hawaiensis
AGTAAGTATGACAGCTGCAGACAGTTAAGAATAGCGAAGAATGCCATCGACACCGGAGTAAGTATGACAGCTGCAGACAGTTAAGAATAGCGAAGAATGCCATCGACACTGGAGTAAGTATGACAGCTGCAGACAGTTAAGAATAGCGAAGAATGCCATCGACACTGGAGTAAGTATGACAGCTGCAGACAGTTAAGAATAGTGAAGAATGCCATCGACACTGGAGTAAGTACCACAGCTGCAGGCAGTTGAGAACAGCGAAATATGCCAAGGACACTGGCGTAAGTATGACAGGTGTAGGAAATTAAAAATAGAAGAGTATACTTTTGACACTGCCGTAAGTACAACAGCTACAAGCAATTATTCAGTCTAACAGTTTACCGATATTTTGCGAACATTTTTGTGTTGACATGTACAGTGGATGAGCTACTGTAACTAATAAAAAGTATCAGTTTATAAGTTTATAAAATAAAGTGGTAAGGCAAGAGCGCGATCGTAATGAAAGGGGCAGATGCTTCTTTCACCCGGTATGTCGACTGCAATACGTATACATGTAGAACCGTATAGCTGTCACGTTAATTTAATATTTAATTTAATATAGATGTTACATTTACCACATCAAACAATTATTTAAGGCCAGTAAAAACGATACACTATTTGCTACAGTGTTAGGTTGTCTACGGAGGAGAAAAAATATATTTCTGGTAAATGAGCTGATCAGCTGTGAGAGAGCTGAGGCCTCCGGTGTTATTCGTATGGCTATCGTAGCTAGCTGAAGCAATTTATCCAGTCAGCATAGAGAAAAGAGCTGAAACGCAGCTAAGAATATAAGCTCAACCGAATACGGTAGCGTTGTGTAAAGTTTTCCATCTCCTATGTACTTATAAACGCCAATCTAACCTGAGCGGAAAGCTCATTCATTGTCGCTTGCACTGATGTGGCCAATCACGATGCTGCATTTATAGTGGGTTTCCAATTCTCCATGTCGTTTGAAAATCGGTAAAGTACGTCAGCTGAGGATTTTTTGTAAGTGACTTTTTAGTCTAGGTGACCGATGCCTTCGGCGACTGCACTAGCTTGTGGTTGTGTTACAGTATATTTATTATTTCGTTACAGGCTTTCGTGCACCCAGACATGTACGACACAATTGGTCAGATGTTCGATTCCTTGCAACTGAGAGTAACGCCTAGAACCTGCCAGGCAGAGGCGAGTAGTATTATATACTGAGCATTTAATGAACTGATTAATGCAGTCACTACTGCAGCAGGTTACTTGTCATATCACTGACAATACGTGTCAACGTGAGTATCAAAAGTTAAAAGGGCATCTGATAGCTTTCTGTGACACTGAAATTCTCGAAAACAAGCTAATTAACTAGACATTACAACCCAGTGGCGGAGGGAAACATATAAAATGCCCATGAAAGAACGCATCAGCGAATGATTAACCATTTGCCATCAAAAACTCAAATCAAACAAGAGTTATTTGTATGATATTGTCACTGAAAACACTTCAGGCATAAGTAACAGTTAGTAATCTTCAAAATAAACGTACGTCTGAAAACATACATCAGTTATTAAATATTCTAACTGACTATTGAGACACCGCTAGTGTTTTATATGAAAATAAGAAAATGCTATTTTTTTATCAGTAACAATAGGGCGCACCTACAGCGACTCCGTCAGTAGTGAAATAAATAACAAAACGGTTTCATGGAAATTCATAACCAAACACATGTTTAGAACAGATCTAACTCTTTGCCCTATTAGCACTAACTAAAAACTTCTGCATCTTGCAGGTATGGTACCAGGGAGTAAAAATAACGGCAGAACCAGACAGACATACGAAGGAAAAGAACGTTCGTGAAATGACGTTTTTTTTTCGAACCAATCTGCCGCAGCGCTCGCTGCTCATTTTCCTGCATATTATTTTTTTAGCATATATATGTTACCTATAAGATGCACTCAGGAAGTACTAGTACTAAGATCTATAAGACAAACATAGATAGAGCACTTCAATGTCGATAATACAATAGTTTTATACACTTAATGCTAAGGGTGTGCTCCAGCCGCTTGGTCCGAACAAACGTCATTTCACACAATTTCTTTTGCTTCGTATAACTGTCTGGTTCTCCCGTTATTATTACTCCCTGGAATGGTACTGTTTCAACTATCTTGTATGAAGGATGCTGGGCCTTAGGAATCAACTGTACGCAACATTTACTACAAATTTACATAGCAATAGCACCGTTTAGAACTTAACCGAAGGATCTTGTTTCACCAAAAGATGTTGCTGGGCGGTAACGGTGTAACCTGATTTTTTTTATTTTTACAGCTCGAACGCAATCCCATGCCTTTAACGGAAGCGGAAATGGTGCTGAAGAGCAAGTCTAGGCAACAGCAGACGATATTTATAACAGGATCGACTTGTTACCCCGTCAATCTTTGGAACTTTCGGTCAGAGTGGAGGGCTGAGCTACGCATCAGAGATGAACTCAAAGTAAGTTTGACAATGCCTTTCGAAGGGAAATTTTGACATAAGCTCAAAGAAATTGTGCAAAAAAAAATTATTATGCCATTCGATGAAGATTTTGTTTTCTAACATAGGAGTAGACTAAGTTACGCTTCAGTGATGAACTCAAAGTAAGTGTTGAAATTTGCTATTAGAATGAAATTTAGCTTATACTTTCCGCTACTGAAAGATGCGTTTCTTGAGTGAGTTATCAATACATTTCAAAAGAGATTAGGCTAGTTAGTGATGTTAAAACTGTAGTTACACACAAGGGGGTCCTCCTTGTTTTCACATTCGCAGAACAGACTTGGTCATTCATATATTTATACAGCCGAGGTGGATAAAAATGCTTGTAACTTTGATACAAAGAGACTGAAAAATTGTGCATGTCATGGCTAATATACTTTTTTAAAAACAAAGCGACAGAACTTTTGGGTTACCTTTTGCACAGCGGCAACTACTTGCTGTTCAACAAACAATAAGCAGCATTGACGGTATGGCAGGACAACTTGAAGTTAAGTTCGTAAGTTTAACTTTTCAAAATAGGAAGTATTTCCCAAACGGACGCATTCGCGCATTCAGTGCTGCCTGCAGCGCGATGAATCTCACTAAGAGATTGTAGAAATGAACTAGTGCCGCGAAGGTGTGTGTGTCGTCACTGTCTAATTTACCTCTGAACAAAAGAGTGATCCAAAATAAACTAAAATATTAAAAAAAAACACAGGAAGCCACTGGCGTAACTTATAGCTCTGATTTAGTAGTGTTTTTTTTTTTTTTTTGTTCATCAAACACGCGAAAAATGTCTGATTTCCGTAAAACAGGATAAATGTAGCCCCAGCCCTACAACTCTTACGGCTGTCATTGCTATGTAACTGTTTGCATATTACAAATTCTTCTCGAGCACTGAGCCAAAAAAAATTTTTCTAGCGCTTGCGAGCACCGTTGTATCTTCAGTCTTCATGATATCATGTTATTTTGTCGTGGCAACCTATGAGGCGCAACATACATATAGGTGCCATCGATTGGACGACAAAACCGACCTAACCCTACCGTCAAATTCAAACATATTTTCACAGCAATAGCGCTATTTAAACTGCACCCAAAGATTCACCTGAACAGTAAAAGGGTAACCTAAGCCCAGCAGGTTTAACTTGTCTAGACAAAAGCATTAGTTTCACTCCATTAAATCTTGTTACCTCCGCCAAGGAGGTTATGTTTTCGTGGGCTTTGTCTGTCTGTCTGTTATTCTGTCTGTCACCAATATAACTCAAAAAGTTATAGACCGATTTTGACGAAATTCACAGGGATTGTTCGGTATGTTGAGAGGAACAGATGATTAACTCTTGGTGAAGATCTGTCAATCCGTATGTTTGCTTGTCTGCCTCATTTTTCTCAATGCCATAACTCTGTAAGTTATGGATGAATTTTTATAAAATTTACAACAGTTAAATATATTATAAAGAGTAAAAGACCAAATTTTTGGAATGACCCGTTTCTTTTTTTGTTTTTTGTTACTGTTTTTAATTTATGCTTGTTAGCACAATAACTCAAAAAGGTATGAATGGATCATTATGAAGTTTGCACGAGTTGTTAGTAATGCTAGAAGATATAAATAATTACATTTTGGTGCAGATCGCTCGGTTCGTTTGTATGTTTGACTTACGTTTGTCATAATGGTTGTTAGCAACACAACTCAAACAGTAATGAAAGGATCTTCAAAAATTGCAGAAACTGTTATCACTATTAAAAGGCACAAATGATTAGATTTTGGAGTTGATACAGAAGAAATCATGGTTTCGGAGCCAATTTGAATTTACCGTTACCGTTGCCTTATGCGCTATGTGCTCTCAGAGGGTTCAAGTTTCTTTCTGTAAGCGTGTAAGGAAACGGTGTTCAAGTGTAGATGATACAATACTATGTTTGTAATTCGTCACAACCCTACAATACGTTCGACTTTTGTGAACGTAGCCCTGACCCATCAGGGTGCTTACCAGTACATTAATTGAAAATAATGAAAAATGAAGAGAAATTATTTTATAAATTTCATCTTACAGGCGGGTGCAGCAAGTCGTCGATCAAACATAGCGCGTCAGTGGGAAGAGAGAAACAACAGTACAGCCGAGGTGAGAACTTGGTATTTAGAACCGTGGCCTTCTATACATACTTGCGGTTCTCAATCCGAACATTTCGTAGATATGTCACGGGAGAGGATTAGTGACCACATATTAGCATAGCAAGAACTGTTAAACTATATACACATATCACAGATCGAATACACATTTTCAGGCAGTCAAGCGACAAATGACGCGGTGCTGTATGATTAAAAGAGAGGACAAACAAAGTTACATCAAATAATCATAGGTCCATGCCGCGTTTACAAGTTTTGGATGTCACAGTGAGCTCTTCGTGACTCATGAGCAACAATCATGTTCTGGTTGCGCGAAAAAGCGAATTCATGCACGAATAACGAACACCATGTGCACTAGATTTGAGTTTTCCAGACGCTTCCAGCCCTCTGCGTTGGACTGCTGCGCATCCCTAGTAGTTCGAACACCCCCAGTTAGGAAACTTGTGGTTCAAGCTAGGACTGTCAAGAGATCGATAGACACTTACTTGACTTGTACAAATAATCTCCGAGGACAACTACCTCATCGGACACTGGAAAAATGCTCCCTAAGACAATTACCGCCCTTATACAATTAACCCCAATGGACAACTACCTCGGTGGACACTGGGCAACTACCCCATAGTAACGGTACCCTGTACTAGAATTTACGTTTTGTCCGTTTTCGCTCTTTATAGGCCTAACAAATAATTACCACTAACCAAAAAGTTACATACCCGAAATTGAAAAAAAGGGTCGGGTGGTAAAACCCGAACTAATTTCGGGTAAGTTGGATTAGATTCATTCATAACTTCGGGTAGGTTAGGGGAGGGCAGGTCTGGTTTTTCTAACCACCCCTTTTTCAATTTCGGGTATGTAACTTTTTGGTTAGTGGTAATTATTGGTTAGGGTCCCGAAATTGAAAAAAGGGGTCGGGTGGCAAAACCCGAACTAATTTTGGGTAAGTTGGATTTGATTCATTTATAACTTCGGGTAGGTTAGATGAGGGCAGGTCTGGTTTTTCTAACCACCCCTTTTTTCAATTTCGGGTGTGTAACTTTTTGATTAGTGGTAATTATTGGTTAGGGTAGTTGCCCAGTGTCCATCGAGGTAGTTGTCCATTATCTAATCTAACATGAATTGATTAACTTGACTTATATTAACCTGAAATAGGGTCGGAAAACAACAGTATGATGAGCAAGGTCTCTCAATTAATCGTTAAAATATGCGCGTCTCCGGTAAACCATTAAAAAACAGAAAAGTGTTTTCCGAGTTCTTACTTATTCCGAAAAGGGTAAAAGAGAGCTTTCAGACGATGAGCTGAGAGAACGCATCCGTTTGACTTTCGTGTGAACCCCCCATTATCTTACCTGACATACAGTGCTGGGCACTTGCATCACCAGTTGCGTTAGAGCGTCGTTGCGTCGACGACCATTTCATCGACGCATGACGCAACGACGCAATGACGCTGACGCAACTACAGTGACGCAAATAAAATTTTGCGTCAATTTTCCCTTAGAGCCTAAAAAACTTAGTCCTCTAGGTACAGTTTGTATGACAGAAAAAATTTGGTACTTTTTACGATTACTCACCCCTCAAACGCGAAAACTTTGGACCACTATATGGTAGATATTGATGTGCTGAACACGAATTTCCGAATATAGGTCACAGTCGCATTTTTTATATAGCAATTTTTTTTAACTTAGCATTACAGTACATCAGTACTCTAGCGCAATTAGGAGAGAATTTTCTAATCAAATTTGCATAGAAAACGCTAAATCATCACAGAAACGAGTTATTTTTTGTAGCGTTATATTACAGCTGAAGTCTGTGTTTCAATCCTACAAAATCATGCAATTGCTTCACCAAATAAAAAAAAAAAAAACATCATCAGACACTATGCGTCGCTTGTCCGCCCAGTATTTACCGTTTACGTAGTGTCGTATCCGACGCATCGTAATCATAACTAGCAAAAAATGACTGAACCAATTCCCTATTCTTACTCTATATAGGGGAACGACAGCATGGACGATTACGAACGACAAATCCATGAATGTTATATTCAATGAAAAATTACATCTCAAAGCTAGGAGCGTAGGACTGGTTTTGCTAATGACATCACAGCTTAGGCAACCATTTTAAAGACAAAAAAAGGGGCACGATAGTAAGTACCATAACTGATTTAATACTAAAGTTGAGTTATTCAACACATCAGCATTTCTCAGATGAAGCATTTCCGACGACTGTAACGTATAAATTCATCAACTAAACTCAATTATCGACAAAATTACTTAATATTTAACGTTTTGGGATGTCATCTCCAATCTTCAGAATGAAGAATAATGAATGGAAAAACCTAAAAAGGATTATTTTTTTCTGGTAGACTAGGAGGGACCAAGAGATGTTGTCAGTGTATAACGAGAATGACCGGGGTAAGCTCGGAAGGACCCAATATCAGTGCTTGTATTGTAGGACGATATAGTCGTGGTATAGTTGGAAGAAAAAAGTCAGTTATGGATTGTAATGAGAGCTACAGCTGCAGTCATTTTATTGAGGCTGGGTTTTGTTCTTTGGATGTAGAGAGATCCTAAAGTTCTGAGCTCTATTGGATTGGAAAATTCGATGATGAAGTCTTTCCTGCTAAATGGATGAGTGTTTTCTTCTGCATGAGGACGGGAAGCAGAATCTATAGTTATTTGCAAATGGTACACTTGTTTCGCTGGATATACCTAAAGGTTTGTAAACGCGGGCTTTGTAATGCTCACATTCGAAACGACGTAGCGCCTGCATTGAAATTTATACACAACACTGGTAGAAGAGCTGTAGGAGGTTTACCTCTGAATTAAAGTAGGGTCCTATGGAAAATATCTTTTTGTAAGAGAACCTGAAGCTTATATGCAGGTAGGCTTTGGAGAGGAAAGTTTTCAGAGAGTTGACCGGATAAACGGTGGTTTTGCAGTAGTATGGAAAAGAGTGGAAAATGTCTATTTTACGAACAGTAGGTTAGTAATACCGGGAGCAAATAGCTTTTTCCAGAAATAGTTGGCAGTAGTGATCTAAAAGGGGATGAGACGACCGTTATTCTTGAAAAATGGTCGACGACATTCGATTTTATTTGAAAACGCTCGGCAAGAGGAGGATAAATTCGTATTCAGCGCATCAATATCTATTATGTAAATGGTCCAGGTTCGAGTGAGGAGATAATAGTTCAAATTTATCAAAAATACTTCAGTAACTGAGGCCAGTATCACATTATTCAAGGGACTAACTTAGAAAAACCTATTGTCAAATTTGTCGGTACATATTCTTCTTATTAGTTTCACGTGTCGTAGTCTAATATTACATTTACGTATTGCATTTTGTACTTCGGTGATACTATGATTATGATACAGTAACAATAATAAAATCAATCAACTAAACTAAATAAAAACTAGAGCACTCTTAAAACGCATACCTCCGCCAAGTTGGGCAACGTTGCATTAAAATTGAAAACAGCTTGGAAACTAGAAGTTCTTTTTATCAGCACCAAAATCTGCTCATTTGTGCTCGTTGAAAGTAATAACACTTTCTGTAATTTTCTTGAAGATATATTCATAACTTGTCGAGTTATATTGCTGACAAACATTAGTCAAACACACAAACAGACCAACCGATTATCACCAAAATTTGATCATTTATGTCTTTTAACATTTTTAACGATTTCTGTAAAAAGTTCCATTCATAGCTTCTTGAATCATTTTGCTAACAAACAATAAATCAAACACAGAGACGAACGAACGGACAAAATAGATCATCACAGAAAAAATGGTCATTTGCTCATCATGCAATACCCAACAAGTTTACTACTTCTACTACAAGCAGACCAACCGCTCATCATCAAGTTTGATCATTTATGTCTTTTACCAATGACCTTTGCCAACGATTTCTCTTAACCGCTAATTTCCTGTGTCATTTCGCTAACTAACAACAAATCAAACAGAGACAAACGAACAAGCATATAAGGTTATCGCAAAAAAATTGGTCATTTACTTTTTGTGATATACCTAACAACTCATGTAAATTTCATAGAAATTTGTCCCCAACTTTTTCAGTCAGGATACTAAGAAAGAAAGGCAAGCAAACAAACAATCGGTTGAACGGATCTTCACCTAAAGTTAATCAACTGTTACTCGTCCGATGCCTACCAATATGATCCGTAGATATTTTGTGAAGATCCGTCCATAAGTTTCTGAATATCTTGGTGACAGACAAATATACAAACAAAGGTAAACTCGGCTAAAACAACCTCCTTGGCGGAGGTAACTAATTGATTGGTAAAATGTCTATTTCATAGTAGTTTTATCATATATTTATATGATTTTTCATGTATATTAGGTTGATTACTTAAAAAACAGTATCCACCAGTGACGCAATGACGCAGTGATGCAAACGAAATGATGCAACTTTTTGCGGAAGAAAAACGACGGACTGACGCTGACGCAACACCCCCTCCGGCAGTGACGGAACTGACGGTGACGCAACGACCCTAAACGAGTGACGCGCCCAGCTCTGCTGACATAGCCTAACTTGACCTCAAATCCTCTCCTTAATCGTTTATCAGCGTCATCTTTGCTGCACTTACCGACTGGATGGAGCGAAACTAGAGTTAACTGGCCTGGGAGTAGTTGCCCAGTGTCTCCCCCAAAAATGTGCATTTGATCGTTTTCGAAATGAAAAATAACAAATTGAATAAGGTTTGTTTGGATCCCATAGATTAGGTAATTAGAAAACGATTAAAAATATTAGTTCAAGTTTGGCGAAGGTTACGTTAGGTTAGGTTTCTAATTAATTTCAAGATTTTGAAGATATGATTCTATAAATGCTAATTTTATAATACTAAGAATATTATTTGTAATCACATTTCTTACAGATGCAATTAAAAGGCTATAATATCTCGATATAAAGGGAGTATTAATAAGAGTTAATTGTCCCAGTGTAATTGTCCAGGAGCTAAGCATCCAAGGGAGTAAATGTCGAAGGAAGTAATTTTCTGATCAAATAATTTTCCTTGGAAGGCGCTGCGAAGAAGAATCACCATCAAAACTATTCACGGCCGACTAGAAAGCTTGAAAAATCTGCTCGGCCGAAGAAGGAGTTCGACAAGTAATCTCATGTCAGCACAGATGCGGACATGAAACACCAACTAATCTGAAACGCTTGTCACCTATAAGACTTCAATGTACAGCAAAAGGATGTGTCTGAATATATAGCAGCTCCTGTATATTTCCTACACTTTGGACAGGAATGCAACTCATGTCTCTCACAGTTCTGAGCCATGTAAAACATGCAAAGGTAAGCAACTTTCCACCTATGGGATAAATTCACCTAACTATCCTAGGCACACATGCAGAAACGACGATTCGGTGGCCCAGTCTTCCCACGAAAGCGTCACCTCATTGATCATGGGTTCACCCCTTTCACACCCTCTCAAGTTCGAGAGGCCATTGATGCTTCAGGGACCTCCACAGCTGTGGGCCCAGACCAATTGTCTATTCTACACCTTAGTCATCTGGGCCCACAGGGTCCAAAATATCTGACTAGATTATACAATCTCTCCCTTGCTCACGCCGACATCCCCGCCTTATGGAAGTCAGCAGCCATAATCGCCATTTTAAAACTATCTAAACCTGCGGATAAAAGATCCTCTTACCGCCCAATATCGCTTCTGTGTCCCTCTGCAAAAGTCCTGGAGCGCCTTCTCCTGCCTTTCATCAATGAGGCTTACCAACCTGCCTATATACATGCACTCCACCACATCTGCTCTACTGCCTTTGGCCTTCCAAGCATCCTGCGGCATGAACAAACCCAAACCCCCTGACCGCACGGTGGCTTTGCTGATTGACTTCAGCAAAGCGTTCAACACTGTTCCTACTGATGGCCTCCTCTCCTCAATTCCAGCACCACACTCCATCGCAATGTTATCAGATGGCTCGCGGCTTACCTCAGGGGACAAGCAGCCTGCTGCCTCTATAACAGCTTTCGTTCCCAGTTCCGGGCTGTCAAGGCGGGGGTTCCTTAGGGTTCGGTCGTCTCGCCTTCCCTGTTCAACCTCTACGTCTCTGACTTCCCTATTCCTCGGGACCAGCTCTGTTGCCCCTGTGCAACATCATACGCCGACGATTTCACTGTCGTGGCGTCCCATCGCAAACTTCTCCCCGCTGCTGCTGCTGCTGCTCTGCCGGATCACTCTGACTTAATCAGCAATTGGGCAGCTGACAAGGGCCTTACCACATCAACCTCTAAATCCAATTCAACACTATGGACGACCGACACCCATCAGTCTAGACTCAACCCTGGTACCACTATTGAGGACACTGCTCTGCCTCTGGAGCGCCGCCCCAAGATCCTCGACGTCACTTTTAACACCCACTTTGCTTTTACACCGCACATCGCTTCCACAGCTGCTCGGGCCTCCAGCCGCCTCAGACTGCTCAAGGCCCTAGCTGGCACACGCTGGGGCCAGTGCAAGGAGACTCTTCTTCTCACATATAAGGCATTTATCCGACCTCTCTTCACCTACGCTGCCCCAGTCTGGTACCCTGGAGCTCGCCAGTCCGCGGCACGCAAGCTGCAGACGGTTCAAAACGCCGCTCTCCGCGCAGTGACCGGTTGCCTTCGAATGGCTTCCGCAGACCATCTGCACTCTGAGTCCAAACTCCTAAGGGTCGATCAATCTCTCGACCTCTAGTGCCGTAAATACCTTGTTTCCGCCCTTCGTCCCTAGCACCCAGCCCACTCTGTTGTCACCGCACAGGCTGGCCCTGTCTCATCCGCCACAACCTAGCAACCAAATTCCAACCCGACATCAACCACTTACTTAAAGAGTACCGTTCAGAGATTTCCTCCCTCCATCGGTCTGCCGTTCAATCTTCACTAGACCGCCTCCCAATAAACAGAGTTTTGGGCTTTTCCTCACCTGGGATCAAATCCGATGAGGCCGTCCTCTCACGAGCGGCCCGCTCCACCCTATCACAGTTGCGTTGAGGTTTTTGCTCTGCCCTAATGTCTTACCGCATCAGGATCGGGCTGGCGGACACGGACTCCTGCCCTGAATGCCACCGAGGCCCCCACACCGTGAACCACTTGTTCGAGTATCCGGCCCACCCCACTACCCTCCTTCCCACCTCTCTATGGACAGTCCTCTATTTGTATCTGACTTCATGTGCTCCCTACCTTCTTTTTCATACNCACCCCCTACGTAACTACAACAACATTCGGTGGTCCAGCATGCGAAAGTGACTATATATATAGTACCAGATGAAACCAAGACAGGAGCACATTACTCCAGAAGAGGCGGAAATGAAGCACAGAGTCAGAAGCAAAATGGGCTTCATTACAGAATGTCTTGATGATTAATGTAGATGTGGTTCGGCAGAACCTCGTGCTTGTTGGAGTACACGTGAGGCGCGGGGACTTCTACCAACACCTGGCAAAGTGGAACCACGGCCAGCCGCTGGGATTGGAGTACTACCGCGCTGCATTTGCATACTACAGATCCAGGTAAGCTGTGGAACGCACATACAAATCGAGGTACTGCAAGCAAACGAGGGAAGGTGTACCACAAAGCTATATACGTAAATAGAGTTAAACTGTATCGTAAGACGTAGCTGTAAATCGAGGCAATACATATAGATGAAGATCGAGGTAGGGTGCACGATAAGATGTTATTGTAAGTACAGGTAATGTAGCTTAAAATCGAAGCAAGGTGCACCATAAAAGTAAATGTGAAATCAACATGACCGCACACTCCTAGTGGGATACTCACAAGCACTGGTTCGTGCTGCAAATATAGGCCAACTGGCGTCAAAGGAGTACACGGCTACACAAACAGTAAATAATTAATAAAATAGAGTAAATATGAAACAAAGCAATTTGCATCGTCAAGATCAACATTGGTACATGAATCACGGACGCTGTGCAGAAGTTAAACTCTGCATCTGGTTCTTTCATGCATCTCCTAAACTAGTAGTTCAAACACCGTATACGTACATTCGTTGATGAAAACTATGACTCAATGTGGGAATAAATTTCCTTAAAAAAAGAATAACGGGAGAGACAATTAAATAATGCAAAAGACCGTAGATGGCAATGATGCATGAGTCATAGTAGCGCTACTGCATCCAACTATCTACTAATACAGTATATGCTTTTTAACCCACTAAGCTACACTGCCTCTAGGGGAAGATTAATATAATAGCACTTTAACGAAACTGCATAGCCCAATTACCTGATACTGTCTATGTTTCTTAATTCATAACGCGCGGTGTCTTTGTGGGGGGGATAGATTAGCAAATGGGGCCATTCCTACAAAGTTGTAAGTCTAATTTGGACGTTACTGGCATGACTGCATAAGTATACTTTTTTAAATCAACGTACAAAAGTTCATAAGTAACACGTAAGCTTTACTATAAGGATTATATTTTTAGATACAAGAAGACCCTGTTCGTGGTGGTGACGGAGCCGAGTGAGATCGACTGGTGCATCAAGAACTTGGCTAATAACACAACGGACGTAACGGTGGCCAATGACAACGGCACACCAGAGCAAGATATGACTTTGTTGTCCACACTTGACCACATCATATACTCGCACGGCACCTTCGGCTTGTGGGCGATTTTGTTATCGGACGCCAAGACTGTGGTGTACCCGCATCCTGAGACCGATATTGGTCACTTCCGTTATATTCAACACATAACTCTCGATTATATCAGTAAGAGACACGAAGAGACGCAGTACATCCCGCTTTTGTTTTAGCTACGATTCTGGTTGCATAACAAGAGTGCAATGGCAGCTGATGCTGGTACAAAACACAGGGGTGAGAATTGCTCATGCGCTAGGCCATCAAAGCATGCATGCATACACACTATTTAACTATTTTATATGAGTCATTACTTGGCAATAAAAACAACATTATATTGAAAAGACAATAGCACTAATAAAAGATACTGATAAAATAACAATCGATAAAGATAACTTCGATCAAAAATTTTAATTATTTCTTAGACAATAAAACTACCCTCTATGAGAACTTGTTAAGTGTGCATGTAAACTTTGTTACTTGGAGTAGCAATCGAAATAAAAAGAATTTATGTGAACAGTTTAACGGGTTTTTTATGTGAAGAGCAGACAGCAGTCGCTTGCACAGGTCTGGTGGTAGCCGGGGTCAATTCCTAAGTCGTGTAGGCCAAACTCACTTATTAATGAACTAGAGGGCCCAGCCATCAAACATGGCTGCAAAATTTTGTGATTGAGGTTTTTATTGTTCCGGTCCCCAGCATAGGTCTTGCTGTATTACAGGTCTCATCCCTGCAGAACTGATCTTCCATTAGTGAAACGCAAGCTGTACAACAATGAGCTTTGAGATAGCAAAATATCCCCCTTGCAAGATAAGGAGTGAATATCAGCTTGGAATTGATCAAGTGCCAAGTGGTACTAAGAACATAATGGTTCAGTCAAAAGAATTCACTGGAAATGCCCAGGGCTCACCGCATTGTGGATACCAACTGATTGTTGAACCTCTAGCGTCGAAATTTGGCTGCGATGCAAATTCAAAATAAAAAAGGCGTCTGCTCAGCGAGAAGACTCAACTACTACGATATCATTCAGCAATGAAAGCGGGGATTCAGGGGCAAAGGATCCAGATGCTGGGGATCCAAAGCCCGGAATCCAGAGTATATTTGTCACCGGTACTGCAAACGCTGAAATTGTGAGGTATCTTAACTTGTTTTTCAGTGCATGAATTTTCTCCTATTCAATTCACAAGTGCGTGACGGAGAGACGGACCAACACTGGAGCAAGCAAACGAGGGAGCAAGCGACCAACAACTGTGTTTTATTACATATTGGATAGTAGGATAAATTTTAAGCGAGAGATAACTATAGTGATACCTGAAAATAGATGAAACTTAGGCTCCATTCTAGTCAACCTAACTCTTCAAGTATTTTTTTCGTAAAGCTACATTAAGACATAAAAAACACTCGTATATCAAAATAACACAGCTTTGTATAAATGGCTATAGGAAATAGTTGTTATATCCTGGTTGAGTATTTAGCTGCATGCGTAGATGAGTTCTTATTTAAGTTCATCACTGTACTTGGTTGCGAGGCTTCACTTAATGCAAGTAGCATATTCAGACTACAGTGCAGAGTGGTGAAGAAACGTAATAAAGATCTTGTTTATTAGCGGGACACGTGGAAATTCCACGGTTAATGAATGTCTTTACTTTTTAAAATGAAGCACACCTACGCTACGCTATTGCAACTCAAATTAGTTTTAATCTACTGCAGCCCTTCTAAGTTTTAACGGAACCCACACAGTCTAAGTTGACGCCATACACTTAATCCTGACGAACTAAGTCTAACTCAACAACGTCAGTCTACCTTAATATATATCGTCTAAGCTAACGCCAGTCATGCATCCAATACCCCATGTGAGTTTTAGAACATGTCGTACGACTTATCCTCCACATCTCCTCAACGAACTTCATCTTACGAAACGGTTGTCATCTAACATACCGCACATCCTTAAGCAAACTATCCGATCTAATATAGCAAACTTGTGCAGCACCTCATCTAACATAACGCCCTGCAGCTAACGTCACTCACATAATCTAAGGTAACTCACCTCATCTAATATAACACCGCTCATCTAACTCAACGCCCTACATCTAACTCAACGCACGTCATCTAACCAAACGTACCTCATCTAACCCAACGCACCTCATCTAAACCAACGCACCTCATCTAAACCAACGCACCTCATCTAACCCAACGCACCTCACCTAACTCAACACTGCTCTAAGCTAACGCTCCTAAACTCCTCTGAAGTCTAAACTCTAAAGCAAAGCTCCTCATCCAACATAACACTCCTCACCTAAGCTATCGCTTTGCAGTCAACTTAACGCCCCTTGCCTAACCCAACACACCTCATCTATCTCGATCATCATTCCCCATCTAACAGTGCTCTATCTAACTTGACGCACCTCGTACAAATTAACGCCTCTTATCTAACGTAACGCTCATCATTTGCCCTAACGCTCCTTATGAAACATAACGCTCCTTATCAAACATAACGCTCCTTATTTAACCTATCGCTTCTCAGCCAACCTAACGTTCCTCATCCACTGCAAGGCTAACTATTCAAGCTATTAACGTTAACGCTCCTCACCCAACTAAACGCCCCTCACCTGACTGAACGCTTCTCATCCAAACAAACACTAATTACTCAACATGGCACTCTTCATTTATTCTAACGCTTCTCAATTTATCTAATCACCTCAGAAGGCATAGGATGGGCCATTGGTCTAAGTTTGGGGAAGTAGCGCCCCCAGGGGGTTGTGTAGGTTACCTTAGCCATTAGGTACCTTCGGGTCATCTGTTTTTTGTGCCCATTTTGCCTTCCCTGATTTCGTACTACTTCCGACACCTTACTTTCATCTGCTCTTGCTCTTTTTTTCCTGACTTGCTGTTCCTATACGAGTCGGTCCACCCTAGTGCATGCGTGCCACATTTCTGTCAACATAAAGGTAAAGGTAACGTCAACTTTGACTGCACCCGCCCTGGAAAATCCACACGCACTGATTAGGGCAGCAGAGATAGGCCGACTGGCCCCAGAGGAGTAACTGTAGCTGCAACCGATGACGGGTCGCTATGAACTATGGTGCCGAAACGGAAGGTTCAACGACCCGCCACCACACCCACCCACCCCCACCCACCAGCAGATATTTTGATTCAGCGCCCCCTTTCCCTTCTGGATATCGCTTCAGTAGAGTCTACTTTGTGAGGCATCAAGGATATACTGTAAAGAATTTCATTAATACAACAAGAGCATTTAGAATTCGCTTTACTGCCGATTGCTCTAAAAAACACAATCGTATTTTAGCAATAGGTATTCAACAATATAGTTAAACTTGCAGCGGCCCCAGCAGAGTTGTATTACAGAACGTAACAGAAGACCACGTATAAAGGAGAAAAAATGAGCCCATTATTTAATACAAAACAATGATATGAGAACTAAGTCAAAGTAAGTTGCTATGTTACCTATTCCTGTGATAGTGATTGAGTTTTAATGGACTTACTTAACAACGATAATTACTATATTCAGCAATACCAGCGATTAATTAGCTTGCTAGAACTAAATCCTCATAGAGAACCAACGGTGCCGCATAATGTTGCAGTTGGTCTGAAGGACGTGCACATCTTCACTAGACAGCTCTAGTCACAGCACCTTGTAACAATAAATTTACGAAGTGTAGTAACATTAAATGAGGCAATGAATTTTATTGTGATCTGATAACACCACGTAGCCATAAGCCATTATCACAAGAGGGTAAAAACATTTATTGCAGAGAAACACCTGTATCTCTTAATCGTTAATGCGCTAAGAAGCATCTATATCAACTCCTTAGCTATAGGATGTAGGGAATAAGAACAAAAAGTAAAACCCACTCTAGTTCGAATTGACATGCGAACAGGCATATCCAAAGACTGCAGTATTTAGGGAATAAATTACCGTTGCTTCCATTCCAAGAAAGCTTTGGTTGCAATACGAAATTGAAAGTTTGAATTTTGATCAGCATTCTTAGTATCGTCGGCTAGGAAAAGCCGAGATGAAGAAAAAATGAATAGAAATGTAGATAAAAAATGAAAGAAAAAGCAGCTCGACAAATGGAAAAATCTGGTAAGCCGTTAAAAAGTGAAGCTGCAACACGTTCTCAGTATAAGAGTTGTAGAAAAAAATTCAAAGGAATAGGTACCTCAAAAGTGAAGGAGCCGCATAATGATGGCGGAAGTAATATTGGCGACTCAGGTATGAGTGCTACAAGTCTGTACTAGCTAAGCATCAAAAGAGACATAAATTTCAGTGAATAGAACTTGAAAGTAGTTTGGTTTTGTAGCCACTTATGTTTCAAAATAGAAGATAGAAGAAAATTACTAACAGAAAGATTTATACATGCAAAATATGAACAACTTAAGAAAACAAATACATTCGCCAAGCTAAGGAATGTAAAAAAAATTCACATTGATCATGAATTCAGGATTTTGTTTTCATCATCGTCATCAAAGTTTCATTGCCTGTTATTCCTAACATTCTTAGCAGTTACTGTAAATATTTTGAAGCACCATTCGGAACTGAGTTATCATCTGATAAACAAAAAAAAAAAAAAAGATATAAAGACACATATAGAAGAAGGGACCATCACCAAAATATGATCACTCTTTCCTTCAACATTCCTAACAGTTCTTGCACATTTTTTGAAGATCCGTTCATAACGTTTTGAGTTATGTTATTGAGAAGTAAAAACACAAACACTGGCAAATGAATGATCACATCGTTACAAAAACATTGGTCAATTTCACCTTGTAACATTCCAAATATTTCCTGTAAATTTTATGAAAATCCTCCCACAACTTTTTGAATTATGTTGCCAAGAAAAAAAAACAGGTAGGCAAACAAACGGTTGAAAGGATCTTCACGAAGAGTTAATGATCTGTACCGGTACCTCTAATATACCTAATAATCCTTGTAACATTCTTGAAGATTCGTCCATAACTTTTTGAGTTACCTTAGTGAAAGACAAAAACTGTGACAAAAAAAAAAATACGCTCCTGAGCGGAGGCAAATATCTAAGCGTGCTATCATACAGTATAGATCACGGCAAACTAAAAGGCTACCACGGCAAAGAATCATTATCGTTATCTTTAGAGCCCTATTCTGAGGACGCCACTGTTTTCCAGCTCGGAGTCTACTATTATAATTGGACTCTGTACCCCTTCTGAAAAAATTTGCTACTAAACTCCTATTTACAGCTCACCTTTAAAGATCTTCAGCACAGTCACAATGCCGTGTCAAACCTGCTCACTATTAAGAGCGTGACAGCCAGACGGAGAGACAAAGAACCACTCGTATATAGCCTTATGATTAATAGATGAATTATCGCTTCCGACTTCTATTGTCTTACTTACAGTAGAACACAACAGCCGATTAGCTCTTATCTCAAAAAAAAGCTCCATCACCATACATGTATGATCGATGTGATTAACAGATAGAAAAAAAACGTCGTAACCACAGAACATTTGATCCAAACAAAACTGAAGCGTAAGCAAGTTAGTAAGGACGCTCAGCGAAGCAATATCTACCAACTTGTTCAAAACGCCGTGCCATAATCTGAGTGGATGAACAACAACACTTGCTTTTCTTTCGTTGTGTGCAATTTCTACAGTCCCATCCTAGTGTTCAGAGAAAGAGATAAGGCCGCTTATCAAACAGCGAGGTATATTGAACGATACAGCGTGTCAGTATAGACCCTGAGTGCTGCTCTAGTCTGACGTGTCCCACACCGAGTCTGTGTCAGCATAGACCCTGAGTGCTGCTCTAGTCTGACGTGTCCCACACCGAGTCTGTGTCAGCATAGACCCTGAGTGCTGCTCTAGTCTGACGTGTCCAACACCTAGTCAGTGTTTTAGTATCTAGTTCACAACAGAATTAGTGATGCAGTGCGTTTCCCCGATTGTGAGGAAAGAACTTACATGACTGTAAAAAAATTCTATACGTGCATTCAGTACATGAAACTACTCCGCAGCCCCTGCATACTCCATCACATCGCTAACCTCAAACCTGAGATTTTATAATTATTTCCGGTAATTTTCAATTATCACGTAAGGTTTGTCGTTGTGCTAGTACCGTGGCATGAAAACCCTCAAAGTCAGCGGGAAACCTGAAGCATATTGTTCATGAAGATTGTGTATGAAGATCACAGCTATCACCGCTGTTAGTTTTGATTGACATCAATACAGTTTGGCTGCATATGAGGCGGTGGCATATACCACGCAGTGCCTGTCACTGCATCATGTATAGACGGTGCGACGAAGCGTTTATGTCTACAAGATAAACCGAAATTGAGAAAACAAAGGACGATTCAAAACGGCAACTCGAGGTTGCAAAAACTGAACTACAAATTTTGTCTTTAAAAAGTCACAATATTATTTATGTCCATATCATCAACAACAATAACTGTATTGCTGCTGGTATACTAAAAAAAATCTCACGCAGGTGGTTCAAATAAAAACGTCGTGAAATGCAGCGCGAATTGTTATCATTTTTCGTAGGAGTAACGGTATTTTCCGTGGTAGTACTGGTCGTGATAAGCTCACAGCTGCTCAAAGCAAATATATTCGCACCTGCACCTTGGGTAGAAAATGGCTGTGTACTCAACGCTACGACGGTATCCTGGAAACCTATTGGACGACTGGGTAATCAGCTCTGCGAATACCAGCACCTGATCCAAGTGCGGAATACCTATTCTGTAGACGTAAGTCAATATATGTGCATTGAAGGTCGGTTTATACTGATAATGCTACGCCCGCGGCTCATACGTTAATTTGTTACTTTTCCTAGGTTTATACTTCGAAATAATCTAATGTTTTTTCGTAGCCTTGCAAACGTAACAGTGCGTACACGAAAAAAAGTTGCGGAAATGTTATCCAGTAAGTTAGTTTGCTTGTCTATTAAATACACTAGTAAAGTATGCGTACGAGATGTCGCTTCGAACATAGAGCGTATAAGAAAGCTCCGAACTTTTATGTTGTTTAAATAGACAAATATATAGTCATGCATTCGGACGCTGTGAAGTGTGAATTTGAACCAAAGACAAGAGAGTGAACCGGTGTCAAAGCCGCTAGATAAGATGGACGAAAAGAAAGAAAGAGAGAGAGCTAGAGTAATTCTAGGAGGCAGACAGGGGAGAAAATTTTGGCTTAATTTGCGCCATCTTTAAGAATCCATTCATGCGATAATAATGTAACATAATGAAGCCTCATTGTTTCTTACCTAAATGCAACTACTGTATTTTGACGATGCAGGTTTGTATTAAAGATAACAAATTATTGCTAGTGTGATATAACAACTACAACATCTTCCACTTGCCCGGAGAATATCTGTCCAAATTAACATTCATGTCGTGCTGCTCACTTTGGAATGAATTTTCACTGCTTATACTTTAAATAGATTGCATTAATAAGTCTCATCATTTTTTGAGGGCAAAACGTAGAATATGTCATACCAGAGCATTTCCCGCAACTTATTCATGACTTGCTAAAGGGGTTGCTCAGCGAACACATGATGAGAGAAAGCCAAATATTATAGGGCAAAATTCCACTACGTTTATTACACAATCAGCAGCAAATCAATTAATTTTTTGGCAAATTCGGGTATTTTTAGCTTGGGGTTTAAAGTTATTACAGATAACAATTTTTTAAGGTTTACTTATCCATTTTAGTTTAATTCTTAGACTAATAATCGAAGGTGCCTCAGGTGATCAGAAGAGTTACATTGCTAACTGCCTCTTAATTAACTCCGTTGTGTCCACAGGTATGGCTTCATCCGAGGATGGCAGAACTCCTCGGCTTATTGTTCGATAACTTACAACTGAAGACCATCATGCCTTCGTCCTGTTTTGTAGAGGTGAGAATAACACACAAGAATATTATACATATAATGGTTGAGATCTTTTTCCAGCATACTCCCTGTGCCACGTACATTTATCGAAATACATGAAATATAGCTTGTTCCACAACGAAATACACTAGGTATCGAAACTTACAGCTAGCACTGTTAACCATAATTTGAATTATCTTTCCGTATGACCGTTAGATATTTTATAAGCCTTCTTGACAAGCGAGATGAAAATATTACAGCACCTTGATATACAGTATAGACTTTTCTGTACACATTTTCAATATGGTTTCTCATATAGTTCTGTGTTATCCCTGAAAGGAGAAGGCTATTGCATATTAAAAAAATATCTATAAGCCTCAATCGCCTTCATTAAACGAATATATCTCACTAATATAGATAACGTACTAATTTTTTGTTTCCAGTTCGAGAAACACGTTACGCCCTTCGGTCAGGCCGACAAAGAACTGTCGGGGTGGTTACCCAACACACCTCGGCCAGTATATTTAGCGGGAGCCAAATGCAGACCTCGAGAGCTGTGGAGTTTCCGATCAAAATGGCGAAAAGAATTTCGCATCAAAGAAGAATTAAAGGTACGTATAGGTAACGCACGAATATAAGGTACAAAGTTCGCAGCACCCTTTCCACGATACGATTTTACAGCCTTCCAACGAAGGCACAAAATTAATTGTGGCACATGTAAATAGAACGCTAAAATTTGTTTTTCACGAATAAAAAGTTTGAACTTATCACATAGGAAACTAGAGCGCTCTGATAGCGCATACCTCCGTTAAGCAAGGCAGCGCCAACGAAAAATCAAATCAAATTGGTTCTGAAACCATGATTTCCTTTATATCAGCACCAAAATTTAATCACTTGCATCTTTTAACAGTAATAATAGCTTCTGAAATGTTCTTGAAGATCAGTTCATACCTTTTCGAGTTACCTATGTTGCTAATAAATATTATGGCATACATTAGTCAAACACCCAAGCAGACCAAGCGATCGTCACCAAAATTCAGTCACTAATGTCTTCTCATATTTCTAACTATTACTGTAAATTTCATAAAGATCTGTTCATTACTTTTTGGGTTATTTCACTAACAACCATAAAATCAAACATAGAGAGAGATAAACGAACTAACAGATCATTACAGAAATTTGGTCATTTTCTCTTCGTGATTATAAAAATTCGCAATCGTTACCATAGTTACTGAACTATCCACGGGCATTACTTGACAACGAGATTAACACATTAATATTTGTGCGAGAACTACTCTTCATCGAAGCATTAGGCATATTGTTATTGTTCACTAGGGATACCAGTTGCAAACATTTGCCTTAGGAACTGTGACGAAGTGGCGTTTAGAAAGACAAAGTCTCTCCTGTCAATAAAAGTTGCTCGATACGACATCCTCCACATCTTCAATAACCTTTTTTTACGAAAGCAGGAGGAATGAGTTGAAACATTACGGACAATATATGGGCGAGTCTATTGTATTGTATATAAAATACACTAAAAAATGGGATGCTACAACCCCTAATCTTTAAATCCAACAGTTATAAATATTACTATTTATTGCTTTTGATAGTACAAAGAAGTTGGCCAACGTATTTCAATCCGACAAATTGATCACACCACGAGCTGAACCCATTAACGCCAATGCTCATATTTCCGGATAATGTCATCAGCGCCGCTATTGGTAGAAAGAAATGGTTTGCTTTGGCCTGCCGTGGGTCACTGCAACTTGAGCCAGAATTTAATATGAGTTTGTGCATTGTTCGCTGTTAGATGAAAATAGACACATTTAGAATAGTGGCAGCTAGAAATGAGCTCTACGTACGCAATGTATGAATATATGTAATGAAGTATACCATGACGACAGAATATAATTGAGGAGCAGATTTAGATACAAGCTCTAGTTATGCTGCAATGCGAGAGAACCAAGTAATAAGTAATGCGCAGTAGAGACGATTAACACTGTATATAGTATAGACAAGTATTAGATTAGTTGACAGTAGGTAATGCAAAATGCTATAGAACAAAACCACTGTAAAGTGTGATTCGACCATCTGGTAAACAATAAGCAGTAAGAAAAGAACACAAGCCGTCATATACGGCACGAAGGTCAATCATCAAGACGTGTAATATTCGAAACCAACATTTCAGAAAGGAGCGTTCAGGCGCCGAGCGAAAATGAGGAAAGAGTGGGAGAAGCGAAACAACGCCACGTCTGAGGTAAGGTAGAACTCAGTAAAGTAGACTAGTACAACCCAACTGCTACAAGTTGTTTTTTCTAAGAGAAAGTTTTTGAGGATGACATATTCAAAAGATGCGAACCAAATAAGACGCAACACAACATTCGAGTGTAGCAATCGTTTCATATACACGAAAATACAATATTTTTTAAAGCTAATTTTCAGCTTTTTATCATTTGGTGTCATAGTACTGTAATGTTCTCGTAGTAAGTATATGAACTTTAGTAGCAACAGTGTAAATAGGTGAGGTGAAGTTATCAAAATTCACGCTATAATATGTTTTTTAATGACAATGTAACCGAAGGGCTTTCGGCGATACTGGCAGCTTATCGACAGTTCGGGCCTGCAATTTATGTTTGCCTAATTTACCAGTTTGCTCCATCCCAATTGAAACTCTGAATCACACTCTATGTATACGGGACCCAAGGCCCTAGACTACACGTTGTCGAAAATTCATAGGCAATTGTCTGATGCCAGGAGAAGAGTGGCATCGGATGAAATTCGACAATTGCCCATACTTTTCCGATTTATGCTCAACCAACAATAGAATATTCCATTTTAGAGATTTGATTTGATAGGCGGCAGTAGACGGACCAGCAGGCCCATTTCTAGACAGGAGTCGGGACTTAGGCCCCGGCCCTCTATGGACTATTGCCATTATGACAAAGAAGCAATAGATAACGAATAATATTAACGAAATTTGGGGCCGCCGCGCAGAAACAGAATACATATTGGGTTTTGGTTTCTGCAGCGCGCGCCCTAAATTTTGGTAGGGAAATAGAGAACACAGCAGGTTTAAAATAGCATTTAAACTTTCAGTCAAGACGGTCAGGAGAGGTAGGTACGGCGACAGAGAATATTTCATTTAAAAAAAAAAGTAAAAAGAGAAAGCAGCCAGCGTATATGCTACGTGGCTATCCTCATATCGTCTTAAAAGATAGGAACGTGAGAATAGAACAATGCATTTTACAAATTAACAAAAAATGCAGCGAGAATAGAATACAAGTCACAACGCAAAGGGTCAGGATGTATGAATATCAGCAGAAATCATTATTCTTTTGGAGAAACAAGATACGCAAGTAACTTCTACCACGCAATATTAGAATAAATTTAGGGAAGCAACTTATAACATAAACATTAGAAAATTTTACAAGGTAAGGAGATGTACAAAATTCGGCATTGACTGCTCCAAATACAAGGGCTCCGTGGTACTTGCAGGGGCTCGTGGTGGTGGGAGCCCACGTGCGCCGGGGGGATTTCCACAATCATTTAGAAAAAGGAAGCCATGGCAAGCCGCTCCCGGCGGCCTACTACGAGGCTGCTTTTGCGTACTTCAGGGCAAGGTGAGTTAAATGTTACCCTGAAGTATAATAGCGCTGACAAAATATTACCCTGAAATGTATAAATATAGATAAAAAATACTCTGAATACACTCCTGATCATGATTTTATGAGCTAGTGAAAAACTGAAAGGGTACTATTTTTCAAGGATGGACTTTAAAATCTTTTTTAGGTACTGTGTACTTATTGGTAAAGAGAGAAGGAGACGAAGACAAGCACTGCCATAAAGTCTGTATAGGTAATCAATTCAGTTGGAAAATTACATTTTTTTAGTAACTGAAATAATCACCAGCTGATCAAAAATTTAAAACTGGTAACTAAAATAAGGCAAATTCTTTGTAACAATGTTGAAGTCAATAAAATAAGGACTTTGTGATGAGTCGAGCATTCAGTCTCCCTGATAACCTCAAAACTTCTTTGTGGCATGCTTGAAATGAAGGCTACCTAGAGGGTTAGGGAAATATTATTTAAAGCAGCAAAGATCATTTACTGTCACAAATTATGGTCTATTTCTGTAGGCATTCCCATAATACATTCTCAAATGAATTCAAATCTTGAGAACAGATGGATGATGGAAAAGAGGGACATCAGTGTCCTGAACAAAAGGCTCGGTCGTGAGGGTATTGTGGACCGAGAGAATATTTCGGAAGAACCATAATCACCACACAACGTTACAGGTGGCAAATCTGAGTCGTGGCAGTAACACTGAAATCCTTCAGATCCAACGACGTTACAATTTTCTCTCATCAGAGTACAAAAACTCTAATGCGCTTTTCACCGTCCTACGTTTGGTGCTTTCCGGCAAATTTCAAACGATCTAGCGAGTGAGAGGAAGCAGACGCGCCTCTTGTCGGTGCTTCCTATTTTTCAAAGCCTTTAGCTTCAGGTGTCGACTGCTATTTTTTGAACTCCAATTGATATCAATGGGTCCCTAAATCTGTCTTGAAGATCGTACCCTATCTTGACGGACAACACTGCAGATTTTTCTACTCCATGCTAATTTTTGTCTTCCACTAGATGTTACTGTTCTACGTATAACTGTCAGGGTCTTTCAGGAAGTAGTAACCTATTATTTTAGTGCGTTCAACCCTAGAGCGCTAAAAAAGGGTAAACTGTACCCTCAGATGCGATTGCACATTGGGACATACCTTTCTGGTGCTGCTAAACGATCTGCTCACAATCAAATGAGGATAGTTTACTGACCTTAACTGAGCATATTCACTCCTTACACCGTGGGTGACAAACTCTAAGCGGGGGATATCCTCAAGTTTTACGTAAGTAGACTCTTGCGCAAAATAGTCTTCAATTTTTGATCACTGATGAGCACTTAAATTAGTGAACACGTTATTTTCTGATTAAACTGAATAACTAGAAACTGTTTATCTTCTTCGTGCAATGAGTAAACTTAAATTAGAAGAGTTTTAAAGTCTACTCTGGTCAAACAATATCTATCAAAGTTATTCAAGCCGTAAAATATATCATCAGGAGTGTGTTGTCACTTTAAAAAAACTGTAGAGTACTATAACCCTAAGATAATATTGATCCAAATGTTTATATCTCGAAATAATACTGCGACACCATACAACGCTGATACGACATTACCCTGAAGTTCAAATATATGAAGTATTTTCACGCTAAAACAAAAAACGACTCTGAAATAAGATCGCCTTAGCTTCATATTACCTCCTAAAAATACGCACTGAAGTAATAATTTCAACGAAAACACACCATATTGATGCACAAAACGCTCCAAGACCGAAATTGGAGTTCATTAAATATGTAGTAGTCGACCCTGCGAGACACTGTGTGTGACCTGCCAACCGTCAATCAAATACGAAAAATCTAATGCTGTATAACCAATAAAAGTGGTTAGCATGGGCTGACGTAAATTGGTTACATGAGAATATTTCAACTTTGCAGGTTCAATAAAACCCTGTTCGTGGTGGTGACGGAGCCGAGCGAGATCGACTGGTGCATCAAGAACTTGGCTAATAACACAACGGACGTAACGGTGGCCAACGACAACGGCACACCGGAGCAAGATATGACTTTGTTGTCCACACTTGACCACATCATATACTCGCACGGCACCTTCGGCTTGTGGGCGATATTGTTATCCAACGCCAAGACTGTGGTGTACCCGCATCCTGAGACCGATAGAGGCATAAAGCGATACAATCATCACAGAAGTTTTGATTGGATTAAACAATACCACACCGCTACGCACTACGAGCAGCTGAAATTTAAGGTAACTTAAAATAATAACGATACATATACAGTATCGTAATATCTAACGCAAGTTTCGAACAATGCAATACATCATTATTTCCCAACATATTTATGTCCATATCTGTCATGTATTTATGTAATTATAACTTTCGATATCCTCTATTTTCTGACACAAGTATTGACATCTATTTACCTCCGCAGAGGAGATTACTCTTTTGTCGTGTTTGGTTGTCTGTCACTACGATTATTTAAAAAGTTATGGACTGATTTTCACGAAATTTACAGGGATTGTTAGGCATGTTAGCTGCAACAGATGATTAACTTTTTGTGAAGATCCTGTCAACCGCTTTTTTTTCGTGTTTACCTATTTTCTTAGTACCATAGCTCAAAAAGTTATGGACTGATTTTAAGAAATTTCAAAGAGTTGTTAGCTATACTACGAAGAAGAAATAATCAAATTTTTGTGATAATCTGTTAGTTCATTCGTTTGTCCCAGTGTTTGACTATATGCTTGCTAGCAAAATAACTCAAGAAGTTATTAGCAGATCCGTATGAAATTTACAGGAATTGCTAAAAATGTTAAAAATCATATATGATTAAAGTTTGGTGATGATCGGTTTATTCGTTTGTGTGCTTGATTAATGTTTGTTACAATGTCTGTTTGCAGTATAACTTGTAAAGTTATGAACGGATCATAAAAAATAACAGAAGCTGTTATTATCGTCTCGAGGCAAAATGATTGGATTTTGGTACTGGCACAAAGAAAATCATAGTTTCAGAATCAATTTGAACGTTTCGTTACCGTTGCTTTACTTGGCGGAGGTATGCGCTCTCAGTGTGCTATGTATACATATACAATATACTTTCATTATACAGCCGTTGGCCCCGTCAGCACTCAGAATTATGCAGACAATGTAGTCAATTGTTTACCCGATGTCTGTTAATTGAAATCCAGAATTGACTAATATATAATCTGTCAGGTTGATGCTTAAGTAATATCCAATTTCAGAACAAATGTTTCAGAGCGAATTCATCAAATTTTCAATGTTTTCTAGAAGATTTAACATAACTCTGTATCTAATTTGCACTATATTTCATTAAACTAAACTTTCGCCCACCACCAAAACGGATTTGGTAAAGGTGTTCATGCAAGCACGGCAGCAAAATCAGTTCGAGCTCTTATGATGGAGATGACGTAGTGAATAGAAAAAGTCTCAGAAAATGGTTTTCCCGCTGCTGAAAGAGTGATTTGTTTTTGAAAGAAAAGCAAAAATAAAAACTTACAAAAAACTTCATTTTGAATTTTTTTTTTTGGAACTTTTGCTTCGCGAGAATCTCTCATTATCACTTGGGAACTTTTGGAACAGTGAAAGTAGCCAATTCGACCGCGGTACGCCAGCTAAAAGCCATTTATTTATCTTAGATTTCTATATCGGATACTACTTTTGCACCAACCTAATACAAGTATGGATATCAGGGACGTGCTGTAAAATTATGAGGTAGTCATCAGTTGCTCCCGATGTTTCTTCCCATGCTGTACGGAATTTTAGGAGCATAAATGCACCACACTTTACTGGGCCTCCATTTCTTGTTTATGTTCTATTCAAATTCAATTTTTCAATACTTCACTGGGAAATATACTTACCTCAGTAGCCAAGATGCTGTTCTCATTAAAATTTGACACTCCTAAAGTTTTTTTCTCGCCTTATTGTTGGCTTGGAGAAAACATTCTGTTCTGCC
>LQNS02278070.1:31316758-31328007 GCA_001587735.2 Parhyale hawaiensis
AGGATTTGACTTCAGGTAAAAATAAGTTTACAGAGGGTATAGACTGCTAACAACAGTGTTTTCGCAGTAATAGTGTATGTAACTGCTGTATCATTATGCACATAATATACAAAAATTATCTCCTTGAGGAACAAAATTGTGAGAAAAATGAATAATGAATTACATTATTATTAGAGTCAAGTCTATGTATCAGCGGAACATAATACAGAACACGTTCTGAGTGTATAAGCAAAAAGATACATGTACGTACGAATGAAATACGAATAATGTTGGAAAGAGTCTTTCTCTTGCACCGTGATTACTCCATAGTTACAGCAACAATACATGTTACTGTACTGGGAGACACGTTTCACATAAGTAACGTTTGTAACTAATGCATATAGTTTTCAAAGTAAGGCATAGTCTTTTTTTCTAAAATGAAATTAAATAAGGAAATCGGCGTTTTGCAAACATCAAAACTTGTAAAAATAGAAATTAGTATTTTTGAGAAGTTGAACAAATATTTTTACAACTTGAAGGTCGGACAGTCATAATCCCATCCTCCACGCGGCAGGTACAATAACAGAGCAACTGTACAAACCCCACAAGTAGGAACGTGCAATCCTCCAGACCAGGGTTCCCAAACTGGGGTGCATGTACCCCCTAGGGGTGCGAGAGGACCAGAGTTCCAAAACTGGAGTGCATGTACCCACTAAGGGTGCAAGAGGACCATTTCAAGGGTGCGTAATAATGTTCCGTTTCTCAGTTATTTACAGATTAACTCAAGTTTGTGGAAAAAGTTAGTAAAAATTTAATGTGTCATCATATGAGCACTTAATTTTGTAGAGGGTGCGAGAACATACTTGTTAGAAGTTCTGCGGGGCTGCCAGGAACATACCACAGTTTGGGAACCAGTGCTACAGACAATGGCTGCAATGAAACAATTAAGTGCGCGTTGTGCTAGTTGGGATTGTGGTATTTCTGCGATTCCTGCTATACGCTTCATCTTCACAGTTTCTTCAAAGCAATGAAAGGGAAGAACGTCCGTCGTTGGTGCGTCCACGAGCATGTGCTTTCAACAAAACTGCCATATCTTGGAAACCAAGAGGCCGACTAGGTAACCAGCTGTGCGAGTACCAGCACATGGTTCAACTGAAGAATAAGTACTCCCTTGATGTAAGTATAGCTAGCATTCATAAAATATTTCTACTGTGCATGTGTTTAGTTTCATTGGCATTCTAGCACCTAAACCTTATTTCTGAAAACTACTGTGGTGGCGTATTCTAAAAAAGCAATAGGTCAAAAAGTTTTTACCAAGTAACCTTTCAATATATGTATTATCGGTAGTTATTGATTCATATTGCCGTATATATTATAGTAATTATTTAATTATCATATATATATTATACATTATATATATAATTATAATACCTATATAGTATAATTATGTTGCTAAAGGTTCCATTCATATACGTCCATTTGCCTGCTTGGACGGCACACTATCTCTAGTAAAGCTGGTCCACACGATAGTCTTCTTGAACGTGTTCTTTCTTTTATCTCATCACTCGAATGCGTTGCCGTGTGGTTTAAGGCGGATTCACACAATATAGCGTCTTGGTCGTCATAGCCGCAGCGCGAAGTGTTTGGACGTTTTGTTGCGTTCTTGTACACACAGCTGGTCTCCATCAAAAAGTTGCCGTCCTGTCTCACCGGCTAAGATTCGAACATCTCTTCATGCAAGTAATTACAACTCAGAAAGTTCTACCATCTTCTAATATTCATAAGGAAGCAACAAAACGCAAAGAGACTTTCTACTGCGTACGGGTAACAAAAATTCGTAGTGAGCAACAAGTCCAAAGACCAGAAACACGCACAGCTTTCGAAAGTTCTGCATCACTTCAAATTTTACGAGATATCGGAATCTTTGCTATGACGCTTGCTTCAGCCAACTGACTCGACGACCACTTTATGGTGGAGACACGCTGAGATTTGAAGAACGCAACAAGACTTTCGAAACATTAGCTGAGAGCACTGTTCAATAAGATTGTTGAGAGAACGGACCTATAGAAGGGTAAAACCGTCGAAGTTTGTTATAGCCACTGTGCATGCATCAGGTGACAATAACAGGCATTGAGTGACGTCACTGCCAACTAACGGGATCGACTCTCACCAGGGGAGGACATACTCGGAGGAAATAAAAGTGGAGCGAATCTTAGCTTTCTATTTTGCAGACTACTACCGCGTAGAATGGCCGTAGTCTGCAACTCGAAATACTCAAAATTCGGCAATCAACGTGGCTGAGTGACTGGCTGGCAGCCAGTTTTCTGATGTGATTTAATGGCCTGTGCCACATCAGTCATTTAATGAAGCAAAAGTAGTTCGCGGCTCGAAATTTGCGGAGCTTGCTAGTAGAAAATTAGGGCTAAAATGGGAGAGAAAACTTGAAGCGGTTGGCAAAATAGATAGGTACCGAGTGCTATATTCGTTGAGTCTACTGTAAAATTTAAAATCTAACTTGGGTATGCGTGGATAATATGTGCAGCTAATACAGTTGATGAACAACATGAGCTTCATGTCGCCCCGCTTACCCGCTGACGCCACAAGCCAGAATGTACGGAAATTACACTCGGTGGCCTGAATGGGATTAATAGTTATTTATTTCAGTACATTTATTCCAAGAGAACATACAGACACTTGATTGTCTAAGGAGATACCTGATCCCTCCCCCTCCCTCACGTGTCTATTATTGTCACGTGAGGAGTACATTGATCTCTGTTATATCCATTGTAGTTGAACCTACTACTTATCACAGATCAGAAAACTGCCATCTGGCTTGAAATCTATTTACACGTATCGTAGTTAGTACAAAGGTCCGGGTATCAATGGAAAATTATATTCCTTGTCAGTGGCATTTCCACAAGACCTGGATAATTCTATTTATTTTCAAGCACTCCTCTACCGAAGCTCTTACGTTACCATTTCTGTTATTGCAGGCGTATTTACACCCCAAAATGCAGAATACATTGGACAAAATGTTTGACACGTTGCAAGTAAACACAGAAATCCCGGAATACTGTATTCCCGAGGTAAGTGCACAACTAAATTAAAAATGATTATTTTTGTAGATATAATCCATAAAAATGACTTAAAGAGACCGAAGGCTGTGATTCAATCTCAAAGTATGTATCCCGCAAAAACCCGAACGCGAAAATTTCACACGAATATCAAATATGATACAGACTCCAAATGAGAAGCATATTTATTGACAACCAATGCTAAAAGACCAAAGCAGAAATATAGATGAGACGGCTGATAAAGTGACGGCAGGTTGTGTGAAATAGGAAATTATTAATGTGGAAATTACTGAGAGTTGAAAGAAAGAGTTCTGTAAACTACTCATAACGAAAAGTCAAATTAGCTCGGCCCTCTATGAGCTATTGCCATTATGTTAGTAGGATATAAAAGACTGGGGAAAAGAAAAAAAAAAAAAGAGGAAGGAGAAGAGTCTCAGCAATAAAGACGATCATGAATGAACTCAATCATGGTCAATAGCCGCTGATATGCAAAGTTAAGATGTTAGACAGTGCAGTTGGAGCGGAAGAGAGAAGAAGACGGATTTATGAAGCCTCGGAGGCTTTGGCCGTTAAGAGTGTGCGACTCCTGGAGGAGGAATCCTTAGCTGTGGGGGTGTCTCTCCCAATGTATGTCAAGACGATTTTTAAACACGTTGGCTGATTCCGCACTAACAACGTCGGAAGGAAGTCTATTCCAAATGCTGACCATGAAATACGGAAAGAACCGCTGACTTAAGGTCGTTCTTCAAACTTTGTGGTTGAGTTTTTGACCATTGTTTTTCAAGCGATCATTGAGGTCTCTTTCAAAGAGTCCCGTAGTAGGTACGTCGTTGAAACCATTCAAATGCTTAAATGTTTTTATTAGCTGCCCCCTGAGTCGTCATTGCTAGAGAGAGATCAGACCCAGTTCCTTTAGGCGACATTCAAACGGCTTGTTTCGTAGCTAAGGTATCAATTTCGTTGCTCTGCGTTGGACTCTTTCCACGTTATCGATATCTTTGCTCAGATGTGGCGACCAGAACTGAACAGCAAACTCTAAGTGTGGCCATACTAACGACTACTTATACAGGGGAACGATGATGTCCTTGGACTTGTATTCAAAATTTCTGGCAATAAATCCGAGTACTCTGCTTGCCATTTTCACAATCTTGTCAACTTGCTGACTGTGCTGTAGTTTGTTTGTAATTGTGTCTCAAGTCACGTTGTTGGGTGACAGGAGCCAATTCCGTCCCATTCATTTTCAATGGGGTTGAAGGGTTCACAAGCCCTACGTGCATTACTGAGCATTTGACGACATTAAAGCTCATCTGCCACGTTGCGCTCTATTCCCTGAGGTGGTCAAGGTCTTGTTGGAGCTCGGCTCTTTTCGTGCAGGATGACATAGTTTTGTATCATCCGCAAATGTACTGATTTAACTACGGATGTTAAGATCCAGATCATTGATGTAAATTGAGAACAGAACAACACTTATGTGAACGTAACCTAACAGATCACAATCATAAGTTAATGAGAGAAAGAGTGAGAATGTTTAGAATATTTACAGCTTTCTACGTAACGTCGGCGAGACAGATTTTATTCTTTTACCTTGGTGCCAACATTTATAGCTGCACCATTTCCTAGAAGAGTTTTGTACTGTTTTTATTCAAGCTAATGCGGCTACCAGAAAAGAAGAGCAAAAACAGGGTATGTTAATTCAGGCGGGGTAACTGATTCATATTCGTCCTACTAGTCTCAGGACGGTACTGTACATCAGCCTAACGCAGAATTACGTTATTTACTGCTTCTCTACAATTCTCGGCTTCGTAATTGAGTTATTATAGGTAAAATACACTGAGGATTAGCTTAGAATTTCATTGGAATACACATCTACTGACAGATCTATGCGAGAAGTAAACTGACAGCACGTAGAGTTTGGGGCAGCGCGCCGAGTAGAAGCACATGGCACCAATGACGTCACAGAGCCCCCACTTCTGTTCCAACAATTTTGCTAATTTTTGTCCGACTTACCCGTCCGTATTCTTATGCCCTGGACGTGATACTGAGACTTCACTCCCATTATTAAACTACTGGAATACTTCCGCTCAATAGGAAAACAAACTAGATATTATAGCTGCAAATAACATGTACAAATATCTAAGTAAATGAAACACCTATATAATTTTTGAAAATTATTTAGTTTAGCTTTGCCTTTCCGTACAACGAAAATAAATTATTGATAGTCGGGTGTGTAATACCGTTTTCTGGTATTAGCTTTAGTTTGTCATTTGTGCAAAGCAATTTGTGAAGCCCGTAATTCAATTTGTGCTGGTCACCAGAGACAAACGAAATTGTATGTCTTTGACAAACTGAGTTTCATTAAATTGATATTTCACCTGTAACAAACTGATCTGGAATAGTAAATTCAACTAATATAATAAAATTGATATTTTTCAGTTCGAGAGACACGAAATACCATGGGAAAGAGTGCAGGGAAAGTTGAAACGACATCGTACAAAACCAGAACCGATCCTTATAACAGGAGCCGCGTGCTCTCCTCCCGAGCTATGGAGCTCCCGTCACCAGTGGAGGCAAGAATTCCGTGTGAAAAGCATCCTTACGGTAATCTTTGTCTTAATGCAATGAGAGCTCTCCCTGCTGCGTATAACTTAATGTTAGTTTCTTCGTAAGTCACGCCCCAGCTATTGAATGTGTCAATATGTATATAGGAGGTATTCATAGAACTTAGTAGAACTTACATACACCACAACTTATATAAGTTGGATACGTTCTATCTTAGCTGTGAGATAGAAAAAAAACTGCTCCAAGAAAGGTACCGTATATGTATAAAAAAACATCAATGATACACGAATCCAAAAAAGTTGGAAGGTTACATGTGATACTCAGTTGCTCAATACAACACTTAAGCAATAAATAGCACTACATACTCACTGTTTGCCAGAAAGCAGATCCATCATGAAAATTCAGCGTATTGTGAAATACTAGAGTGCTTGTGACCCGTTAGGTCACACAATCTTCTTTACATCTCAAAGGATTATTCAATACTCTGCCAGTAAGCAGGGATATCTGATGGAGTGTAGTTGCATTTCCCGTAGCTCCTCTACATAATTAACGTACACGCCCACGAAGTCGAGCTCACGTGCATCCTGCATTGTACCCACATTAATATAGTCATATTTAATCTTTCAACACTCGAATTTCTCCTTATATTTAACGAAGATTCTGTGCACGGTGAAGTACAAGCAAACATACAAGTATAAAAGGAAGCAAGATTACCAGAGTTTTATAATTATATAGATTAATATAACGATTGGTAATAGCATAAAAATTCGAGGCATCCATACGATGCTAAATGAAACTTGAAATTCAATTTGTTCATGTGATTTTCGCTTCATTTTTCGACGTCATGTCTTGAATTAAATGCGTACACTTTTCGTCAGTTTTGACCAATTAGAAGGTGTGACAGCTAGAGGACTACGAGTACCTAGTAAAAAATACTTCAATAAAAATATCATACATTTCCGAAATTGTGTAGGACGTAGGTTTAGTGATACCTTGATATACTACCGTATCATGTTCCTATATACTGTTAATAAAGTGCATTTATTTATGATCAGCAGCTTTTAACGCTACTAAGAGTAACAATACGTAGTAATAGTTCCGATACAATATCCGTACTTGCCGTAAGACTTCAAGTCGAAACCTAATTTTTTACGACGATTGAAGATTGCTCATACTGGCTTGTTAAGAAAAAGTACTTCAAAATGCGACGTGACTCCATACAGTTGCGTACGGAAATGGAGAAGAGAATCAGAAAAAAAAATAAATCCGCTTAGGCAATTTGGGAAAAGTAAATCGGTTCGAGCAATAAACTAACATTAACGCATAAAGAACATATAGATTTAAACATATACCGTAGCTATATAGTGTTCTGTCCCATAATCACCCGGTTCAGACTGGATGTCATCCGTCCTCCCTTGTGTTTTAATTGAAATAAATACTCAAGAGTCAGGCTAGTGACTCGAGCTGCGAACCTGTCGTAAGATTGGAGGTCCTTAGCCTCTGAGTCCCTAGTTCGCCTCTCAACATCTATATCTACTGTATAAGCGTATATTCTTAATATTAGTAACAGCTTCATTTACTGTGTTGCAGGACAGCGCCAAGAAACGGCGGTTAGCATTCGTGAAGGATTGGGAGACAAAGAACAAACAGAGCTCTGATGTAAGTGGGCTTCAGTTAATCTCTGAGTGACACGCTACGCCCATTAGAATCGCCTTGCATAATATAAGTTTTGGGTATTACGTCTAAGACTTGATCCAATATTCCACCTAATTATATGGAAATATAATACTGTATATTTAAGTCTCTGAAGTTTTATACAGCAGTACTTACTTCTGAATGTACTTTAATTTAACATAACTCCACTAGAGTGGGTGTTTCTTCAAAATAGATCGGGTGACGTCTGGAATTCTACATAGTAGATGCGTTTAAAGTTTAAGCCCTCTGTGTGCCTTAACCCATTGGAAGACATTACGGTTCATATACTTCTATTCCCGCGAAGAGAGTTGTTTAATTCAGGCATGAGAGAGTAAAAAGTATATTTGAAAGGTACAGCTGTTAACTTTCCAGCAAAGGTATAGGGCAACTATGTAAGAGAACAGACATCAAAGTGGAAGATAGAGATATAAAGCACGCACATCAGGTCAAGCCAAACATCAAAGCTAAAAAAAAAAATTATGGCGACCGAGGCTTGGGTTGTGGGAAAACCAAAAGAAGTTGGATCTTCTTTGCATGAATAAGAAGGGAATACATAATTGCAGGGCTTAGTGGTGATCGGAGCACACGTCCGGCGAGGGGACTTCCATAGACATCTGGCACATAGCAACAGCGGCCCTCCGCTCCCACCGGCCTATTACAAGGCAGCTTTTCAATACTTTACGAACAGGTAAGACTAGATGAATACTTTATAAAATCAGCAAAATTGTGATGCCTTAGCGTAAAATTTTCATTCTTTTGGGAGCAATCGTCAGGCACAGGGCAATTAAAATTTGAAAAAATGCCGAAGGCGTTAATTTAAACAGAGACGAATAATTCATCGATAAATTACAGAATAAAATTATTCGTATTGAACACAATCAAGCAACTGTTCACGATTTGGCGAGTGCTGGGTTTTGGAAACGTTGCATGAGAGCAAAATTTGCCCCGTGCTAGGCGGGTTCCTGGATTCAAAAAATGTACTTCGTTCAAAAGTTTGCTTTGTGGACGCATCTTAATTAGTGAATTACCAGTACTGGTCCTCATGTCAGGATGGAAAAACAGAGAAAGCTTGAGATACCAACTATTACCTATGAAGATGATTCATTTACTGTTCTTAAGTGTAGAATAATAAAAGAAGAGAACTGTTCACCATTAACGTACGATAAGTTTTTCCACAATACATACAAGGCGAGCGCCATACATCCGTCTCTCACTCTGGATTATATATACACTTGATCTACCCTACACAACATTACGATATATAGCGTTGAGAGGCATCCATGAAGAAACTCTTCTTTATGCGTCGCCTTACACTGATACTGAATCGGAATGAGGTCAAATGTGCAAATCTTTTCAACAAGGGCTTACAGTAGACGCTACTCAACGCGGCAGCTGCTTAACCCACTACCGGACTAATTCCTTTACGATTATACTGTTATAATGGTATTGTTCTTTATGAAATATTTACAATTTGGTAGGAATAATTTACAAGCACTACTAGGAACTACTGGACCAATCTATTCGGGTTCGTACATTAAGGGCTTAAGAAGTACAAATTGACGAGAACAACTCCCGAACGTATCCTTGCCCTGAATACGGGCCTGTTTCTTCGTCTACTTCCAGCTGTCTAATCTAACGTATTCATTTGAAAGTAACTTCGCTTTAGATGACATGTACAAAAATGTATTCTTTAGCTCAAAGCAACAATAAGGATAATTCAACTGATGACCTTATAACAACAGCTAGTGTCTGTCTCAGTTTCTTCAACGATATGTTCCCAGCTTTAGAGAACATCTCGAGCATTCTGCATTATCGTTCATCTTGGCGAATTGTTTCACTTCAGTGCTGCAGTTGGTGTTCGAGCAATGAAGGCGACTGCAGCAAAATATCCGTAAATTTACATGAGGTTTTTATTATAGTTAAATAAGTTGCGTGGTGTGAGTAAAGTTGGAGTTCCTACACTGCCCCAGTCTGAACGAATTTAAGTAATTACGGACGTACTTGATATGGCCGTCATAGTCGATCTAAGCCTATCCCACTTAACTTGACTAGTCCGAAACTGCCAACAAGTGTCCCAGTTTCGCCCGGTTGATTCAAGTTTCGGGGTTGAATCCTAATCGATTACCCGTGAGACTTCTACGAACTGTACCTAACTGCATAAATGGGAGATTGCAGTCGATCCAACATCATCGGGTTGTTTCTAATACCTGGAACAAATTAAAGTGGCTACACCATATTTTTTATTGGCAGTTTCGGACAAGTCAAGTTGAGGAGGCTTGGCTGAAATTGACTTCAATGACCCGCTCAAAGTCGTCACAATTGTAGCATTATTTCCCAAGGAGCAGGATAGTTAAAAATATCTGACTTTTGTCTTAGTGTGGAGTCACTTTTCAACTTCAGAGAGCTTTTGAAACAACTCAGAATTTTCTGAGATCTTATTTACAGCATATTTAAAATAATATCTAAAATATTACTATTGACACTCGTTAGTTAACTATTTCACCAATTCTGTGGTGTCAACCATAAAAAATAAAACACATTCCGATCGTATAACACGGCATCGGATAACATAGGCAGATCCAAAGGTGACTTGTGGAGCCGATTCCTCTGTATTGAATCCTATAGTTCATGTATGACACGGTGGAGAATCATCTTCATACTTCGAGTGGAGATTCAAGAAGAGGGCTTACAAGATATAGCATTGACAATATTATGAAGCTCAGGAACCAGCAGCATAGTTACTATGGTCTATTGGAAGGAGCTATTAAACTAACAATAATTTATGCACTACAGGTACAAGAAGACCCTGTTCGTCGTGGTGGCGGAGCCGAGCGAGATCGACTGGTGCATCAAGAACTTGGCTAATAACACAACGGACGTAACGGTAGCCAACGACAACGGCACACCGGAGCAAGATATGACTTTGTTGTCCACACTTGACCACATCATATACTCGCACGGCACCTTCGGCTTGTGGGCGATATTGTTATCGGACGCCAAGACTGTGGTGTACCCGCATCCTGAGACCGATATTGGTCATAAACGTTACTATCACCACAGAAATTTGGACAGTATTAGAAAAATACATAAAGAAACGGAGTATGTGCAGTTAACTAGCTCCGCCAAGGAAGTAATGTTTTCCTCGAGTTGGTCTCTTTCTTTCTTCGTCTGTCTATTTGTCTGTTACCAAAATAACTCAAAACTTTAAAACGGATTTTAACGAAATTTACAGGGATCGTTCAGCAAGTTAGAAAGAACAGATGATTAAGTTTTGGCTATGATCCATTCATCCGTTTGTTAGGTGTATGTATTTAGAAAAAAAAATGACCAAATTTTTACGATCATCAATTTGTTCGCTTGTTTGTCGCTGTATTGAATTTTATGCTTGACGATAACTCAAAAAAGGTATGAATGGGTCATCATGAAATTCACACGAATAGTTAGTAATGTAAAAAGTCAAAAATTATTATATTTTGGTGATGAACTGTTGCATGGTTTGTTTGTGCGTTTGACAAATGTTTTTCAAAATATTTGTTGGCAGCATAACTCAAAAACTTATAAACGGATCTTCAAGAAAATTACTGAAACTGTTAATATTGTTAGAGGGCACGAATGATTAAATTTTCATGTTGATAAAAAAAATCACTGTTTCAGAACTAATTTGAATTTTTGGTTGCCGTATCTACGTGTATCTACGTATCTACGTGTTTGTGTGTGTGTGTGTGGGTGCGTGTGTAGGTGTGTGGGTATGTGTGTCTGTGTGTCACGCTCTTCACAAATAGATAGGCGTAAATTAGAGACTTGACTTCATTTCACCCGTTTCATATCTACGCTTTCGTTTTTCTTTACAAAAATTTACTCGCTTTGCTGGTAGCGGATGGCATTTCTCATAGGGTCTGAGGCGTAGCCAAGATACGCCCTGGATAAAGAAAACTGGTAGTA
>LQNS02278070.1:31337392-31354423 GCA_001587735.2 Parhyale hawaiensis
TTATTCTCAAGTACTCCTTCGCCAAATATTTTATGTTATATTGTGTGTATTTGCAGGCGTATTTGCACCCCAAAATGCTGGATACATTAGAAAAAATGTTTGACACGTTGCAAGTAAACACAGAAATCCCGGAATACTGTATTCTCGAGGTAAGCGTAATACTAAAGTAGGAATAGTAATTCAGTCTCAAAGTAAAGATTTCTCTGTTCATAGTTTTCATAAAACATATCAGAATGCCATGATAAGGTTATCATAACACATACGTGTGTCTAAGGCAATTAAAATGAGTACATAAATAACACGAGTAAGCCATGATAACAACTACATAAGATGATAAATGAACAGTAGCCACTCTCGAACTGTTTCAACATCAGTAACTATGTATCTTGCAAAATTTGGATCGCGCAAACTTCACATGAATATCAAATAGGTATGGTATATACTCTGAATCAGAAATATATTCCCAATACTTTGGATCAGAAATATATTCCCAATACTCTGAATCAGAAAAACATTCCCAATACTATGAATCAGAAATATATTTCTAATACTCTGAATCAGAAATACATTCCCAAAAATCTGAATCAGAAATATATTTCCAATAGTCTGAATCAGAATTATATTCCCAATACTCTGAATCAGAAATATATTCCCAATACTCTGAATCAGAAATATTTAATCTAATACTAAGAATGATCGTCGTGTGTTTATCTATACTCTAATACTAAGAATGACCGTCGTGTGTTTGTGTGTTTTATGTGTTTATAAAGATATACATATATATTTATTTATATGTTCGGTGTCACCTCTTAACGAAATAGATAGGCAAAAATTAGCTCTGGTCTTCCTGGCTTCATCAGTTTAATCATCGGCTAAAAGACTGTGCTGATCCTGCCAAGCTTCTTAGGAAACTGATAGGTAGAAAATATTCCAGGTTGCTGATGATGGCACTCGAACAGGATATCTGATTCCGGTCTTTCTTTGACAAATTTGAAGTCCACTCGATGCACATGCATGCAGCTTCTCTGAACAATCTCTTCCATCGTGATGTGTACTCCCTTCTGAGGTCTTCTCCATCCAAACTTCAGCCGCCTTTAGTTTACACTGATCGTCTNTTCTTTGACAAATTTGAAGTCCACTCGATGCACATGCATGCAGCTTCTCTGAACAATCTCTTCCATCGTGATGTGTACTCCCTTCTGAGGTCTTCTCCATCCAAACTTCAGCCGCCTTTAGTTTACACTGATCGTCTTATTTTGACTGCATAATTATCGAGGTAAATGGTAAGATATTTTTCAGCGGTCAGCACGAGCGTAAAAACCACGACGATTTCTTGGCAGCAAATGGTTTTCTCCATTTTGGGTTCTTCTTTCAACAGAATAAGTTTTCTCCGAGTCCGATTTACATGCCACCCTTGAGTATCTTGGATACAGACCTCCTTGAGACCTCCATATTCATTAGAAGCAATATCGACAGTGGGCAAAGAATATTGCTAATCGTTAGTAACAATGAATGCACTTCTTGCTCTTTCATCTTCTCTTGCCTGTCCCGTGGAGTCTGATATTCATTACTTTACTCTACATAGAAATTATATTTTCTTTTGGTTTACGATGTACACATTTTGTAGCAAATCAGCGAAGCGTAGAGAAACTAATTTTTCCGGTAAAGTAGACGTAGTAATTATATTTATTCTAACTTCTTGGACGCGAAAACTTTGTTATGCTGAAGCTATCTCACTGTGTAATCTGGATAGACAGCGAAAATGAAATTCAGTGATGTTTCAGCGCTTACTAATATAGTTTTTTTTTTTTTTTGCATGTTATGTAAGGGAGGGAAGGAGTGTTCTGAAGACGAATTGAAGCGTACTGCTCAGAAGAAAGCACGTTATCTCTTACCCTAATTTGAGTTGGCCGTCGTAGCGTTTTCCTTCTATGTGTATTTTAGTAGGGAAAGTACATTCAATGAAGAAATGTAATCACAAATTTCTCGTGATGAAGAAGAAGCCAGTCAAAGACGAGAAGATTCCGCACCGACCTATATTAAGCAAATTTATACATCTATATTGTTGCATGAATTTTTTCACGCACGAGTCCACTAGTAATCCCAATATTATTATTATTATTATTAAAACTTCAATAAATGATAGATGGCAGCAATAGAACACATGGCCATCAAATGACGGTAGATTCTGTGATAGAAGAAATTAGTAATCTAGAAATTACTGACAGTTCAACGACTATGATGGGCGAACCCAACTACTATAACTATACATAAATATAACTGAAACACCTACATAATTTTTAAAAATTTATTTAGTTTTGCTTTGTCCTCTCGTAAAACGCAAATAAATTATTGACAGTCGGGTGCGCTATACCGTTTTCAGGCCAATTTTTCACAAATGAACTTTAGTTTGTCATATGTGAAGCGCAGTTTGTCAAACCCGTAAATTAATTTGTGCTAGTCACTGAAGACAAACGAAATTGCGCTTTTGACAAACTGAGCATCACAAATTGATATTTCACTTGTAACAAACTGATCTGGTATAGTATAGTCAGCTACTATAATAAAATTTACATTTTTTCAGTTCGAGAGACACGAAACACCATGGGATAAAGTACAGAAAAAGTTGATACGACATCGTACAAAACCAGAGCCGATCCTAATAACAGGATCACCGTGCTCTCCCCCAAAGCTATGGAGCTCCCGCCAACGATGGAGACAAGAATTCCGTGTGAAAACCAACCTTACGGTAATCTCTATGTTAATACAAGGCGAGCGCTCTGTGTTGCGTATAGCTCACTCTTAGTTTTTTCGTAAGTCGCGTCCCAGCTACTGAATTTGTGGATATAACTAAGAGTTATTTGTAAAAATTACAAGAATTTACACAGACTGCGGTTCTACTGTACAGTGTACAAGTGACATAAGTTTATCTTAGCTGTGAGACCTGAAAAGCTATCCAGCAGAAAATATATCTATGTGTATATGTCAGGAAAAAATACGTACTAAGGCGAAAAAAAAACTTGAAAGGATACATATTTTTTATACTCAATTGCTCAATACAGTGCTTTAGCAATAGAAACACGCTGCTTCCAGCAAGCGCACTTAACTTCAAACTCAGCGTTTTGTAAAATATTGACATAACGGTGGTAATGGCGTAAAAAACTGTCTCCACATGATGATAAATGAAACTTCAAATTAAATCCCTTCAGGTGATTTTTGCAGCCATTTTCATTATCACTATTTGAATTAAAAGCGTATACCTTTAAGCAGTTTTTATCTATTAGTAGTAGCAGGTATGACAAAGCAAAAAATGTAATTCTCAGATATTTGTAAAATTGTTTAGGGCGTGTGTTGAGAGATAATTTGAAATACTGTTGTGACATGTCCATATCTGTTCTAAGTAAAATGCATTTATTTATTGCTAGCAATTTTTAATGCTTCAAACAGTAATAAAAAGCGATATTAGTTCCGGTACAATAATCGTACTTGCCATAAGACAAAATATATTTTTTTACTACGATTGAAGATGGTGCATACTGGCATGCTCAAAGAAAGTAGTTTAAATGCGAATGAGAAATGGAAAGAGAATGAGAACACGAGTACATCAGACCGGGCAAACTGGAAGAAAGGAAATCGGTTCGAGTTATAAACTAATAGTTATGCATAGAGAATCTAAGGATTTCAAGATTGGTACCTTATAGATTTTTCAGTCTCATAAACACCTGGTATTATTCGAATAGGTGGTCATCTGTCCTTGTGTTTTAATTGAAATAAATACTCAAGAGTCAAGTCAGTGACTCGAGCTGGGGACATGCGGTAAGGTCGGAGGTCCCCACACGCAGCGACCCTTGATGTAACATGAGCTGAAATTTTTTAGTTGACACATTTCGTTAAGAATAACCAAATTGTTTAGTTATTATACAAAAATCTAAGAAAATGTTCAGTTAATGGTACATTTTATTTGTTCACTATTACTTGATGTATTTCGTAATAATAACTCAATATTAGTATCAGTTACAAATTGCTATTTTCTAATTAGTAACAACAGCCAAATCCAGTCAAGTACCAAACTTTTTTTTAAATCTTACAATAAATTTTGGTAATATAACCAAACTATTTAACTAAAGCAATTGTTAATATCAAATAAAAATTTAATTATCCGATAGCCAAAGCAACAGTTTAATTATCTCAACTAATTTTGGTTAAGGCAACCAAACCGGTCTCTGCATGAATGCAGTTCGAGGCCTTGACTCTACTCTTAGCATCTATATCTACATATAAGCGTATATTATCAATAATGATAACAGCTTGATGGTATGTACTGTATTACAGAACAGCGCCAAGAAACGGAGGTTAACATTGATGAAGGACTGGGAAAAAATAAACAACCGGAGCGTCGATGTAAGTGCATTTCAAATTATTGCAGAGTGACGCACTACGCCGGCTAGAATCCCTAGCAGAATACTATAGTTTTGGATAGCACGTATAAAATTTGATCCAATGTTCCGTCTTATTAATTGGAAGTATAATATGATCAGGCCTCATACATTTTATACAGCAATATTTTTTTACTAATTGAACTGAAATGTAACATAATTCTACTAGAGTGAGAGCTTCTTCAAAATAGATAAGTCGGCATATCTGGCATTCTAGCACGTTTAGAGTTAAGCTCCTTCGTGTTCCTAGACCTCCATTGGAATACGTTTTACACATATTCCTCTGAGTTGTCTAATTCAGGCATATGACAGTAAAAAGTATATTTGAAAAGTAGAGCGGTTAATTTTCCGGCAAAGGCTTACGGCAACTACTGTATATAAGAGAAAATACATGAAAGAGGAAGATTGCTACACAAAGCACGCGCATCACGCCAAGTTGAACATCAAAGCTACTTAGATCTTGGTGGGGCTTGGGTTGTGGGTAAGCAAAATGTCCAGAGTGAAGGTGGACCTTGCCTGTTTGAATAAAAGAATATAATTGCAGGACTTAGAGGTAATTGGAGCACACGTGCGGCGGGGAGACTTCCACAGACATCTGGCCAATAGCAACAGCGGCCATCCGCTCCCGCCGGCCTATTACAAGGCAGCTTTTCAATACTTTAGGAACAGGTAAGAAGAGTATGATGGTAAGAAATGAATATGTTTGATGAACATGGTATAAAATCAGCAAAATTGCGTACCCTTAGGGCAAAATTTTCTTTCGGCATTCGGTAATCTAAAGGCCAAAGGCTGTTAAAACTTGAAACGTCGACACAAACGCCAAGTTATAAAAGAAAAAATAACCGAAGACGTTAATTTAAATAACGTTAAATAGTCCAATTACCCAATGAAATTATTCACACAGAACAACATCCAACAACACCTCAAGCAACTGTTCACTTAATGACGAGTGTTGGCGTTCGAGTGTCCCAACACGATGGAGAACGCGAGAGGCCAGATTTGCCCCCTTGCCAGGCCGATTCCTGAACTAACAAAAATACGAACTTCACTCAAAAGTTTGGTAATGAGGTCATATGCTGATCAGTAAATGACTAGTACTTGTCCTCCTGTTAGGAAGGTAAAACAGGGTGCTTTTTGAGGTATGAATTATTATCTATGAGGTTAATTCATGTATTATTCCGAAATGTACATATTGCACGAAGAGAAGAGTTCGTCATTAACGTACAATTAGGTTCTCCTTGATACAAGACGAGCGCCATACATCCGTCTCTCACTCAGGATAATATATACACTTGATCTACCCTACACAACATTATGATAGCGTTGAGAGGCATCCATGAATAAGCGCTTCGATACGCGTCGCCTAAAACTGAAATTAAATTGGAGTGAGGCCAAAAATGCATAAGATTTCACACATGGGCTTATAGTAGACTTTGCTCTAGGCGACAGCTTCTTAACCTATTAACGCACTAATTTATCTAATCTAAACTATTCCTAGCATAGATACTGAGCATTAGACGACATGTACAAAATGTATTGCTCAGCTCAATGCAACAAGAAGGATAATTCAAACGATGAACTGTATAACAACAGCATTTTGTTGACGTATGCATAACTGCCGCAATTTCATCAACGATATGTTCCCAGCTATAGAAAAAAATCGCAATCATCCACCGTAATCATACGTCACGGCAAATAGTTTCATTTCAGTGCTGCGTTACGTTCACTTCGCGACGGCAACTGCAAGGAGAATGTCTGTAAACTTACATCACATAATTATATTTTATTTTGCTTCTCGAGCGAAGATGATCGTTTAATTATATTTTGCTTCTCGAGTGAGGGTGATCCTTAGGTAGCACTATTGCGGTGCCAGTTCAGGTAACTCGTTTGGTGTGTGATGGCACTGAGCCATGCAGATTAGATTGTGAATTTATAGCTGTAATATTGCTAAGAAATAAATGTACACGGAATTTTTAATGTAAGCTGTAATGTAATAATCCAAGAACACCTCCCGCCAGTAGAGAAATAAATGCTAAATAAATAATAAATAAACATCAAATTTTTATTATAGTTGAATAAGTTGAGCGTTGTGAGTAAAGCTGGAGTTCCTACCGTCCCAGTCTGAACGAAGTTAAACAAGTTTGGACTCATTCGATTTGACGGTCACAGCGGATCTAAGCCGAGCCCACTTGCCTTTATTTGATTTGTTCGAAACTGCAAACAAGTACCCTAGCTTCGCCCCCCTTGATTCAAGTTCCAGAGAATGAATCCTAATCGATTTCCCGTGAGACTTGTAGGAACTGTACCTTACTGCATAAATTCGAGATTTTATTCAGCTCAGATCGGGTTGCTTCAAATATCTGCAATACGAATCAAAGTGCACGACGAGGAAGAAGTTTTTATCGACTGTCCCGATCACGTCAAGTCGAGTGGGCTTGGCTTAATGGCTTAAATTGACTTTGTTGACCCAATCAAAGTCATCCCAGGCAGCCTTATTTCCTTAGGAGCAGGTCAGTTAAAAATATCTGACTTTCGTCTTAGTGTGGAGTCCCTTTTCAACTTCAGAGCGCTTCGGAATGTTTTCCTGGTTCATTGCGATCAACAAAATGACTCAGGGTTTTATCAAGTCTTATTTACAGCAAATTTAAAGTAGTATCCGAAATATTACTAGTGACACTTGTTAGTAAACTTGTTTTACTTGTTCTGTGGAGTCAACCATAATAAGAAAACGCGTTCCAATCGTATAAAAGGTGACGTGTGAAGCCGATTCTACTGTATTGATTCCAATATTGCCGTGTATTACACGGTGGAGAATCCCCTTCGCAACTCAAGTGGAGATTCAAGAAGAAAGCTTGCAAGATATCATGTACAAGATAATAAAGCGCATGCATCAGCAGCATAGTTCCTATGGTTTGTTGGAAGGAGCTAGTAAACTAGTAATAATTTATGCTCTGTGCAGGTACAAGAAGACCCTGTTCGTGGTGGTGACGGAGCCGAGCGAGATCGACTGGTGCATCAAGAACTTGGCTAATAACACAACGGACGTAGCGGTGGCCAACGACAACGGCACACCGGAGCAAGATATGACTTTGTTGTCCACACTTGACCACATCATATACTCGCACGGCACCTTCGGCTTGTGGGCGATATTGTTATCGGACGCCAAGACTGTGGTGTACCCGCATCCTAAAACTGATATTGGTCATAAACGTTACTATCACCACAGAAATTTGGACATTATTAGAAAAATACATAAAGAAACGGAGTATGTGCAGGTTGTGTTTAATGTATCTTATGATAACATGAACAGAGGCAGAAATTTCTCTGGAAAAACGGTCAGGGATGTCAACAGCTAATAAAAACTAACGACTGCATGAATAATCAAGCGAGAGGAACTATTGATTGTGGCAATCAGCCTGCGAAAAATTACGAAGGTAACAACCAATCAATAAAACGTAGCGATGGTAGCAATGAACGCGCGGAAAATAACTAGGTAATGATTCTTATGAATCATCAGACAGGAAAAATGGAGGTTGCAACAATCAGCTGACATAAAGAGCGAAAGCAGCGCTCAGCCTCGGAAACTTAACAAGAGCATGAATCAGCATGCCGAAAACCACGAAGGTAGAGAGCATGATGCATCAGGCATACAGATAATAAAGAGCACAGTAATTAACTTGTAGAGAGTGAAGAAAGTATAACAATAATCGCTTAGAAAATGGCGCATGTAACTCTAAGACTTAACAAACTTACCGTCACTATGTTATCATCTCCGCCCTCACTCCCTACTTAAATATTCTGCACTCTAACAACCTATCCCTATCTAATGTATCTATACCTTTTTGATCTAAAGTTCCAATTTCACCCCATTAAAATTTATGTTCTCCGCCACATTAGATTAGAAAGAGGTCAATAAATAGGTCAGGAGACCCATTCTCGGAGCCAAGTTGAGGTCTGTGCTTCGGTGTTTCCCTTTTCTGGTTATCACCCGCGAGCGGCGAAGAGCGGTGATACTGTTTTCCTTTACGGTTGTGTGTTTGTTTGTTTGTTTGTTTGTCTGTGCAGCAAAAAAGAGGTAGAAAGAGTTGAGCCATCATCACTATCTTTTTCAGGCAGTCAGGTGGGTTGACCTAGATGTGATAAATGCAAAAAATTTTCCTGGTTAAGTTGGCCATCAAAAGGTATGTCCCGTTTTGCTTCCTCAGAGAAATCGCCTTTGTTGTCGAAACATGAGCATGTTTATTTTGTTTTAAAACGTTCACAGACCTTCCAAAATTATGCTGTATCTAAAATATTCAAGGGTTGGATTCAAATGAAATAACGACTATTGATTGTATTTTACAGAGCACATATATGTATAAGGAAACAGAAGTCCAGTAACATCAAGACCACAAAACAGCGGCCGCAGTGGCTTACTTAATTACTCTAAGTCCACAACCAGAGGGCGGTAGCTATAAAGACTGAGCCCTGCTCGCCGACTCTTCCAGACTGTCCAATACAATAATTTTGGACAAAGTAGAGCTTCAGGACATTTGGGCTCCGCTCTGGAGTTGGCATATCCAATACCAAACCTTGCCTCAGAAGGACTGCTGAGAAGTTCCAGCCCTCAATAGGTTAGCCCAACATGAAGAGTTACCATACTTTTGGAACATACAACTTCTCTTGAACAAAACAGTTGGCTCTCTAAATTTTATTTGGCCTTGGAAGCTATGTAGCCCTCAGTCCTATACCACATAGGTACTGCATTCCAGTCAATCTGCCACAGTCCCGGGCCGAGAGGGTAACTTAACGGTCCTCGCCCGGGATGATCCATTTCTTCAAAACAAGACTGTTAGTTTTCAAAATTTTACACTTCTGGGAAACTATGCAGCCCTGAGTTCCATAGCACATACTACGTTCTAGGGAATCTGTCACTGACATGGGCCCTAAGTTTGCTGGCCGAGATGTTAACCAGACAGTCCTCCTCAAAGAATAAAACTCAAAGGTTTTTGTAAATACCAACTAATTTAACTGTGACCGATTTCCAAAAGCAGAACACTAAGTCATAGGAACATATGATCCGAGCAAACTTATACATGATGAACCATTAGTGTAGTACTCTAGAAATGCTGAAACAAATGAACCTTAATAATTGCTACCAGTGTCGAATCACGACAGTGGAAATTACTCAACATTATTATAAACTTAAAAACATATAAATACGATCGAGTCACAACCACGAGCAGAGCAAACATCTGAAGAGAGGAGTGCCGCCCAGTGAAGTTTTTCTCACTGACCAAACAAACAGTGAAACGAATGATATATTGTCCTTTAAACTGCCACAAGAAATCGTCAATACACCCACGACGCAGAAGCTGTCATGACACCATTGAATGGACAGACCATAAAGATGCTATATTTTCACACGCTTGAAAATTTAGTTACCTTTATCATGCGGCCTGGAATGAAAATCCATCGAGCGTGACAGAAAATGTACAGATGAACAAACTGATGAGTAAGCAGATGACCAGATAAAAATAGACATTGGTCATTGATAGTGTGTTTAATTTCTCCTTCGCCTAACAATGTATGCTTTAATTTCCGTGTTAATTAACAGGCATACTTGCACCCGGAAAAGCAAGCCATATTAAAGAAAACGTTATCTAAGTTGCAGGTAAACACAGAGATTCCGCCGTACTGTTATCCCGAAGAACAGTGTGTAGGGGAGACGGAGGCTGATTGACTTTTTTTTACAATTTCAAATTTGGAGCAAAAGCATTTCGAGCTATAAAAAGCTCTTTCGTAGGTTTTCATTCATAAACTTTGGCATTTTGCCTGCTTCATGGAAGTGAAATAACTTTAAAATAACCATTTTTTCTAGGGCTTACATCTTAGTTCGAAAAAGTGACGTTGAGCAGCATACCTCCTTGTGAATGCGATCAGTGCTCTGTCAAATGAATGACACGGCTCCTGAATTGCGTAAACCGTGAAGGAGAGTGTGTTAAAGGAGTACAAGTGTGCTAAAGAAGTACAAGTGTGCTAAAGGAGTACAAGTGTGCTAAAGGAGTACAAGGCTCAATAAATGTGTGCACTTCTATAAATTTGTTTTCGCTACCTCGTTGCCAAAGCTTATTAGACGTCGTACGTAGTTAAGTGAAGACTTAGCAATGTATGCATTAGTGGATACCTAGGTAGTTAAGTGAAGAATTACCAGTGCCATGGCTCGAATTTACTCTTCCTTAATAATTCTCTTAGTAAAATTACGATCAACGTGGTTCTAACCTCCAAACAATGTATGATTGGTTACTTGTCCCAGCTAGAATTATTAAATTCAAGAGGAAACATACAATTATTCAGTAGTTATGATTATGATACTGCGCCCCTTGGGGTCGATTGCACCCACACCGCTGTGTTACCCCGGCGTCCACAGCGACACAGGTTGCGTAACACCGGGCGGCGCTATCGTCTCTCACGACGGAGATGTGTGCGTGTTTGTGTACGCAGATCGTGTGCGCGTGAGCGGCGTTCAAGTTGGTGCGCCGCGCTGCTCGCTGCATCACTGATTAAGTTGGGTTAGGTAACGTTAGATAACGTTAGGTAAGGTTAGGTAAGGTTAGAAAGGTTAGGTAAGGTTAGAAAGGTTAGATTGGGTTAGGTTGGGTTAGGTAAGGGTTAGGTTAGGTTAGAAGGTTAGGTAAGGAGGTTAGGTTAGGTAAGGGTAGGTTAGGTTAGGCTAGGCTAGGTTTGCCTAGGTAGTGTTTATTTTAGTGGCGGCGCGCGCAGGAAAGCTTACGTGAACGCAAACTCGTCGTGAAAGACGATGGTGCCACCGGGTGACACCGACGATAACCTCAAAAATTGTAGGGTTATGAGCCGAGTAACTCTGCCTTTGCTTGCAAGCGTTGTGATCGATTGATGCTCGAAGATAAAGGAAATATTCCCAGAATGCACATATTGGCTGAATTTTATCGTTTAATTGTAGTTTTGTGGATTTTTATCAACTTTTTTATCCTAACATACAGCCAAAAATAAAGCTCCGAACTTTCCGAAGATTCTGCAACACCGTCTGGCAGCGCAGAAATCGCAATACATTCGCCACTAAAAGGGTAACACCGTGAGGGTAACACCGGCTTCTGATTGCAACACGCCTCTGGCAGCTGTACATTTACTCGTTAACTTTAACGACGAAGCGGCTCAGCACTGTATTTGGTCCCGCATGCATGTGCAGTAGGGTGACCCATTTTTCCCGATTTTTGAAAATTGTGGGTGAGGGCATTTTTTCCATTATTTTGTTTCTCCTGATTATATCTGTGCCAAAATTAATGAATTTGAGAAATTTTAGGGGTCGTGAATTGAATTTGAAAAAGTATATATTAACGAAAAAAGGCCTAAAATATGATTTTTTGTTCTAGTGATTAATAATCACGTGACTTAACCTTAATCTCCGGCTAGAGGAGCTATCTGCTTTGATCTTCACACCCATTCTGGTAGCATGCTCATTGCTCAGCTTGGTGATCATAGGACAGCTGAAAGGAATTAGCAGTTTATAATACCTGTAATAACGAGTCCATCGGTTTATGTTGATTAGAAAATGATAGAGCTTGTTCCGATCTCGTAACTGTTGGCAGCATCAGTCTGGCTGTGGTGGCATTAATTTTCTCAAGCTTCGTTCATTAAAAAAGTGATTTTTGACCTTTCAGTTGATGGCAGCTCATAACAAAAGACTGGCTCAAATATGTCGGTCAGAGATCACTGTATTTGTTGGAGGATAAACCATACATCGCTACACTCACTTAGTGCACTTGAATACATATTTAATTAAGAAACGCTGTGCTCATGGCAACGATAAATATTTCCCAGCATCAAAGCAAAATTGTGCACAAAATCTCCACTCGTGGGTGCCAATTTCTTCTAGGACCACGAATTACTGAACCGCTACAGCTGCTTCAGTCAGAACATAGCACGAAACCTTCACGTCTTCATCGGAGCCGACTTGATGCGGCTTCTGAATTGTTTTCTGTCTTCCAAAGAGCAGCATCATATCCTGCAACTGCTGCTCGTCGTTTGTGACCGAGCCTAGGAAGTCTTGCACCCGCTTGATATCTCTTCCGGCCACGTCATTCGTAATCGAAAAGTGTCATGTCAAGTCCTTGAACTTCACGAACTCCTCGTCCTGCCCCCACAGTTCCACCGGTAACGTCCGCCACCCTGTACCGCATACATCCTGTTCTTCAAGAGCATCCAGAAGCACTCGTTGATGAGGCCAACCAGTTGTTGGATGACAATGTTGTTATTGTAGTCATCTGGCGCCTCCATTCAATGCAGCTTCGTTGCCATCTCCTCTTTCTCTGCTGCACTCATTTCTCATTGCAGAGCGACAGCACGACCGTCTGTGGTCTAAGATACCACAGGTGGCGGGTCCCCGACACTAGAGCCGTATCAGCTCCCCCACTGTCCACGGCCCTGTAGCGGAGGAGTTCATGATGAAGCTGCAGGTCATTAACAGGCACATCTTTGGCTACGGATGACTTCAACCACAGGGATGTGTACCACAGAGACACGAAGGTCTCCATTCTTCTCAGCTTGACGCAAAAATCACCATTGGGCTCCAACTGGTACACAAAAACGTAGAGTTTCATAGAGTAGGTGATCTTCGCCATCCAGCGGGCGTGGTGACATGCTCCAGGATAGAGAAAGTGCGTGTAACGGGGAAGTTCAGCATTGAGGATGAGGAGTGTCATTTCCGGAGCATCTCGGTAGTCGTCTCTGGCCCATTCCTTGACTGAGACGCACTGGGGCATCGTTGCAATAGTACCCTTTCTTGACTGGGCCTCACTCATTTCCATATTTTTATGCTAACTAATCGAATCTGTGAAAAAATCATCTCATATAGGAAATGAAAACACAGCAAACAATAAAAAGGACGCATTGCGCACGGGAGCAGCCTATCAGAAGGCAAACCAGAAGCTGAGATAATGTGATATGCTCCGCATGTATTATGTTTATTACCTATGGCTGGAGTCTCACAGAGCACACACAAGTCTGTTCTTGCCCTGACAACCAAATCGCTGGTGCACTCCTTTGAACTGGGTGTCTGATATACGTCAAAAGCCTTGTTAGACCTATATGCGGTCCTAACAGTAACTTAGACCAATCATGTGATATACAGGCTGTTTAGGTGTGAAATAGTTCAAATTTGGTCATTTTTCGTGAAAACTCATGTTTTATTTTGGATTCGTGACCCCTAAAAATTGTTCAATTTCGTTTATTTTTCCACTAATGAAGTCAGAACGGACCAAATAGTGGGAAAAAAACCCCAACCTAAAATTTGGATTCCTTGCCCAAAAGTGGACACCCCTAATGTGCAGGTGGTAAGCACTTTCGAATGTATCATCTTCGTGTACGAAGAAAGACATACGGCCGCTTATCAGCGATAACTTGTATTGAATGATATATAGCGCCAGTAGCAAGGGGATAGTACGGGATATTAATGACCCGAGCCGTTATAAAATGACAGCAAAGTGCTGCAACGAAACCTCTATTTTCTTCGCTATTACTGTATCTATTCTTCAAAGGACTTTTCAAACGAAAATTTTATATTCAGCCTGTAATCTTGGAAATGTGCAGTCAAAAGGAATCAGGCTGCAGGGAAAGTCTTCGTGGGTTTTGAAACATGGCAGGTTGTTGAAATTTTGATGAACAGAACTCACACTGCGAGACGAAGTAATCACAATCACTTTCCAGCATTTTTCAAGCAGACTTTCGATGCCTTCAGCAATGGAACTGCACTGCCTTCGACTCGAATAAACTGTCCAATCAGCGACCGATGTCATCTTCATCACCGAACGCTTTTCCTTGCATGCTGTCTGCATGCAAATGTTTACAGCAAATGATAAACGTACATACAAGTAATTAACATATGCATAAGATAAGCTTCTGGAATACAGTGTTCAAGGGGAAAATATCAACTATTGAAAGCCACGAGAATTAGATAGGCGGCAGTAGACGAACCAATAGGCCCATTCCCAAAGAGACACCGGAACATACGCCCCGGCCCTCTATGAGCTATGAAATTTCCAAACAAACTATATTACTTCCTGTAACGCCACATCGTCAGTAAACCTTACTGCTTTTGGAAACAGTAGGGTTTACCATCCTTTTTCCGTACCGCTAAAAATAATTACTATACTCTGCTCATTTTTAAGGCAGTTTGGGCGTGGCCAAATTCCTCTACAGCGTTGCAAATTCTATGGGCATTTCTGAGATTTTGTTCGGCACATATTTTAGCTCCGCCCACGACCTGCATATAGAGAAATCGCAGAAATGCTCATAGAATGGGCAACGCTGTAGAGGAATTTGACCACGCCCAAACTGCCTTGATAAAATAGACAGAGTTTATAAATATGAGCGACGAGGTGAGAGTTTCATGCTCTGTTGCATCACAAATAAATTCAAGTGCTTGACTGCAGGATCAAAACGCCTCAACCGATTTCCTCCATGCGATCAAAAAGGGTGATGCTCAAGCTTTACCTTCTTAGAGGCGACCCAACAACAGATAAATTCAAGGCACTGAAAGTACGCACAAAAATGATGATACAACAGTCGACACGCCTCGTTGTAGTGTATAGCAAGTCTCAATGCCTCACGTTTTCAACTGATTCGAGAAAAACGGAGGGTTCTGCAATTGACAGTGACATCCTCTTTACAAACGGGCAGGTAGGCATTTGCCCCGGTCTACTTTGGATAAATTAACAAAACTGAGTTATTTCCAGGCGATCCATTGGTGGAATATGTGATGCTGGGGTGTTCTGCAACAGGGTAAATTCACTAACCTACCTGTACTCCCAAATGCGGCAGTATTTACCTGACATCACAAACCTTGAATACACGGGTTTCTGTTCAGGATGATCGTGGTTTGGGAGACTTTGCAGCTGGATATTCTACCATACTACTTGAGCAAAGTGGAAGCAGGTGAATATGAGTACTGTATGTTACATACGTACGAACAACATGTAAATAAGACTGGTACGTGCTAATATATCATAGCTACTAATGCGCCTACACTCCTACTTCGAGTGATCCAGGAGACACAGCAACGGCTAGCTTCCTTCGTTTCCAGTAAAAAAAAAAAACAACAACAACAACAACGAACAGTGACATTTATGGAGTTTTGTTTATGCTTGAAGAGAAGATTCAAGGCCAACTATGCAGTGATGCACCATTGCAGTGGTTACACAACCGCCCAGTCAGACTCAGCGAGTGGTTGTGTGGTGCCTGTGTCGGTCGGCGAGTTAATGTAGGCTCCTGTTACACTGTGACGAACTCTTAGGATCGCTGTGTGGTGTAGTAGCTGATTCTAACCAGCCAAGTATGCGTAAAAATTATGGTAGATAAGACTAAGTATTTACTGGACACTTGCAATACGTGCGTGGGAATTTGTGGGGATACTATGTTGCAGGGCAACTCAATAGACACGTGAGGTGCTCAGGATAGTTAGGGTAATACCTTTTGAGTGCACAGAGAACCTTTTTCTGTTGACACCAGCTACAATATCTTTAAAAATATCACCGGTACTTATGCGACAGGGGATCCCGCTATTGGATTAAAATTTAGGTAGCTGCACACTGCACAGTTAGTTTACGGAAATTCCGTCACCCTGAATACATACAGTGCGTAAACTGCGTATTATGCAGGATTTTTCTGCTTATGCACCTGCTTTTAATCGACGGGTGCCTTGTACTGCTGCTTGTACCTTCACAGCGGTGAAGGCTTTAGCTAATCTGTATTCGGTGCGACTTGTCTCAGTACAGCTCGCTTGCAGTCCGGGACTCGATGGTTGCAAGCCTGTAACCGGTTTCACTGCCAAGACCGGTTTGTAACCATCTTCCGCAACGCCGCGCTACTGTCGGACTAAGGGGATGGGATCGTGAGAGGAATGTAAACGACTAAAGCCCGTGAGGTGGACTGGGTAAGTGAGGTGTACTGCCCATGGTATACTAACATGATTACGTTATTATACAATGGTACTGCTTGTATTCGCGCAGATGTAATCAGAACCAGCCCTTGCCTTGTCTAACCTTACTAACTTAACGTAAAGTTAACTGATGTAACCTTCTCTAACCTTACCGGGTAAGCAAGGTGGACTCTCACAGTTGAAAGTTTACGGACTACAGTAACCTAGCATGAGGCTATAGTATCAAAACAAAACTATTAAACAACAGTATATTAAAACTATAGCTGCGCATATATCAATTACTTTTGAGGAATTCGGATATATTAAATAGAACCGTGTGAAAATTAGCCCTCTAACTGCGCAATTCAACCCCGCAAAACATAAGACTACACCTCCCTTACCAAGTCCACCTGCTTATCCAAGTCATTTACAAAACTACCAGCCACTTGTAGCCCCGTAGCGTGCAGCTGTGTTTACGTTGGACCTCTATTGACTGGAAATGTGCTCAAACTGCCTGTACGCAAGCCTCGCAGTGGGCAGTTACGTTTGAGCAGTGTACTGTGCAGCATTTCCGTCTTGTTGCAATGGTGAAAGGAAGGAAGAGATACGCATCTTTAGCAGTAGCTGAACACCTGGTGTCTCGTGAAGACGAAAGGGTGCTCG
>LQNS02278070.1:31358269-31376258 GCA_001587735.2 Parhyale hawaiensis
TGACCACATCATATACTCGCACGGCACCTTCGGCTTGTGGGCGATATTGTTATCGGACGCCAAGACTGTGGTGTACCCGCATCCTAAAACTGATATTGGTCATAAACGTTACTATCACCACAGAAATTTGGACATTATTAAGAAAATACATAAAGAAACGGAGTATGTGCAGGTTCTGTTTAACGTAACTTATGATAACAAGAACAGAGGCAGAAATTTCTCTGAAAAAACGGTCAGGGATGTCAACAGCTAATAAAAACTAACGACTGCATGAATAATCAAGCGAGAGGAAATATTGATTTTGGCAATCAGCCTGCGAAAAATTACGAAGGTAACAACCAATCAATAAAACGTAGCGATGGTAGCAATGAACGCGCGGAAAATAACTAGGTTATGATTCTTATGAATCAGCAGATAGGAAATATGGAAGTTGCAATCAGCTGACATAAAGAGCGATAGCAGCAGTCAGCCTCGGAAACTTAACAACAGCATGAATCAGCATGCCGAAAATAACGAAGGTAGAGAGCATGATGCATCAGGCATGCAGATAATAAAGAGCAAAGTAATTAACTTGTAGAGAGTGGAGAAAGTATAGCAATAAACACTTAGAAAATAGCGCATGTAACTCTAAGACTTAACAAACTTGCCGTCACTAAGTTATCATCTCCGTCCTCACTCCCTATACATAAATATTCTGCACTCTAACAACCTATCCCTATCTAATGTATCTATGCCTTTTAGATCTGAAGTTCCAATTTCACCTCAATAAACTTAAGTTCTCCGCTACATTGAATTAGAAAGAGGGCAATAAATAGGTCAGGAGACCCATTCTCAGAGCCAAGTCGAGGTCTGGGCTTTGGTATTGCCCCTTTCTGGTTATCACCAGCGAGCGAGCGAAGAACGGTGATACTGTTTTCCTTTACACCCTTGGAAATTTAGTTACACCTTTATTTGTTCTCATAAACATTTACAATCAGAATTAACATGTAAATTCATTGTCCACAGGTAAAAATGAGAACGTGTTCTACTAAAAGCAAGTGTATCGCTTATGGAACACAGCTGACAAGGAAATCTTTAATGTCCGTTAAATGTTCAATATCAGATTGAGGATATAATTTTCACATTATCAAAAACACACAAGTTAGATCCTATCACTCAAAGGATTGCAGTAGCAGCTGTACTCTAGGACAAAATACTATTGACACTCAGAAGCAGCTACCACATATTTGGTGTAGGATTTCTCAGAACAAATCGGTAATTTTCGGATACTATTTGATAGAAACGTTATAAAAATCGATTATCTAAGCTAATGTCACGTTCCGAGTCCTAAAATATTATTATTATTATTCGAAAAAAAAAATATATGACAAACAAGTTAAAATCGATTATCAAGCAAAGGTGGCTCCCTTGGTATGACCACTTGATAATTAGCTGACAATGAAAAAAAAAAGTTAGTTACAGATGGTAGGATCATATTTGATCATACATATTGCACATAGACCAGTAGAATAGATCTAATTCACACCAGTTGCAAGAATGAAGCGAGAATGTTGCATTTTTGACAGACAAACCATTGTTTCAACAACAAACTAGTGATATTAAAATGAACAGAAAAGGCATTAATAGAGAAATATTGCACTAGTCGTAAACACTTAATATATAATCTTTGTACTTCCTTTTGAACTGAAAATCGCTCATAGGTTGAACCAAGTCAGCTGGTAAGGCATTGAAAGCACGGACACTTTAAAAAATAACAAACCTTCTTTGAACTTCAAGTTTGATAAGAGGAAAATTAAATTTTTGTTCGCGTGTGTAGTGATTATGGGACGGCACCAAATGAACGTAATACTGCCTAAACAGGCCAAGATCGGTAAACACAGCATTACGGATAAATTTGAGAAGAAAATATTCATACACATCCTCGAACTTGAGCAGTGAGAGTCTTGCAAACATGGTGTTCACAGACATACGTGGTACATTGTTAGCATCTCTCCTAACATTAAGAATAACTCTCAGTATATTGTTCAGAGCAGTTTTAAGAGGATGCAGCAAGTTCAGAGGAGCTTTGCCCCACACAACGATATTTTGTACCAAGTGGGAGTAAACAATTGCGTAATATAGCAAGATCATCGATTGTCTAGACAAAAACCTGGAAAAAGCATAAAATGCACCTCTTGCTTTGTTGATCTTAGTACAGAGTTGGTTTATATGCTTGGAAAAGTTCAAGTTACTGTCAATGATTAAACCTAAGTATTTAAAAGATGTCACCCACTCAGGTATATTGCCATCAAAATTAATTTCCGGCACAGGAGGAGCAGCTCGAGAAGTAAACACCATGAGTTTCGTCTTCTCAGCATTCGGAGTCAAACGATTGATATGAAGTCAGTCTAACATATTCCTAATAAGTCTTTTAACTATCGCCACAGCAGCATCAAAATCATTATCATTTACATAAAAAATGGCGTCGTCAGCGAATAAAATATACATATCATGCGGCCTGGAATGAGAATCCATCGAGTGTGACAGAAAATGAACAGATGAACAAACTGATGAGTAAGCAGATGGCCAGATAAAAATAGACATTGGTCATTGATAGTGTGTTTAATTTCTCCTTCGCCTAACAATGTATGCTTTAACTTCTGTGTTAACAGGCAAACTTGCACCCGGAAACGCAAGCCACATTAAAGAAAATGTTTTCTAAGTTGCAGATAAACACAGAGATTCCGCCGTACTGTTATCCCGAAGAACAGTGTGTAGGGGAGACGTAGGCTGATTGATTTTTTTACAATTTCAGATTGTGAGCAAAAGCATTTCGAGCAACAAAGCTCTTTCGTAGGTTTTCATTCATAAACGTTGACATTTTGCCGGTTTAATGAAAGTGAAATAAGTCTAAAATAACAATTTTTCCTAGGGCTGATATCTTATTTCGGAAAAGTGAAGTTGAGCAGCATACCTTCTTGTGAATGCGATCAGTGCTCTGTCAAATGAATGACACGGCTCCTGTAGTGCGTAAACCGGAAAGGAGAGTGTGCTAAACAGTACAAGTGTGCTAAATGAGTACAAGTGTGCTAGAGGAGTACAAGGCTCAATAAATGTGTGCAATTCTATAAATTAGTTTTTGCTTCCTCGTTGCCAAAACTTATTAGACGTCGTACGTAGTTAAGTGAAGACTTAGCAATGTACGCATTGGTCGATATCTATAGGTAGTTAAGTGAAGAATTACCAATGTCATGGCTCGAATTCACTCTTTCTTAACAATTCTCTTAGTAAAATAACGATCGACGTGGTTCTAACCTCCAAACAATGTATGATTGGTTACTTGTCCGAGTTTGAATTATTAAATTCAAGAGTAAACACACAATTATTTAGTAGTTATGATTACGACACTGCTCCCTCCTGGGGCCGGTTGCACCCACACCGGGGTGTTACCCCGGCGCCCACAGCGACACAGGTTGGGTAACACCGGGGGACACCGACGATAACCTCAAAAATTGTTGGGTTATGAGCCAAGAACTCTCCCTTTGTTTGCAAGCGTTGTGATCGATTGATGCTCGAAGATAAATGAAATATTCACAGAATGCACATATTGGCTGAATTTTAACGTTTAATTGTAGTTTTGTGGATTTTTATTAACTTTTTATCCTAACATACAGCCAAAAATAAAGCTCCGAACTTTCCGAATATTCCGCAACGTCGTCTGGCAGCGCAGAAATCGCAATACATTCGCCACTAAAAGGGTAACACCGTGAGGGTTACACCGGCTTCTGATTGCAACACGCCTCTGGCAGCTGTACATTTACTTGTTAACTTTAACGACGAAGCGGCTAAGTACTGTATTTGGTCCCGCATGCATGTGCAGTAGGGTGACCCATTTTTCCCGATTTTTGAAAATTGTGGGTGAGGGCATTTTTTCCATTATTTTGTTTCTCCTAATTACATCTGTGCCAAAATTGTTGAATTTGAGAAATTTTAGGCGTCGTGAATTGAATTTGAAAAATTATATATTAACAAAAAACGGCCTAAAATATGACTTTTTGTTCTAGTGATTAATAATCACGTGACTTAACCCTAATCTCCGGCTAGAGGAGCTATCTGCTTTGATCTTCACACCCATTCTGGTAGCATGCTCATTGCTCAGCTTGGTGATCATAGGACAGCTGAAAGGATTTAGCAGTTTATAAGTCCTGTAATAACGAGTCCATCGGTTTATGTTGATTAGAAAATGACAGAGCTTGTTCCGATCTCGTAACTGTTGGCAGCATCAGTCTGGCCGTGGTGGCATTAATTTTCTCAAGCTTCGTTTATTAAAAAAGTGATTTTTGACCTTTCAGTTGATGGCAGCTCATAACAAAAGACTGGCTCAAATATGTCGGTCAGAGATCACTGTATTTGTTGGAGGATAAACCATACGTCGCTACACTCCCTTAGTGCACTTGGATTGATATTTAATTAAGAAACGCTGTTCTCACGGCAACGATAAATATTTCCCAGCATCAAAGCAAAATTGTGCACAAAATCTCCACTCCTGAGTACCAATTTCTTCTAAGACCACGAATTACTGATCCGCTACAGCTGCTTCAGTCAGAACATAGCACGAAACCTTTACGGCTACATCAGAGCCGACTTCATGCGGCTTCTGAATTGTTTTCTGTCTTCCAAAGAGCAGCATCACGTCCTGCACCTGCTGCTCGTCGTTGGTAGCCGAGCCTAGGAAGTCTTGCACCCGCTTGATATCTCTTCCGGCCACGTCATTCGTAATCGAAAAGTGTCATGTCAAGTCCTTAAACTTCACGAACTCCTCGTCCTGCCCCCACAGCTCCACCGGTAACGTCCGCCACCCTGTACCGCATACATCCTGTTCTTCAAGAGCATCCAGAAGCACTCGTCGATGAGGCCAACCAGTTGTTGGATGACAGTGTTGTTATTGTAGTCATCTGGCGCCTCCATTCAATGCAGCTTCGTCGTGATCTCCTCTTTCTCTGCTGCCCTCATTTCTCACTGCAGAGCGACAGCACGACCGTCTGTGGTCTAAGATACAACAGGTGACGGGTCCCCGCCACTAGAGCTGTATCAGCTCCCCCACTGTCCACGGCCCTGTAGCGGACGAGTTCATGATGAAGCTGCAGGTCATTAACTGGCGCATCTTTAGCTACGGGTGACTTCAACCACAGGGATGTGTACACAGAGACACGGAGGTCTCCATTCTTCTCAGCTTGACGCAAAAATCACCATTGGGCTCCAACTGGTACACAAAAACGTAGAGTTTCATAGAGTAGGTGATCTTCGCCATCCAGCGGGCGTGGTGACATGCTCCAGGATGGAGAAAGTGCGTGCAACGGGGAAGTTCAGCATTGAGGATGAGGAGGTGTCATTTCCGGAGCATCTCGGTAGTCGTCTCTCGCCCATTCTTTGACTGAGACGCACTGGGGCATCGTTGCAATAGTACCCTTTCTTGACTGGGACTCACTCATTTCCATATTTTTATGCTAACTAATCGAATCTGTGAAAAAATCATCTCATCTAGGAAATGAAAACATAGAAAACAATAAAAAGAACGCATTGCGCACGGGAGCAGCCTATCAGAAGGCAAACCAGCAGCTGAGATTATGTGATATGCTCCGTATTTATTATTACTATTACCTACGGCTGGAGTCGCACAGAGCACACACAAGTCTGTTCTTGCCCTGACAACCAAATCGCTGGTGCACTCCTTTGAACTGGGTGTCTGATATACGTCAAAAGCCTTGTTATATGCGGTCCTAACAGTAATTTGGACCAATCATGTGATATGCAGGCTGTTTATGTGTGAAATAGTTCAAATTTCGTCATTTTTCGTGAAAACTCATGTTTTATTTTGGATTCGCGACCCCTAAAAATTGTTCAATTTCGTTTATTTTTCCACTAATGAAGTTAGAACGGACCAAATAATGGGAAAAACAACCCCAACCTAAAATTTGGATTCCTTGCCCAAAAATGGACACCCCTAATGTGCAGGTGGTGAGCACTTTCGAATGTATTATCTTCGTGTACGAAGAAAGACATACGGCCGCTTATCAGCGATGACTTGTATTGAATGATACATAGCGTCAGTAGCACAGGATACTAACGACTCGAGCCGTTATAAGATGACGGCAAAGTGCTGCAACGAAACCTTTATTTTCTTCGCTATTACTGTATCTATTCTTCAAAGGACTTTTCACACGAAAATTTTATATTCAGCCTGTAATCTTGGAAATGTGCAGTCAAAAGGAATCAGGCTGCAGAGAAAGTCCTCGTGGGTTTTGAAACATGGCAGGCTGTTGAAATTTTGATGAACAGAACTCACACTGCGAGACGAAGTGATCACAATCACTTTCCAGCATTTTTCAAGCAGACTTTCGATGCCTTCAGCAATGGAACTGCACTGCCTTCGACTCAAATATACTGTCCAATCAGCGATCGATGTCATCTTCACCACCGAACGCTTTTCCTTGCATGCTGTCTGCATGCAAATGTTTACAGCAAATGATAATGATAAACGTACATACAAGTAATTAACATATGCATAAGATAAGCTTCTGGAATACAGTGTTCAAGGGGAAAATATCAACTATTGAAAGCCACGAGAAATTTCCCAACAAACTATAATACTTCCTGTAACGCCACATCGTCTGTAAGCCTTACTGCTTTTGGAAACAGTAGGGTTTACCATCCTTTTTCCGTACCGCTAAAAATAATTACTATACTCTGCTCATTTTTAAGGCAGTTTGGGGGTGGGCAAATTCCTCTACAGTGTTGCAAATTCTATGGGCATTTCTGAGATTTTGTTCGGCACATATTTTAGCTCCGCCCACTACCTGCATATAGAGAAATCGCAGAAATGCTCATAGAATGGGCAACGCTGTAGAGGAATTTGACCACGCCCAAACTGCCTTGATAAAATAGACAGAGTTTATAAATATGAGTGACGAGGTGAGAGTTTCGTGCTCTGTTGCATCACAAATAAATTCAAGTGCTTGACTGCAGGATCAAAACGCCTCAACCGATTTCCTCCGTGCGATCAAAGAGGGTGATGCTCAAGCTTTACCCTCTTGGAGGCGACCCAACAACAGATAAATTCAAGGCACTGAAAGTACGCACAAAAATGATGATACAACAGTCGACACGCCTCGTTGTAGTGTATAGCAAGTCTCAATGCTTCACGTTTTCAACTGATTCGAGAAAAACGGAGGGTTCTGCAATTGACAGTGACATCCTCTTTACAAACGAGCAGGTTAGCATTTGCCCCGGTCTACTTTGGATAAGTTAACAAAACTGAGTTATTTCCTGGCGATTCATTGGTGGAATATGTGATGCTGGGGTGTTCTGCAACAGGGTAAAGTCACTAACCTACCTGTACTCCCAAATGCGGCAATATTTACCTGACATCACAAACCTTGAATACACGGGTTTCTGTTCAGGATGATCGTGGTTTGGGAGACTTTGCAGCTGGATATTCTACTATACTACTTGAGCAAAGTGGAAGCAGATGAATATGAGTACTGTATGTTACATACGTACAAACAACATGTAAATAAGACTGGTACGTGCTAATATATCATAGCTACTAATGCCCCTACACTATCTATCCTTCTACTTCGAGTGATCCAGGAGACACAGCAACAGTAGCGTCCTTCGTTTCCAGCAAAAAAAAAAAACAACAACAACTACAACAACGAACAGTGACATTTATGGAATTTTGTTTATGATTGAAGAGAAGATTCAAGGCCAACTATGCAGTGATGCACCATTGCAGTGGTTACACAACCGCCCAGTCAGACTCAGCGAGTGGTTGTGTGGTGCTTGTGTCGGTCGGCGAGTTAATGTAGGCTCCTGTTACACTGTGACGAACTCTTAGGATCGCTGTGAGGTGTAGTAGCTGATTCTAACCAGCCAAGTATGCGTGAAACTTATAGTAGATAAGACTAAGTATTTACTGGAGACTTGCAATACGTGCGGGGGAATTAGTGGGGATATTATGTTGCAGGGCAACTCAATAGACACGTGAGGTGCTCAGGATAGTTAGGGTAATACCTTTTGAGTGCACAGAGAAGCTTTTCCTTTTAACAACAGCTACAATATTTTTTAAAATATCACCGGTACTTATGCGACAGGGCATCCCGCTATTGAATAAAAATTTACGTAGCTGCTCACGGCAGTTAGTTTACGGAAATTCCGTCACCCTGAATACATACAGTGCGTAAACTGCGTATTATGCAGGATATTTCTGCTTATGCTCTTGCTTTTAATCGACGGGTGCCTTGTACTGCTGCTTGTGCCTTCACAGCGGTGAAGGCTTCAGCTAATCTGTATTCGGTGAGACTTGTTTCGGTACAGCTCGCTTGCAGTCCGGGACTCGATGGTTGCAAGCCTGTAACCGGTTTCACTGCCAAGACCGGTTTGTAACCATCTTCCGCAACGCCGCGCCGCTGTCGGACTAAGGGGATGGGATCGTGAGAGGAATGTAAACGACTAGGGCTCGTGAGGTGGACTGGGTAAGTGAGGTGTACTGCCCATGGTATACTAACATGATTACGTTATTATACAATGGTACTGCCTGTATTTGCGCAGATTGTAATCAGAACCAGCCCTTGCCTTGTCTAACCTTACTAACTTAACGTAAAGTTAGCTGATGTAACCTTTTCTAACCTAACCGGGTAAGCAAGGTGGACTCTCACAGTTGAAAGTTTACGGGCTATACTAGCCTAGCGTGAGGCTATAGTATCAAAACAAAACTAATAAACAACAGTATATTACAACTATAGCTGCGCATATATGAATTACTTTTGTGATATTCGGATATATTAAATAGAACCGTGCGAAAATTAGCCCTCTAACTTGCCAATTCTACCCCGCAAAACATAAGACTACACCTCCCTTACCAAGTCCACCTGCTTATCCAAGTCATTTACAAAACTACCAGCCACTTGTAGCCCCGTCGCGTGCAGCTGTGCTTACGTTGGAGCTCTATTGACTGGAAATGTGCTCAAACTGCCTGTACACAAGCCTCGCAGTGGGCAGTTACGTTTGAGCAGTGTACTGTGCAGCATTTCCGTCTTGTTGCAATGGTGAAAGGAAGGAAGAGATACGCATCTTTAGCAGTAGCTGAACACCTGGTGTCTCGTGTGGACGAAAGGGTGCTCGAGATGGGTAGGAGATGATGGTGATGATGCATTCGAGTGTAGTAAGTGCAAACACTGGTGGTGTGTATCATGTACTCGCACGACTCATTACCTCTTTTCAAGCCATGAACAAGGCCGGAAAGAACAATTATGAACAGTTGTGATATCGGTTTGGCATGTACAGTTGATGTGAAAAGTTAAACGGAGAAAATGAAAGAATTGAAAGACTAAAACCACTCACTGAAAGAAAGAATAAGTGAAGTGAGACTGCTAGCTTCTCAAACCAAGATAAACAAACCGGCACTACCCGGTCATTTTATCTCCTCCTACAATTTCCTTTTCGTCTTTCTTTCATTTCTTTGGCAGCTGCTAACCCCTCTCCTACTATCGTCTGCGACTTATTTTTTTTTTCTGCTTCACTCCGCTCACCGAGCGTAGCGCGGCCTACTGGTGATGACGTTGCTTGGTGCTCCTCACCACTCAGCTGTGCAGCATTTTACCATGCTGTATGTTACTTTGTGGTTGCTTGTTTGCAGGCGGGCGGTATCTACCAGTAGCTATATATACCCACACCTGTATACTACCTGCCGTATCATCTTGCTAGCTTCTACTGGCTGCAAGAAGGTTCACTACATAGAAGGAGGGAGAACGGTCGTTTTCCGCGTGTGTAGCCCGCCAGTCACTACTTCCGGCCTGGCTGACTTCCGCTGGCGCGTTTTACCACAAAAATATATTCTGCAGCCGATCGAAAAAGAACGTGCAGCCTTGCTATGATTATAGGCAGAAGTGAGGTATTTCACATAAAATAATAGTTCTTCTGGATTACGAATTTTATTTTTACCAAGCTTCCGACATTCTTAGCGCATGTCGTTGTCAAGGTGGGAACTTAAAAACTCATTGGCCCGCTACTTATGATATGTAACTAGTTAGTATCAAAGATACAATTGATAAATTGATACACTCTACACAATTGGAGAGGCTGGTCGAATATTCACAAGTTGTTTATGACAGGTCTATAGATTTCTGAGATTTATTGATATCTGTTGGAACATTTTTGATAGATTTGAGAAAAAGTTATTCTAGGAAGCGTCTTTGTTTTGTTTGTTAACATTGCTATAAAATTTAAGAGTCTGACCAATGGATCGAATGGCCCGTGTTTCGTACATGCTGATATACCAAAGAATTTAGTTATTATTTCTAAGCGTATTGTTTGATGTTCTTTGATTTTCGTACTGATGCTTCGGCCGATGGCCATCGGATTTAAGTGGAGTAGTCTACTAACTAAATTGTCAAAATTGTAATTAAACATACATTGGATAGACTGGCCGATACATCAGCACGAGAATCAAAGAACATCAAACAAGCGTTTAGAAATACTAATTAAAAATTTTGGTATATCAACACGTATGAGACACGGGTCATTCGATCAATTCGTCAGACTTTTAAATTTTATAGCAATGTTAACAAACGAAACAAAGACGCTTCCTAGAATCAAATTTTTCTCAATTCAATCAAAAATGTTATAATAGATATCAACAAATCTCAGAAATCTATAGACTTGTAATAAACAACTTGTGAATTTTCGACCAGCCTCTCCAATTGTGTATAGTGTATCAAATTTTCAAATGTATCTTTGATACTAACTAGTTACACAACATAAGTAGCGGAACAAAGAGTTTTGAAGTTCCCACATTGACAACGACATTCGCTAAAAATGTCGAAAGCTTGGTAAAAATAAAATTCGTAATCCAGAAGAAGCATTATTTTACGCGAAATACATGGAACCTGAATGTCCTCTATTTTCATCGATTAGAAGTGAGGCAATAAAGTATATATTGCGCGCATTGCAGTTCCGTCCAACCACAATGCTACAGCCTTCCAAAAAGCACAGCCATTCAGCCACTCCTCGTACACATTAACTTTGCGTCGATTCGGCATGCACGGGTGCACACTAAAATATACCTGCATTTCTGCAGACTGGCGGATCCAGGGGGGAGGGGGGCACTGCTTGTATTTGCCCTCCCCCCTCGGGAATTTTGGGGGAGGCATCCATAACAAAATGCCAACACGGGAAAATATTATTATTAAATCACTGAATCACTGGCGACGTAGGAACGGAGAAACTCCATGAGGTTGACAAACCCCAACGCAACCAGCCAAGCGGGTGAAGAAAACAAAAGAAAAAAAAAGAAAAAAAGATCCGAGATCACAGAATAGCTCTATGTACAGTTCGTTTAAAGCTGCCAATACCCGCACCAGCATTAGCAATGTCACGATGGAAAAAACGAACGGGAATACTGGCCCGTACGCCATCGTAACGGTTCCAAGGAAAACTCATGAAGAGCACCAGTACGCCGAGTATACCTCACCCGAACAAATGGATCCAGAAGAAACTCAGACAGTGGATGACTGGGGCAGTTATATATTTTATACAAAAAACAAACCCCACCAACTCTGCGACGATGCGCCAGATCACAAGGCACAACACCACCCAGCATGAACGCACATCGACGAACCACTTTGTCAAGCAAACACAAATGGCAATCGGCAGCAGAACTCCAGACTACAGAGCAGTACTCCAGAAGAGGGAGGACAAAGCAATTAAAGCAACGACGTGTCAATTCTACCGAACCAAATACTCTCCAAGCACGCTTCATAAGATCAATTTTCTACGATGCACGGAGGCAACCGAACGAATGTGGGGCTCAAACGTCTTTGGATCAAAATTGGCACCCATGATTACCAAGTCATCAACCACAGGAAGTGATACACCATCCAGCATGAGTGCAAGAAAAGGAGGTCCCACTGTACGCGACCTGGACACGAGCATGGTCTTAGTCTTGCCCGCATTTAGCCTCATCCNCTCAAACGTCAACTTTGGATCAAAATTGACACCCAAGATTACCAAGTCATCAACCACAGGAAGTGATACACCATCCAGCATGAGTTCAGGAAAAGGAGGTCCCACTGTACGCGACCTGGACACGAGCATGGTCTTAGTCTTGCCCGCATTTAGCCTCATCCCCCACGTAGAACACTAGGAATCAATAATTTCCAAATCATGCTGAATAGATTCTGAAACCTCTAATCTATATAGGCTTCTCGCAAACAGCCAGTAAAGTAACATCATCAGCGTAACCAACAAGTAAATTATTAACAAGATGAAAGAAATACGCCGTATATACAATGAACAACAAAGGGCCCAGAACACTACACTGTGGGACACCAGAAACCAAATCCAAAAAAACACTCCTCTTCCCATCAACAACTACACATTGACGTCTGTCAGATAAAAATTGACTAATTACCGCGAGAACTGAACCACCAATACCCATTAATCTCAGCTTATGAGATTATGATAATGAACATGCTTTAACAATTTGCATATGAAATAAAGCGTTCTGAAACTGAAAAAAATATTTTCTCAAGATTATTTGTACTGAGCCCATTTATTTTCTTTGCTCTACATTAATAAAAAGTAAAACCAACATCGTAACTAAAAATGTAACTAAAAACAAGTTTTGCATGCTTTTGTGAAAAATCATTCACATACTGAGAGTCACCAGCTGATATAGGTTGCTGCCACTTGCCGCCAGAATGCGACAGGAGGGACTTGAAGATAATTCGTTCTGCGCGATCATCAGCAGGAAATTGAACTCATCTACTGCTACACGCATTACTAACATTGACAATGGCTGCAAATCACTGGGTCTTGGGTCAAGAGAGCAGAGTGAAATATTGATACATCAGAATAGCTGTTGTTTTGTAAATTGCTAAAGTAGCCAAGTTTATGTGCAACAAACCATGAAGGGCAAGTTATTAAACTATAATAATCAGACTAAAATACTGTGAAGAAGAATTACTTCACACTATCCATAAGTAGTGCTTTTAGCTCAAAAATTCTATTAGTGATTTAGAGGTTTAAGACTGTACTGGTTTTCCAAGGACGGACCAACTGTGGAATAAAAAGAAAGTTAGAGAAAAAAAATCCCAGGATTATTCATGGTAGACAGCAAAATAGACTCCAAAATAGTTGCATCCTTCTATGATGGGTGCCATTTACTTATGTATCAGTGACCATAGCTCCATGGGGAATGCAGGGTCACTTGCGAATACAGGGGCCTGGCCTTTGTCTCCTCCGCAGGATTTTTTTTGGAGGGGGGGGGGGGCATTCGATACAAAGAAAGTGCCCCCCCACAGGAAATGATTCTGAACAATTTTTAAAGAACTGGTACATGAAAGAAAGTGGTTAATTGTGATTATCACCCGCGAACGAAGTGAGAGAGGTGGTAATGTTTTCGTTGAAGATTCAAGTAAAATATAAATATATATATATTTGCATGACTGTTCACCCAAAAAGCGGTCGAAGGAGTTGAGAAATCTTCATAATATTTTGTAGGGAATTTGGTGGGTTACCCTAGATGTGGCATATGTCAAAAAACTGGACCTAACTGGCCATAAAAAATGACGACGTTGATTTTACTCCACCGCGGCGAAAATGCCTCCACCGCGGCAGATCGTCTGGAGAACGGGGCGTTCTATTTTTTCCTCTGTTATTATTGAGGAGCTAATCCATGGAAAGAATGCGGCTGTGCCAAAGCCTCGTTCATCAAAAATGACTTCGTTAAATTTGCACCTCGACCGCGGGTGCGGGTGATGGTCTTACGCCACCGAGGTGTTCTAGTTCAAAATAAGATATTTTATCATGACTATTGCTGATAATTACATTTCCTTGACCATTTCCTATTTTCTCAGCATTCTTTGTGAAAAAAAACATTCGTCTGAAGAGAGATACCACATATTAATGCTTGAGGTTGTAGCCATCTGAAACCAGATGGCGGCACGAGTACCTAATATAATTTGCGCTGATTCTTTATCAGTAATTGCTGTGTCTACCATAAGCCTGATGTTTTTTCGTGTACTGCATATGGTGGATGGTACTTGCTGTATTTTTGACTGACATTTTTTAACAGTAATGCTATAGCATTTGGAGAGCGTTTTGTCAAAGCATGTTGTGAGTTTGCTAGTTTATGGTCACCAATTTACCTCTGGGTCGACGTTTTAGAATTGGATATAAATTTTAGTCAAAGATAATATCAAGGCGAATGTAACGCAAGCTAGTGCGCTCATAAGAAATAAAAGGTGTTTTTTGGTTGAAACTCGCAAAGGACAACAGGCGGGGCTGAACTCCATTTTCCCTATATCTTTTACTACGTGTCAAAAATCACCTTTGTCATTTTCGTATGTGATAATACATTTGTTACTTATGAGCCTCGGAAGCTGTATGGCCACTGTAAGGCCCAGAGTAATACGATTACTTTAGTGATTAATTATGAAAACAAAATGGAAACTATGGTTATACGGAAGCCTCAAGGAAAAATATGTAGGCGACTCAAGAATGCCCAAAAGTTACATGCTTGCTTGGTTGAGTGTGTTCAAGTACTGGTCGTATCTCTGACGCCTACGACAGATTCTAAAATGGCACAGGAATCGATTATTTCAGAGACTACTATGTCTGCACAAGGCAGTGAAACATTCAAAGACATGGCATAGATTTGCTCCCTGTGATATCTCAGATAAACCAAACTAAACATTACGCAAACTGATCACGTATAGAGTAATTCAAATGTTAAAGCTTCGTTCCCTGGTCTGTTGGGGTTTGGAATTCATTGCCGGCATCAGCTTTCGAGCGTGTTGGCCTGCAGGCGTTTAGGTCAGCTGCTAATGTTTTTTGTTTGATTCCCTTTAACAGCGTTTTGGGCATCCGGGTATTGCAAAGTATACTTCTTTTGGATTAAGCTACCTGTCCATCGGGGCCAGAGCGTGAAGTTTTAATATCATATTCTATAAGACATAAAAAATCGCGGATCCTCATTGCCTCCAAAAATGAACTGCAAAGCCCAAAAACATTTGGAAGGGAAACAACCTGATATTTTTTTATGCAGTAGAGTTAGGGAAAATCTGTTATTAATCGTTGATCGCATGTCCACTTGCCCAACATTGAAAGGAAAACTAACTTAGCTATTATAATTGTTAATCTGCCGAAAAAGAAGGCTTAATTTAGCCTAGGAGTCACTACAGACGGTGACTGGACGTTTATGTTATTCGATATCGGGCAAGTAGTAGTAGACGTTTTACTAGCGCATCAGGAACACAATGTCTATATCGCGCCGAACTATACCTGTGGTTCAACACAGCCTCGTGGGTCACTAGGGCGTGTTTTAAATGATTTTTGATTTTTATCTCGGCTTTTCTACCGGTAGGTCTCAGAATATTCAGTGGGCTACTGACAGGAAAAAGGAGCAAGTTGTGCATCTCCAACCCTCGGGCACGGCTGATCGCTTTCACTCAGTTACGTCGCACAAGGGAAGGAAACGAAATGCAAGAAGGTAGAAGTCTAGCCGGAATGAGTCGGCCACCTCGATCGGCAGCCCACCTCCCGAAACAGAAGGGGAAGCATTGAGAGCCTACCTAACTTTACAAAACTAACATCGTCAGCAGGAACTGAGGCAAGCTACAACATCTCCTGCGGAAAAGGCACTCGGGAGCCTTGGGTGTGTGAGGCCCAAATACAGTATATTAGGGTAGGGAAAGGGTCCGCCAGAATAGGCTATACCCCTGAGGGCTCGACATCGGGTGACGTCACATTTATTCAACAACGCAGTGCACATATAATCATCTATTAGGGATTCTGACAAGCTGGTTTTTTGACATATGCGCCATTTATTAATGAAACAACTGACCTGATTGAGTGTGAGTCAGCTGTGAAACTCTCGTTCATTTCCTAATTGCCTCCGCCAAAGATGTTACGTTCGCCTTTACGTTTTGCTTGTCTGTTTGACTATTTGTCACCAAGATAACTCAAAAGTTATAGACGGATCTTTACAGGGATTGTTACACATGCTAGAAAGAACAGATGATTAACTTTTTTTGGTAAAATAACTCAAAATGTGACGGACAGATTTTTATGAAATTTGCGCAGATTGTTAGGAATATTACGAAGAAGATATGATCAACTTTTTGTTTTGATCTTCCGCTTCATTTTTATTTCTCTGTCTTTGATTTTATATTTGTCAGCAACAGAACTCAAAAAGTTATGAACCCATCTGTATGAAATACGCAAAAATCGTTATAAATGTTCAAGAGCACCATGGAATGATGTAAATTTTCAGGACATATTTAAGTTTTTTATTACCACTGCTTTGATTGGCAGAGGTAGGTATGGGTTCTCACAATGCTCTCGTTAAATTTATAAGCAAAATTTTGTGGTGGTGATAAAAAGGAAATTTAAATTTTTTCGTTACCATTGCTTTTATTGGCGGAGGTATGCGTTCTCACAATACTCTAGTTCATTTACTTATTGTTTTAGTGGTTGCCCTGGTTAGATTTACTTTCTTTTATTCTAAAGTAGTTTATTATCCTTACTCAGTTACTCTCAGTATTTTCAGGAAATGCTTGCTATGATTCTGTTATTTTCCGAAGCGTCTATATCTAACAATAATTGTGGTCATGTTGGTGTTTTTTTCATCGTTAGAAATACATTCCTCACTAGATCAAACTCTGTCAAGAATCATTTATTGATGTGAAATGCAATGATTTTCTTTCAAAATTGTGGATAGATAGTTTTTTAAAGAGACTTTCCCCTTAACAGTCAGTGTCGGCACCAGGTACTTTTCGTTAGGGGGAAGGCTGAAATACGGCTGTAGTACATAAAATATGGAGGGACTTCACAAACTATACAAATATGTATGATGGCTATATGGTAACAATATTTAAGGGCCAAATGTCACGAGCTTGGATCAATGGAGGGGAAAGCATGGCTGAATATGGGGAAGCTTGGCTCAATATGGGCCGGGGAGACGGGCTCAAACTGGGGAGGGAGTCTCTCACCGACGCGAATGCCCCTCCCTCCACAAGAAGGGGCTAGATCCGCCAGTAGCACCACTTGTACCACTTTATGCTTATTTGTGGAACTCCTCTCCTCTCTCAGTAAGCTCACCTGTGGAACGAAGCAGCTTTGGCTATGAATCGATAGCTTTTTGTGGTAGTGCATCACCTGCAGCCACAATACTTTGTATTCAGGAGCAGACTGTTTGTTATTGCGCCATTGAATGTAAGCAGTTGGGTCTCCAGGTGTGGTGCGTGCTGGACAGGTCTGCAATTGATGGCCCTGAGGGTTGTCGTTGTCATAATTTGGGCTAGGTCTATTTGGAGAAGCTATGGTTAACTGGGGCCGCATTTTACTGTAATCATCCAATTCCTGTGTTCTTATGAGGGCTTTAACAAGTTACTAATATGATGCTGATCAAAAAAATAATATCCCAAGTATTTATTTGCCTCTCTTTACATTTTGCTGCTGCTTCTTGTAACATTCGGAGGACGACACGTTTTAAAATGAAGCAGTGCCGACGTTCTAAGCAAAACGTTACTTTAGAAATGGTTAGTCCTTTAGTTCGCTCCCAGGACGTGACCTCCTACTGAGGGAAATGTATGTGTATTTCTATTGCCTCTGTGCATGTATGGCTCTTTCGCATGAAACACCATAATTTTAGCAGGTAGGCTGGATGTGCGATTTCTATTCAGCATAATTGATGGCGGCAAAGGGTCTTTGCGTAGACCGTTGTTTCTCAAAGAGTGCACATTGGTGCAGTGTGTGTAGTGCGCCCCAGAGGTTGTCTATGTAGGTGCGCCCCGTAAGTCCGTAACTTTCCTGAAACATGTATCTCTGCCTATATGCAGTGCTAGTCTTTAGTTGCCACATTATATCATTTACTTATAAATATTCTGCTACGTTCGTTTCTACGTTATTTATGATAATGTGCTGCTCTTCTTGCACTGGATTAGCAGCT
>LQNS02278070.1:31379792-31401606 GCA_001587735.2 Parhyale hawaiensis
CACTAGTAAGTTCGACGAGCACTAGTAAGTTCGACGAGCACTAGTAAGTTTGACGAGCACTAGTAAGTTCGACGAGCACTAGTAAGTTCGACGAGCACTAGTAAGTTCGACGAGCATTAGTAAGTTTGACGAGCACTAGTAAGTTCGACGAGCACTAGTAAGTTCGACGAGCACTAGTAAGTTCGACGAGCATTAGTAAGTTCGACGAGCATTAGTAAGTTCGACGAGCACTAGTAAGTTCGACGAGCATTAGTAAGTTCGACGAGCACTAGTAAGTTCGACGAGCATTAGTAAGTTTGACGAGCACTAGTAAGTTCGACGAGCACTAGTAAGTTCGACGAGCACTAGTAAGTTCGACGAGCACTAGTAAGTTTTAGAAATCTGCAGTGTTTTGACAAGACTCGCTACGGAGGCGATAGCATGTAAGGTATCGGTAAAGTCTACTGCGACACTCACACGCACTGGTTCGTGCTGCAAAAATATGCCAAATGGCCCTGTAGACGTGTAATATCCTTTGTTGTCATATCCGTAGTTGTGATATACCCAGGTTGAGAATTCAACTGCGTGCGCAGATGAGTTCTTATATGAGTTTGTCACAGTATTGGTTGTGAGGGTTAACTACAATGCAGGGTAATAGCCTATGTTCAGACTAGAGGGCAGATTGTGAAGGAACATCGTTAAGATGTTCTTGTTTATTTACAACTTATATACAAAACCTATAAGGTATAATCCAGGTGCAAGCAACAAGTCACGTTATTCGGAAAGAGGCGATAGTAATGCTCCTATGTATATCTCGACAAGTTTGACATATAGGGTCTGTATCAGAATGGCTGCTTTGCTCCTTGAATAAAGTATTTTTATACGCATGACTTTCGAGCCTCATTCAAGCTTCGGGAAAGCCGGTAAATTCCGATGGACCTTAATTATGGGTCGGAAGTTTCATTATATAGTTCAACAGTAAATTAATTACTACCACAGAAAAATAGCAACACTGAGAGAACAGATTGCCCACAATTATTTCAACGTCTATTATTTTAGTGGTGAAATAATTGCTCATGTCGATTATTTTAACAACTTCTTATTTGTGAGCGAGAATGTAATAAGGCCGTGTGATCGCACATTTGGGGAAGTAACGAGTTCGCATCCGGCAGCCATGCGGCGGGCGAATTTGTCTCCGGATGCTGCTGTGGGAATAGGCTACTGACCCTTATCGGGAATGGGGACGGTCGGTGGTCGCAGGTCGTCGCATAAGAGCCTTCCGACGCTAGCACCACAGCTCTTGACGATTATTGGTCGACTGCAGCCATACATGCACTCATCTGGAGCCAACTGGCATCTATCTGCAGCACGAAGCAGAGCTTGTGGGTGTCACAGTTGGGACGAGCGGCCAAGCTGATTTACCTCTTAAGTAATTTTTGGTATAGAAAATGACTAAGAAAAACCGTAAATGAGGCTGCCTTCCAATATAGCTATTAGGTGAAAGATTATATTGCCATAGACAAACAGGATAGACATTTTACGCACATTGTCATATTACCGTATGCGCGGCAAGTAATCTACAGATAAAGCAATATAACGAGCACCATAGCACGATTAAATATTGATATACATTAATATATCCACAACGAAATACAAATTATTCGTTCTTTAACTTACGTAACTACGGTATATATTTACAGGCGTACATCCATCCAGAGATGAACGAAAGCTTGGCGAAACTATTCGACACACTACAAATGACAACCATCATACCAGCGGACTGCTTGTCTGAAGTAAGTGAAATTGTATCGAATAAACTATTCCACATGCCACAGCTACCACAACGATGCTTTTTCGGCAGCTAAGCGAACAATTATAGTAGAAGTCAAAATATTTGATTAGTAGTCAAGAAAATTATTGAAACGTTCGAGTTCAGTAGGTGCTTCATACTGTAGTTTGCGCTAGCACGGAATTCATTGTCTGGATCCGTGTTCGGCAGACTTGACATACAGAGATTCACGTCAGCAGTCAATGGTGTTTCGAGTGATTCGCTACAAAGGCGCTTTGACAGTCGTCGGGGGTTACTTTGTGTTTCACTTTTGTTTTCTTTACTTTTCCATGAAGTGAAGTAATTTTAATAATATTAACAACAACTTATGACAGTGATAGCCCACCCTATTAAAATGTATCGGCGTCGTTTTAGAGCTGGAACAGTGCTGCAGGATATGTACGTAAATCATTTCGGGGTCGGACGAAAGTCTTAGAGAAGCCATGTTGCGGTAAAAAAGAAACAAAGCGCCAAATTTACCACCATGGCCGAAGCAGCGATACCCTCCCTGACCGTGTTTAATTTCCTTGGTGCGGCCTTTCGCCCTGATCCTCCGCTAGAATTCAGCGTTGTGAAATTTGTGTTTGCCGACATTCAGCATGCAAAAAGAATGAGTTTGCTTTCTATCCAAGGGAGCCAAAGACGTCTCACTATATTAATTCTCGATTTCGAAAGGTGTCACATGCTTATTGAGAAAATAATAATAACTAGAGAGCGCATACCTCCGCCAAGTGAGACAACGGTAGCAAAAAATTCAAGTTGACTCTGAAACCATAATTTTCTTTGTATAAACTCCAAAATCTAATCATATGTGCCTTTTGATATTAATAATAGCTTGTGCAATTTTCTTGAAGATCCGTTTATAACTTTTTGAGTTATACTGTTAACAAACGTAATGACAAACATGAGTCAAACATACAAACGAACAAACCGATCTGCAGTAAAAATTTAATCATTTATGTCTTTCAACATTGCTGACAACTTTAACAAATTTCATAAAGATCCATTCAGTATTTTTTGAGTTATTGTGTAAACAAGCATAAAATTAAAAACAGTGACAAACGAACGAACAAACAAACGGATAATTACCAAAGTTTGGTCATTTACTCTTTGTTATATACAAAACAACTCATGTTAATTTCGTCAAAATCCATTCTTAACTTTTCGAGTTATGGCATTGAGAAAAATGAGTGAGACAAACAAACAAACGGATGGACATATCTTCGCCAAAAGTTAATCATCGGTTCCTCCTAACATACCTAACACTCCCTGTAAATTTCATCCAAATCGGTTCATAACTTTTTGAGTTATCTTGGTGACAGACAGACAAACACACAAACAGACAAACAGACAAACACGACAAAAACATAACCTCCTTAGCGGAAGTAATAATGCACGTAAATGAGCCTTATTCCTCTAAGGAGCATAGGATGGGCCATAGGGTGAGGTTCGCCCCTCCTTATGTTTGGGGAGCAGTAACCCCGAGGGAATCCTGTAGGCTACCTTAGCCTTAAGTACGGCTTCGGGACGTCTTTACTTCGTGCCCACTTTGCTTCCTTCCACTCTTACCTACACTCGTACTAATGATGCTCTATTCTGTTCTTTCTCTTCTTTCCCAAATTCCTGTCCCCATCCGTGTACGTTGATCCTGCGTGGCAACACCCTCGGGCATGGGTTCTACGTTTCTATGGACATACTATACCTATAAATCTTGTTTCTTCCTCAGTGGGATCGCCTTTGCAGTGGAAACGAAGACTTAAACTAGTATTCAGTATAACTAAACGCGTCTGAGGGCAGGTTCGACTGGGCGCCACAATGAAGTCTCTATAGGCTCGACTCGTTCGCAACTTCAGTTCAGGTGCACTGGCTGCTACACGATGAATTGAAGTTCTAGGCATTGACTACCAGAAACTCTGTCTTGCTCCGTAACAGGGAGTTCTTAGCAGGCTCAAAGGAATCGGGTTGCTTTTAACACCATTCAACATGGAAAAGAGCCAAAGCTTCTGTTCGAAGTTTCGGACAAGTCAAGACTCGAACGCGCCGTAAGTAACCAACAAACCCTCACGTATCTCTTACTTGACAGTTCGAGCGGAACGCAGTGTCTTGGGGCGAGGCGAAGACACGGCTGGCGGAACACCCCCCTGAGCCACTGACACTTTATGTTACCGGAGTGATATGCCTGCCTACCCAGTACTGGGACTCCAGATCGCAGTGGAAAAAAGAATTTAGTTTTAAAGATGAACTTAAGGTAATGTGGAACTTGCACGAATTTTGTATGATAGATGAACTTAAGGTAATGTGGAACTTGCCCGAATTTTGTGTTATAAATAAACTTAAGGTAAGGTGGAACTTGCAGAAGGTAATGCGGAACTTGCAGCAAAGTAAAACGGCAATAACAGTAAAGTAGATGAGTACGGTATGAATTAGCCGAGGTTAAATATGCGGTGAGGGTTAGAGCAGCGCCACACTTGAACAAAAGCAACGGCCCATAGGAAAGCTTTAAGCCTTAGATCGCTATAAGACGTCTTAACTTACGGTAAACCGTAACTTGGGAGAAGAATTTCAACATAAGAGTGTGCTTAATTTTGTTGCCATAGGAACCCCAGGTGTGACTCGGTTACTAGTAACTCAATACAAACAATCGCATTTACCTTAGAAATATTACCCAATATTTAAGTCCTTCCTTTTCCAGGCCAGTGCGTACAGTCGGCGGGCAAAGATGCTAAAAGACTGGGAGAAGAAGCACAATACTGATGCCAAAGTAAGTAATTTTTAATTGTAACATTGCAGAACGATACACTACAACCGTGATCGTATGGGCCACAGCTGTTTGTTGATATCGCTTAAGACAGTGTTGTCCGCGTACTCCTGGGAGTACGCAACATAGTTCATGAGGGTACGTGATCAAACAATAAAAACAGAACCGAAACAAAGTAATTTTCAAACATTTGGTTATTAAATTATTTTTTATTTCTGTAATAAATTTGAAATTATTGACCCAGCTCTCCCGTTATGCGGTCTTTTCATATTTAGCATACTATTTGCATGATTATCTTGAATAAAACTGAGTTTCGTCAGCTATGGTGAGTGGAGGGGCGAGGGGGGGGGGGCGTACGTTACGGTAAAAAAAGAGTACAACAGGCAATAGTGTTCGGACAACACCGGCTTAAGAGAAAGCAAGTAGCTAATTTACTACGCAGCAGAGCCAGCAGATATTTATTTCAACCGAGTGACGTTGCATCGCTAAATACCACCGAATAGTTTTTAGCTAAACACCAGCCAGGGTCCGGATGCTCAAACGCATCGTTGTAAAGTTACGGCAACGTAAACTGTACAGTTCGTTGAAGAAGTACCGATATCGCGGCTCGGCTTTTGTCACTTTCTAATACCAAGTTTTGATCGAAGTGGTTTGAACTCTCCCCCCCCCCCCCGATGCATACCTAAGTAATAGACAAGACTCAAATGTTTAATCGAGGAGTATAAATGTAAAATTTCAGCAGTTACGTGGCTGCATTCGTGTATGCAGCTGTACAGTTACGATATTTGTAACGTTAACAAGGCATTTGAGCATCCGGCCCCAGGGGTGGCCGCGTGTTTCTTCCCAGTGCGCCAGTGCGCCCCAATTTTTCGCCAGCCTCATTGCGCCCCGCGCCCTTGCGCATCTGTAACTGCGATATAATACATTCCTATAGTGCGCTTCTGAGAAATTTTAGCGCATCTACGAGATAAACAGTTTCAAATGCTAAAACAACACTTTTAAAAAAACGGTAGAAAAAATGTTCATTAGACTATTATCCTGATGCACACGAGGTACAACTAAATCAACTAGAGAGAATCGCTCACGGACTGATGAATCTTCTTACGGCTGAAATAGCTGCCTATTGTAGATCGGCTTAACATGATGCAACTCAGATCCAAAGATGGATAATATCGATTGAAGAATTAGATTACATGGGCGGCAGTAGAAGGACCAACAGACCCATTCCTAGAGAGCCGCCGGGACTTACGCCCCGGCCCTCTACGAGCCATTGCCATTACGTCAGCATCATTTAGATGACTGAGGACATAAAGAAAAAGGAAAAACAGCCAAAGAGACGATCATGCAAACACGATTTACAGCTGCAGATAGGCGGAGCTTGTTTCATGTCCTCCATCAGTTTCTCCGATGATACACCAAAATACGGCGTAACACAATACCGATAGGGTCGGTTATCGTCTGAAACTGATGAATCATGAAAATTTCAGATAACAATTTCATACAGGGTCGTATTAATTTCGAGGGTACTCAGAATTAGAAAAAATTACAATGGAATTCAAGCTGTACATGAATCTTTGCGCATATGTGGAGCAGACTTTGCGGATTCTCTTCATTAAACTTGTATCGAGTAGAGCAGAAGCTAAAGAAGTTAATACTTAAACCAGTGAAAGTGGACTTGCGCAACACAGAAGTTCGCAATGTGGTACGCTGTTGATATACCGGGCGACACTAGCACCAAACTCGCCACGCTGTGTACGTGCATCGCTGTACGTGCGTTCAGGTAAGCTTTCTTGCCGCGTCACCACCACCAAAAGCTCTACTATAACCTAACCTAACCTAACCTAGCTTAGCCTAGCCTGACACACACCAGCAAAGCACACGTACTTGGACGCAACATGCATGCACAGCGAGACACGTGCACAGAATAGTGGCAAACGTACATAGCGCGTGGCGAGTGTGGTGCCTGCGCTACCAGGTGCTGCAGCAGCTAACGTCAAGTGACAGGTGTTGGATTCTGCTGCAGCACCCGATATATATGCAATTGCTGGTTTGTACGGTGTATTTCAAACATACACCTATGTTCAGATCAGCACTGTTCATTTCATCTTTCTCAGCTTACCACAAAAACATAAGTTAATAATAATAATAATAAGCATGATCCGGAGTTGTGCAGAGCATCTACCCTAGCACTTATTGTTGAATGCACGCTAGGTATTTCGAATTTATTTGATGACGTACAGTAAAATCTTTTCGTTCGGTATATTCTGTATATTCATATTGGTTCAGAGAAAAGCTATCACTTGCTATAAGTTCGTATCAACGTCCGTATACCTTCGGAACGCGGAATCGCTACAGTAACGTATGCTATTGTACCATGGGTGTATGTGTGTGAGAGTGTATATTTTGTGAGGTTTCCTTTTTGCAGTCTGAAGAAGCTCCCCAGTTGGCGTGATCTTAATTCGTGCCGCGTCAAAACGAAGCTCTATATTTTGGATAAACACTCCTCATCTGTGCCATTATTGGGATGCGTTGTGACAGCCGAGCGAACTGAAAACGTCTACTGTTTGTGTGAAAGTCGCACAGAGTTGCATAACTGCGACATTAAAAATTCATTAAATAATGCTTGCAGGGCATAGCCATAGTCGGGGCCCACGTAAGACGAGGAGACTACGACCACTATCTGGAGATGGGGAACTACGGTGGAGTGCTCCCAGCTTCCTACTACGCAGCAGCTTTTGAATACTTCAGGTCAAGGTAAGACACACGCCTGACTGTGTGATTCCGATAACATCGTTCCATGCGTAAATCAGAAGAACGATGAAATGCCTTAGATAATGATCATTTTCAATCAAAATCAAATAACTTTTGTTACGAACACAGTAGGCTGACAAATACGCCTACAAGTACGGAGTATTTTGTTAACACTGTTATTTTCTTTCTCATATATGAATATTAAAAACCGTGATGCGGAAACTTCCCTTTGGCACGGCTTTCAGCTTGGGAGCTGAAATCCTTTTCTTCCGTAAGTGCCCGTTGCGCCCAATCGCTTATACGTTGTACATAAACAGTGTGTATTTTTTGCCGTAACAAATGTACGAGTAACTTTATTTGCATTCTCTTTGCCTTGTGTTTTAGCTATTTTTCTCAGTATTCTTTCTTTGATTAAAACATCTTCGGAGGAGATCTCGGCGACGTCGAGTAGAAGTATATACATCATTGATGTACCAATGTCTGGAGCTAACATATCAAAATAGTTATGCTACCACCACTTCCTGAATTTTTTTTTTAATGTTTGAGAGCCAAAGTAATGAGGTTAATGCAAATTTGTGGCCGTCATTTTAACAAATGGACAACCTAGTACATAATACCTGCTATGTAACAATACACAGTTTATTGACTATCTAGCTTGCAGATTGCTTGAAAGAGCAAAATAAAGCATTATTATTCCGAAATCGCCGAGCTCCTCTGTTTATTCCCTATGCATAATAGCCATGACTGCGTGCACGGTGACAATCAAATTAATAAGCAAATAAGTTATCAGAGTTTTATAAATATTCGCAGATAGATTGAAACTTTACGCTGAGGAGAGGCAAAATATATGCAGTTCTTATTGCCACCAAGTATTGATTCTGATCTGGTTCGTGTTGGTAGTCAGGATACGGGGCTGCTTGCTTCCGGTAGAAAACTTCTCGTTAAACTCCATTTTCTTGCAGCTGCTGCTGCCTGACTTTATGACGAGCAGTATTCGGAATGTTACTACATAGCAGAAGAGAAATTATGCCGCCCTCAACGAGCTTCAATAGAGAGGAGGGAGCCAGGAGCCTCATCCGCGAAGCTTAAGAGTCGGGTGTGGCGGCAGCCAGTCGCCGTATGCACCAATCGCGTATCAGTAAAAAGTCGGGTGTGGCTGCAGCCAGTCGCCGTATGCATCAATCTCAGATCGATACATCGGTTTGTCCACTGCTCTCCCGCAAAACTCGCTACCCCCGTCACTTCCACCAATGAGATTCATGAAAGCGTCACTACCACTCATGATCTGGCTGACTTGCTTGCGCTCCCAAGTTTTAGAGGCATGGTTCCCTCCTCCCTATGAAAGTTCCTTGGATGCCCGTAACCTATGTTGCCATCGATCATAATTTTTGTTGAATGAACAGAGGATCAAGCCTGCAGATATGTTGCACTTTTTGCAGTAAAATCTGTACTACAAGCAAGAACAATAACAATTTTCTTAACATATTCATTATTATTATTATTAGTGTTAATAGTTACCACCATATCCCTCCAGTGAAAACACAAATTCATTGAAGTTATTTTCGACAGCCGAACACACTAGGAAAAGATTAACCTGTAAATACAGGCTTTAGTGTTTGGTTTTCATAGTTATTATTAATGGTGAATGGGTAATCATCAGTGGTATTAACCGTGGAATTGCACAGTGGAAGTTAACTGTGATAAAACACTCATTGCAGGTACAAAAAGACCCTGTTCGTGGTGGTGGCGGAGCCGAGTGAGATCGACTGGTGCATCAAGAACTTGGCTAATAACACAACGGACGTAACGGTGGCCAACGACAACGGCACACCGGAGCAAGATATGACATTGTTGTCCACACTTGACCACATCATATACTCGCACGGCACCTTCGGCTTGTGGGGGATATTGTTATCGGACGCCAAGACTGTGGTGTACCCGCATCCTGATACTGATCCTGGTTATGAACGATACTATCATTACAGGCATTTCGACAGTATAAGCAAAAGACAAAAAACAACAAACTACGTTCAGTTAAAGTTTAGCGTAAACGCAAATAATGTCACCAGTAAAGTTGCCCAACGAACGACGAAAAGTAAGGACAATAATAAATAACCATACGAAGTGATAGTTAATGCGGGAAACCAATCACCAATTGACAATAAGGAATACGATTATCTGTCATGATATTAAACCATCAGCCAAATTCAACTGAAATAGTCATTTTACGAATAAGGATAGTAGTCATCGGCCAAAAACAACAGCGGCAGCAATAATATAAATAATAATGACGACGGTAGCCATTAGCGAAAACACAACGGCGATAGTATTCAGATAAATGGTAATGACAACGGTAGCCATTAGCGAAAACACAACGGCGATAGTATTCAGATAAATGGTAATGACGACGATAGCCATTAGCGAAAACACAACGGTGATAGTAATCGGCCTAACAGTAACCCCAGTAACAAGAAGGCGAGTGAAACAGTAACGGGAGTCAGCAGTTAAATTTTGCAAAGTCAGCAAAATAAAAGTAATGGGGAGGGCAACAAGCTAAGCTGAAATAATGACTGTGGCCAACTGAACGCGCTTCATAATTCATTTGAATGATGGACACTACTACGTGTGGACAGGGACAGAAAAAGTTGACGCACAGTTCGTGTTCATTTTCGTGACTGAACGCGTTACGATGAGAGACGTGTGAACTCGCCCTTAGATAACATAAAATATTGCATTTATCACTTGCATTGTAGTATGAAGTCATGTGACAACTGATTCCCTTATAAATTATTGTTCAATGTTTTTGTTGGGGTAAAAATATAATTGAGTAGCAAAGTCTTAAAATCTGACTATTAAATACTTGTAACCTTTTTCGTTCGGGAGAGGCATCATGGGAACAGGTAAAACGAGATATTCGCAAGAATCATTCTCGCCATTGGAAAGAATTGTCAATGAGCACAAGCGCAATGTATACTAACAATCGGTATTTGGAACTGATATAAGTGTCCGTTGATCCACTGATATGCTATTCCCGTTTACTATCCGACTTTTTTTTTGGTCCTTTCAATTTTTTGCTGTATTTATCTTTTCCTTGTTTCCTATTTCTTCCAACCCCTACTGCTTAGGTGCAATAACAGCACTGTTAGGTGCAATAAGAGCAATTTTTAGGTGCAATAAGAGCAAATTTTAGGTGCAATAGAGCAATTTTTAGGTGCAATAAGAGCAAATTTTAGGTGCAATAAGAGCAATTTTTAGGTACAGCGAGTGCAAATTTTAGGTGCAATTAGGCAATTTTTAGGTGCAATAAGAGCAATTTTTAGGAGCTTATAACTGCAATATTTTAAGCGCAATAAATCCGGGCTCTACATAGTTTTCAGCAAAACGACCTTGACGAAGAAAGCAAACAGCTTGCGGATCCGAAAGGAAGATTACCGTAAGTTCAACGCGAAAACGTACCTACCGACAACCTATTTTCAAATAGTGTATCCGAGCTCTTGCGATGTATCTTCAGTGGTTACCACCTGCTACACTGGGATTGCCATGCACGGCATCAAGAAAATTTCGTACGGCGGGGCTATATCGACGTTAGAACCTTACCCTGTTCACAACCCAAAAAGCACCAGGCAAAGGATGACACAGACGGGCATTTCTTCAGTATTTTTTAGGGAAAAAATTGTAGACGATAACGTCAGAGTACTTGTTTGGTTGCATCGTAGTTCGTAGCTAACATACGTACTGTATATTTTTCCAACCACAGACAAAACTAGAACGTCTCGTGGCGTTAGACCATCACCCGCGGTGGGAGCAAATTTCATTGCCCTCATTTTTTTATGGCCAGCTAATTCTAGTTTTCTGGCATGGGTCACATCGAGGACAGACCACCAGATTCCCTGCAAAAATCATGAAAATAATTCAACTCCTTCTACCTGCTTTTGGGTGAAAAACAAATTACATCGCCGTCATTTATGGCGAGTTTTTCCCAGTTTATGGCCAGCTATTCCCAGTTTTTTGGCACGGGTCACACCTAGGTCAATCCACTAAACTCCCTAGGAAAAATTATGAAGATTGCTCAACTCCTTCGAACACTTATTGGGTGGACAAACAAATATCTAGGCCTATACTTAAATCTTCAACGAAAACATTATCAGCTCTCTCACTATGTTCGAGGGTGATAATAAGAGGCGTCCATAGATGCAGCATAATTTTTTTCTAACAAGTGGATTGAAAAATTTATGTAATGTATACCTGATGCTCAAAATACGAAGTTGTTTAGATTCTGGACGCTCATTTTTTCTAGCTTGTATATTATGAAATGAACGTATTGTTGATAATCCAAACTAGCGTTTCCCTTTACGCACCTACTAAAGCCTCAATGCGCATGAGTAAACCTGCAATAATTATGAACAGTGAGAGTGTTTGCTTTTTACGTAGTTTAAAATAGGGCTGCATTTTGAATAGATATCATGCGCTATATTCTTTTAGTAACAATGTACGACGCGCTGCAGATTTAGTTTTTTTTTAGAAGTAGCCGCTGATCTTCAGTGGCATCTCGTAAGTCGAGTTTAATCGGTTACTAGAGGAGGAGGTTTAGTTGAAGAAAAGTTCGAATAAAGAACGAAGTGCGAGAAGCAGTGCATAGTGTATAGAGAAAACAATCCAATTGGCGCGCGTTATTCTTCGGCCGTTCGAATAATGGAAATGTCCAATACGTAAGACTTCCTCGTTTTATTTGTTTTCGGTTTAGTAATGAAGGGCATCAAGTAAAGACATAAGCGCGCTGCAGCTCCAAGCTGGTGAGGTACAGGCGAAGTGAAAACTCTAACCAGTGTTCCAATTGCAGTTCCTGATAGTCGTTAGTGATTTTTGGGCTGTGACTGCAACTTAATGATTACTTTTAGCTCACGTTAACCCTGGAGTATACTTTCTATGGGCTTATGCAGATCAATGCACCATTATGTATAACTTCATTATGTAAATAATAATAAAACTATTTATCTCTTAATGGTATTAATTACTCACCGTACTATAAAAATGGGTAACAGTAGCTGGTTTGGGTACAAATAAGAAAAGTAATGAGCAGCTAAAGAACAAGAATGACAACTACCAAACGTGGATTGTACAACAAAATTATTACCTACTATAGCCAAATATTTTTGGCAATACTAAGAGCATAATTAAAGTTAAATCCTCTCACTATAGGTGAGATCTCAACTTACTATTGAGAATATTTATTACCTCCGCCAAGGAGGTTATGTTTTCGTCGGGTTTGTTTGTCTATCTGTCTATGTGTCGTTCTGTCTGTCTCAAAAAGTAATGGGCGGATTTTGACGACACTTACAAAGGTTGTTAGGTACGTTAGGAGGAATAGATGATTAACTTTTGGTGAAGATCTGCCCATCCGTTTGTTTGTTTGTCTGCCTATTTTTGTTAGTGCCCTGACTTAAAAAGCAATGGACGGATTTTCATGTAATTTACATGAGCTGTTGGGTTTATTACAGAGTGCATATATAATATCATTGATTATAAATTTTTGTGATGATCTGTTTGTTCGTTCCTTTGTTTGTCGCTGTTAGATTTTATGTTTTTTTAGCGCAATAACTCAAAAAATATGAATAGATCTCCATTAAGTTTTCAGGAATGATAAGAAATGTCATAAGGCATAATTGATTAAATTTTGGTGATGATCAGTAGGTCCGTTTGTGTGTTTGACCAATGTTTCTTAAAATGTTTGTTACCGCACTAACTCAAAAATTATGGATGGATCTTCATGAAATTTTCAAGAATTGCTAGCAATGTTAAGAGACATAATTTATTAAATTTTGGAGATGATCGGTAAGTCCGTTTGTGTGTTTGACTATTGTTTGTCAGCATAATAACTCAAAAATTATGGATGGATCTTTATGAAATTTTCAGGAATTGTTAGTCATGTTAAAAGACATAATTGATTAAATTTTGGTGATGATCGGTTGGTCTGTTTGTGTGCTTGACTTATGTTTGTTAAAATGTTAGTTAGCAGTATAACTCAAAAAGTTATGAACGGATCTACAAGAAAATTACAGACACTGTAAATATTATCAAAAGGCACAAGTGATCAGATTTTAGTGATGATAGAAAAAAAATCATAGTTTCAGAGCCGATTTAAAATTTTCGTAACCGCCGCCTTGCTTGGCGGAGGTATGGACTCTCAAAGTGCTTTAGTTATACACAAAAAAAGAGCACTGTTGCTCTTCATAAAAAAATTAGACCTCCAGGAGCCAGAGCACGCATGTACCGGCAACTCCTGTTCAATTTTTTACAACCAGATCATGGACGAGATAGTTTGAACAACAAATGCTAGTTTTCTACAGTAGTATTTCATCATTGTGAAAATTTACCCAGATATTTTAGGATGCAAATGGTTGACCAGAGCATAAAAGGTGGGTGAAGATAGCGTTAGGTACTCACCGAATCTGGCCAGCCAGCAGCGGGTTGATGGCGTAGAGCCAGTCTTGCATATCCTTGTCGCTTAGCGTCTGGAGCAAGTAGCCTCGCTGCTTGGTCATCACCCTATGGAATATCAAAACAATATAGTAAATACCCTCGTTTGTTTATACATTTAAACCTTGACAAATTCATCTGTTATACTCAAGTATACACGTAGCTTTTGTCTCACGCTCTGATGAAGAAACGAAAATTAGGCCAGGCTTTAAACTGAGGCAATCCTATTGCGTTCTTTTGAAAACTGATATGCGAAAGTTCGTTCGACCAGGTTGCAGATGGTGGCAAAAGTAAGGAAGTCTCTAAGTTGCATGCACTTTTAGTAGTGCCTATTTTGAAATTCAAACCATGAAGACGTCTTAAGTATATTTTAGCGCTTTCATTGATTCTCATATTAACGGCCCTAATGAAAATTTCATTTGTTCTGGTATCACGTTGCATTAATTGAGTAGATGATCAATGGAACAAAGTGTAAAGCCCGCTGCAAACGATAGTCTTATGTTTTGCGTTTTCAATTCACCGCGTTCGAATGTGTTGCTGTGTCTGTGTAAACAACAAAAAAGAGCACTGCTTTCTCAGACAACGTTCGTTAAAAATTTGAAAAGACACGAGACACTGCACTAGTGACACTGGCTAAGCCGGAAACTACGACGGTAAACATTTTATCGAAACTTTTGGTAGACTTACAGGCGTGTTTACAAGGACAGTGCGAAATATTCGAATGCAGTGAAGTGAAAACACAGGACAAAAGACAATCGTCTGCAGCGGGCTTAAGACGTTTTTCAGAGCACAGTAGAGCCATGAAGAGGGGCGAAGAAAATGGTAATGTCGTCTCAGTAAATATAATTTTTGTTGTTAAATTTCTTTCTTCAATGGTACAGCTTTTTTTAAAAGTAAAGAAATACCCATCGGAGTAACATCATTGCATAACAATGAATGCAGTTCATGTTTTGCTAGGTGTGTGAATGCCAGCTAAAAATAATTATTTCACTGTAAGTTATCAAACAGTAGACAGGTTAGCTGCTCAGCAGAACAAAAAACAAGTTCGCACACTTATTTTGACGATCAAAGTTGACATATGCAGTGCATTCTTTATATTTAAATGATTACCAGAATGCGATCAGTGAAAAAGCACATACAGTCATATAATGTTTGCCATCGTTTTCGACGCAGAGTTCGTTATTACAATAATACTATTCAGCGATGGTTATGATAGAGAAAGTTAACGTTACAATCTTTAAGATTTGGCGATGGCAAGGGCAGATCTAGCCAGGAATACTGAAGGGCCAAATTTAGGGATCCTCTACACCTATAGACGCTCCATCCACTCCGACTGTTCTGTCCAAGGACTTCCAGATGCCGCAAGACATAGTGACACGGCATAGGTAGCGAGCAGAACATGGATTTAACTGAAGATGACTCATCACGACCATCTGCTTTGAAATTGCTTGACAGTGACCACTGTGATGAGCTCCATGTATTGTTATTCGTAAGTCATGCGGAGCCTCGTCGGTAAATGTATATTTAAGATATATTTATTAGAATATTTGCTATACTAGCTCAAATTACAACAATATGATGGTCGCATATCAAGAGTTCTGAGAAAATATGCGTTTTTGGATACTTATTTCCATAGCATCATGACATGGTTCCTATATGACACTTGAATCAAGAAGGGGGCCCTAGATAAATCCAAAGTTTGAGTAAAACAGCAAATGCTACTCTTAGAGTTTCCGGAGTCGGGGGACATGGCCCTTGCTCCCCTTCCCCGGGATCCGATCCCTGCTAGCAATATAAGGCTGCTAAGAGCACACGAAGTGGCAGCGGTCTAATGGTTGAAAAATATCTGCAAGAGATCAAGGTAAAATCAATTTTGATTGCACCCTCCACTGAGAAACCCAGGGGCACTGGTTCGTGCGGTAGCCATAGGCCAACTGGCCGCAGAGGAGTAAGTACACCTGCAACCGACGACGGGTCGTTAAGAACTATGGCTCCGAAACGGAAGGTTCAACGACCCGCCATCCCCTACCCAAAGGCGAGAACCCCCACGATAGTTATACGCAGCAAGTACATTAGCTGATTCAGCGCGCCGAGCGTCTAGCACAAAGATCGGTCACCTGGCCTAGGGATCGTTCCCGGTACCCTGAACACAACTGTGCAGCAAGCAACATCAGCTGATTACCAATACACACACGCAACAAAAGACATAGCAATATTCCCTGAAGAGTGGTACAGAAGTCTTACCGGAAGGAATTAGGCACTTTAAGCATGGCCTCCTGATGTTCAGAGTACTCGATCTCTGCCGTAACGAGGTTGATGAGTCCACGCTCAACGGGATCCCTCTCGTCTCGGTAGATAAACACGTAAGGTCGCCGGACCACCTGAAAGTAATGATAGTTGTTGGCTGGGATGCGTCACAACGCGTGGCCGGATGAGACAAGGACAGTAAACAGCTGGGATGCGCCAACCCTAAAGACCAAGGAGAGACAATGATGGCAATTGACCGGCATAGGTCTGAGCCCGCCAGTGGTAAAATTTAATAACTAGTAGGACTGGAATATATCAAATCTCGTGAGTACCGTAAATACCCAGCTCTTGAGTGATCATCGAACACGGAAACTAACACATGAGTAAACAGTTCTGCATCCATGCAGCCATACTCACCACCCAGCGCTTGACCCAGGCATTGGTGCGGTTATCCAGCACGTTGAGGTAACCTTTCCTGGACACAACGGATGAAATTCGTACCTCCTCCACGTCGCACACAAACTGGGGCCCTTGCGTGCCTGAAAAGAATTATTCAAAACTTTTAGGTCTACTATTTTAGTTTTAATTTTGGAAGCTGTCACGATAAAAACAATGATATGCGGGTTGTAATAGCAAGAACCCACTTCAGGTAATAGCTACGAATAATGACACTTACTGAAACACAACACAGAATAAATCAGTGGATACAATACAGAAGACAGTAGGTCAGTTGCGTAATCGCTCAACACGACAAAATATAATTATGTCTTCGAAAGCCTTGTTTTCTTTGCTTCTATATCTTATTCAAGGGACTTCTGAAAGAGAAGTTAAATATTTTACCGGTGCGATCGAAAAATCTTGTTTGTTTATCTGTTTGTTTATCGGTTTATTCATTTTTTTTTCGGTCACGCTTTAACAAAACAGATAGGCGGAAATTAGCCCAGGTTGGAGGGTCTGGTCGTACTCTCAAGCTCCATTAAAATCTGATAGGTAGAAAATAGGCCGGGCTGCAAAAGATAGCAAACGTATCTTAATTAGTGATAGTTGAAATTCAAAAATGAAGACATCGCAGGCTTAGTCTGATTCGTGCGAGTATTACCTTCTCCATACATCGAATCTATAGCAAAGTATCGAGCGGCCTTAAGTCTACTTTAAATGGACTTCTTGCATTGCCGAAGTTGAAATCTCGGCATTGAAGATATCTGAAGCTTCAATTGGCACTCTCATGCATCTTGATTCGCAGTTTCTTCCTACAGATGATTTTGTTGCATCAGTTATTCTACCAACTTTGATGCAATTGTCGATGAAACATCTTTCAATAACCAAAACACCATCGGACAAATATGGCACACTAGGGTATCTATGATACCAAATCGAATCAATTCTTTTCGGTGTTGCAGAACTGACTGCAAAAGTAATAAATTATTTTCATGTCCGAGAATATGAGTGTTGATGCTCAGTAATTAGGGTAATTAGGATGCCGTGAACCCTCATCTGGATGATCTTTAAAGTTGGTAATTGTATGAAGGAAAGCATGGTTAATGAAGAAGGATCAACACAAATTATTTGCTGTCATTTTATGACAGCGCGGGCACACTAGTGTATCGCATAATGCTCTAAAGATATTCGAAGACACGTGAAAAACTTTAGCTGGATAGCACGTCGCAAAAAAATTTCAGTGGTATCTAAGATACTATTTTGCTAGGGAAGAGCAGACGAAGAAATAAATTAAAACACCAATTGTACATTACTATATGCCGGGATTTATTTCTTTCTCTTTTATCATTTTACTATGCAAGATTTGCCTGCATAATATGAAGCTGTTAACAGGCGTTACGAGTACAATTATATGATTTTTAGAAAACTTCAAAATATTTTTTCCGCAGGCATAGGTTGTGATATAATATATCACCGTCAAAGCGTTCGTAGTTTTTCAGACGACAGGCCGAGATTCTTTGAATTTCGGAAATTTCCATAAGTGGGCACTTGTGGACCAGCAACCGGAGAAAAAATGCCTCAGGACCGTAGAATTCAGGACTAGCAATCTTATTATCAAAATTATTATTACTAAAACTAGACCCCGGGCGTCAAGAGGCGGATAATGAAGTCCAAATTCAGCAGTCCAAAGAAGCTCCAACCCTTGCTAAGAAAACCCGCTCTGATAGTGGCCGGAGGTGCCCACCGAGGCCCAGTGGCTCCGCACGTACCAACAAGAGGAGACGAGGTGCGGGAGGAGTCGTCTGGCGATGGCAGGGGAGAGTCCCTTGCCTGCTTCTGCTGCTCGTGATGCTGCTGACTGGCGGAGCCCCCCAGGGGGATCTGCTCCTCCTGCTCCGTGGGGGGAGCCGGGGACACGGCCTCACTGCATTGGAGACAATGGATCCGTAAATATGAGAACGTAAAACAGATAAATTTAGGTCAGTAGAGTCTCCACGGAGTGGAGGTGTCGAATTTCGATTTAAACGAACGTCTCCGTCATAAAGCCCTTCACCAAATACCAAGAGGTTCCCCAGCTGTACTGTTTCGAGGATCTGCTTCAAACTGTACTGTGAGAGAGCTGTTCCTCTACGAAAAAAGATGGTATAAAGCGCTGCATATCTTCTAATCCCAGATATCGTAAAATATTAGGTGTTCTTACACTAAAGAAAGATGCTGCATTCCGTAATGCAAGGATGAGCCTCGTCAAATTCTACGTAGAGATATTCGACAGCAGTCGGATATCATTCAGCAGATGTACAAGACAAGGAATTCTTCCTTGAAGAAAAATGCAAGCACACCGATGTAAGTTGATAGAAAAATGGCAACGTACAAAAATTAAGCTGAAGTAGCGCCCTGCAGAAAATGCTAGCCCATCAAAGCTGATGTTAGACAAATAGTGACCAAGTCAACGAAATTAAGTGGCATGCAAGATCTGCAGTTGACGACCAAGAGGCGTCGGGAGTGGGGTCTAATATACAAGTGAAATACGATATTTCCTATATTTTGGTTACATATCTTACAATTTTCTGGATGAAAGAGATATTGAATTCCAAATTCTCTCCATGAACAGAAAAGCCTAAACTGCACAAGCCATACCATTTATTACCAGCCAGAAAATATAGAAATCCCACGGGACAGAACTATCATTTAGCTTAACTTGATACCAGGAACTTTATCTAGGCTAGGAAGTATGAAAATGCCCACCCATGCAATCATAGAGCATATCTGCGACCTCTGCCCTGAGGACGAACAGATTCAACCGACACATGTTCTGTCCGGGCCAGTAGGTATCATTTACACGCCATTCTCACTTGGTAAAACATGTAATACTGAAATCCTAACGTGCAGACGATCGAATAGATAGACAAAACCGCAAGTAGAATAATAACACTTAAAAGACCTGATCAACTGATTCAGCTCCATTTTCATGCTTGCTTTTAATTTACCAGCTCCTAAGTTCTAGCTTGCAATAAATGAGTGTTTCTTTACTATTAGCCTATAGTTGTGAGTAGCCAGGGCTACGCAACATACACTCACCAGTCTGCAGGCTGTTCGGTGAGCTGGGTGGAGTCGGAGTCCTTCTCGTCTGAAGGAGACGCCGGAGCCTCCAAAGGAGCCTCTACCAAGGGCCTCCCTTGCATCAGACGGGCGTATTTCAACAGCATCTCCTTCTGCACCTCCGTCAGATTATCGCTGTCACCCTGGGTGCTACAAAGGATAAACATATCACGTTTTATCCCTCCGAGTAGCATCATTTCTTTGGTGACGTCGCTACAGAGACAAGCAAGCCCACAATGAAAGGTGTAATGATCTATATTGTACCACTGGTATTTGTATCGGTATTTACCATAGTTTTGATATCAGCACCTCGCACGAGCGATACCGGTATTTCGCTAGACGTCCAGCACCAAAGAATCCTCGACTGACTCACTGGAAAGTAATAGGAAAATAGCCGATGCGTACACAAGAAAGCACAAGATAACCTCGTTGCTTGCTTGTTCCAGATTTTCTACTAAGCTATTCGCAGTTCTTCGCAGAATTTTCCTGTTAGGATTGTAGCCCCGCTTTTCCTTATAGACTGTATAGGAAAATCAAGGCATTTATCTAATGCATAAAAGGGACGGTATAAGATAATATCGGATATTCGCCTATCACTAATATATTTTATCCACTAATGATCGGGCACCTCTTTATTTTTTGGTATTTAGTATTAATTAGCTGGTCCTGTATTGATATACCAAAGCTTCAATTGTCCCACAATTCATATTTCCACCCACCTCGGGGGGAGGTGGGGACAGGGCCGAATACTTTGGGAACCACCTTTAGTCAACACTTTTGCCATATCAGATTTAAAAAAACCTCGACGTAGTAACCCTGATGCTCAAAATAGAAAGTCAGACAAAAACTGTACAGATACAGGATGTCTTATTTGAAGGTTGTGAGGGGCTCACCCTCCTTATTCGTTTTGGTTTCTGTATAATTAATGATTTATTCCTCTCATAACCACCTCGTGTTTGCTGTGCTGCACCATTTTTGTTTTTCTTATCTTTTCAGCTCTTGCATGCTTGCAAGTTATCACGGTTTAAAGTATCATTGCTTGAGTGCCCTTTGTTTACTGTGCTTCGCTGTTATACAAACACTTGCCATCCAGCACCCTGCCTGGCATCAAGTATTACTTTGAGTAGAGCATGGTTCACTACATGATTATTTGAAGGCTCTTTTAAGGTGAGAACAATTCATACCCATGCATCCTGGTCCTGCGGTAGGTTGCGATACACTGTGACTGCAATACCTGTATATATCGTCCATAATCTGGCATAGTTATTGGTACTTGTTTTCTACTGTGTTATCTATGGAGTTCTCCGTTCCTACGTCGCCAGCCTGGTGTGATTTAATAATAATAATATGTGCAATAACTTCTTATATCTGGCTTACACATGTGCAATACAGTACCTTACTTTACTTGTGTGCAATAATTTAGCTTAATGTCTTGTCCGGACATGACTATTAATTGTGTTGCTTGCTGCCTTTTGCATTGGCTTATTGCCTTTTTACTGAAGCTTGCGTACTGCCTAATTAGTGACTATAATATTTGAGCCATTGTTGCTCTTCAGCATAATACACAAATAACCAAGAGACTGGTGGGGGCTATTATTACATTATTGAGACGACAACTTAAAAGAGGTTCTTTCTTCAACTTCAGAGCTGCCAGGCCAGTATTGGCTGGTGCGAGCAGCTGACCTGGGTGGAGTCCGTGTCAGCTCGTGTTCCTGAGCCATCCTCCGGTAAGACCAGACGTGTTTTTCGTTGTGGGACCTGACAGTCGCGACCACTGAGATAGCCACCTCCACACCGCTCTTGCCGACCTCTGCCACCATTTTTATTTGATTTCTGCATTTTTGCTGAGTTTCCATTCTTGCCAGTTTTGCGTTTTGTTCTTTAAATTCCTGATTTTGTATATATATAACACCTGCGTTACCAGTGACCCAGTTTAGATCCTGTTTTCCTTTTTAGTTTTTTGGGTTAGTTGAGTATAGATCCTTAGTATCAGTTGGGCTACTGATCTTATTAATTTATTTTTTAGGTCATTCCATTGCACCATCAGCCCATAGTACCATACCATAACCAACTAACCTTCACCAGTTCATCTTTCAAGTAACATTTATTTTACCAGTATGTTTAGAGCCTACTGGAAGTTCAACTTCCACTAGCCTCTTGCCCCCTGTGGGCGGGTGGCTCTCACCCACTTCAGCCTGTCTGGGGTCAACCAACCGGTGTCTAGGAGTCGGAGACCT
>LQNS02278070.1:31413808-31446484 GCA_001587735.2 Parhyale hawaiensis
ATATTCGCAAGAATCATTCTCGCCATTGGAAAGAATTGTCAATGAGCACAAGCGCAATGTATACTAACAATCGGTATTTGGAACTGATATAAGTGTCCGTTGATCCACTGATATGCTATTCCCGTTTACTATCCGACTTTTTTTTTGTCCTTTCAATTTTTTGCTGTATTTATCTTTTCCTTGTTTCCTATTTCTTCCAACCCCTACTGCTTAGGTGCAATAACAGCACTGTTAGGTGCAATAAGAGCAATTTTTAGGTGCAATAAGAGCATATTTTAGGTGCAATATAGCAATTTTTAGGTGCAATAAGAGCAAATTTTAGGTGCAATAAGAGCAATTTTTAGGTACAGTGAGTGCAAATTTTAGGTGCAATTAGAGCAATTTTTAGGTGCAATAAGAGCATTTTTTAGGAGCTGTAACTGCAATATTTTAAGCGCAATAAATCCGGGCTCTACATAGTTTTCAGCAAAACGACCTTAACAAAGAAAGCAAACAGCTTACGGATCCGAAAGGAAGATTACCGTAAGTTCAACGCGAAAACGTACCTACCGACAGCCTATTTTCAAATAGTGCATCCGAGCTCTTACGATGTATCTTCAGTGGTTACCACCTGCTTCACTGGGATTGTAATGCACGACGTCAAGAAAATTTCGTACGGCGGGCGCTATCGACGTTAGACCCTCACCCTGTCCACAACCCACGAGGCAGCAAGCAAAGGATGACACAGACGGGCATTTCTTCAGTATTTTTGAGGGAAAAAATTGTTGACGATGACGTCAGATTACTTGTTTGGTTGCATCGTAGTTCGTAGCTAACATACGTAACGTAGATTTTTCCATCCACAGACAAAACTAGAACGCCTCGTGGCGTTAGACCATCACCCGCGGTGGGAGCAAATTTCATTGCCCTCATTTTTTATGGCCAGCTAATTCTAGTTTTCTGGCATGGATCACATAGAGGACAGACCACCAGACTCCCTGCAAAAATCATGAAGATAGCTCAACTCCTTCTACCTGTTTTTGGGTGAAGAACAAATTTCATCGCCGTCATTTATGGCGAGCTATTCCCAGTTTATGGCCAGCTAATCCCAGTTATTTGCATGGGTCACATCTAGGTCAACCCACTAAACTCCCTGCAAAAAAAAATATGAAGATTGCTCAACTCCTTCGACCACTTATTGGGTGGACAGACAATATATATACTTCAATCTGCAACGAAAACATTATCAGCTCTCTCACTTTGTTCGAGGGTAATAATAAGAGGCGTCCATAGATGCAGCACAATTTTTTTCTAACAAGTGGGTTGAAAAATTTATGTAATGTATACCTGATGCTCAAAATACAAAGTTGTTTAGATTCTGGACGCTCATTTTTTCCGATTCTAGCTTGTATATTATGAAATGAACGCATTGTCGATAATCCAAACTAGCTTTCCCTTTACGCACCTACTAAGCCTCGATCCGCATGAGTAAACCTGCGTTAATTATGAACAGCGAGTGTTTGCTTTTTATGTAGTTTAAAATAGGGCTGCATTTTGAACAGATATCATGCGCTATATTCTTTTTGTAACAATGTACGACGCGCTGCAGAAATAATTTTCTTTAGAAGTAGCCGCTGATCTTCAGTGGCATCTCGTAAGTCGAGTTTATCCGTTACTAGAAGAGGTTTAGTTGAAGAAAAGTTCGAATAAAGAACGAAGAGCGAGAAGCAGTGTATAGTGTATAGAGAAAACAATCCAATTAGGCGCGCGTTATGCTTCGGCCGTTCGAATAATGGAAATGTCCAATACGTAAGAATTCCTCGTTTTATTTGTTTTCGGTTTGAGTAATGAAGGGCATCCAGTAAAGACATAAGCGCGCTGCAGCTCCAAGCTGGTGAGGTACAGGCGAAGTGAAATCTCTAACCAGTGATCGAATTGCAGTTCCTTATAGTCGTTAGTGATTTATGGGCTGTGACTGCAACTTAATGATTACTTTTAGCTCACGTTACCCCTGGAGTATACTTTTAATGGGCTTATGCACATCAAACATCATTATGTATCACTTCATTATGTATATAATAATAAAACTATTTATCTCTTAATGGTATCAATTACTCACCGGACTATAAAAATGGGTAACAGTAGCTGGTTTGGTTACAAATAAGAAAAGTAATAAGCAGCTAAAGACCAAGAATGACAACTACCAAACGTGGATTGTAGAACAACATTATTACCTACTATAGCCAAAAATTTTTTGGCAATACTAAGAGCATAATTAAAGTTAAACCCTCGAACTATAGGTGAGATCTCAAGTTACTATTGAGAATATTTATTACCTCCGCCAAGGAGGTTATGTTTTCGTAGGGTTTGTTTGTCTATCTGTCTGTGTGTCATTCTGTCTGTCTCAAAAAGTAATGGACGGATTTTGACGACACTTACAAAGGTTGTTAGGTATGTTAGGAGTAATATGTAGATGATTAACTTTTGGTGAAGAACTGCCCATCCGTTTGTTTGTTTGTCTGCCTATTTTTTGTTAGTGCCCTAACTACAGAGTGTATATGTAATATCATTGATTAAATTTTTGTGATGATCTGTTTGTTCGTTCCTTTGTTTGTCGCTGTTAGATTTTTATGATTTGTTAGCGCAATAACTCAAAAAGTATGAATAGATCTCCATGAAATTTTCGGAAATTATAAGAAATGTTATAAGACATAATTGATTAAATTTTGGTAATGATCAGTAGGTCCGTTTGTGTGTTTGACCAATGTTTCTTAAAATATTTGTTAGCGCACTAACGCAAAAATTATGGATGGATCGATATGAAATTTTCAAGAATTGCTAGCAATGTTAAGAGACATAATTTATTAAATTTTGGAGATGATCGGTGAGTCCGTTTGTGTGTTTGACTAATGTTTATCAGCATAATAACTCAAAAATTATGGATGGATCTTTATGAAATTTTCAGGAATTGTTAGTCATGTTAAAAGACATAATTGATTAAATTTTGGTGATGATCGGTTTATCCGTTTGTGTGCTTGACTTATGTTTGTTAAAATGTTAGTTCGCAGTATAACTCAAAAAGTTATGAACGGATCTACAAGAAAATTACAGACACTGTTAATATTATCAAAAGGCACAAGTGATCAGATTTTAGTGATGATAAAAAGAAAATCATTGTTTCAGAGCCGATTTGAAATTTTCGTAACCGCCGCCTTGCTTGGCGGAGGTTTGGACTCTCAGATTGCTCTAGTTATACACAAAAAAAGAGCACTGTTCCTCTTCATAAAAAATAGACCTCCAGGAGCCAGAGCACGCATGTATCGGCAACTCCTGTTCAATTTTCTACAACCAGATCATGGACGAGATAGTTTGAACAACAAATGCTAGTTTTCTACAATAGTATTTCATTTATGTGAAAATTTACCCAGATATTTTAGGATGCAAATGGTTGACCAGAGCATAAAAGGTGGGTGAAGATAGCGTTAGGTACTCACCGAATCTGGCCAGCCAGCAGTGGGTTGATGGCGTAGAGCCAGTCTTGCATATCCTTGTCGCTTAACGTCTGGAGCAAGTAGCCTCGCTGCTTGGTCATCACCCTATGGAATATCAAAACAATATAGTAAATACCCTCGTTTGTTTATACATTTAAACCTTGATCAATTCATCAGTTATACTCAAGTATACTCGTAGCTTTTGTCTCACGCTCTGATGAAGAAACGAAAATTAGGCCAGGTTTTAAACCGAGGCAATCCTATCGCGTTCTTTTGCAAACTGATATGCGAAAGTTCGTTCGACCAGGTTGCAGATGATGGCAAAAGTAAGGAGGTCTCTAAGTTGCATGCACTTTTCGTAGTGCCAATTTTGAAATTCAAACTATGAAAACGTCTGAAGTACATTTTAGCGCTTTCATTGACTCTCATATTAACGGCCCTAGTGAAAATTTCATTTGTTCTGGTATCACGATGCATTAAATGAGTAGATGATCAATGGTAACAAAGTGTAAAGCCCGCTGCAGACGATAGCTTTAAGTTCTGTGCTTTCAATTCACTGCGTTCGAATGCGTTGCTGTGTCTATGTAAACAACAAAAAAGAGCACTGCTTTCTCAGACAACATTCGTTAAAAATTTGAAAAGACACAAGACACTGCACTAGTGACACGGGCTAAGCCAGAGACTACGACGGTAAACATTTTATCGAAACTTTTGGTAGACTTACAGCCGTGTTTGCAAGGACTATGCGAAATATTCGAACGCGGTGAAGTGTAAACACAGGACAAAAGACTATCGTCTGCAGCGGGCTTAAGACGTTTTTCAGAGCACAGTAGAGCCATGAAGAGGGGCGAAGAAAATGGTATTGTCGTCTCAGTAAATATAATTTTTGTTGTTAAATTTCTTTCTTCGATGGTACAGCTTTTTCTAAAAGTAAAGAAATAGCCATCGAAGTAACATCATTGCATAACAATGGATGCAGTTCATGTTTTGCGAGGTGTGTGAAGGCCTGCTAAAAATAATTATTTCACTGTAAGTTACCAAACAGTAGACAGCTTAGCTGTTCAGTAGAACTAAAAACAAGTTCGCACACTTATTTTCACGATCAAAGTTGAGATCTGCAGGTCATTCTTTGTAACTAAATGATTACGAGAATGCGATCAGTGAAAAAGCGTATACATTCATATAATGTTTGCCATCGTTTTTGACGGAGAGTTCGTTATTACAATAATACTATTTAGCGATGGTTATGATAGAGAAAGTTAACGTTACAATCTTTAAGATTCAGCGCTGGCAAGGGCAGATCTAGCCAGGAATACTGAAGGGCCAAATTTAGGGATGCTCTACACCTATAGACGCTCCCTCCACTCCGACTGTTCTGTCCAAGGACTTCCAGATGCTGCAAGACATAGTGACACTGCATAGGTCGGGGGACATGGCCCTTGCTCCCCTTCCCCGGGATCCGCACCCTGCTAGCAATATAAGGCCGCTAAGAGCACACGAAGGGGTAGCGGTCTAATGGTTGAAAAATATCTGCAAGAGATCAAGGTAAAATCAATTTTGATTGTACCCTCTACTGAGAAACCCAGGGGCACTGGTTCGTGCGGTAGCCCTAGGCCAACTGGCCGCAGAAGAGTAAGTACACCTGCAACCGACGACGGGTCGTTAAGAAGTATGGCGTCGAAACCGAAGGTTCAACGACCCGCCATCCCCTACCCAAAGGCGAGAACCCCCACGATAGTTATTCGCAGCAAGTACATTAGCTGATTCAAGGCGCCGAGGGTCTAGCACAAAGATCGGTCACCTGTCCTAGGGATCGTTCCCGGGACCCTGAACACAACTGTGCAGCAAGCAACGTCAGCTGATTACCAATACACACACACACGCAACAAAAGACATACTGTAGCAATATTCCCTGAAGAGTGGTACAGAAGTCTCACCGGAAGGAATTAGGCACTTTAAGCATGGCCTCCTGATGTTCAGAGTACTCGATTTCCGCCGTCACGAGGTTGATGAGTCCACGCTCAACGGGATCCCTCTCGTCTCGGTAGATAAAGACGTAAGGTCGCCGGACCACCTGAAAGTAATGACAGTTGTTGGCTGGGATGCGTCACAACGCGTGGCCGGATGAGACAAGGACAGTGAACAGCTGGGATACGCCAACCCTAAAGACCAAGGAGAGACAATGGAGACTGGGATAGGTCTGAGCCCGCCAGTGGTAAAATTTACCAACTAGTAGGACTGGAATATATCAAATCTCGTGAGTACCATGAATACCTAGCTCTTGAGTGATCACCGAACATGGAAACTAACACATGAGTAAACAGTTCTGCATCCACGCAGCCATACTCACCACCCAGCGCTTGACCCAGGCATTGGTGCGGTTATCCAGCACGTTGAGGTAACCTTTCCTGGACACAACGGATGAAATTCGCACCTCTTCCACGTCGCACACAAACTGAGGCCCTTGCGTGCCTGAAAAAATCATTCAAAACTTGTAGGTTTACTATTTTAGTTTTAATTTTGGAAACTGTCACGATAAAAACAATGATGTGCGGGCTGTAATAACAAGAACCCAGTTCAAGTAATAGCTACAAATAATGAATCTTACTGAAACACAACACAGAACAAATGAGTGGATACAATACAGAAGACAGTAGGTCAGTTGTATACTCACACAACACGGAAAAATATAATTACTTCATCGGAAGCCTTGTTTTCTATGCTCCTATATCTCTTATTCAAGGGACTTCTAAAAGAGAAGTTAAATATTCTACCGGTGCGCTGAAAAGTTGATAGTCAGCAGGCAGCTTGCGTATTATCTATTGGTTCTGAGGCGTAAATATTCCAATGCTAAACCGTGAATCGGAAAATCTTGGGACTAAGATGTATCGTATAATGCTCTAAAGATATTCGAAGACACGTGAAAAAGTTTAGCTGCATAGCCCGTCACGTGACTCGTCGCAGAGTTTCAGTGGTATCTATGATACTATTTTACTAGGGAAGAGCAGACAAAGAAATAAATCAAAATACCAGCTGTACACTACTATATGCCGGGATTTATTTCTCTCTTTTTTATCATTTTACTATGCAAGATTTGCCTGCATAATATGAAACTGTTAACCGGCGTTACGAGTACAATTATATGATTTTTGGAAAACTTCAAAATACTTTTTCCGCTGGTAATGGGTTGTGATATAATAAATTACCGTCAGAGCGTTCGTGATTTTGCAGACGACAGGCCGAGATTCTTTGAATTTCAGAAATTTCCAAAAGCGGGCACTTGTGGACCAGCAACAGAAGAAAAAAAAAGGCCTCAAGGCCGTAGAAATCAGGACTTGAAATCTTATTATCAAAATTATTATTACTGAAACTAGGCCCCGGGCGTCAAGAGACGGGTAATGAAGTCCAAATTCAGCAGTCCAAAGAAGCCCCAACCCTTGCTAAGAAAACCCGCTCTGCTAGTGGCCGGAGGTGCCCACCGAGGCCCAGTGGCTCCCCACGTACCAACAAGAGGAGACGAGGTGCGGGAGGAATCGTCTGGCGATGGCAGGGGAGAGTCCCTCGCCTGCTTCTGCTGCTCGTGATGCTGCTGACTGGCGGAGCCCCCCAGGGGGATCTGCTCCTCCTGCTCCGTGGGGGGAGCCGGAGACACGGCCTCGCTGCATGGAGACAATGGATCCGTATATATGAGAACGTAAAACAGATAAATTTAGGTCAGTAGAGTCTCCACGGAGTGGAGGTGTCGAATTTCGATTTAAACGAACGTCTCCGTCATAAAGCCCTCCACCAAATACCAAGAGGTTCCCCAGCTGTACTGTTTCGAGGATCTGCTTCAAACGGTACTGTGAGAGAGCTGTTCCTCTACGAAAAAAGATGGTATAAAGCGCTGCATATCTTCTAATCCCAGATATCGTAAAATATTAGGTGTTCTTACACTAAAGAAAGATGCTGCATTCCGTAACGCAAGGATGAGCCTCGTCAAATTCTACGTCGAGATACTCGACAGCAGTCGGGTATCATTTAGCAGACAAAGAGTTCTTCCTCGAAGAAAAATGCTAGCACACCAAAGTGGGCTTATAGAAAAATGACAAGCAACAAAAATTAAAACTGAAGTAGCCCCCAGTAGAAAAATGCTAGCCCATCAAAGCTGATGTTAGACAAATAGTGACTAAGTCATCGAAGTTGAGTGGCATTCAAGATCTGCAGTTGATGACCAAGAGGCGTCGGGAGTGGGGTCTAATATACAAGTGAAATATGACATTTCCTATATTTTGGTTACATATCTTACACTTTTCTGGATGAGAGAGATATTGAATTCCAATTTCTCTCCATGAATAGAAAAACCTAAACTACACAAGCCATACCATTTATTACCAACCAGGAAATATAGAAATCCCACGGAACAGAGCTATCATTTAGCTTAACTTGATACCAGGAACTTTATCTAGGCTTGGAAGTATGAAAATGCACACCCATTCAATCATAGAGCATATCTGCGACCTCTGCACTGAGGACAAACAGATACAACCGACACATGTTGTGTTCGGGCCTGTAGGTATCATTTATACGCCATTTTCACTTGGTAAAACATGTAATACTGAAAGCCTAACGTACAGACGATTGAATAGATAGACAAAACCGCAAGTAGAATAATAACACTTGAAAGACCTGATCAACTGATTCAGCTCCCTTTTCATGCTTGCTTTTAATTTACCAGTACCTGAGTTCTAGCTTGCAATAAATGAGACTGTTTCTTTACTATTAGCCTATAGTTGTGAGTAGCCAGGGCTACGCAACACACACTCACCAGTCTGCAGGCTGTTCGGTGAGCTGGGTGGAGTCGGAGTCCTTCTCGTCTGAAGGAGACGCCGGGGCCTCCAAAGGAGCCTCTACCAAGGGCCTCCCTTGCATCAGACGGGCGTATTTCAACAGCATCTCCTTCTGTACCTCCGTCAGATTATCGCTGTCACCCTGGGTGCTACAAACGAAAAACATAGCACGCTTTATTCCTCTGAGTAGCATCATTCTGCTGCATTTCTTTGGTGACGTCGCTACAGAGACAAGCAAGCCCACAATGAAAGAAGGTGTTATGGTCTAGACATGTACCACTGGTATTTGTATCGGTATTTACCACAGTTTTGAGTGAGCGATACCGGTATTTCGCTAGACATCCATCGTCAAAGCATCCTCGACTGACTCACTGGAAAGTAATAGGAGAATAGCCGATGCGTACACAAGAAAGCACAGGAAAACCTGGCTTGCTTGCTCCAGATTTTTCCACTAAGCTATAGCAGTTGTTCGCAGAATTTTCTCGTTAGAATTGTAGCCCCGCTTTTTCCTTATATAGCTATAGGAAAAACAAGGCATTTATCTGATGCATAAAAGGGACGGTTGCTATAACATAATATCGGATATTCGCCTATCACTAATATATTTTATCCACTAATGATCGGGCACCTCTTTATTTTTTGGTATTTAGTATTGATTAGCTGGTCCTGTATTGATATACCAAAGCTCCATTTGTCCCACAGTAGACTCATGTATCCACCCACCTCAGGGGGGAGAGGAGGGGACAGCGCCGAATACTTTGGGAACCACCTTTAGTCAACACTTCCGCCACATCAGATTTAAAAAAATACCTCGACGCAGTAACCCTGATGCTCAAAATAGAAAGTCAGACAAAAACTGTACTGATACAGGAAGTCTTATTTGAAGGTTGTGAGGGGCTCACCCTCCTTATTCATTTTTCTGTGTAAATAATGATTTATTCCTCCCATAACCACCTCGTGTTTGCTGTGCTGCACCATTTTTGTTTTTCTTATCTTTTCAGCTCTTGCATGCTTGCTAGTTATCACAGTGTAAAGTATCATTGCTTGAGTGCACTTTGTTTACAGTGCTTCACTGTTATACAAAGACTTGCCATCCAGCATCCTGCCTGGTATCAAGTATTACTTTGAGCTGAGCATGGTTCACTACATGATTATTTCAAGGCTCTTTAAGGTGAGAACAATTCATATCCATGCATCCTGGTCCTGCGGTAGGTTGCGATACACTGTGACTGCACTACCTGTATATATCGTCCATAATGTGGCATCGTTATTGGTACTTGTTTTCTACTGTGTTATCTATATGCAATAACTTCTTGTATCTGGCTTACACAAGTGCAATATCTTACTTTACTTGTGTGCAATAATTTAGCTTAATGTCTTGTCCGGGTATGACTATTAATTGTGTTGCTTGCTGCTTTTGCATTGGCTTATTAGCTACCTTAGTACTGAAGCTTACCTACTGCCTAATTAGTGACTATACTATTTGAGCCATTGTTGCTCATCAGCAAAATACACAAATAACCAAGAGACTGGCTGGGGCTATTATTACATTATTGAGACGACAACTTAGAAGAGGTTATTTCTTTAACTTCAGAGCTGCCAGGCCAGTATTGGCTGGTGCGAGCAGCTGACCTGGGTGGAGTCCCTGTCAGCTTGTATTCCCGAGCCATCCTCCGGTAAGACCAGACGTGTTTTTCGCTTTGGGACCTGGCGGTCGCGACCCCTGAGATAGCCACCTCCACGCCGCTCTTGCCGACCTCTGCCACCATTTTTACTTGATTTCTGCATTTTTGCTGAGTTTCCATTTTTGCCAGTTTTGCGTTTTGTTCTTTAAATTCCTGATTTTGTATATCTATAACACCTGCGTTATCAGTGACCCAGTTTAGATCCTGTTTTCCTTTTTAGTTTTTTGGGTTAGTTGAGTACCAGTCGGGCTACTGATCTTATTAATTTATTTTTTAGGTCATTCCAATGCACCATCAGCCCATTGTACCATACCATAGCCCACTAACCTTCACCAGTTCATCTTTCATGTAACATTTTTTTTGCTAGTAGATTTGGTTTAATCATCTATTCTTGTTTTGTTGCTCTTCCATTCTTTCAGTTTGTTTTCTCGTGCTGGTACTATACCAGCCTTACCGGGACATTTAGAAAGGGTTACACTCCACAATTCACAGCCCCTAACAAGGTTATCTCATTTCATGTGCTTTTATTTATGTAAATTTATAATATTTAGTTTTCGTTGCTGTGTCCGATATACCTGTACACATGAATCGTAAGTAAAGATATTAGATACTGGAACAAATAAGTTTTGAAGGTCAATAAAAAAATACGTAGAACGAAATAACGTATTTTGAGGACTACCTAGCCATATTATTAAACGTTACATAGCTAGTTATCAGTGAATAAACGTGATTTTATCCACTGACGACATCCTGGGTTAAAATTAAAAAAAGAAAATGATACGTACGGCTACCTTCACCTTTTTCTTACGAATAGAAGCATCACCGGGAACAGAATTTTATATTATAATCTTCATTAGATAGGGAATTCGTAAATAATGAATGAGAAAGAGTTACCTTGACAGGCTCGGCATCCGAACTGGTGAGTTTTGGGCGGCCTTAGCAGCCAGATTAGCAACTTCCTGTTCAGAAAAAATGCAATATAAATAAGTAACATTGCTGGCAATACTTCGTTCACACGCCGGCAATCACTGCAGCAATTCCGCGGTACGCAATAATATTTTCGAAGCTCATTGAAAAAATGCGATATCATTCAGAAGCTTAGCACTGACATCTGCTGAGAAACTGTTTATATCAACAAGCAACTACTATTTAAATGGAGTCTAAAGTAACACAGCCAGGTCTAGAGATATGTAGTTAAGGTAATTACTGTGGCTGAAAGGTTAGGAAATATTTACAAGGTGATGGGCCTGTATGGTGGCGGCAGTAATGATCTAGGAACTTCGAAAGTAAAAAAAAAGCATGTCACCTTTTCGCTCTTGGTGTAGTCGTGGTGGTGAGTCTGTATGGTGGTGGCAGCAGGGGCAGGTTTAGCATTGAGGTGAGCATCAGCGCAAAGTTTGGAAGCGAGCAGGAGCCTGTGCCGAGTGCCTTCTACCTCCGCCAGCCGCTGGATCTTCTCCAGCTCCCACTGGTGCTCGAATATGAGGGAGTCCCCGCGGGGCCGCCAGCCGTGCAGGTTCTCCTCGCCCCTCACGTACGTGCTGCTGGTGTCCAGCACCCGCCGCTGGCGGCGCTGCAGACCTGTCAAGTTCGGCAAGAAATGTTAAAAAAATTAAGTAGTGTACTCAACTATGAGGCGACAGCAGTGTACCTACCTGCGCCAAGGAGTTAGCAGACTCGTCATTACGGTACATAAAGCAATTTGCAAAGTAAAATATAGGAGTGAGGACGTAGCAAGTTTGTCAGGTAGCTACTAGGCGTTGCAGACATGGAGAGTGCGTTCGACCAAACCTCAAAACCTTGTAAGCAGCACACACAAATTATAAACCACAAAGAGAAGCTAAACTAAGATCAGGGAGATTATAAAACCCGTTAAGCGATTCAGCGGAGTGGTCAACAAATCATAGAATAGAGCACATGGTAAAAAGAGTACGACTGGAATCAGTTATGGGTAGTTTAGAATACTGGTAGCGTTACAGATGTGTAAACTACGTCATAGACTCATGATTTTGCAATAATATCTGCGTAATCACAAGATAGTTAACTCGCTTTTATTGACAGATAGATGCATCTATTACTAGAGAGATGCTCTTATTAACCAAATACAAGCTCTTACTAAGAGACAGATGCTTTAATGACAGACAGATGCTTTTATTGAAGCGCGAATGCTCTCACTGACAGATAAATGTTTTATTAACGCATAGATCCTTGTATTGACAGGCAGATGCTCTTATTGACTAAACGAGTAATGGCATTATTGAGAGAAAGCACTGCAGACACAACTGACCCGCCTCGGAAGCACGCCTGAGGTACGCCTCGTATACACCACAGATCCTATTGGCCTCCTGGCCGTACTTGTAGGCGCCGCTGAACAGGGACTTTAGGGAGCGCGGGATGGCCCGAGAGTCGCGCCCGTACAGCACCAGGCAGAGGTCCTTCGTGATGGTCACGGGCTGGACGCAGTTCTCCAGCTGCAGGCGTGGTTATGGTAGTACACTGGGTTAAATATTGGACGTGAGACGAGACAAGAGGTCTACTGGTATTGGATGGGGAACGAGGGACGAACCAAAAAATTTACTGGTATTAGAAATTGGACTATGAACAAGATGCTCATTCGCAGTGGATTCAAGGAAGGACAATGAATGGATTAAGAGGCCCATGGTAATCGTTCTAGTCGCAGAGACTGATGCAACGGCTCCAGATCTCGATGAGCGCTTTGCCATACTATACGATCCTGGTGTTGGATATAGGATAGTGGTTGAACCGAGGGGTCTATTGGCATTGGACGATGAACAGTGAACGGGTAAAAAACCTACTGGTATTGGCTACTGGACTACCCAAAGCTGGACCATTTCCAGGGAGACAGCAAAACCTATGATTGGCCGCCTCTGAGCCACTGCCAGCACGCACCAGGATCACATATTCAAAATGATTTGAAATAAATAATAAAAGGATGATGACTGATTAGCAAAGACAGCCCCAGCACTAACAACTACCACTATCACAAATTATACATAATGTAATAAGGTAGCCAGCAAAGACGCCAATTCCCGTTGCGCTTATCTCAAAATTATCTGTCACGACAATATAACATAAACTATGCGTACCATAAACAAGGCATGTAAGGCCAAGCAATGCCAGTGCTACGGGACAATTAAGATTTAAGGCGTCTTCGATGCGCACTCTGATTTAAAATTAACTTCGAGCGCATTAGACGGGATGTGACGTCGTTCTTAAACTCAATTCGGATCTAGAGTTAAACTGCTGGTCAGCAATAACTCAAAGACAGCTTACAACAGGACAAAATGCAGTTTTACGAGAGTTGTCTGCTCTCTAAGTAAACTTACAGCTTCCTTTACGCAAGTCCGGATCCTAACAATACAGCTCCAAGCCATCGTGAACAGGATTATCAAAAGCGTTGAGAATAATTTGGAACGAAATTCAGATTAGAGCTGCACATCGAAAGTAAGCTTCTTAGTTTAGGTAGAGAAGGATTAAATGGGACGTTGACAAACCTGTAGGTACGCGGAGACTGTCATGTAGATGGTCTCGCCGTGGGAAGTGATGCGGTTCAGAAGTGGGGAGTTGTGGAGGGNAGAGCTGCACATCGAAAGTAAGCTTCTTAGTTTAGGTAGAGAAGGATTAAATGGGACGTTGACAAACCTGTAGGTACGCGGAGACTGTCATGTAGATGGTCTCGCCGTGGGAAGTGATGCGGTTCAGAAGTGGGGAGTTGTGGAGGGAAGAGTCCCAGGCTGCCTCAAACCTAGAGACAGACCAACGTATGATTAGCACTGCTGTTATAATTATTATCGTACTATTATTACCATTACTACACTCCAGGTTTAACCACGACACCAAGCTTATAGTGCGACCCATGCAGTGTTGTTCGTCGGAGTCGCCGAGAACCGAGAGTGAACACTACAGACGGCGAAGAAGCAACTCTTTATGGGAATTTAGTACTAGGTATAGATGCATCATTAGTACTATTCAGGACAGTATCCTACATTATAACTGTACTGGCTTAGCAATAAGGGTTTTTTGTTCGTCCAGTTGATGGAGATAAGCTAATTCTATTAGATTTCACCAGTCCCAAGCTCAAGCTCTGACTCCCTAAACTCAAGCCGGCTCAGGAGAATGGCGTGTTTCTCCTCACCGGTTTCCCCCTGACGACTGAAACCGAACTTCACAAATCAAAGTCCCAGGATTGAAGTTCAGGACGGGCAGTCAAAAGAAATATAAGACCGTCGAACCGAAAAATCCGGACCCGCGGAGCTAGTTTACTGCTGTGGTTGGCGTTTAAATGTTAAATATTGGCACTATTAGCATCGGCAGTGGTAGTATGCTGGTGTAGAGGTACCTGAAGACGGTACGGTCCTCGCCAGGGTACTCGAGGTACTCGCCAGGGAACAGCCCCAGGGACTGCACCGACATGTCGCTGTTCTCGTCGTCGTCGCTCTCTGGGGTGTTGCGGATGCGGCCTGTCGGAGGACACTCAGTTACTACAGTATCCAACTCATAGGCGGGGCCCCCGTCGCCCACTTTCGAGTGAAAGTGTTATTGTTTTGTCATTTCATCGAGATTTGCTGATGATGATTAAGTTTGCCTTGATTAAAACGTTAATCCCGAGCGCTCGATTCGCCAGCATGGATCAATTTTCAGGAGTAACTGATTTGCAATTACCACATGATACGTGACCCAAATTGGCAACTGAAAGCTCCCAATTGAAGTTCCTGACAAGTTAGAGCTAATTGCATCAAGTAATGACCCTCGGAGCTTCGACTTATACGGGGCCTTGTAGACCACATCTTTTTGGAAACTACCGATTCATCTTATTGTTACATTCTCTTTTAACCTATAATGTCTAGCGTGGTAGTACCTATCATAAGGAAATTTTATTGTTATCAGGATCTCTCACCGATCACAAGTTCCTGCACGTCTCGCCACACCAGATCCGGAGTGTGCTCGTGCACGATGGTGATCCGCAGTCGCCGCTGGATGCCCTGGTGCAGCAGGTACAGGTCCCTGCAGGCGAGGTCCGTGCCGTGGTCCACGGCTGCAGGCAGGTACTCCCCATTGGGGGCTGCAGGATACAGAAGACATGATGGTCAAATGTAGGCTAATGGTTAACGGATGATTAGATAAGATAGGCGGCAGTAGACGAACCAAGAGGCCCATTCCCAAAGAGACACCGGAACTTAGGCCCCGGCCCTCAATGAGCTATTGCCATTATGTTAGTAGGATGTAGAGGACTGGGGAAACGAGAGGAGAAAAAATGGAAGATGAAAGAGAAAAAAGAAAGAAAAAAAAAGATGATTAGGGGGTATAATATGAGCACGTTGGCATGAACAGACAAATGCCGTAGATTTAGTTAAAATAGGAGTATGTACTTTAACCTCAAATGAAGACTGCTACAGGTTTCCGGAATACAAAATACTTGCCTGAAAATGACAAAGATCACTAACCCAACTCGCAGATCTCAAACCAAACGAGCAGATCGTGTCTGGCGTGGATCTCAGAAGTGGCTGGGCTTTGGAGGGCACCAAACCTGGCCGACCGGACAGGCTGGCTGATTGGAATGGCTGGTGGCTGCAGCCGTTTCGGGGCGACCCGGCTGCATAAGAAGAGAACACAATCGCAATACATACTTCTGTGAATAAAGATGTGGTATCAAACAATATAATATAAAGTGCCTAATGAGTATTTACTGCCTAGTTGTTCATTTGTTTGTTTATCTAATACTGTAATTTATCTGCCCATATTCAATCACGCTTAAAGAAAGCAGCTTGGCAGAAATTAAACAAGGTTGGAGACTGTTGCTATCCTGTGACGCTCTGATGAAAACTAATAGGCGAAAAATAAACCAAGTTGGTTGCAGATGATGGCAAAAGTATTATAATCTTATACATGTACGCATGCCCTTCTTGCTTTGCCAACACTAAATTCCAATTATTGAAGACATTTACGGTCACTCTTAGCAATCTCATGCATCCCGATTTATACTCTCTCCTCAAATCCACATTTCATCTGCTCTACGTCCACACTCAAACTGAGTACATGATCAGTGGAGCAAATCGGAAAACATAGCAGGACCTACTCTTCATTAAACAGTAGCCCAGTTTTCACTGCACGAGCTGGCCGGCTGAAACGGCTTTAGCGATGTCAGTACTATATAATAATTCACGTCGTGTTTTTATCTATAAATATATTTATATCTTTCCTGTCACGCTCTTTCTGGACATAAGATAGGAAGAAATTGATCAAATCCTACGGGGCACTTCCTGTTACAATTATGGGAATAAGATAGGAAGAAATTGATTTAATCCTACAGGGCACTTCCTGTCACACTTATGGGAATAAGATAGGAAGAAATTGATCTAATCCTACAGGGCACTTCCTGTCACACTTATGGGAATAAGATAGGAAGAAATTGATCTAATCCTACAGGGCACTTCCTGTCACGCTCTATGGAAATAAGTTAGAAAGAAATTCAAGTGCTGAAGACGGTATTGCATAAATACAACCCTACAAGGGAATACACCCCTAGGGGCTCGCACTCGCGTGCTCCAGCTGAAGAACCTGAGCTCGCCTGCATGACCGTGTTTGGACATGGTCAGACTTCTAAGGTGCTAAGAGAGATGCCAGTGACTGCACCATATAATTTATATCCAATTTTTCAGGCAGAATGCTGAATTTTCATTTGAAAAGGCCTCTGAAGAGTAAAAAGCACACGAGACAAGGGTGGGTTTTCTTGAACTGCTAATTTTCTGCCGTCATTTACAGTGACGGCTCGGGCCACTAGTAAGTTCATATTTTTAAATTTAAAACTACTCATGTTGTTCAGAAACAATCTTAGCTGCAGATATTGTCCACGTGTACTATATTAAATTTCAGGTATGAATTCATAAATGGATGCGTTGCATATAGAACTCGTTATCCAAGTTATGATGCTCCTAACAAGTCTGAACAGTCCAGAACGATAACACAGGGCAACAAATTTTATTTTTCCTGTTGCCTCAAACTTAATAACTACCTCTAAGTCAATATTTGATGCTGATTTTAGATCTGTAACTGGAATTTTGCTAACACGCCAGGTTTTTTTTTAGATATTCGCACTTAAAATTCTCGAGGAATAGCATTACAAGACTAGTCTGAAAATTTTCCCAGTGAGCACTCCGTAGGAATAGCACTAATAAAGTACAAGAAACAGGACGTGAGTGCTAGAAAATGAGACGTGATAGACAGAAACGGTCTTCAGATTTGGAACTGATGAAAGTACAGCTGAAAGGATTTCGACAGGAAATTGCTTGTTCCCCAGTGAAATTTTTTAGCCAACGGCATGACATTAGGGCAGAGCAGAAACCTGAGCGCAACTGTGATAGAGTGGAACGGGCCGCTCGGCAGAGGACCGCCTTGTCGGGCGAAATCTCCGGCGGGGCAAAGCCCAAAACCCTGTTAACGGGTACTCGGTCAAGTGAGGCTTGCACGGCAAATCGGTGGAGGGAGGAAATCGCTGAGCGGTACTCTGGGAAAGGCATGATATTATCAGTAAGTAGGTGGTTGATGTTAGGTTGGAATTTGGTTGCTAAGTTGTGGTGGATGAGACGGGGGCCAGCCTGTGCGTCTTTGTTTGATGACACAGCTTTTCGCTAGAGCAAAAAAAAAAGACTAATATGATATCATGATGTATCTATGATACGGAAATTTATATTTGAGATAAGCTTGCCTGTCTGCTGACAATAATTAAATTTTGCCGCAGGTTACCACAGGAAGGGAAGAACTGCGTAGTTCAGCGTGCAGGATGGAAGTCGAGAACACTAATATCTCATGTTCCTGCAAGTAGGCAGTTGAAGTGCATCCTTCGCATGCAATTTACGAGCAGTACCGAAAGCATGATCAATCAAGGAGTATCACAAATTCTTCGCCGTTATTTTTAAAGGTGGGTACACTAGTTTTTCATAAAGTTCTGCTTTATTTGCTTATTTTATAATACATATAGCAATCATGACTCGTTTCGCTAATTCCATGCCGGAAAAAACTAACTCACCCGGATGCACCACCAAGGATACAGGTTGTATTGAACAACTAGCAAAGGCAGCGAGATTTGATTCCTAATGATCAGCTGCCAGAAAAATCTTGCCAGTAAAAAAAAACGTTAACAACAAGCGACACTTTCATCACTTACGTACTTGCCCTTTTATGCCAGCATATCCCAACATCACACAAGAGTATGAGAGGCACTGAGTCAATGTCCCCAAGACACAACGTTAACTGAGGCCCGAACAGACACTGCGGATACATACACATGGTGCTGTTTCTTAAACATCTTTGCTTTCGCTTCACTATGGCAGTCTGCAACCAACAACGGAACAGACAGACAGACAAACAGACAGACAACTCACACGTGGGAAGTGTCGGATTTGAGGAGCTGGTGCTGTGCGTTGTAGTGACCGAGCACCTCAAATACAATGGGCTGTGTGCGCAGGTACTCAATGAACGGCTTGGTCACGTTCACGCTGAACTGTGGAGACATTCGTAACATATGTTAGTTCAATACGAAGGAATAGTTCTTTGCAGTAACAGAAACATGAGAAAAATATATTCACACGGAGCTTTGGTCTCATACAAAACACCAACACAATAAAAAAAACGATTCGCGATTCGCATTTAGTGATTCATAGATAATTCACACATACAGTCGAACCCCGTTTTCCCGGAACCCGGTTTCCCGGACTTCTCGTTTTCCCGGACTTTTTTCACTTTTCCGGGGTTTTCTCGGAACGTTCCGGGAAACTGAAACCAATCCGGANCCCAAAGAGACACCGGAACTTACGCCCCGGCCCTCTATGAGCTATTGCCATTATGTTAGTAGGATGTAGAGGACTGGGGAAACGAGAGGAGAAAAAATGGAAGACGAAAGAGAAAAAAGAAAGAAAAAAAGATGATTAGGAGGTATAATATGAGCACGTTGGCATGAGCAAACAAATGCCGCAGATTTAGGTAAAATAGGAGTGTGTACTTTAACCTCAAACGACGACTGCTACAGGTTTCTGAAATACAAAATACTTGCCTGAAAATGACGAAGAACTACAAAGATCACTAACCCAACTCGCAGATCTCAAACCAGACGAGCAGATCGTGTCTGGCGTGGATCTCAGAAGTGGCTGGGCTTTGGAGGGCACCAAACCTGGCTGACCGGACAGGCTGGCTGATTGGAATGGCTGGTGGCTGCAGCCGTTTCGGGGCGACTCGGCTGCATAAGAAGAGAACACAATCGTAATACATACTTCTGTGAATAAAGATGTGGTATCAAACAATATAATATAAAAGTACCTAATGAGTATTTACTGTTTATCTGCTCATTTGTTTGTTTATCTAATAATTTATCTGCCCATATTCAATCACGCATAAAGAAAGCAGCTAGGCAGAAATTAAACAAGGTTGGAGACTGTTGCTATCCTGTGACGCTCTGATGAAACTAATGGGCGAAAAATAAACCAAGTTGGTAGCAGATGATGGCAAAAGTATGGTAATCTTATGCATGTACGCATGCCCTTCTTGCTTTGCCAACACTGAATTCCAATTATTGAAGATATTTACAGTCACTCTTAGCATTCTCATGCATTCCGATTTATACTCTCTTTTCAAATCCACATTTCATCTGCTCTACGTTCACACTCAAACTGAGTACATGATCAGTGGAGCAAATCGGAAGATATAGCAGGAACTACTCTTCATTAATCAGTAGCCCAGTTTTCACTGCACGAGCTGGCCGGCTGAAACGGCTTTAGCGATATCAGTACTATATAATAATTAACGTCGTGTTTTTATTTATAAATATATTTATATCCTTCCTGTTACGCTCTATGGGAATAAGATAGGAAGAAATTCAAGTGCAGAAGACGGTATTGCATAAATACAATTCTACGGGGGAATACACCCCTAGGGGCTCGCACTCGAGTGCTCCAGCTGAGAAACCTGAGCTCGCCTGCATGACCGTGTTTGGACATGGTCAAACTTCTAAGGTGCTTCGAGAGATGCCAGTGACTACACCATATAGTATATATCCAATTTTTCAGGCAGAATGCTGAATTTTCATTTGGAAAGGCCTCTGAAGAGTAAAAGCACACGAGACAAGGGGGGTTTTCTTGAACTGCTAATTTTCTGCCGTCATTTACAGTGACGGCTCGGGCCACTAGTAAGTTCATATTTCTTTTAAATTTAAAACTACTCATGTTGTTCAGGAACAATCTTAGCTGCAGATATTGTCCACGTGAACTATATTAAATTTCATCTATGAATTCATAAATGGATGCGTTGCATATAGAACTCGGTATCCAAGTTATGACGCTCCTAACATGTCTGAACAGTCCAGAACGATAACACAGGGCAACAAATTTCATTTTTCCTGTTGCCTCAAACTTAATAACTACCTCTAAGTCAATATCTGACGAAGATTTTAGATCTGTAACTGGAATTTTGCTTGCACGCCAGGTTTTTTTTAGGTATTCGCACTTAAAATTCTCGAGGAATAGCATTACAAGACTAGTCTGAAAATTTTCCCAGTGAGCGCTCCGTAGGAATAGCACTAATAAAGTACAAGAAACAGGACGTGAGTGCTTGAAAATGAGACGTGATAGACAGAAACGGTCTTCAGATTTGGAACTGATGAAAGTACAGCTGAAAGGATTTAGACAGGAAATTGCTTGTTCCCCAGTGTAATTTTTTGGCCAACGGGTTCCGCCAGTTCACATGTGATTGAAAAGTCGATGACGTGGTTCATGTTACTTAACTGAGCTCATCAGAAAGCCACCTCAAATATTGATCATAAAAAAACCACGTCAAACTGTTTGGTCCCAATGGCGAAAGCTTATGTCTACCTTCTCCGAGGGTATGATATTTTTCAGAGTACAGCAAACGGGCAAAAAATACGAGGATTCTGTTACAGCAATTAATTTTTCAACTTGATTTCTTTCTTTGATGACACAGCTTTTCGCTTGAGCAAAAAAAAAAATAGACTTATATGATATCATGATGTATCTATGATACGGAAATTTATATTTGAGATAAGCTTGCCTGTCTGCTGACAGTAATTAAATTTTGCCGCAGGTTACCACAGGAAGAGAAGAACTGCGCAGCTTAGCAAGCAGGATGGAAGTCGAGAACACTCATATCTTATCTTCCTTCAAGAAGGCAGTTGAAGTGCATCCTTCGTATGCAATTTACGAGCAGTACCGAAAGCATGATCAATCAAGGAGTATCACAAATTCTTCGCCGTTATTTTTAAAGGTGGGTACACTAGTTTTTCATAATGTTCTGCTTTATTTGCTTATTTTATAATACATATAGCAATCATGACTCATTTCGCTAATTCCATGCCGGAAAAAACTAACTCAGCCGTATGCACCACCAAGGATACAGGTTACATTGAACAACTAGCAAAGGCAGCGAGATTTGATTTCTATTGATCAGCTGCCAGAAAAATCTTACCTGTATAAAAACGTTGACAAGAAGCGACACCATCACTTACGTACTCGCCCTTTTATGCTAGCATATCTCAGCATTACACAAGAGTATGAGAGGCACAGAGTCAAGGTCCCCAAGACACAATGTTAACTGAGGCCCGAACAGACACTGCGGATACACACACATGGTACTGTTTCTTAAACATCTTTGCTTTCGCTTCACTATGGCAGTATGTAACCAACAACAGACAGACAAAGAGACAGACAACTCACACGTGGGAAGTGTCGGATTTGAGGAGCTGGTGCTGTGCGTTGTAGTGACCGAGAACCTCAAATACAATGGGCTGTGTGCGCAGGTACTCAATGAACGGCTTGGTTACGTTCACGCTGAACTGTGGAGACATTCGTAACATGTGTTAGTTGAATACGAAGGGAGAGTTCTCTGTAGTAACAGAAACATGCGGAAAATATATTCACACTAAGCTTTGGTCTCATAGAAAACACCAACACAATAAAAAACGATTTGCATTTAGTGATTCATAGATAATGCACACATATTTATTTGTGCTGTGAAGCTGGGCGGGACATTACGGGAAAATTCAAGCCCTAAAATGATGACCATAGAAATTCATAGAAAACAGCAGAGCTCGTAACAGTGTATGGGCAATGCTAATTGATCATTATTTATCAAACGTTGTGATAAAATGTTTGATTTGGTCTTGAAAAGTCCTTTGAAGAGAAGATGGGAGCGAAGAAACAAGGGATATTATAGACGAAACTACTTTGCAGCCGTGACTTCAGGACGGTGCAGGTGTCTACTGTGGTAAATAACTTGAAAAAGCAATTTTTCACAAAGAATTCTGTAAATATTTCGATTAATATTAACGCCTTCGGAGAAAATGTGAATCATCCAGGCCTGCCTCTGTTGCCACCTAGTAATAATTTGATGTTACTCATGATGACCTAAATTGGAAAATTCCTGACGTTGCTTGTTTGTATCAAAGACTGGAATATTCAATGCTCAGTTGGGACAACATATGCTTGATCTCGGGCGCCATTATGAGAGAAGGAGTATATGACGCTGGCTACGAATTTCTGCAGTACTTTGTTTTTGTTCTAATATTTTTTTTCATCTATAGGTGTGTCCCGGCTAACTTAATGCTATCTTAATTCTATAAATTAGAGAAGAAAAATCTAAATTAGTCCACATTATTAGATAGCTCGGAACGGTAATATGGCTTACATTTTGGACGTGGTAGAAGCCCAGAGGAGGCCCCTTGCCGGAGTTACTGATGGGATCCGTGGAGAAGGCTTCATCGTGGCGGTGACGGAAGCTGGAAAGATGATACATTACACCAAATAATCTGGAGCTCACGCAATATTTTTTCCAAAATACACTTAACACACGGAAATCGAATTATCAACGACCACTTTGACACGTATAAGACTAAAACCGCTGAGCATATTATGTATCTAGGAAGAAAATCCAAGCAAGAATATCTGTTAGAGTCCGACTGACGGCATATGTACTGTATAGCCCTATAGCCAGTCTCGGCAAAAAATTGAGAATTATGCGACGGCGCGTTTATAAACAACTTCGCATCTAAGTAAAAACAAATTATACCTTAGTCTGAGTTACATGAGCAGGCACGGGCGTACTCAGGAGCAACGTGATACCTGCCGCCAAGCCACCTAAAAGCTAACCAAGTAATCTCGTTTAGCAACCATAAGAAATATAAGATCTCAATGTGTTGTTAAACAAACATCCCAAAATTTTTAGCGAGCTAGAGTTCCGGAGTTTGCAACAGAATTGGCAGAAGATACGTTACGCAGCAGGCACATCGTCAGATGGTAGTAAAGTGAACTGATTACTTATCGCATTACCTACTGACGCAACCAAACACGATCCCAATGTCTTATACACCACAAATCCTTGAGATACTAGAGAACTAGAATTATACAGGTTGGGAAGACTCACCTGAACTGGCAGAAAACATCAATTGACGCAAAAGCCACGGCGCATACCGGCATCAAAGTCACCCGGAGTGTAAAAGGGGGATTTGTTTAAGTAACCGAAGGTTTGGTCCCAATACCTCGCTGAATGAAAATCCGTAGGGCATAAAAAAGGTAGCATTAATCAGTTTGGAGCAGAGGACTCACTTGAACTGGCAGAAGACATCGGTGTACTCAGGAGCCACGTCGCAAGCCTGCAGCACCGTCACTCGGAATGTAAACTCGTGGCCGAGCTTGAGGTGAGGTGGCAGTTCCTCCTCTTCAGTGGTGCTGCTCAGGCAACTGTCACCCCGGCCCGAGTCGCTCTCTCCCAGTTCTGAAATTAATTGAAAATGTAATCAACTGGAATGGATTAGGAAGCCATTTGTTTAAATTTAAACTAGCACCATTATTATCTCCCGCGAGCGAAGCGAAGAACGGTGATGCTTCCGTTGAAGATTTAAGTACATTTGTTTGTCTGTCCACCCAAAAAGAGGGAGAAGAAGTTGAACAATGTTTATCATTTTTGAAGGGAGTCTGGTGGGTTGACCTAGAGGTAAAAAATGCCGCAACTCTAGAGTAAGCTGGCCATTAAAAATGTCGGCGTTAAAATTTCCCCCACCGCGGGAGATGGTCTTACGCCAAGAGGGATCCTAGTTTGATTTGAATTTTGAAATTTATTTCTTTGATATGCCCCTCTATGAGAGCCATTACAAATATCAGCATTTGCTCTAACATACGTGAAAACTAGCATTTACTTTTCCTCGTAGAGACTGAGGTAATCATTTTTATTGCTGTTGAAATTAATTTTAACTTCATTTACAGCTGATTCTACCTATAGACTAGTGATCGGGTATCTAGGGTAGCTGTTAGTTTAAGGTATAGTTGGGAACGTTTGACTTATACCAAAATAAATGGTTGGGCAACGCAAAATTTTAAACTTTAAGATGATAGTTTCGTCATTATCATAATACTGTACTCCTAGTTTTGTTGCAGTATATCCAGTAAATTTACCAGTGTTCTCTACTGAGGTGAGCACACACGAGTCATGAGCATACGTACATGTCAACATTTCTCGTTGGATTCACTTTTCGGACAAGACAAGAGAAACTAGGACGTTAGGAGCGCAGCTTTAGAGCTTTTAACTTCAGTTCTTAGAGAAGAAGGAAGTGACGAGCACCACTGGACACCGGACTCTACTTCTATCTTCAAGCATTCGGACTCCGAGGAAGTATACTTGTAGGACTGCAATGAACATAGTTCTACCTGCCAGCTTTAAATCTTTCGGGAAGAAGGAAGTAACTGAAAACGAAGCTCCACCTGTCACGTTCAACTCTTGAGGTAGTAAGAAAGTAGTAAATATTAATAGAGCGGAACCATACCTTCCAATTTAGTAGCGTCGGCCCCATCACACTGTCCCTCGATGATGCGCTCGTCGTCAGGCCCGGGGGCGACTGCCAAAGTTCGGTCGGCGCCCTGGGGGGCACACACGCTCCTGTAGGGGCGGCAGCGAGTCGGGGGTGGCGGATTGAATGTAATCCGGGCAGACTGTCGCACACCACCGCTCTGTTGGGTGGTCGTCGACTCGTCGTCCGCTGTACATCAAAGAACGTAAAAAACCTGCCATCATTTCTCAGACTACACTGAGGATTTCATAACTTAACAACTGCTAGTTCAATGAGGGGCTGGATCTCAGCAGTAGATGAATGCACAGTGAAAGATTTGATAAGCTAACTTGACACGCCGCCTGACTTTTACCGACGAAAACCACTTGTTGAAGCCGTACACTGCATGAGGTAAGCACGTTAGCATCGAAGAACAAATATCGATTTTCCTTTCAGTGTGTTCAAATGTCCTAGGGCTATAATGCATGGCACCATTAAGTTGCATAACATCCTAGAGTACACAGAGGTATATTGTAGAAATAGTCACTGCTTAGGCTGTCGACTGAAGAGCATGCACTGTAAGTAAGTGGGTCTCCATATTTTTGCCACGTTCACCATGCGTCAGAACGGTTTGCTATCAAAATATTGAGCAGAAAAATCTCCAGTCCAACAATGCCAAATTCACACAGTTCATCCCCAATACAATGTGTCCGTACTAAACTGTCCAAATCAAAAATTGCGCCACATCGATATTGGATACTTTATAAATAAAATAATAATGATGTGGGCATTTCTTCCTTTGGTTAGTTTAGCAGCAAGAAATTTGGAAATCGGACACATTGAAAATTCGACGATTCTGAAAATGGAGATAATACGATGGGGTCTTATGTTGTGTAATGTAAAAACATCCTTTCAACTTTCAATATTGCTCGCAATATGCATATCAAACAATATAAAATAATTAAGAAATAGATAACTATGAAGAGATCAGTATACCGTACCGCGATGCACCCACCTGTAACGGCCTGCACCGCAACTTTTAGGTAGGCCTTCACGTCACCGCGTTCGTTCACGATGGCTACGCGGTGTACCAGAGGTACAGGGTGTAGCAGGTTACTCAGGTACACGTAGCCACTGTAGGAGAAGTATTCGCCACGTTATACTTGTGTATGAATACGATAATGGTTTAAATTAAGAGCATTCGTTTGTTGTATTACAAGAAATGTTAGTAGTTTGAAAAAACTCATCTTGAAACTAATTGGAGTAGTAAGCATGAAAATGAGAATTTATTAACAAGTTGCCAGTCAACCTGCAAAAAGAAAAAAAAACACAGAGAAGAACGGAAATACAGGAGTAAACTGAAAAATTTGAAACATTCGAAAAAACTCACAAGAAAACTTCCGAGTACATAAAGGGAAAACAGGAAGAGAAGAGCAAGCAGAAAAAAAGTAACGTTTAAATGACTCACCCGCCAACTTGCTGGAAACACAAGTGGCAACTTGAATAAAGCACCAACAGAAAAAAAAAACACGATCGTAATAATCTCACAGCCTCATAGACCAAAGGAAACTAAAAAAAAAACTTTCGTATAAATCACAAACAGACTTGAGGGAAACAAGGTTGACAACTTTAACGGTAGTAAGTAGAAAAAAAACTTTCGGATAAATTACAAACAGACTTGAGGGAAACAAGGTTGACAACTTAAACGGCAGTAAGTAGAAAAACTGGAATTTTTGCAAGACTCACCAGCCCACCCGTCGGAACCACGGGAAGCGGTCGTAGAAGGGGTCCCCGCCGGTGAGGCTGTCGATGTTGCAGTCAGGAGACGTGGGGGAGAACTGGGCATCGTTGTTGTACATGTCGCGCATCAGTTCCAGCCTTTGCCTGCGGGTGAAAAATTAGAAGGTGACAACATTGCACTAGTGCTCCCATACGGTAAGCAACACGCATAAGGCTGTTCCGCTGCTCCCGACGCAATGGATGCAATGGAAGAATCAGGAAGTGTTAATTAATACAAGTAGCTCTGATGTACTGATACCGTCATAACTGAGGTGCAGAGACACCTGTTCATGATCCTTTCTAGGAGTTAGGACTCTGATATAGAGGAAATGGTGGCTCTGCTGTTCAATCTTTGATTCAACTTTTTTTTAAGAGCGAGTTATAAATACAAACCTAAGTTACTCTAACACCAAAGCTAAGATTAAGCAAGCAGTACTATCCTCCTTGCAACGCAGCTAAAAATTAACGGCCGAAAATCAAAGTCAATGTTTCAATTCGGTACGGAATTATCACCGATAACTCACCCACATATTTGACGTATCAGTAACGCAGATAAATTGTACATAGTTACTACCTATGAATCATTCAAGTGCGACAGAAAATGGATAGTCCAATAAACAAAGAGAGACACAAAGCTGCGTAACATAGTGGCAAGTATCGTAACGTAAAAGCCAGTTACATTAACCCCTGATTTATTAGTTTGTTAGTTTATACGTTCAAGGCTACCATATTGTTGCAACTGTGCGCTACTGGGTACAATATTTCATGAATACAGCAGAACTAGAGCAAGTAATGTGGCATTTTGTGCTTGCATGCTTCTCGTTCCTTAGTTACACGCGATACAAACAGTAAAATTAACACGCATTCAGATGGACCCACGAAACATCCAAGCTTGTGAGTGATATAAATGGTAGAAAAATGCAAAGTAGGTAACGGAGCCAAGCGCACGAAATGAGAAACAATGCAAGCGTAAAGTAAGCTCAACCAAGCGAGAACTTTAGCAATAAACTCCTCGAGTAAAATCGAAAATAACACTAAGTTAAGAGCGGTAAGCAAGTTTTTGATAAAGAGTAATGATAACAAAGTTGAAAAAAAGTCATGCTACAAGCAAGTGGATAAAATGCAAAGAGCAAAAAATCATGAAGAAGTAGATGGTAACAATGAATCTACCTACAGTAATTCTTTAAGCGACTCGCAGTATGCTCTTACCTGACACAAGTAGGTATATATTGTAACACTAAGTCTTACTTATTTAACTTTACCTTATTTACAATTAAATCAATACAGTACTATTGTCATCGATACGTCGTATAATTTACATTCAAACTCCGCGATGCATCGTCGTTCTTAATACTACGTCTTCCCCCAACAAACAATTAAGGTCGCCGCGAAAGCTAAAACCCCAATTTAGCATCTGGGCGGCGCCATGGCGGCCCCCAATGTTGCTAAGGCCATTACTGTGATTACTAGGTAATGCGTTGAGTACATACACTCACGGAGGTTTCATCAATCAGTATCTATGATAGCGGACCCGAGTATCTCTCTCAATACATGAAGATCATACATACATCTCTCCAATCTTCTAAAAAATAAATAAATTGCAACGCAGTCGTAACGCGCTGTAATTGGTGCTTATCATCTATATGGTGAGAGTGATCGACGGACTGACAGGCTAGCAAAATACGATACAGTATGCTAACCACTGTAAATACGTTATGCGTTTTTTCGATATTTATTTGTCGGGGTGCATAATTGAAGTTTGTGATCACTATCTAGGGTTAGTGCGGATTGGAGAATGTGAGTGTGCATCGAAGTCAAGACTGTCTTTCAGAAAGCTGACAGGTGAAGAAGAATTTTAAGTGGATGGACACGAAAAAATAACTATATCAAAGATAAGCAAATTCTAGTAAACACCCGCCGCAGTCTTTACAACAATAAAGCGTAAAAATAAAGAAACACAGCAGCACGGATCGAAATACAAAATGTGCATACGTTGCATGTGGGTAATAGGAACACTGAGCGCTGCCGCCAAGCATCAAAAACAATAAATCATACACGGAAAAAGCAACTGTGAACTAACATTTGAGTCCGTAGCCGCGCGGTTAGGCCGTAGGCTTCAGTTGTGATCGGGCGACCGTCGGGAGTAGACATGTCGCTCTCCTTTACAGCTTCGTTATGATGTGCGTATTGGGTAAAGAATGCCCACACCGAATTGTTATTAGGAGTGTTGGCCTGGATGTTTTTGGCGTTATTGGTGGCGACGAAAGCGTCAATGCAGTTGTCGGAGTTAGCAGGGTCGATGAAACTAGGAGGCGTTAAGGTGTCTGTGTTGTAGAGCACTCGCATAAGCTCCAAGCGATGCCTAGTCAGTGAAAGAAGAGAGCGTGCGCGTTCAGCAGAAGAGATGGATAAAACTTGAAGTTTTGGAAACGCCTCGAAACTTGTACAAAATAATACAGTAGTACCTCGAACTCAACACTTTTACTGGAACAAGTTCCAAAACACTGGATGCCAAATTGGATCAAATTCTTAAACTTGAATGATTAGAAATGTAGCAAATTTAAATGCAGTTCTTTTCACGACATTATCATACTATGCTAGTGCTAACTTTAGCCTCACGATCCACAACACTGCTGGATATTCCAGAAGAGAAAATATCATAACATAGAAAAGCCAGTTATCACTTAAACCAGACGAACGATAGCACGAGCTCCTATATTTACTCCAAGAGTAAGCACGAGATATCATTTGAAAAGCCTTCCTCTTTGAGAAAATCGACCGCGACATATCTCGGCTCGTACGTTCAAGAGTTAATGCGGACTGGAAGGCAGTTCGACCGATGAAGATTTTGAATAGCGATGGAAGCCCTGCTGGCGGATAAATCTTAAACAAATATATACTTACGTAACGAGTTGACTCTTCGAGTAACGAGACCTTACTTTTATATATTTTTCATTACTAACAGTGGAGTGATGGTGTCAGTACCCTGTTAAGTATACGACTTCTGCTTATCTCTGTAAAACTTGTGGTAATAAAGACAAGTTTTCTTCAGGGCATTTCACCACCAATACTTGCCAAATGTCTTATATTTTTCTTTTATTGCAGATCAATTCCAATTTTTTGATGAACCATTACTGAAACGAAAATACAGCAATCTGCTTAAAAACTGCACATCTTGATTGAAACTAAAATAAAAAAAAATATTATTGAAATTATTTGACTGAAATTCTTCTCACTGAAACGAAAAGACACTAACATGTGTAAATTTTTGACTTCCTAACGAGGTTACATTGCTTAAATATTATCAACAGAGACCATATTCCTACAGTAAGAGTAGGTAATTGACAGAAAACTTTGCACTTGCAAGATAAAAGCCAAGATTCGAAAAAAATAATGGAAATTGAGAAATTCTACGGAGTATCGGGTAGACTGTACCACAAAAAACACTATCATTCGAAAAAAAAATTAAAAGCATTGCAAATATTTTAGGGATTTTCCGGTAGACTGCACCATGGAAAATATTAAGAATTGGAAAAAATGAAGGAACTGCAGAAGTTCTTCGCATTTTATGGCAGACTGCACCAAAGAGAACACTACCATTCGGAAAAATTAAAAGCACTGCAAGACTATTACACATTTTCCAGCAGACTGTACCACGAGAAAATAAGTAAAAGATTTGAACAGGACAAAAATATAAAAATAATCAATTTAAACACAAACACTTGACAATAAATGAAGAAAGGTTGAAGCAAAAGCAGGATGAAATCATCTATAACTGATGCGTGTGCTGTTCATGGAATGCAGTGCGATAAGCCAGCAAGAAGGGTTCTAGACTGGAACTATGATCTAGTCGCTCGACACTAACCTATGTTATAAAATCTAAAGTAGCTAAATGAAGTTTAATGAAAACCAATCAACTTAGATTGAATGGTTAACAATTCATATCATTTAATTATAGTACATATAGTGCTTGTCTGCCTATTCTACCCCATGCAATCTTTACATTGCATGCCACAATGTGATTCCCCCTTTCCCCTATTGTTAGCTTGAAAAGGTGCATTTCACAATAATACTGAATGCCGACACAAATGCAACCTTAATGCATCTCCAAGACTTTCACAATCAGACAGAGGCGTAACAAATTGGGAAACGACAATGTATCCCCTAGCCAGTACGGTTATAATCACCCCTGACGAGGAGAGCAATTTTTTTCAGTTTTGAACGTTACTCGAGATCTTCCATTTAGTACAAGTTCATTCCATTTCCTAAATATTCGAAAACACGCAAGATCAATGCAGAACCTCATTTTGCATGTCTGACGGATGAGATTAACTTTTTATAGGACATTAGTACGTAACATAATTGAATCAGTGCTTATTAATAAGCGTGTGAAGTAAAGTAGCAAAAGAGAGATACATAAGTGACCAACTTAAATTTTGAAATTTTGTTCTTTTATTTGTGAAACAAAGGACAAATGTATGGTTGGGCCGTACGCAAAACGTTTATCTGAGGCAAAATGTAAAATACCAAATGAAAGTTACCAATATTACCCACCTCAGTTTTTTCAAAGTCCAATAGTGCGTTGCACCATTCTTGGTATCGGTGACCTCCACACCGACGATGGTGCGGGGTCGTGGCGGTTCGTCATCGTCTTCCTCTTCATCTTCGTCGCTATCCTGCTCCTCGTCCAGCATAGCCTGGAAGTCAGCAGGCAGTGGCGAGTATGGAGTAGCCGTCAGCAGCGTGAACTGGAACTGCACCTGGAGGCAGGAAAAGAATCCGTAGTAAAATAATTAGAATGAGCGTCTGCTGGATTACGTAAGGGTCTAGAAAAACGCCTAAGTAACTGCAAAGCACGCAGCTGGCGGATAGTTGAAACCGGCGGCCAACAGATAAACGAAGGATAACGATTGCTTGTGCGTGCCTAGTGCGGCAGGGGCACAAGCCCTCACACATCCCTCTTGTAAGACTGCTACGACGTAACTGACGCTCCTACATCACTGAATATTACCATGGGACAATTTTATTTTTGGGCTTTTATGGAGCTGAGCAGTCCCACGAACTCTGTCAACATTTACTCTGTTGGATGAGACAAGTGCTGTAACTTAGGTATGTATTTCGCTACTGATGTAACTCCGCTCTGTAATGGGACAGGTAGCACAATTATAGACGTAAGAAATACTACGTAAAAAAATTCTAGGCAATTTGCTGTAGTGAAGCGATGCTTTACAGGCAAAAAAGTGAGGCTCTACTTGTGAGTCGGTGACCGCAAGGAATGTCTGTTCGGACTTCAGTTCCTCCAAAACTCTTGTCGCGGAGGTTGACTTTACGATGAACTGTAGCCTTCCGCGAGGTTACTCGTTATTATAGGTAGTAGTATATCCAGTAATTGCTAATTATCACAGCAGTGTTAATTTTTTTCTCCTGTCTATTGCATATCCTCCTCTAGTGCCTTCCAAAGAATCACTGTTAGTATAACAATGCCGTAAAATATGTCTACGCAGGCTTATGAACATGCAAAACAATTATTATTATTATTATTAAATCACACCAGACTGGCTACGTGGGAACGGAGAAAGTCCATGAGGTTAACCAACCCCCTCACAACCAGCCCAGCGGGTGAAGAAAACAAAAGAATGAAAAAAAGATCCAAGATCACCGAATAGCTCTGTGTACAGATCGTTTAAAGCTGCCAATACCCTCATCAGCACAGACAGAGCCATCAAGACCATTCCAAACATCCACACACGATGTGAAAAACGAACGGAAACACTGGCCCGTACGGCATCGTAACGGTTCCAAGGCAAACTCATGAAGAGCACCAGTACGCCGAGTATACCTCACACGAACAAATGGATCCGGAAGAAACTCAGATAGTGGATGACTGGGGCAGTTATAGATTTTATACAGAAAACAGACCCCACCAACTCTGCGACGATGCGCCAGATCAGAAGGCACAACTCCACCCAGCATGAACGCACATCGACGAACCACTTTGTCAAGCAAACACAGATGGCAATCGGCAACAGAACCCCAGACTACAGAGCAGTACTCCAGAAGAGGGAGGACAA
>LQNS02278070.1:31462443-31491474 GCA_001587735.2 Parhyale hawaiensis
GAACAGAGATGATAGCAGTAGAATCCCAGGTTCAGAATCACTGAATCTAAACTCATTCTTACCTTGCGTTCCTTGTCGAACTGTTTAGCAATTTCCTCCTTCTCCTTGATGTACTGCTCCTCGAGCGCCACCAGCCGCTTCTGCATCTCCTCCTTCAGGTCTATGCCCTGCTTCTCGAGCAGCTCAACCTGGGCGAACTGCCAATCTGCGGGTTCTCCTGATCCGGGGGTCTCCACGGGGCTCTTTGTGCCACGGCGCTCCCGGACTGCGCCATTGAAACAATCAGATGATAAAAGTGACTAACGTGTATTTATGTTTGTTTGTTTAATTTCAAAAAATAAGTACGAATGTCGACAAATTTCTCTAAAGCTTAACGCTTCGAGGGTTAATTCTCATCATCTGAAATTCAAAAATGAAAACCTTTGTAGGTTATTATTTTTTAATTTGTGATGATGGGAAGTAACTTCCCGCAGTGTTCAGTTTTAGAGAAATTTGTCGACATTTCGTACTTATTTTACGTTTGTTTTGTATTCATCCTCTAAACTCCATCATAAAGGCGAACCTGCCTTTATCTAAGTTTTTATTCATCATTTAGAATAGGTTCTTGCCCTAACTTATAGGTTTACATTGCATATTATACGTGATGTCAGGTAGACTCTTGGACCGTGGAATGTCCACAAGTCCAAGCAGGTCAATAACTAACTCTTACACATGACACTCTCCAGCCCAATAGGGCCGTGACCACTTATGGTTACTTTCCTAATGCCATTCCTCAGGAATGTTTTTCAGCCCACCGGAAAAGGACTTAACTGTTACGCTGGTTTATTAACATGTATATACGAGGGCCCTGGAACAATAGGGGCGAAAGCGACATTTTTTAAAATATACAGGAGTGCCACTTGAAGACAATGCACTGGTGAAATAAGGTACAAAATAAAAGATTTTACACAATATTCTCGACCATTTCTCCTCGGATTTATGCCTTTCTGACTTCCCAGAACGTCAGGTCTGAATCTGTACCTACTTGCGATGATGCAAAAAAATACTTTTGAAAAACCTGTCGCTTACACCCCTATTGTTCTAAGGCCCTGATATGTATTTAAATCTATATATTACGAGTTTCAGGGGAAGAAAAAATTGCCACTGATGCATTACTGGACCCATATTTTTCACGTGCAGCCGACATCTGGCTAGGGCTTCAAATTTTTAAGATGATCGTTGTTTTTATTTTTATAGAGATGTCATTATATAAAACGTCACTATATGTATCCAGAAGGCGTTCTGTTGGAATAAGACTGATAAAAGACAAGAAACTGCACGTGATGAGCTAAAAATAGCAGACCAATTTTGAAATTACGTATTAGAATTGAAGAAAATATAATTGAAAGCATCCTTGAAGCAACCTGCCAGTTGACCAGAGTCATTGCTAAGAAGGGTGTACGTTCTGATTTCAAGGCGGAAAGATCAAATACTATAATTCCTACCTAAAAAATATACTCCTTCAAAAAAGAATTCTTCTCTGTACAAGGCTTCAGGTTAAACATCAAAGTATGAAAAATGCTAGACTCAGCATAACACATGAAGTACGTACGGTACGTTCAACTTGAATGCGAATTCCACCCAGAAGCAAATCATACGAACGCGGCAACACTTAATACGCATAATGCAAACAAAACTGCTAACTTCAGTACCACTGTACGCAATCTACTGCGGGTGGTTGAACATGAAGAAATGACCAGTGTCTGAGAAACACGAAGAATTCGGGGCCTGAAATGCATTTGTATCAGCGTCAACGTAACTATTTAATACGTACTCTGCTCAGGGTGGTTGAACCTAAAGACATGGTTCTTGCCCAAGATGACTCGAGATCCTGTCTTGAGCAGCACCGGTTCAGTGACCTCCCGGCCGTTTACATAACAGAGCGCGCCTTTGTTGGGATGTAGCATCACATCGCCGTCGTGATTCTGTAGAAAGAAACATCACTGTTTATTACTGGATACGTTTAGTAACTATTGTTATGAACGCCACAGTGCAGTCACGGTGCTGCCGAGTGAAATATTTTAATTTATCGTTCCATAACGCAACAGGCAGCAGTTCATAAATACGCAACACAGCCCCCGAACAGTAGAGCCCCTAACAATTCGTGGCCATCGTTCTTGAAAAAATAAAATAAAATTCAGAAAAAAATCTCGTGCCATCATTCGTATAACAGCAGGGATGGGAGTCATTTAGGTTTTTTTTTACTAGTGTGTTGAGATCTATCGCTCCAAACAATATCCAGTCTTCAGTTAACTTCATACAAAAATAGGAGCCACACTGACACACAATATTCCAATGAATATTCTAACAAGAGGTTCAAAAGTAGCGACATAACACTAGTACCCAACAGGAAATTAGTAGATGATTATCGGATTTTATCCATTGCCATCTCCATAGATTTCGGAAAAATGCCTATGGTTATTCAATAGGGTAAAAAATCAACAACTTACCTCAAAACGGCAGTGCTCAGCTATGATGTGTGACCCGTAGAGTTTGATGTCCTGCGGCAAGTTACATTCTGCGGACCCCACGTTGGTGCAGCCCACCTTGATGTAGTACAGGAGACACTCCGACATGGACGGGTCCTCATTCAGGTTCACGAGATGAGGGGTCTGGGAGGGGACGCGAGAGGTAAACATTACCATTTCGATTTTAAAACAAGGGAGCATCATAAAAATGTTATATTCTATGCCACCCAACAGCGAAAAGAAAATAAAAAAGCAGTCAATACATGGGTACATGTATTGCCAGTCGATTAGAAAAACTGTTCGTAGCCGATGGAAAAAATCTAGGCAACGTATTAGAAACAACTAAAATTATAGCAACTTTTGACAGCAAGACTACGGGGAGACCGTATCAGAGTCTGTCAGAGGGTCGAAAAAGTCGCATAAATATGTGCTGATGAAAACGAGCGAACCTAATCGGAATCGCCTCGGCCAAAACCTCAGCTTTAAAATGATTCCGAATATAATAATGAAAACACAGAGTTAGCAAAACCTCCGTAAAGATATCGATGATTTTAAAGTTTAACCTTACTCACCAACTACCAGGGACGGAGGTGGCTTACCTAATGGCTTTAAGTCACAATAGCGGAAGATTTTGAAAATTATTACCTTTTTAGGAGAGAATATACCGAGAGTGTTGCCATCTTCTTTGAGGGCGACACCCATCTCTGCAAACACCGCCTCTCGTTGGAGCCGGACGGATTCTGTGCGCTTCAGCTTCTCTTCCCATGTCTCGTTGAGCTCTAAACAGCAAATACTCAAAATTACTGCTACCCTATTCTCCGTGCTACCCGCAAATGAGATAAATTACTGATTTACTACTAAAAAATTAATTAGATTATTGTTGTTATACTTCCAGTTATGCTCACCAATAAGTGATTTTTCTTTGTTTCACTTTCAGCTTCACCCACAATGAATTAAAATTAATATACATGATGGCATTGGAAATTTCATCAGAACGTGAAAAATTATTTAAATCTATGCCACGCTCATAATACATATTTCAGACTCGATGATATATACGGTAGTAATGATACATTCGAGACAGCAATATTTAGTATAGAATGAACGCGGCAGATAATGGATGAAAGAGGACGAGGTGCTTGATTAAGCCCCAACTTTAGGGCGAGCATCGGCTTGCGTAAAACATAAATCGTACCCTAATCCAAATATAAAATCAGGAAATTCTTACATACCAGTAATACGTCTGTAAGTAGCTTCGAGTCAATAATATAAATTTGCTTCTTCTGAACAATAAATTTTTGGGTGGCTAACTTACTGGCAATGAGTTTTTCGTTTTCTTGTAACTAATTTTATAATAAGCTTGCTTAGTGCTTACTTAGAAACAATAAATATTTGGCTGGCTAACTTACTGGCAATGAGTTTTTCGTTTTCTTGTAACTAATTTTATAATAAGCTTGTTTAGTGCTTACTTACAAAACAATAAATTTTTGGCTGGCTAACTTACTGGCAATGAGTTTTTCGTTTTCTCGTAACTAATTTTATAATAAGCTTGCTTTGTGCTTACTTAAAAACAATAAATATTTAGCTGGCTAACTTACCAGCAATAAGCTTCTGGTTGGCTTGCAGCTGGTCAACAGCGACCTCCGCTACAGTGCTCACGGGCGAGTTGATCTGCGTCGCATTGCCATCGCTGGCTGCACGCACCACCTTCGTCAGCTCCTGACCTGTGGGTGTCCCATTTGTTTATTAATAAATACATTAATATAGGACGCAAGACCAGGCAATACACACTTTAGCTCTTAGTAGCTAAATATTATGGGGTAGGTGAATGACTATTGCTAGAGCGCTGTTCTCCTCAGCTTAAATAATATAAAACTGAAGAGAATATTTTCCTGCGTTACCATACAAGACATAACTTCATTTTTGGCCTGAAAGATTCACGGTTTAGGATGTAGCGTGCTAGGTCAGCCCTACATGTAATTTACGCACACGTTAGACGTAACATATATACAGTACGTAGACAACTATCTTTAATAAGAATCCACATCATAGGTAATACACGTTATCAATACGTACTGTAAATAGCTCTATCTAATAAGAATACCTACTTATGGTTAACACACGTTATCCTAAATAGATGTTTTCAAAATTATTCCTCATACATAGAAGTCGATTACTCTGGAATGAGACGTTTACAAATCGTAAAAATGTGTTAGTAGTACCGACCATGTTCAGCCATAGTCAAACTACAATAGGAAGAGAACACCTGAAATTCGGACGAGTCCTAACCTGGACCTCTATTTTAGTTGACCTTTTATGCTGATCTATACGGTTTATAGCTTTATAGATTCATACTCACCGAAAGTACTAAACAAAGTGTACAATAAAAACCCATGTACATGGGCTTCGGAACCAATTTTTGTTAATAAAAAAATTTACACTTTACCACTTTATGAATTGACTTTAAAGTTTCTTCTACAAATACCGAAAGAATAGTAATGACTTAAAATTCGGAATCTCATAAAATGAAGACTGACTAGAGCACTTTGAGAGCGCATACCTCCGCCAAGCGAGGCAACGGTAGAAAAAATTCAAATTGGCTCTGAAACCATAATTTTCTTTGCATAAACTCCAAAATCTAATCATTTGTGCCTTTTGATAGTAATAAAAGCTTGTGCAAATTTCTTGAAGATCCGTTCATAACTTTTTGAGTTATACCGCTAACAAACGTTATGACAAACATGAGTCAAACATACAAACGAACAAACCGATCTGCAACAAAATTCAATCATTTATGTCTGTTAACATTACTAACAATTCCTACAAAATTTCATATAGATCCATTCATTATATTTTGAGTTATTGTGCTAACAAGCATAAAATAAGAAACAGTGACCAACGAACAAACGGATCATTACAAAAATTTGGTCATTTACTCTTTGTTATATACCTAACAACTCATGTTAATTTCATCAAAATCAATCTATAACTTTTTGAGTTATGGCATTGAGAAAAATGAGGCAGACAAACACCTAACAATCCCTGTAAATTTTGTCCAAATGGGTTCATTACTTTTTGAGTGATCTTGGTGACAGACAGACAAACAAACAAAAAACAGACAGACTGACAAACCCAACGAAAACATAACCTCCATGGCGGAGGAAATGATGACACCATCTTGACTGTCAGGAAAGTGGACGTACAAGTATGTGTAAACAAGACAGAGCTCTTGAAAAGCTTACCGTGTTACGTAATAAATAGGGTTCAGTTTAAGCCTCTTTAGAGAACACAATGGAACCTTCAAAGAAGAAAGCAAGGGACGTAGAGTACTTCAAAAGTAACGTGTAACCCATGGACGAAGGGGTGCATATACAGGATCAACGCACATGGGCAACGCAAGTCAGGAAAGAAGAGGAACAACAGGACAAAGTATCATCAGCAAGAGTACCTATGACGACAAAAGAAAACACATTGGGAACAAATGAAAGTAACTAATATTCCTATACATGTGCTTATAAATTTAGTATATGAGCCTAGAATATATCGCTAACTTACCCTAAAAGTAAACAACCTTAGAATAGTGTAGTTAGGTACCTTAATAATATTTATTTTTCACCACCCTATACATTTACAAACTGATCTTTGCATAAGCTTCATAGTAGGCTATACTACCCTAGATTTTTATATTTATTTAATCATGGTAACTTCACCGCTTTACAAAATCAACATGTTCAACAAGATGCAAGTACTCGTCTGGCAGATTCCAACCTACACAGTTTATGTTCTAAACATGGGGTAAACCTTGGAAATATTCTTGTTACGGATTAAAAGGTTATAGACACAGTCAACTTGCACACAACATAATATCCATTACTGTAAGGCAGTGAGCTGCAATACTATGCGCTGTCTGCTCCCTTCTATGCATGATATCCATAGTGAATAAAGAATAATATCAAACATAGATTCATAAATCGCAATAACGATGTAATACATGCAGATACAACGTTTGATTATATAAAACTAACTATCTTTAATCAAATACAATGAACGACTGTTGTTTTATGAAGTAACAAAAACTATCAAAGTAATCAAAAACTGTGAGAGATTTCCTCACGTTCACTATAGCTATAGTTTGTCTAGAACTACTATCTTGACCGCTCAAGTCATCACGCAGGATCCCGTCTCAGGCGTAATCGGTTATCCGACACTGCATGAAACTCAATCCCAAGTTGGCAGTATTGAAGAGCCGGGCAAGTGTAGCTTATCGGATTAGATCATCACACCAACGTTGGGAGACTCGAAGACACATTAAATCAATTGAGTATATGATGGCACCGCGTGACGTCATACGCAAATTTAGCTTACTATATACCTTCATTGAACTGTAGGTCATACATACGGTAAGCCAGACGGCCGTGTTACAACGGCTAGCAAGGATAAGGAAATAAGGATAAGGAAAGTACGCACGAAGTCCATGTGCACAACAGTTCGGTAATGAACGCGGAATACAGTATTGAGGAAAGTACAATAATAACCTACTAGATCGTTTGGATAGTTCAAGTGACTGCGATAGTAGAGTTGGTAGGACTGGCATGTTGGCATCCCTGCATGGGGGTAACCTACCGGAGACTGGCTGAAATTTCCCTAAAGTTTAAGTATCTAATGCACAGCAAATCTTTTGCTTTCTCTAATGTCACTGAAAACTATCCAAACGACCAGATACGAACAATAAACTTAAAATTATACACCATTATTATATATGAAACTGGAGCAACGTAGTCAGACATTGGGTGCATTCTCCTCCAATTTACTCATTGTGTCAAGTTTCAAGGACAGAGAAGGTTCTTTTGGAAAAGGCAGCTTAATATCCAATAAGAGACCAACTAGCAAGGAGCAACATATTTGCTGGGCAGATCGTCTGACAAATTCCTCTGGCATTCTATCATATTCACTGTATTTAATAATACATCTAGAACTTCGACATTTATCCTTAATGACAGGATGCTAAACATCATTCTGCTGTTATCAAAACACTCTCATACGAGATAAGTAATTCTGCAGAACATAGAGAACGGAAGCGATGGAATAGTATCCTTAAGCAAAGATTAAGCTGCAGCTAGAGAATGCACCCACGTAAACAAACCACCACCATGCAGCCAGCTGAACGAAGCATAAACATTTTGGCTCTTTCTTTCACGATAAGTTCGAGTAACTTCACGTACAATTAACTTAGATTATCAAGGACAAAATGAGGTAACTCATATTACGATCAGTTCGTTTCGCCTATTCCGTAGCTATGACGATAAATAATATGTTTGTTGACACAAACAGAGACATAACTAACGATCTGCGTAGCGACAAATACTAGGTAGTACTAATTGCTGTCCAGAAGAACGATAAAGTTTGCATAAACTAATAACTAATTTTCTTGTAGTCATATGATCTCGCGTAAATTATTTGTCGAACTGGCATCTTGCCGATAAATGATTTTCTAAACCATTATTATAAATCTAGAAATGGATATAATAAACTTCAGAATGACGTTACAATAATACCCGACACATATCTGTACCCAGTTATCAGTAACCAGTTTTAGTAAGTTAAGTAAACAGTTTCACTGGGGTCAGATTTTTTTCAACAACGTTCCCCGTCACGGATGTAGGACAGATTCTGTAAGTTTAAATTTCTTACCCAGCTTTGAAACAGCGTATAACCATGTTAGTCTCTCCATCAAAAATCCTGTGAAGTTGAACTTATTCTTTCATACCGACAGACCAAAACGATAAATATTCGTAGCAGTAAAAGCCGAAGCTTGTTAAAATTCAAACTGTTACAAAGAAGTTTCAATGACCTGTTCCACAGCAGCACACGGTAGCTGAGCAATGTACAGTATCAGGTACAATTTTGAACGTATCCATTCAATCCACAAGCAACAGCTGTTAATTTCATCAAAAAATATTAAACTCCTTCAAAAACATACATATACAGTATATGCGTATGTCGTAGCAGATCATCGGATACGATAGCGCTCAAATGTCCCATTGGAATATCAGAAAACAGTAGGTATCTGCTATACTACAACTAGGGGATAAATAGTGAATGTCAAAAATGAATTTCATATAAGTCAAGCAGTAAGTACCTCGCTAACAGGGTTGGATATGATACCTATACTTTCGGCCAGTGCAAATGCAACTAACTGAACAAATAGTGAAAGAAAGATGCCAAACAAAATAAAAGAAGTGCTTTGTTCACAAGAAGAAGCAGAGTATTGGGTGATAATATAGAGTATATAAGCATATTCATATTTTAAATACACAAAAAAAACACTGCGTACTTTACAAAATACAAACATAGAGGCGAAATATTTAATTGTAGACCCCCTGCAGAGCGTCATTATTTTGCCAATCCAGTATAACTTCACTATAACGAGCACAATTTTATGGTAATCTTATCGTATAAACATGGTATATACAAATTTATGATACCAAGTAACATTTTATGATATGCGATGATGCGTAGAATAACTTTTGCTAATTCTTCCAATTTTTGCTGTTGGTTGGAGATAAGCGAGCTGCGATACGAGGAGTTTCAGCGTCCAAAGTGTCCTTCGACACTTCACTTCGTCATGTACATACAAGATGCCAGTGATATTTTTGCAATCAGTTAGCATGATTGTGACATGTACTAAGTATGGAAGCTGGTTGGCTTTGGGAATGTTACGATAGGGAAATTACTTATAAATCATTTCACAAAAGCAACGGACTTCAGAAAGATTTGATGACTGTCACATTGGCGTATAATAAGGAAACTGATGTATGTAATTTCTTCGTGACTTTAATGTAGTAAATAAATAGTAAGATTACGAAGTTTCATTAGACCGTATCAATGAGATTAATGCAATAATGTAGCTCTTTCATTATAGGCATAGTAGTGGGGCACATTTGTGGATTATAGCGAGCCTCCGATGAAACAAATCAAGGAAATTTCAACGTTTCATTAAGCAGAGCGGAGAGGCGCTGCAATGTCTGTACAGCGAAACTATGATCATAACTCTGAAAAAGCAACAATCGAATTAACAGCAATGTTGATATTTCCATAATAATTCGATCAATAGATGCGTTTAGTATTGTAGCTTCCACTTGAGTAGATTATTCTCTGCATTGACAAGTATTCTGTCCATTACCAAATTCTATGCCAAACCTTCGTGCACAATATCTGTTAATTATCATTAAAATATGGAGTATGTTCATCAATATTATTTTAAGGTTTCACACTCCTACCACTTGATATGAATGGAGTAACAACATGAATAGGGGCGTTATATTTCGATAGCCATGAGACTGCAATGAATTCAATTGACTTATTTTTTGTGGATTCAATGCGTCCAATTTTCTGCAAGAAAATATACGCAATTTGTATGCAATGAGAAGCTTAGGTGTTCAGGAAAAAAACACGCGACTATATTTGGCGACAGTTACAGCTGACCACGAACTTTGGATCAAAGTAGATAGATGATACTTGTAGCCATGGTAAATAAAGATTTTTTTTTTTCAGGTGCACGTGATTCGCAGCGCTGTATTCTACGTGGTTTTTCAATGCTGTGTTTTCTTGTTCTATAATGCTTTCTTTGTTCGAGTCTTTAAACTATATCTTTAAGCCATGAATAATTTATTTCTGCAGTAAGTCCTCCAATTTTTTTTTTTTTTTTTTTGCTTGTGCCACTACGAAGAATTTAGACGAATTCATGAGTAGTGCAAGGGGCCTGTTCGGTAGGCAAGGATTATAATGCACATGACAAGCTATGTGTCGCACATGGCAAACTAAACGTGCCACGTGATAAAAAATAAAAGAACCGCGTCAGGTGGTTCTCGCGTCAGGATCATGCGCACCAACTGCACAGGTACTCACTCTGAGGACCCAAATCTGCAGGTCGGTTATTTTCGTTAGGGTAGATGACTTTTCCTTCTGGTCCTGAGGGGAAATGTTAACAGCAATAACATTAACAAATATATCGGTTGTAGAGTGGCATCACCATGTTGGCAGTTTCTACTGTTGTAGAGTTATTGTGTAGACTAGGCGGACGAAGAGCGTGGGGCTGCCCCCTCTTGGAGAGCACCCAACAACAACTGTTGTAGAAAGCTAGATGACCAGTATGTAACAGCAGAGATGAGATGGTTAGATCTATGAATGAGTACCGCCAATTTTCTTTGCTATCTAACTAAACAAGCCCTTAAAAAAACACGAAACGATTCAACATTCACACTTAACATAAAATACTTATTAAACATAATTACCGAGCACGTCAAGCGCAGTCTATCGTCGTGTCGACAATAAAACAAAAACCACTACAAAGGAACAAAAACAAAGAGCAGATAAGATTCTCAGCAGAATTTAGAGTTAACTTTAGTCTTAGTATAAGAAACTTTGACACAACTATAGAAAACAGATACAGGCCGTTAGCGAGGCACAAATAAAATCTTTTCTAAAATTATGTCATTAAATTTAGTCTTACCATTAGAACACCAGGTACATTCTATATCGCTAGAAAACACAGTCTGTCTAATGTTAGTCGTCAAACAAAAATTATATAAACCGAAAAAACTTCTGAGACAATTTTATTTTAACAAACAAGTCGAAAGAAAAACAGACGTAAATTATGTACATCTTAACCAATGAAAATTTTCATCTCCCGTAAGAATTGTACCGTACTCGTAGTAACGGTAACTATGGTTGCCAACGGTCCTTTATACCGACACCACACGACGCAATCGCACGCCCAACTGATGAACGGACGGTAAGTTCGCACGACGTCCCAATTTGAAAAAAAGTCGTTATCTAAGTTATCTAGAAAATACATAATAAGTGTACGATTGAAGGGCGTGGCCGCGGCGTTATGAGTTCCTTAAAAACTTTAAACATCGATCTACACACCGGTGTTGTAACTAGAGACCAACTAATTATCATTATTATCTTGAAAATTTTCCGATGATATTTCCGCAATAAATAGTGTAGGTATTTTATTTAAGGAATTGAGTGATACCAATGCACTGTATTTGGTATAGCAGAAATGTACAGAAAGGCCATCCAAAGATACCTGCCACTATCCTCTTTGGACGATATAATCGAATTCGATTAGCTGTAACTGGTCCGGAACATCAAGCTCGAGCGCTCGAGTCACGACTGTCGATCGAATTCCTGGTGTAATCGGAGATTTACGCCAAGAACTCGACCTAAAGTTGAACCTGAAAGCGCAAGATTCACACACCGGAAAATTATGGCAAATTGGATAAGATTATCTCGCTCAAAGTGGCCGGTTCGAACACACCTGCTCCGGCGACACTCACTAATAAAACTTGAGGGTTGAGAATTACAAGGAAATGTAACGTTATTTGAGCTATTGTTTATAGCAAATATGCACATAAATGCATGAAATATTAGAAGGGCGAAAATCCTAAATGGTGTATTCGCAATTTGCACTAGTTCAGTACGTATTACGCAAAGTACCAGTAGTATACTGTGTCGCATCCGCTCTGTTAAAGCGTTTTAAATATCTGAACCATACTGAGCAGTGGCCCACTTTGGTATATCGAGTATCGAACACAAAGGCATTCTTAGGCACACCACTTAAGTTTCCTGCCCTTCAGTTGATGCGGAGCGTCAAAAAAGTACTGGAACCCTCTTCCTGCAATCTAATACCCTGATAACCACCCGATATACATGACCCACATACAGATACTAAGAGCAAGAAATACTTGCACCAAACGACCTTTGCCCAGACTACCATTTAACGCTATGTAAATCATGCACTGCATGCTGATCTTACCTTCCTCCACTTCGATGCCCTCTTGTTTGAGGAGCTCTCGCAGTCTCTGAATTTCTTCTTTGAGTTCCCGGATCATCTTGGCGTTGGCGTCCTCGTTGACCACAGCGTTGCAGCGGATGGCCTTAGCGCGGTCGGCGTATCTGTAGGTGAGGCAATAGATAAGGTGAGGCACTAGGTGAAGTAGAGTCTTACGTGAAATGAGGCATTAAATGAGGTGAGGCACTAGGTGAGGTCAAGTCAGGTACGAGAGGCGAGGTGAGGTAGTAGGAGAGATGATACACCAGGGCAGACGTTCTTAACCGGAGGAATCAATACTACTTGGGGAATAGATAGAAGCTTTAATGGTGAGGGTATGGGGCTAAATAAGTCGTACTAGAAACAAACATAAAGAATGGTGATAATTATTTCCATGGAATCACAGGTTATGCCAAAAAGGTAGGTATCATCTGTTGGTCATTCCACTTGTGGTTTGGTAGATCGCAAGTTAAGAGCCTTTGTAAGTAGTTACTGAAGATGACCAAAGACTGGCCACGAAGACTCATGGTACGTAAAAATTACAATGGGTATTTGGAACATGATTTTATTTGGGAAACAGAGTTCCAAATGACAGCATATTTCACAGATTCTTTGTATTCATGTGCTTAAGCACACTGACTACTAGAGAATAAATGCTCTACACCGTAAAAACGAAGCTGTTAACGATATTACACTTTGGTGTATGGAAATTAAGATTTAAGATATTTTAGTGAATGGAAGGTGCTACTTGATGATCACAGTAAACTACACCCGATAGCTAAGCAGTGCAGCTTCAGCGGAAAAGTGACGTCATTGTGACCTCGAGTATTTCATGAACGTCATCTACGTTCGAAAACTCTACCTTCGGCAAGACTTACGAAACAATTTTTAGACGTTACTGTTCCCGCGGAAGCTCTCATTTTAATTGGCTACCAGCGGGAGGTAACCTAAAAAGGGTGCTCCACATGTTGGACTTCACTTGAAAACATCCAAAGTACCCACAGTGCATTGACTAGGTACCTTTCGATGGGTGGTAGTAACCTACCTGAGGGTAGAAAGCGTCTCATCATAGTTGATGTCAGCAGGAGAGATGGCGGCCACCATCGCAGTCTTGCTGTTACCGCCCAGATTCTCTCGCAGCAGCCAGGTAAGCACAGAATCTCGGTAGGGAATAAACTGGTCGCCCTTTTTCTTTTTCCCGCCAGGTTTGGAAGCCTGAATAATAAGAACATTATGTGCAGGATTAGCGATATTATACAGAAAACTAAAATGATCTTTGCTTTTCGTATCTACGGTGGATTCAACCACAGTACAGATGGTCACAAAATTTCTTCCGTAATAGCGGATGAGCTTTAACTGGAGCGTCATATCCAGAGAGCTGAAAATAACTAAAAATTGAAGATCCAGACACCTTAAATCTAAGTAGTTTAGAGTATCTTGCTGTAAGTAAGCGAATTGAAGAGACCTGTAGCGTTGGGCATTTCAAAAAAAGAGAGACATACTACACGTAAGAGCACCCACCACTTCAGCAAGCGCAGAGATGACCTTGCCGAGGGTGGTCAGGGATTTGTTGATATTGGCACCTTCTTTAAGACGCGTTCCCTTCGCGCCAGTGGAGTCGGCTCGCTCTGATCCAGCCAAATCTACCAGCGATATCTGTGAAGCCAAAACCTAAATTATGCTTTACCTTATACCCAAAATGTTAGAAAGATATTTGAATACAAGCCACAGGTCAAAAATAAAAGAGGAAATAAAATAAAGGGTAACTTAACATTTCAAATACATAGTCCTTTGCACAATATTCTTCAGGTTCCAAATCATTCGTACAGAAATCACAGACAATGTTTTTTTTTTTTTTTAGATCAGCAGCGAAGATTGCTCTCGAGCCCACCATTTCCATGATAAATTAAGCAAACCAAGCTTTCAAAAAAAAGGAACCCACCTTGGACACCCGCTCGGACCAGAGGTCCGTAGTCTGGTCGTGCCGCCGCTGGGTGAGCACCATCGTGAACACGGCATGGGAGCGCGAGGACGTCTCGTTCATGTTTGTGGCGGCCACCGTACGGGCTTTGTTACCTGGTAAAATATGATGTTTGAATTTATTTTACAAATAGAACTATTGGTTTAACCCATCCTAGACTAGGTCATAGTATCTCTTCACAAAGGCCTCAATTCAGGAATACAAAAGGAAAAAAGATTCCCCTTGTAGCGACGCAACACAATCTGGCATGAAAAGTATTTCCAGTCGACACGGGTCAAAGTCTCTGGCTTGTGCATTATATAGAGTCTAACTAAAGCATATTTCAATGAATCACATAACAAACTTAGCTAACGTATGACAAACGATTTCGAAAACTATATAGTCTTCAGGGACAACATTTCCGCTACGGACAGCATATCCAGACGCCATTTTTAGTTAATAAAGTAACTAGCAACTACTAACATAGTAAGTCATCGGACGATACCCCGACATAACCCGCACCTTCATCAATAAGATCGTGGATATCATCATAGTTCAAGACGGCGAGCTTGGCCAGATCCTCGACGTAGGGTCCCAGCAGCGGATGCTCTCGCACCCTCAAGTGATTCTTATTCTTGGGGTTGAGGAGGTCACGCACGCGTTCACAATAGATCTCCATGTAGCTCACCTGCATCATAAGATTTGAAAAGAACTGAAATTGCAAGGAAAAGCATACGCAGACGTGAAAATTGCACCGATATAAGTTTTGAAATTCTTGTCACCATACGCCGCATTAGGAGTTTCCATGTAACCCACATGTGGTACCATATCTTCGTAATAAATGAGAAGTGAAGAAATAGCATGAGTAAAAGTGAAAATTTGAAGGCATAATTTCCAAAAACTCGTCCAGCCGTACGACAATTTGGGACTTTCCATTTAGTTCACTAAATTGAACAACATAAACTACGCCAACCACAATTGGTGAATTGATTCTAAGCGTAGCAAGTTGAATAAATAATTAAATTTTGCTATACCCCTGAAAGAACAAACTCGGGCACATGCATCCAGTAGTTGTGTAGTGTTTGGAGATGACTTCTTTTAAATTGAAACAATCATAAAAGTTTATCTCGCTAAAGGAATAATGAATGGAACAAAGTCTTACCTCCACAGAGTACTGAAGATCCTCCGTAACGCTGGAGCTAATTTTTTGGAACATGTCCTTACATATAAGCGGTATGATGCCTTCTTGGCCCTCCTCCTGTCGGCCCATCATTGTGTAGGACTTGCCTGCGCCCGTCTGGCCGTAGGCAAATATACAGACGTTGTATCCTGAGGGAATAAGCAACATCAGATCAGGTATTAATGATAATGCTATGGATAGCCACTGATGGGTAAGGGTCGAGATACTGAAATGCTGGTATAATAGTCCGTAGACTTCAGATGCTGATCTGGTAATTGATTTCTGGAAACTCATATGTACAAGGCTAGCTAGATATACTATAATATTCTTACAAGTTCAGGAGAACAGTATAGCTGTACTCTGCAGTAATTGAAAATTTCAACGAACATAGACAAACTGAAGAGAAAAGTTCGTTATACAATAAGCGATAGAAGCTCGGGCGTTAAAATAGTACTTAATCATATGCCTAATGGAATAAAATAACAAGCCATTTTTTTCCAAAAACTGTTAAGGGCACAGAACACTTGGATACTCTTAATTTAAAAAAGCATCATGTTTAATGGCAAATCTAAAATCAATTGCTTTAATGGTATGAACAAATGAACCATTGCCATTCTCTCAAATTCTTACACTCGAATTACAAGAGGAGCATATGGTGCAAATGTAACAGTAACAGCTATAATTTTCATGGCATATGCATATATATATATATATATATATCCGGCAGAAGGCTTAAATGTCAAATATTTATGAATTTAAAGATATGCAAACTTTGCTTATCACCAGTTAGGCGAGCCTGCTGGGTTGCCTTAGCGCCAGTGATCACAATGAAAGGCAAAACGAGTTCTAGAAGTACAATAATATGTTTCTTTTATTCGATCTACTAGGAGATCTGACAGAATAGCTGCTTGAGAAACTTCTAACACCATTAATTAACAGACCTGAATGTTCAACTGGAAGAATTTCAATATGACCACGTTTAATGAGCTCCCTCAGTGTTTGAATAATGAAACTTGCAGCGAGTTACAAAAATATGTTCGTTTCTATTGGGAGCTTCAACAGAATTGTTTATTAAATGAAAGCTATCACTAACATTTTTTAATACAATTAAGTGTACAATAACTGTAAACAAAGAACTCTATAAATATTCAACGAATGAAAAGAGCAGTGAATTGTATCACCATAAAATTCATATTTTTTTGTCAAGTACAGGGAATTGTGATTAAATTTCAGTTTGCTGGAGCATGATTTATAATTCCTGATATATCAGACTATGTAAACACTTTGACTACATACAGCACAGCACTACACGCTCAGCAGCTAAACATTCAACGCATGAAACGCAAAGGGAGCTGGAGCAGCAGAAAATATTCTTATTCTACCTGATAATCAAAGAGCTTTTCTGAAACTTATGATATAAATTAAACGCGAAATAACGTTAATTAATACATACTCGAGTAACTAAACTCTCTGATACATTTATATAGAACCAGCTTCGCTTGCTCTTTCAGCCGTATCAAAAGAATCACTAAGTAAGCATCCTGAGCGAAAAATTCGCTTCTTTTATCTAATGCACAAAGAGCTTCTAATAAAATTTCCGCCTGCAAAGCCCGTTCTGTTTTAAACTCTCTTTGAAGCAAAGTATAATCCAAGCAAAAGTTATGATTTATGCAGCTTACACAGGTTGTTTGTAAGCCTGCAGAGCGCGAATAGGCTAAAGGTCACGATGTTAGAAAATTAAACGCGTTTTGCAGGGCAAACAATAGAAGCAGAAAATGGTAGTCCATGTTGAAGAAATGCTTCCTAAAAAGCCTTTTTATTGAGTGAAATCAGTGGACGACCTATGTACGTGCATTCACTGAAGAAGCATCACAAATAATTTGAAATAATCAGCGGCTCCTATTATTGAGGCACTACAGAACTGACGCGGCCCCTGCTTCCACTACGCATTATCGATATTAATCAATAGAGCAAGTCTTTTTCCTTCTATTGCTTAAGAGAAGTCTAAGCATTGTCTAATCAATAAATCTGATGTCGGCGGTCATCCTCTGGTCCAGCAGAAGTGAATAAATCTTGCATGGAACTGAGGTGCACCCAACAAATTATTGTAACGAGCTGCAGCAGTTGGCCGTTATAATGAGGGTGAAAATAATCAAAGTTGGACTGATGATTAAGAAAAATATCTAACAATAGACAAGAAGCAAAGGCAAGCCGAAAACAACTGTATTTCTAATTCCATAAGTACGGTAACCTTCACAGTCATCTATATATTAATACGCTAGTACCTACCTACCTACCTACCTACCTACGTACCTACCTACTCACCTTTTGTGTCACGCTCTTCATCATTAAAAGATAGAAGGAAATTCGAGCTTTATTCAGTTCGAGAAGCTGGCGTATCTGTGCTACGGCTGATGACTTATCTCTCGGCCACAGGCNTAGTTATCGGCTTTATCATTATTTTATGAACCTGAATATTATTGTATTTACAATATTTCATGTATAATAATAGGTATAATTTATTATTATCTAAAAAGTATCTAAAAAAGTATCTAGATACTACATTTAGATACAACATTTGAAAAGTATCTAGATACAACATTTAGATACAAAAAGTATCTAGATACACTATCTAGATACAAAGTATCTAGATACTGCCCAGCTCTGGCTATGGATAGCCACTGATGGGTACGGGTCGAGATACTGAAATACTGGTACAATAGTCCGTAGACTTCACATACGGATCTGGGAATTGATTTCTGGAAACTCATACAAGGCTCGCCAGATATACTATAATATTCTTACAGATTCAGGAGAACAATATAGCTGTATTCTGCAGTAATTGAAAGTTTCAACGAAGATTGAAAAACTGAAGAGAAAAGTTCATTGTACAATAAACGAAAGAAGCTCGGGCGTTAAAATAGTAGTTAATCATATGCCTAATGGAATAAAATAACAAGCCATTTTTTCCAATAACCATTAAGCGGCATAGAACACTTGGATACTCTTAATTAAAAAAATTATAATTTTTAATGGCAAATCGAAAATCAATTGCTTTAAGGGTATGAACAAATAAACCATTGCCATCCTCTCAAATTCTTACAATCGAATGACAAGAGGAGCATAGAGTGCAAATGTACCATTTAACAGCTTTAATTTTCACAGCATTTATATATATATATATATATATATATATATATATATATATATATATATATATAACCGGTAGAAGGCTTAAATGTCAACTGTTTATGAATTTAAAGATATGCAAACTTTGTTAATTACCAGTCAGGCAAGCCTGCTGGGTTGCCTTAGCGACAGTGCTCACAATGAGAGGCAAAACGCGTTCTAGAAGTACAACAATATGTGTCTTTTATTCGATCTCCTAGGTGATCTGACAGAATTGCTGCTTGAGAAATTTCAAACACCATTAATTAGTAACAGACTTGAATGTTCACCTGGAAGAATATCCAAATGACCACGTTTGATGAGCTCCCTCAGTGTTTGAATAATGAAACTTGCAGCGAGCTACAAAAATATGTTCGTTTCTATTGGGAGCTTCAACAGAATTGTTTATTGAATGAAAGCTATCACAAACATTTTTAATATAATTAAGAGTACAATAACTTCAAAGAAAGGAGTCTATTAATATTCAAAGAATGAAAAGAACAGTGAATTATATCACCATAAAATTCATATTTTTTATCAAGTACAGGGAATTGTGATTAAATTTCAATTTGCTGGAACAGGATACATAATTCCAGACACATCAGACTATGTAAAGACTTTGACTACATTCAACACAGCACTACTCGCTCAGCAGCTAAACATTCAACGCATGAAACGCAAAGGGAGGTGGAGCAGCAGAAAATATTCTTATTCTACCTGATAATCAAAGAGCTTTGTTGCAACTTCTGATATAAATTAAACACGAAAAATCGTTAATAAATACATACTCGAGTAACTAAACTCTCTGATACATTTTTGTAGAACCAGCTTTGCTTGCTCTTTCAGCCGTATCAAAAGAATCGCTAAGTAAGTATCCTGAGCGGAAAATTCGCTTTTTATATGTAATGCACAAAGAGCTTCTAATAAAATTTCCGCTTGCAAAGCACGTTCTGTTTTAAACTCTCTTTGAAGCAAAGTCTAATCCAGGCAAAAGTTATGATTTATGCAGCTTACACAGGTTGTTTGTAAGCCTGCAGAGCGCGAACAATAGGCTAAAGGTCACGATGTTAGAAAATTAAACGCGTTTTGCAGGGCAAACAATAGAAGCTGAAAATGGAAGTCCATGTTGAAGAAATGCTTCCTAAAAAGCCTTTTTAGTGAGTGAAATCAGTGGACGACCTATGTACGTGCATTCACTGAAGAAGCATCACAAATAATTTGAAATAATCAGCGGCTCCTATTATTGAGGCACTACAGAACTGAAGCGGCCCCTGCTTCCACTACGCATTATCGATATTAATCAATAGACCAAGTCTTTTTCCTTCTATTGCTTAAGAGAAGTCTAGGCATTGTCTAATCAATAAATCTGATGTCGGCGGTTATCCTGTGGTCCAGCAGAAGTGAAGAAATCTTGCATGGAACTGAGGTGCACCCAAACAAATTATTGTGATGAGCTGCAACAGTTGGCCGTTATAATGAGGGTGAAAACCATCAAAGTTGGACTGATGATTAAGAAAAATATCTAACAATAGACAAGAAGCAAAGGGAAGCCGAGAACAACTGTATTTCTAATTCCGTAGGTACGGTAACCTTTACAGTCATAATAAGAATTTCTCTTGTGAAAGTTACGTGGATGCACCACTTGTCCAGTTAACCGAAGAATAAAAAAATCAGCAGCGGCAGAAACGCAGTCAAGTTCAACCTACATTAAGGCAGAAATTACTCTTTTCAATACGTCAAAAATCTTGAGCCTAGTTCAGAGCCGTGCCACCTGGAACGTAGAATTTCTTCAACAAATTATTTAATACTCATGTATGTAAACCTCCGGTACTATCACAGCAAAATTATATCATATTTGTTCTTTTTCTTTTCAGCTTCTTATGGTGTTCCAAATGGAACTACCCGTGTCAGATCGGGTTTACATCCAATCGAAAAATTACAGGCGACTATCAGATTTCATCAACAGGGACATCAGACAATTGCCTCCGAATTTCCGATATGGGAGAAACGTCCAAAAGAAGGCTGAAGCCAAGTAAAGGTCAAGTGTATGTAATTGAGGAGAAGGTTGAGACCGAAGAAAGAAGAATCCCTACTACTAGAAAAACAGTCAATACGAAGGAAAATGTGGACAAGACGCGTGACAAAAGAGCCACAAAAAAGATGAAACCAAATTCTACAACAACCGAAGACAAAAACCGTCTTAACAACAGTCCTAAAAGTAAAAAAGGATATAGCAAACGAGGACATTTTGAGAAAATAAAAACCAAACAAACAAAATGCGTCAGGGAGGGGCATAAGAAAAGCAAGCGAAGACAAATGAAACATACATCAAGGTGAAAATAAAAAAAAACACGCTAATAAGTAGATAAGAGGCAATTGGAAAATGGGGAAGAAATAGGTTCGAAAACCACACATAGAAGCAATATATAAAGCAGAAATGAATAACAACGTCTAAAATTCAAGAAAACAGACAAGTAAAAGGTGAAAACCATTCGAGAATATAAAGATGGAGCCAAAATGCATAGGCAGCGCACGGAATAGATGGAAGGCACCGCAAGAAGCAGCCCTCGGATGGCCAACAGCCTGCAGAATCTCTTGCAAGAAATGTTTGCAGAGTCCAAACTTTAGCCTTTGAAGCGCTGGCAAATTTGGGCATACAAAAAGAAAGACAAACTCGTGGGAGCCTACAGCGCAGGGGCCCAACTTGTGCGTAGCCAATGAGGTAACTTTTCCAAGCAGCCTAAGGCTGATATACGATTATGTGCGTGGAAGAATCAACTGATAAACACTGCTTGAAGAATAACAAGTTTCAAAAGTTGTGCGCTGCAAAGAGATTTGCGTTGGAGAAAGCGGAACTTGATAATTGCTTAGAAGACAAGGATGTAATTGTACTGATTTGAAATGAAACGTAGAGCGATTCGTGCAAGGGAAAATTAACAGAAAAAGATTGTTCGAAAACAAAAATTATAAAACTTCCTACAAACAGTATTGCCTTTGAGGAAGCAGAACTTGATAATTGCTGAGAAGACAAGGGATTTAATTAAACTGATTTGAAATGAAACGTGAAGATCTTCGAGAACAATTCGATGATTTGAATGTCTCATTCTTAAAAAATATCCCTAGTTAGTTTTAAGCAAAATTTTATACTGGTAGAATAAAAAAAAATAAGTTTCGCCATCAAAGAATTATATTTGAAGCTCGATTTCACGCAACTGAAGATAATAGCAAAAGAAATAATATCGAAAAATAAAACATCTACTTCCAAAACATGAATCTTTTTTTTTTTTTACCGGAATGAACGGTCAAGTTCTCCACTCCAGTGAATTAATACATTTTTACGCACAGAACTTCTAAATCAAAGTTAGTTCTTCGAAACTACACTTCAGCTTTTAAAACTGATTGAATTTTAGCATGTAACAGACAGATATACTAAATCAACTTTATTTGTTCTAAACTACATAGCAGTAAGTTGAAACTGATTGAAAATTGTTGCACTGTCGCTGACGGCAGCATGTTTGAAATTAGATTACAGTTAAGTATTTCATTGGGTTAGTGGATTCACATCGCAGTGGTGAAAGAAAAACATATAGCAAACCTTCAAAGGCATGTTCCAGCATCTCCTCCCCGATGTCGCTGTACACGTGGCACTGCTCGGCAAACGACGGAGCTTCGTCATCGTCTCTCTGCAACGATCATTGTTGAACAATCATGTTATTTTCCTTCAAATAATTAAATAACGCGCTGACAATATATATCTATACAGGAAACATCTAACGCTAGCCTGCCGTTCCATATACACTAAATTCACCGGAGGCTGACAGCAGTAGCTACTGGCGAGTAATAATTAAGTTAACGTCAATTAATAAAAAAAATGAAATCGAAGAACGCTCAAGCGGATGTTCTACGTAAGACAGCGCCTTGGTTGAAGGGCCGAAACACTAAGGAGAAGTCAACGAAATTTCGTCGCTTTTTTTCAGTCTGGCTACTCTGGTACAGAAATGTCAACTTCGTCTTCCATGCTCCAGAAGGCAAGCGGCAGCATTTTAACTGCTACGGATACCTGCCAAAATTGTTTTTAAATGTGATTTTAGACGGACTAAAACTCTGTATAAGAACACCAAAGGCTACAATTTCCTACGGCAGAAGTTCCCAATTCGTCTCATGCCATGGACCATCAAGTCATCAACCGAATAAAAAATGTCGAGGACCATATCATTTTTGACCAAGATAAAGAAGTACACACAACAAGCACTTAGGCTTAAAGACAACAAGTACATTTTTTAATAGGAATAATATAAAAAACCCAGCACCCAGATTAAGTACCCAGTAAAGTCAAAATGATATAGTCATCTCCACTTCGTTGACATACAGTGGAAATCCTTTGAACCACCCAAAATGCCATCATGGATCACCAGTTGGGAACCAGTATCCTATGGCATTTATTGATCAATTTCCCTCATGACGTGTGAACAATTACCCTATTTCTTCACTCCATGAAGTTAAGATGGCACATGACAGGCTTCACTAAGGCGATAAATATAATATGTATCGATACATACGACCTGAACATTCAGCATGGATGTGTACCACCAGGCGTCAAGGGTTTAACCGCCGAATATGGTTCGGATCCTCTAAAAGTGAGGGAAAAGCTACAGTTAGGTTTTTGTCGGAGTAGGTATATATTTCGGTTCTTCTTGCTGTTAATATTGTGTTTCTTGGTGGAGGTTTGGGTGCATCAAATTATAAGGTAAAAGTTAAAAATTTTAGTTAGCTCGTGCCACGTACGTGTTTCAATGCTCATAGCAAGAGATCCTACCATGTTTCATGGTTTTAAGACTATTCAGACCTGCACCCAGCGCCGTCAAAAGGTGCTATAAACGAAATAAAGCGTCTTCTTGACATTTTTCGGTGCTGGATGTATATCTAAATATTCATAAAACTCGACGAAACTTGGTAGGATCTTTTTCTGTGAGCATTGGAACACAATCGTGATCCCCCGCTAAACAAATTTTTACTTTTACAATTCTAGTTACCTCCACCAAGGTTATGTTTTCGTCGGGTTTGTCTCTCTGTCTGCCTGTTTGTCTTCCCTTCTGTCTGTCAGCAAGATAACTCAAAAAGTTATGGACGGATTTGGACAAAATTTACAGGGATTTTTAGGTATGTTAGGAGAAATATATGATAAACTTTTGGTGAAGATCCGTCCATCTGTTTGTTTGTCTGCCTCATTTTTTCAATGCTATAACTCAGAAAGTTATAGACGGATTTTTATGAAATTCACATGAGTTGCTAGGTATATCACGAAGAGTAAATGACCAAATTTTGGTAATGATCCGTTTGTTCGTTCGTTTGTCACTGTTTTTAGGTTCATGCTTGTTGCACAATAACTCAAAAAATAATGAATGGATCTTTATGAAATTTATAGGAATTATTAGTAATGTTAAAAGACATAAGTGATTAAATTATGGTGCAAATCGGTTGGTTCGTTTGCTTGTGTGACTCATGTTTGTCATGATGTTTGTTAGACGCATAACTCAAAACAGTTACGAACGGATCTTTAAAATATTACGGAAGCTATTAACACTGTTGACGGGCACAAATGATTAGATTTTGGTGTTAATACAAAGAAAATCATGGTCTCACAAGCAATTTTAATTTTTCGTAACCATTGCCTTGCTTGGCGGAGGTACGTGTTCTCAGAGTGCTCTAGTTAGGTATGTGTTAATTGTTATCGTTACAATGCACCAACTGCGATATTCATCATTATCATTACAATGCGCTTATCTTCAGTGCTATAATTAGCCCCTATGGTAATGACACTGAGTAGTAATCCAAAAAGTTATTAATAAGGTACTTTACGCGCTACTTACGCAGTGTGACCAGTAGGAGTAATCATAATTGAAACTTTTAATGGCTTCCTTCGACCCTGCCGGCGCCTTCGGATTTGTGATTGCTGAAAAGAAAGAAGAAATAGTCACATTAAAAATTAAGGAATTACAGACTCAACTACAACTCGACAACCAATAGTGCACTATCATGCATACAATATGCATTTATTATATATATATATATATATATTGTTCAGTATCGCTCAAGACGAGAGCTCACTATCAAAGTAAAGAGACAGGAGTGTTTTCTCACGTGACCAAAACAAAACATTTTTTGACATCAGAGTCGACCATCTCGAGGTGGGACACGTGCAGCTGCATGGTTGGCTGTGACGTCAGTCAAGGCTTTGTCACGGTCCCGTGAGAGCACAATCTTCTCCATTCATTTACTTTGCGTCACTCTCACATTTTTTTGTCTGGCAGTAGTGCGCAATCTAGGTAAAAACTACATTAGAGTACTCGCGAAATGTCACAGGTCGCAGCATAGCATAATCTCAAGAAATAAGAGTCGAACTGGCAATGAACTGCTTGAGCAGGCCCGGCACGCAGGGAACGCACACACAAGCAAACCCCGCCGCGTTACCAATACGGCCGGCGCTTTCGCTTACATACAACCGGCTGTAAAAACCACCACGAGTAGTGACTGTAACAATGCATTTGCCTGCCAAATGCACAAGGTACATAAAGAAGCACTTAAGAAAAGAACAACGTAGTTGTATTAGCGCATTTTTATACTTCATAACAATGAAAAGTACAAAAAAATAGAGGTTGCAAGCACAACCAAGCAATTGGGACTCAATTGCTTAGCTGTTTTATAAAACACAATTAGATTAGATTAGATAGGCGGCAGTAGACGAACCAATAGGCCCATTCCCAAAGAGACACCGGAACACACGCCCCGGCACTCTATGAGCTATTGCCATTATGTTAGTAGGATATAGAGTACTACAAATACAGTCAATACAATAATTTATGTCCCCCAATACACAGTCTTCACATAAGCTACACTAACTTCGGTCACCTAATACACAGTCTACACATAAGATGCAGTAATTTCAGTCACCTAGTACAGATACTTCACAAAAATACAATAACTTTAGTCATCCAATACACCTGCTACACATGAGACACAATAATTTCAGTCACCCAATACACAGCTTACACAAAAAAAATACATTAAACTACAGAGTGATAGTAGTAGTAGTAGAAGTTTTTACTAGCGCTTCAGTGGCACACTGCCTATATCGCGCCGAACTATTCCTGTGTTTAACCGCAGGCTCGTGCGCCGACTAGGACGCTTTTTAAATTGTCAATGATTTTTGTCTCGGCTTTTCTGCCGGTAGGTCTCAGAGTGGTCAGTGGGCTACTGACAGGAAAAAGGCGCTAGTTGAGCATCTCCAACCCCCAGGCACGGCTGAACACTGTCGCTCAAAGTGCAGTGTGATAGAAAAGCTCAGTCGTAGCAATAGTTCGGCTAGTATATACGCTGCAGGCTTCCTTAAACAGTAGTATAGGGAACAAAAATACTGTCACTAAAGCAATTTACAGACAACAGACGGTCGAGCAGGTCTTGAGTTTTCCACACAATAGAATAAGGCACGAAAGTATAGTCACACATGCAATTTACGGAAAGAGGCGGTCGAACAGGCCTTGAGTTCTCCGCACAATAGAATAAGGCACGAAAATATAGTCACACATGCAATTTACGGAAAGAGGCGGTAGAACAGGCCTTGAGTTCTCCGTACAATAGAATAAGACACGAAAATATAGTCACACATGCAATTTACGGAAAGAGGCGGTCGAACAGGCCTTGAGTTCTCCGTACAATAGAATAAGACACGAAAATATAGTCACACATGCAATTTACGGAAAGAGGCGGTAGAACAGGCCTTGAGTTCTCCGCACAATAGAATAAGACACGAAAATATAGTCACACATGCAATTTACGGAAAAAGGCGGTCGAGCAGGCCTCGAGTTCGCCACACAATGGAATAAGGCACGAAAATATAGTCACACACTCAATTTACAGACAACAGGCGGTCTACGAGGGCGTCCGTTTCAAATTTGTGGCCCAGCACGATTAGAAGAGTCCCGTAAAGCTGTCCCGCTGGCCCATTAGCGATACTGGAAATGAAAAAAATTATCTCGCTGCAGACCAAAGCCGCGACCCTGCGGCGGGCGCACCGGCCACAGGAACAAACATTATCCGGCGAATTCAAAAGTAAATTTAGTCAACAAAGGGACCGTAAGGCTGCAGGAGATACAGAGAAAAGCTTTTAGACCTGAAATATAATATCGTGAGGGTTACATAGCGAAATTCTATGTAGATGTTACTGGTGCATGAAACTTAGGGGAAGATATAGGCAAAAGGGCACAGTCTGGAAATGAGGTGAGCATGAAAAGGATGAATAAAGTCTACAGTGCTTTCAAACACTACAGAACTGGTCGGTTAATAACAAAGCAGTTTGGGTGGGTGCATGGACGCAGCTTGAGAATGAGATGAAAAAGTAAAGGATGTAACAGAGTTTACCATGTCTAAAACTCACAAACGTAATGCTATTGGGTAGGTGAAATATAACAAATGCGGTGGATATGATCATGGTGTTGTAATGGGATAAGTGGGGAGTACGGTAGATAAATTTTAGTCAAGAATAACAATCAAAATTAGAAGAAACTGGTACTGCATGTAAGGTGTAAGGGAAGCAGATGAGACCGGCATATGGAAGTAATGAAAATTTAGTAAACTAAGTAAACAAGTACAAGCTTAAAGCAGATAAAATGCAGAGACTGAAGCAAATGGCAGAGACTGAAGCAAATGGCAGAGACTGAAGCAAATGGCAGAGACTGAAACAAATGGCAGAGACTGAAGCAAATGAATCATCCATAGAAATAATAAAAGAGACAGGCCCGTAAATACACAGGGCACTTTGTAACGATGGTAAGAGACCAAAAAGATCCCAAAGTGCATTTATAAAAATTTAGATAAGAAAAACAAAGTTTACCAGTAACTAATGCTAGTAGTTTATACTTCGGAGTTCTCCAAGAGAAGTGACAAGTGCATGCTATGTATGAGAGAGCTTAAGAAATAAATTAACTACACTTGTGTTACTAGCAATAATAGACAAAACTTGAACGAATACAATGCACTTGCGTTAATGAGCAGAGTATTAAACAATTAAACAACCAAAATGAGCTGGTGTTAACCAGACTATTAAAAAAATATGTAGGTACTTGTGCTACTGAGAACGGTATAGAATATACAGAAGCATAGAACGATAAAATACGGCAGTACAATAAAATTGGGCCGTTGTGTGGGAATATGATCAGTATACAAAAAAATGCTTTAAGATTCATAGTGACTAGCTGGACCCGTGAAAATTTTCACGGTTTACCAACTTTATTTTGAGTGTTTGGAAAATTTCCTTCTACCGGTATGCTTGTTGTTGGATTTTAATGTAATTAGTTGCACATCTAATTNAAAATGACGCAGACAAACAAACAAACGGATGGACATATCTTCACCAAAAGTTAATCATCTGTTCCTCATAACATACCTAACAATCCCTGTAAATTTCATCCAAATCGGTTCATAACTTTTTCAGTTATCCTGGTGACAGACAGACAAAGAGACAAACAGACAAAGAGACAGACAGACAGAGAGACAGACAAACACGACGAAAACATAACCTCCTTGGCGGAGGTAATTAGAAGAAACTGGTACCGCATGTAAGGTGTAAGAGAAGCATATGAGACCGGTGTATGGAAGTAATGAAAATTTAGTAAACTAAGTAAACAAGTACAAGCTTAAAGCAGATAAAATGCAGAGACTGAAGCAAATGAATCATGCACAGAAATAATAAAAGAGACAGGTCCGTAAATACAGAGGAACAATGGACATAGGCACTTCGTTACGATGGCAAGAGAGAAAAAAGATCCGAAAATGATTTTATAAAAACTTAGGTAAAAAAAAAACAAAGTTTATCAGTATCTAAAGCAAGAAGTTTATATTTCGGGGTTCTCCTAGAGAAGTGACAAATGATGCTATGTATGAGAGAGCTTAAGAAATAAATTAATTACACTTGTGTTAATAGCGATAATAGACAAAACTTGAACGAATACAATGCACTGGCGTTAATGAGCAGAGTATTGCTAACCAGACTGTTACAAAAATATGCAGGTACTTGCGCTACTCAGAACGGTATAGAATATACAGAAGCATAGAACGATAAAAGACCGGCAGTATAACAAAATTGGGCAGTTGTGCGGGAACATGATCTGTATACAAAAAAATGCTTTAAGATTCATAGTGGTCAAAACAGGAAGTCGCAGCCGAGGGAAATGAACACGAAAACATGATAAGTTAAGTTAGTTAAGTTATAAACTTTGTTTAACCTCCGTAGCCGCAACTCAGGCGTTCCAACAGAGATGAGTGTGTAGTATTTAAATACCACATAATTTGTCGCGTGGCCTACGTGCGCTACTACGGGCAG
>LQNS02278070.1:31491500-31517652 GCA_001587735.2 Parhyale hawaiensis
CGCGGAACAGAAAAGGAAATAGAGAACCTACCTAACTTTACAATACTAACCTTGTCAGCAGGAACTGCGGCCAGATGCAACATCCCCTGCGGAAAAGGCGCTCGGGACCCTTGGGTGCGTGATGCCCAAACATATTGTGGTAGGGAAAACATGATAAGTTGCACAGGATGGGTTGAGCCGTAGTTGTCTAAAGCCCCTAGAAAATTTTCCAGCCAGCATTCCACACAAAAATTTCATACAATGAACAGACTACGAAACAATTGTTCAATATGAATTCATCGCTGAAATTCAGCGTAAAGAATTTCAATTGCAAAATATTCAAGCAAAGAGCTGTCCATTATCCAGAGCACCGGTCCGGCTCCTCTGCCTCCGATATTTCAAAATTAAATTCTTGCTCGGGGGCTTCTGACCGACAGGCACTCGATCCTATCTGAGGGCGACCTTTAATTGACAGACGATCCATTTCCGTCAGTCGTTAGCCGCATGGATCCTGCACTTTAGGAGGTCGCTGACTGATGGAAGGCCCGACCTCTTAGGAAACTGTGGCCAACCACACACAGGCGGGTCTGCATGGGGGTAGCCACATGTGAGTCTGTAGCGACCCACATAATAGGTCTCTATGGTCTACCGCAGTAAAATGTATGAATACACTTTAATAGGTACGCATAGGGGTATGGTACAAATGCACGAGGCAGTTTATCACTGGAATAATATAAGACTAATAATAACAGTGCATACTACACTGCATTACGGAACATTGTTGGGCCCCTGTCTGATAACAGTATGCGTTGCCATAGGCTGTACATGTTCAACAGTTTGTAGCCAGGTCCATTACATATTACTTTGAGCAAAATGTTGACAGATTTTTCTATCCTGATTTGAAAACTGAGAGGGCATTTTCTTGTCCCGATTTCGACGAAGAAAGTATACTTTCGAGCAAATATCACGCTATCGTGTTGTCACACTAGTTGATATCGGTACATTCAACAACCTACGAAACATGTCATTATAGGCTACACGAAGGCGCCCAATAAACTTCTACTTAAAGTTTGACCATATATATATATATATATATATATAAAGAGAGAGATTTATACAACAGGGGAAAGTAAACGTTCCGATACAGCTGGCGTTTGACCTCTTCAAAGCAGTGACCAAACTTCATGATAAGGATGTTGCCCACTGCATGGAGTTTCCGTGTTTCTTTCTCTATATCCTGACTATCACCTAAATCGTTGGTGATTTTATGACCCAGGTAAGAGAAACTGTTCACATAAGTGAGTTTGATACCAGTGAAACGAGTGACTTTATCGATGAGAAAGTTATTTCTCCTACGTTTAACGTAGGTAATGCAGACCGTGTTAACAGTATCGTATTCGAAACTTAGTTTCCTATAGCTTCGTTCTTGTACATTGAAAGCAGTTTTCGCACACCCACTAAAATAGAGAGAGGCCACATCAATGTCATCAGCATAGTTGAGCGCATTTCCAGCCTTATCTTTACCATGGCGCCCCACTCCAGCTGCAATAAGTTGGGTGTGAAAAATTATAGTCAATAAAGATATTGGAGAGAATTGAAGAGAGTAAGCCTCCTTGTCGTATGCCCATAGCCATATCAAACGGTGATGACATTGCCGGTCTCCATTTCACAAAGTATTTTTGGGTCTTAACAAGGTAAGGGGTATTTGTTTCTCGAGCATAAACAAACAAAAAAAAAAACAGCGTAATGGTGAACTCTGTCAACAGCGGCCTTGGCATATAGCATCGAGAAAGGACAGGTAGGTACCTAGGAGATCCACTGTCAATGGAATGATTTATGACTTGTCTGAATGTAAAATATAGCCAGTTCTGCTCCGAATGGGGCTTTGAATCCAAACTGCTTATCTGCCGTTACCACAAACGGTGTCATTCGTTTTTCATGCACAAGTTCTACCACGGCAAAACGTGCTGACACGGCACGCGTTCGACTTTCTGATATATTTCCCGCTTGCACGCCAAAGCGCGAGGCTGGTTTTACGCCCCTACGCGTGCAGAAGTCGGAGGAAATGTCTAGTTGTGTTAAAGTCAGTGAGGTCTGGTGGTTTTTCCGGTTAAATTTCAAGTGATATATTGTTTGCTTACATACTACAGACACCCCACTTCAGTAGGTTTGGGATTTCGGGAACACACCATACTCAAAGTGTTGTTTCACTTATGGGGCAGATAAAATCTATAAAATTGTCTATAGAGCTTATAGAAATATTAGGGACGTCTAATCATATAAATATGACGCATTTGAAACACCTATTTGTACAATACATAAAATTGCGTATCATTAATAGAACTAGTTGTCACATAGGAAAAAACATCTGTTTACAGTAGCTACGTCCTAAGCAACACTCAATAAAACCTGATACCCTAATCTACAGCCAAACGCTATGCACAAAAATATTGGGAACATAGGGTCAGAAGAAAATATATTCTCACAGCCTTATCTATACGTTCAACAAGAGATATATCACCGTAGCCCGGTTCTATCCAAAACATTACACCTGGTTGTTATATGTAGTTAGAGACTACGTATTGTTTGTACTTAGTTTTGAACGCATAATCCGACATTGGAACGCATAATCCAACAGGTTCAGATGTCATGGGCAACAAACTGCATCTTTTTTCAAACTGCTTGGCACGTACACGCATCCAGAGAAGCCCGAGCGCTCACTGCTCAAAGCACGCGTCCGATTTGAGGTTCTAGAGCACCCCTACGTGTGCAATTAGTGCACGCGGTTGTGCGCTTGTTTTAGGACAAGCGTTCGGCACGCATTCACGTGCGTTTGCAGCACGCCTGGCTTCTCACAGTGCGCGCGGACGCTTTGCTATTCTTCAGTCTGTTTAGCGTTTGCAAACCTCAGCGTCAGATGCGGTGCATTGCTCATCAGAGGAGGCTAAATCATCAAGGATGCCATCAACGTAGCTCTTATGTTTATTATCTGCAAGCAGTTCATAATTCATGAGTTTCCAGAATTCGGCTATGTTACAGTCCCCGGTGATTTGATTCACTGATTGCACGATGGTTTGGACTTTTGATTTCAGATTTTTTATTTCATGGTAAAAAAAATTCTAATACTAGATATTGGTCGACAAAAAATTAAAATTTAACGTTTCGGGATGAAAATCACATCATCAGAAAAAAATGATGAAAACTGACCTATAACCTAGGAATAAATATTTCTTTATTGTCTAATGAAAGAGGGGAGCATAGATGTTATGGGGGAGAGGTCTAAAACGCAAATGAACAAAGCTGCGCGGAGGAGCTGGACGTCAGCTCCTGTACAGTCGGCAGATTCGAGGTTAAGTATGGACGGTATGAAGCGGTAAAGCCGAGGTCATAATGTTGAGGCTAGATTTGGTTCTATAAATGTGGAGGGACTCTAATGTTGTGAGCTCGATGGGATTGGAAGAGTCTATGATGGAGAAGTCATTCCTGCTTGTGGGATGGTTGTTTTGCTCCGCATGTAGGCGGGGGTCTGAATGTGAGGGTTTCGCAAGTGGTAAACCGGTACGACTGGATACACCTAAATGTTGGTCAATACGGGCTTTGAAGTGTTGTCCAGTGCTACCTATATATGAGGCACTGCAGGCCTGGCATGGGAAACGGTAAATAACACTGGACGAAAGTGGTGTGGGGGTTTGTTGTGTTTTTGAATGAAAATTTGAAGTTTATATGTGGGAAGGCTTCAGAGAGGAACGTTTTCAAAGTATTTACAGCACTAACAGATGTTTTGTTGTAGTATGGAAGCGAGTAAAAGAAGTCCAATTTACTGACCAACGGTTTGCAAATGCCGGGGTCGCACAGCTTGTCTAGGAACAATTTGCAGGAGTGGTCCAAAAAATGAAGCGGGTAACCATTATTTTTGAAGAATGTTCGGAGAATGTCAACTTCATTTGAAAATGCAAGGTATGAGGAAGACAAATGGAATTTACAGAAAACCCACATTCTCAGGCTTCAGAAAAAAACTTTCTCAGTCACTGCTACTATCAATTCAAATCAATGGAATAAAAACTTTACTATTTCGAGCATATCATTTGTCTTCCTCATACCTTGCATTTGCAAACCTAGCTTCAAAATTATGACCTCGGCTTTACCGCTTCATACCGTCCATACTTAGCCTCAAATCTCCCGACTGTACAGGAGCTGAAATGCAGCTCCTCCACGCAGCTCTGTTCATTTGCGTTTTAGACCTCCCCCCGATAACATCCATGCTCCCCTCATTCAATAGACAAAAAAGAAATTTTTATTCATAGGTTATGGGTCAGTTTTCTTCCTTTTTTTTCTGACGATGGGATTTTCATCCAGAAACGTTAAATCTTAAATTTTTGTCGACTAATATTTAGTATTAGAATTTTATTTTTTACTTCTTTCCAGAAATGATTGAATTTACTTTGCATTAGCTTGTCAAACAGCTTTTGTGCTCTGATCTCGTTGTCATGTCTACGTACTTGCTTAAACGCAATGCGGTAAAACTTAGCCCAACCGATGCACCGTATCCGTTAGCAAACTAACAGCGATAAGACAGTCGCCACCCCAGAAGGTAAGCTGGCAAGCCAGCCGCGTTAAAACTACAGCCGACGGCGACAGATGTTCGTCTGCCGAATAGCATTTCATCCTCAGCCTCAACTACCCACTTGGTCACCGTCAATTCTATGTTGATTCGTCAATCGGGTATTTCCCAAATGCTATCTAAAATGACACAATCACACCCCAATCTTATCTTACGGTAGTATGTGCCATCGCCACCAGCAGCAGTATAGCAACAGCACCATAATGCGATGCGTAGCAAAGGACCGCTTTTTCTCAGGCATCTTCATCTTTTTTACCACGTGGCTTGCCCTCCGTCCTAGAAATAATAAACGAAGACTATTTTAAAGATGAACGTAAATTTATCGGTTCAAGTTCTGTGGCGCGTGAAGAATTTTGGCACCAGAGCTGCAATGCTTTAAAAGCGAAAGATTTCAGGGCTCATCTTTTCTGATATTTGAAACGGAACATGAAGCAGGATGGAGCATTACAGCCTCTTTGGTTGAATCTTGACTATGAACATGAAGAACAGAGAACTGCTATCAATGCAATATGGGAATTACCCAATTGCCGAACTAACTCTATATCCGAATAAACATCATTATTTGAAAGGTGAAAGTAAAAATCCCATCGAGTAATAACTGTTTGTTCGGAAATGGAGTTAGTTCGGCAATTGGGTAATTCCCCTATATCGCTTTCGTTTTTGACGGCATCTTACACTACTTCTAATAACATTAACGCTATATCTGCACCGCAATCCTAGGGTCAGTTCACACGACAGTCTTCTGAACGTATTGTTTCAGGTAATCACTCGAAGACGCGTTTGTGTCGTCCAAACCGAAACATGTGCAGAGCTATCTGAGTTCTACTTCACTCTAATTTTGGATATCAGAAGCCTTAGTAGAGGCACTAAGCAAAGAAAACTGACGGCTAACACTATCGCCCATCTTTTCATGCACACACAATCGTGTCAAGAAGGACACAGCGGAAAAGTCCGATGTTTTGAAGCATAAACGTAAACCACTCACGTGTGGATCGTGCTTTAGGCATCTAGTCTGAGTCCGAGCTCTAACTCAATCTGCACTCACGTCACGCATCGGAAAATATTTCAAGCTACGTCCAGCGTACAAAAATCAGCACGCAAGAATTTTGAGAACGTGGCAGCAGAACTCGAAGCCAACATCAAACAAATTCCATTTGGGAGATTATCTTTGAAATACTGAAATATTTGCCGCTCCAGTGAAGCATTAAAGAGTCTAGCTGCTGAAACTTGGAAGTCGTCAACGCCAGGACGTTAATACAAGTTTGTCAAATAAATCTATAAAAACAGATACGAGTTATAAAAATAGGGTAATGACAAAGCATTCGTATAAATACAAGCGTACAAAATTTCATAATTATACATGTATATGCATAACATATTTTACGTGCCCACTATGTACCACTCGTCAGATACACTCGCCGGATATGTACCACTACACATTTACTTAATAAAATGAATACGTTCACCATCCCGAATAAGAAAAAAACGAATCGCTGCGACTTTGATGTAAATGACTCGAAGCTTTCTTCTGATAAGCAACGCAGCCTGTAAGAACGACTCAAGGGTCTCTTGCATTACTGTATAAACTTCCTAGATCTTCTGCAACATGCGCATCAGCAGGAGTGAAATAAACACACATGTAATACGGGCTTACACTAGGATAACTGGAATAAGCACCATCAGAGATGAAACATTCCATATACATTGTGACCTTGCTATAAGATATATGGAATACGCACTAACAAGAATGAAACAATTTCCCATACCTATAATATGATATCCTAGCTCCAGGATTTAGTGAAATACGCACCAAAAGAAATGGAACTAACAACACTCGAGGCATTACTGTAGACTACTTCAGGATTTTCGTAATAATCAAGCCGCCGACAAACTGGAATAGAACAAAGACCTCTGGCATTATAAGTCCAGGCCTCCAGGAAGAACATCCCACACAGGAACCCTCCGATTGCTTCCTTCGATTGAATTGGAGTTGAGAACACAATATCGGGCGGTCCAATATATTCCCCTGAGGTCGCCTCCGAGTGGGACTCATCAGCGCCACAGAAAGAGGCGAGTTCCGAAATTTGGGGTCCATAGTAAAGCTGGGGATTTTTGAGGGTCGAAGATAGGGAAGTGCGGAAAATGGAGGTACGAAAAGAGCAGTAAATTTCAGGTGTTATTGTGAGGCTGAACTGAGAGGTTTTGATGTAAAACCCAAGGGCTTCTCTGCGCACAGGATGTGGAAGGATGAATAGAGAATGCACATTCGGTGAGTTTGTAGAGTTCGGTATCCAGTTATTGATAGAAAAGCTGCGTATTTTTGGGTTAGAAGATAGGGAAGTGGGGCATGAGAGTTGAAGAAGTTGTGCTGCATTTCATATGCTTTGAGTGGCTGCGTAGAGATAGAGGAGCAGAATAACGAGAAGTGCGAAAGGTATGGCACAGGTGCAATAAATTTACCTAAAATGTGCAATTGCTTCACTAACACTTGAATCATTTGGTTCTAATGAGAAAATTTTAAATTCAGACGACTATATCAGAGCTGATCGTGCGCAGAAATATGGAGCGTAGAAATATTTTTTTGAGCCACCCAAACGGAATACTTGCAGTTAAAATTAATTAGATTTAATTCACCAGAGTATTCGCTATGAGAACTATCTAGAGAAAATACGAAGGATGATATGAGCATCAGAAGACTTAAAAACACGAAGGCGATTCCTTATGTTACATGTGTCAGGGTCTTTTTTTTTAAGACGGGGACCTGCGTTCAATAGTTGAAATTGAACTGAAACTTTTAGGAGAAATATGTCTCCTGAAGTGCCGTATCAGCGTTTCAGTTGGTCTAAGGTGCTCATTTCTTGTCCCAACTTGTATTTGTGCCGTCACTGCATAGAGGTACAGGGTCGGCATAGTACTTTGAGTAACTTTTTTTTAACTCGCACAAGACACCTTCTATTTATATCAACGTAACTAAGGTAGACGAATGAACTCCCTTTCTAGACAATTCCAGGAGTTAATGGTACCACCGCTGCAAAACTGCAGTGTAAATAATTGACATTGCCCTCTTCTCACGCTTAAGACGGCACCTGTAATGGCTCGGTAATATGTCCAACTAATGAGACGTTCGCTGGAGGTCATGAGTCGCTCAATAAGCCAGGCGACCGTGACATTTGCACTTAGTGAAGGACAAAAACAAGAGCTGCTCATTTGCTCAAAGGCATAAAAGTGAACAATAATTGGAAGTAATTAGCTCAGTTAGGAAGTAACCTGAGCTCTGAATGAGTTGCTGTTTCGAAGCAAAGAGCACTAGACGATAGCTTGAACTGCGGCACCTGAATACGGGCGCGTTGTAACGACAATGAGGTTAGCTTACCTACCCAAGGATATAACATTCATCCATTAAAGTTGAAAATGCGATCATAGTGGATAATTTTCTATTTACTATTCACGGCCCGACTCTGTGCTCACGTGATCACGATACCACCAGTTACAGTTACTAGAGACAAGGACACAGACGGTATGAACAGAGAAGAGTAATAATGGTAGCTGCAGCATACAGTTATTAGGGAAAGGGTTAACTGATACTTATCGTGGGGCATATCATCAATAGCGAACGCATTAATTGATAACATCTGGAGACATCGCCATTAGGTAACTTACTTCATCCATAAAGACACCTGGAAAGAGTCTAAAGCGAAGGAGTTTAGTGATAATATCAACTAACCTAAACAGTAACCTGGTAAAGATATCGAACCATTCGTAACAAAAGAGGTCAATGAAATGTTTCTAGAAGAATATTAAGAGCAATTCAAGCAGGTAGGAAGGAAGGAAGGACGACAGCCCGAGGCAGGGGCGGGAGCATGAGGCGGGCGGGGGACGTACGTCGGCTTTGCAGGATCAATATCGCCGCTGGTAGCGGCCGAGCACGCAGCAGGAAGCAACGCATGCACTCAAAAACTTTGGTGCAAAAGAATAAAACATATGTACAAGAGTTTAATTGGACAAAGGAAGTTCAGACAACATTGGGGCACTAAGTACATTCTCAATGTATAGTAAGTAATAAAAAGTATGTGTCTAGCGTACAGACGGTACACACATACCTAACCCTACCAAAAATCAGGCCCGCTGTAGAAACTAAAATCGCAATTCAGCTTCCACGCAGCGACGGTCCCACATTTTGTTAGGGAAGTACATACCCTGAGGGCGAGATAGGCCTATTTAGCAGTTTCAAAGCACTTCAGTGATTACAGGAGATCAATGTGCCGAGTTCTCAATATAATTTAAAAGTTAAAATTCGATACCGATAAAATACACGGACATTTAAACCATGATTTAGTATGTGTGACTTGAATCACGTTCAAAATATCTGTAGATTCCATTCATGCATTATTTCCCACAACCAAGGTACATTTAAAATACTGGGGACAAACTTGATAAACACTTTTTTAATACTTTTCTAGTTTCTGATATTGGACAAGCAGGACGACCGCTATAACTACTGTACAGCGCCCCCAGTATAGGCAGCACATCGTTCCATATGAATTTTTTCTGAAGCCCAGAACCCTGGAAGTCGAAGGCTCCAGACAGTCCGGCGTCACAGGCCCCATAAGAACAACAAGGCCAGCAGCTCTTTGAGTTACGACTGACCTCGCTCTGCCTGGCAGCAGGGCAGTGTGATCTATGAGCGACTGCATGGGTGCTGAAAAGTTTTCGGTTTCAACAGCGCCGTATAAAAGTAGAGTTTTTGACAACAGCATGCTGCAAGTTCGTGGTGTCTCCTAGTGAGTGAAAGAGTAGAGCTTTAATATAAGCGAGCTGAAGTTCTTGGATTAAGAGGTGCGTAAAAGGGTAGAATTGTTGCTTGGGTGTTGAGAGGGTAATTTTACTTCAAGCTCTTCGGTTCTAATGGTAAAATATTGAAGCAGAGCTACTGCCTCTGCTACAAACTCCGTTTTCATTAAAGGTGCTATGAAAAATGGCTCTGAAAATTCAGAGAATCGATAATATCGTAAAAAGGTCAAAGCTGTTACCCAGAAGAGATACAACTATTTCGCAGATATGGAGAAAAAACAACGTACGGTATGACAGTTATACACTACACTTCCCTAATTTTCTGGGTCTCACGCAAGCACAGTCGGGCCGCGGAGAATGCACGCAACAGCAGCCCCTTATAGCGACACTCATGAGATGAAATTTGCGAGGTACTTGAGCTACTTTCCGTGGCGGTCAAGGCCATATCGGCCCCCGGCAGAGCACTATCAGCATACCGTACATCAGGGGCTCCGTGAACCGTCGAGTGCATCAAATTCCCAATATTCCGATGGCCGGAGTGGCCTGGTATCGCGGAGCAGCGGGCCATCCGTTGCAGCTGCCTTCGAAAGACCGAACTGGCAGGCGTGAAGAGATCGTTTCTAGGCAATATGATGGGCAATATGATGCATTCTGAGAGCCTTCACTGTACTTTATTAAAATTAAGGTGCATGCGGACATTGGCAGCCTGCTTCTAAGGCGGGCACTGCTGAAGACGGTAAAGCTGCACCTGTAGCACAGTGCGACTTCTCACCGCAATAGCCTGAGAGTCACAGGTCTGGACATCAGAGCTGGGCACTGACGCATGTATTTACGTCATTGCGTCGACGACGCAACGACCATTTCATCGACGCTTGACGCAATGACGCAAAAGTTTAAAAAATGACGCAATGACGCTGACGCAACTAAAATGACGCAAATAAAAATTTGCGTCATTTGCCCCTTAGGGCCAGAAAAACGTAGCCCGCAAGGTACAGTTTGTAAGGCAGAAAGAATATGGTATTTTTACTATTACTCACCACTCACAACCGAAAACTTTAGACCACTACGTGGTAAATATTGATGTACTGAATGCGAATTTCCGAGTGTATAGGTCACTGTCGTGTGATGCCAGTCTTTTTTTCTGATATATTTAGCGATTTTTTTAAACTCAGCATTACATCAGTACTCCAGCGCAATAAGGAGGGACTATTCTAATCAAATTGACATAGAAAACACTAAATCATAGCAGAAACTAGAGCACTCTGAGAGCGCATACCTCCGCCAAGTGAGGCAACGGTAGAAAAAAAATTCAAATTGCTTTTGAAACAATAATTTTCTTGTATAAACTCCAAAATCTAATCATTTGTGCCTTTTGTATAAATAACAGCTTGTTCAATTTTCTTGAACATCCGTTCATAACTTTTTGAGTTATACTGTTAACAAACGTTATGACAATCATAAGTCAAACATACAAACGAACTAACCGATCTGCACCAAAATTTGATCATTTATGTTTTTTACCATTACTAACAACTCCTATCAATTTCATAAAGATCCATTCATTATTTTTTGAGTTATTGTGCTAACAAGCATAAAACTAAAAACAGTGACAAACGAACGAACGAACAAATGGATCATTACCAAAATTTGGTCATATACTCTTTGTTATTGAGGAGTTTTTTTTAAATTCCCGAAAGCTTGCTAAAAGCTCGAATGCTTGGGGTCAAATAAATAAAAAAAAACTGAAGACTTTCAAAAAACTCCTGTATGAATACACCTGGGTGTCATCGTATATTTTAAGAAATTCATAACTCTTTGTTATATACCTAACAACTCATGTTAATTTTATCAAAATCCATCCATAACTTTTTGAGTAATGGCATCGAGAAAAATGAGGCAGGCAAACAAACAAACAAACGGATGGACATATCTTTACCAAAAGTTAATCATCTGTTCCTCCTAACATACCTAACAATCCCTGTAAATTTCATCTAAATCGGTTCAAAACTTTTTGAGTTATCTTTGTGACAGATAGACAAAGAGACAGACAGACAGACAAACACGACGAAAACATAACCTCCTTGGCGGAGGTAACGAGCATTTTTTGCAACGTCATATTAAAGCTGAAGTTTCTGCATTAATCTTACAAATCATGCAATTGCTCGACCAAATGAAAGAAACCTGATCACTATGAGTCACTCGCCCGCCCAGTGTTTACCTTTTACGAAGTGTCGTGTCCGACGCGTGGTTAAAGGAACTTTCAAAAAATAAATAAGTAAGTAACTTAACCAGACTCCAGTTCCCTAATTTTACCTTTATTGGGAACGACATCATGGACGATTACGAACGTTGCTTGGGGACAAGTCGTAGTAACATTGTACGGCAGTGACTATTTTTATGGCTACGACTTTGGTGTGATATTTATGTTCACTGTTTATTAATACGAGTTCAGTATCCTTACTTCCCCACACGACGATAGTCAAATATACTTATAGCCAAGTCAAGTAGAATGCAATGAGGTAATTTGGTGCAAGTATTCTTATCCGTTATCAGTACAATCAGGTGACATTTAAGTAACATTTTTCTCGTGAGAAACAACATATGTTACCTTAGCTTAAGTCAGGCTTTCGGCACGTCATTTTGTAAATGTTTCGCTCCCTTTCTGCAATAGTATTCCAGGGAATTCTGCTTTGTTCCGTTCCTGCTTTTCGTTTCTAGTTTGCTGTTCCTAGGCACGTCGGGCGGGTGCTGCTTAAATTATGACACCATAGCGCAATGTCTTCAGTGTTACAATTGGCTCCGCGTCGCTTCCTCCTCCTCTCTTGAGACACCGTTGCGCTAGCTGCGTGGGGCAAGTTCGGATGGCGTATGAAATAATAATATCACCTCCGCAATGCGCACGCTGGGCTTTCTCTTCTTATGTTGTGTTAACTGATTTGTGTAAATACAAAGGAATCTTATAAAATAATACTTCAAACTTCCGATATCAGCAAAAAATTATAGCAAGGGAACAGCTGAAATTATGAATGGATTGAGTGTCACAGAATTCAGCTCAGTTGACAGGAATCTTGTGCTTGATGGCACATGGTCCCAGGAACCCCCATGCATCTAAGGGCTCGTAGCTACTCACTTGTAGACATGTGGCGTGATTTTGGTCTCTGGGACGTGTCTAGCGTGGTCTACGTAGACACGTCTATAGACCAATCGCCGTCTACGAGTCTGTTGCGAGACCAAAAGTCGCAGGTCACTGCATGGTCTCCCGATCAGAATGGGAGACAGCATGCAACGGTAGACACGTTGCGTCACGTTTTGCTAGTTTGTACGACGTCTGCAACGATAGACGATACACATCCCAGTCTTCCTAGCTCCTGCCGTCAAGTGAGTGCCTTGCGGCCAAATTAACCCATCGTACATCAGTACAAAGCAGCAAGCATATGACTATTCCAGAACAATTTAAAACAGCCAACACCGTACCGCACATCAGTGCCAAGCAGCAAACATCACACAAAATTAGAACGAGCAGCAAGCATCGGACCATTCCAGAACAAAGCAGCAAGCATCGAACAAAATTAGAATGAACATCAAGCATCGCACCATTCCAGAACAAAGCAGCAAGCATCGAACAAAATTAGAATGAACATCAAGCATCGCACCATTCCAGAACAAAGCAGNTACGAAGTGTCGTGTCCGACGCGTGGTTAAAGGAACTTTCAAAAAATAAATAAGTAAGTAACTTAACCAGACTCCAGTTCCCTAATTTTACCTTTATTGGGAACGACATCATGGACGATTACGAACGATAAATCCATGAATTTCATATTCAAAGATAAATTACTTCTCAAAGCTAGGAGTATAGGACTGGTTCTGTTAATGACATCGCAGCTTAAGCAGCCATTTTAGACAAAAAATTGTGTGGGATAGTGAGTATCAAAACTGATTTATACTTAATTAGAGTTATTCGACACATCAGCATTTTGAAAGCTAAGCATTTCCGACAGCTTTTGCCGTCGATGAAACATAATTGACAAAATTCATTAACATTTAACGTTTCGAGATGTCTTCTCCATTCTTTGAAATAAAGAATATTGAATGGAAAACTTGAAAGAAATAATTTTTTCTTGTATATTAGCAGGGAACAGAGATCTTGTCAGTGGGAAGTGGAAAATGCGAATGACCGGGGTATGTTTGTAAAGTCCCAATATCAGTCCTTGCACAGTCGAGCAATATGGAATTAGCAGTTGTGGTAAAGTCGGAAAAATGTGAGTTGTGGATTGTAATAGGAGCTACAGATGTAGTCATTATATTGAGGCTAAGTTTTATTTTATGGTTATATAGTATATGACAAGTTTTAATGTTGTGAGTTCTATTGGGTAGAAAAAGTCGATGATGGAAAAGTCTCACCTACTATTGTATATGAATGAGTGTTTTGTTCTGCATGAAGACGAGGAGCAGAATGGGTAGGATTTTTCAATAGGTAAACCTATTTTGTTGGATATGGCTATATATTGGGCTTTGTAATGCTCTCCAGTGCTGCCCACATAAGAAGCGTTGTAGCTCCTGCATTGAAATTTATAGGCAATACTGGATAGAAGAGGTTTTGGACGTTTACTTTTGAATTCAAAATAGGATCCTATGGCATATGTGTTTTTGTAGGAGAGCCTGAAGATTATATGCGGTAGGCTTCGGAAAAGTAAGTTTTCAAAGAGTCGACTGTTTCGACTTTGGTTTTGTGGCACTATAGAAGGGAGTGGGATATTTTAATTTATAAACAGTAGGTTAGTATTACCAGGATCAAATAGTTTTTCAGAAATATTTTGCAGCAGCAATCTACACGAGTGTGTGGATAACCGTTACTCGTGAAAAATGTTCGAAGAAAATCTATTTCATTTGTGAATGCTCGGTAAGGACAAATAAATTCGTGTTCAGTGCATCATTGTCTATTATAGTAAATGGTCTGGGTTCGACTGAGGAGATAATTATGAAAATTAAAAAAAAAATGTTTCAGTAACGAGGCCAGTTCACACAGTTCAAAGGACAAACTTAAAAAACCTATTGTCAAATTTCTCGGTAATTTTTTGCTGATTGGTTTTTCACGAGTCTAATATTATATTTACGTACTGCATTTTCTAGGTGCTCCTGTGATAGCGTATAATTCCGCCAAGTTAGGCAGCATATTATTATTATTATTATTAATTATTAAATCACACCAGGCTGGCGACGTAGGAACTGAGAAACTCCATAACTGAAAAATTCAAATTAATTAACTCTGAAAGTATAATTTCCTTTTTGGCAGCTGTAAAATCTGCCATTCGTGCCTTTTGAAAGTAATAGTAGTGTCTGTAATTTTCGTTAAGATATGTTCATAACTTTTCGAGTTATGTTGCTGACAAACATTAGTCTACACACAAGTAGACCAAGCCCTTTAGGGGTATATTCTGGCGAGCCCTTTCCCTGCCAAAATATATTTGGGCCTCACGCACCCAAGGGTCCCTAGTGCCTTTTCCGCAGGAGATGTTGCTGCTTACCGCAGTTCCTGCAGACTAGGTTAGTTTTGTAAAGTTAGGTAGGTTCTCACTACTTCCCCTTCTGTTTCGAGAAGTGGGCCGCTGATCGAGGTGGCCGACTTATTCCCCCCATATGTCTACCTTCTTGTTTTTCATTTCCTTCCCCTGTGCGACGTAGCTGAACAAATCCGTTCAGCCGTGCCCGGGGGTTGGAGATGCACAACTGGCGTCTTTTTCCTGTCAGTAGCGCACTGACCACTCTGAGACCTACCGGCAGAAAGCAGAGACAAAAATCATTGATATTTTAAAACGAGACATACTGTACCTCGCGTCCTAGTGACGCACGAGCCTGTGTTAAACCACAAGAATAGTTCGGCGCGATATAGACATTGTATTCCTTATGCGCTAGTAAACTTTGTACTACTACTATATAATAAATAAATAACCTTTATTGAGAATACAATAGGTTCACAAAATACGCTTACAAGTACAATCAAAGTAGCCAAAGTTCAACTTAGTGATTAGGCCCAGTCACAAATATTGGTGGCCACGCACAATGAGAATAAGTAGATACACTCAGCCTACTCCTGCAGACATGAATGGCATTGAGCAGCTCGTTCTCACACAAGAGCGCAGGTAATCGACAAGAGAGTAAGAGCTGTTTGCTGCGTTCGTACAGAGAATTTACCAGATTACCCCTTAATAGTGTGATGGAGACACATCGTTTCATGATAGATAGGCTGGCCAAGGCCCTTGTAACAATGGTTATAATAGAAATTGCAACCAGAGCTCAGTCACCAATATAGCAACAGGATCACATATAATCCTACCGTTCCTCGCACAATCAAAAGGAAATAGTACAGTAGGGAGAGAGATAAATCAGCTCACGTCTGCGTGCAGCGAAATGGAAGCTTAGTGGAGTAGCAGGTAAGAGGCACAGCAGATACAGGTCATTCCGATCATGGAGGTCATTGCCTACATAACCCACCGCTGCTTGAGCGCCGAACTCTGATAACTTGGATTAGAGCATATCTCTTGGAGCATTGAGTTATCAGACTTTTCTACTCTCATGTGCAGGCCTTGTGCACATTTACGAGCAAGAATATTGAGACTCTACGTCATACGACGCAAACACATCACTAGCTCCTGTGTATCTGGGTACACCCACCAACCGTCGGAATATGTCATTGTACGCAACATGCAACGTACTGATGGCCTGTCTGGTGAATTTGGCTCAAAGTGAGCTGCCATAAATTGCTTAGCAATAAGTTTTAAACAGCTGAATCTTGACATTCATGGACCATTTATTAAGCTGCCGTAATATCTGATTGCCTGTAGCATTTAGGCGTCCAACCTGTCGTCCAATGTCTGCGCAATTATCAAGTTTTTCATCAATGAGATGGCCCTGATACATAAAGCTGTGGACATAGGCTAACTTCACACCGCATAGTAATGTATGCCTAATCCTGCACTGCTTACTGCGTCGAGGTTCAAGCAAAATGCACACAGTCTTATTCGTGCTGTACACAACATCAAGCTTCTGAGCTTTATCATCACATATGGAAACTAGCTTTTGGAGGAAACTGTGATGTGGAGCAAGAAGCACCATATCATCAGCGTAACTGATTGTACTAATGCAGCGCCTGCCCATGAAACATCCAACTCCACTACCATTAAACCTGTTATGAATGTCATCAATAAATAATTATGCTGACAAGCAACGGTGAGAGAAGCCAACCCTGTCGGATTCCATAAGAAGTACGGAAGCCCTCAGAGAATGACATAACACTCTTGATTCCTGTACCAGAATCTCAGTAAGCCAACAATAGGCCGTGGCACCCCTTTGTCTAATAGCTTTTTGAAAAGCGTCCAGTGATTAACCCTATCAAATGCTGTCTTCGCATCCAAGAAACATGTATACACGCAAGAACCATTTGAGAGATAATGCACTATTGTATACTTCAGAGCCAATATAGCCATCTCTGTTCCGAGCACCGCTTTGAAACGAAATTGATTGTCAGCCGTCCCTAGGGCAAAGTTCATTTTCTCTAGCAGTAATAACTCGAGCAGCTTGGACGCTGCTGTCGCATGAACAATAGGTCTGTAATTTCCATTCTCGGTAACATTTTTACCTTTGTTCTTGAAAACAGGTTTCATTACAACTGTCATAACAGGAGTGGGAATGTACTGCATCCGTAAGCATCCATTGAAAAATGATACCAATAATGCAGTTAATCTAGGTGGAGCATACTTGAACACCTAAGGGGGAATTTTATCAGCTCCGGCAATCTTGCCAGTTTTTAGTGCTTTGCATGCGCGTGTAACATCATAGGTAAAAGCATCATCAATTGGCCCAACCACATCAACAGATAGCACATCATTCACTTCTGTCTCGTACTCATTGCTGAGTACTGAATTTAAGATATCGCTAAAGTGTCCCCTCCACATGTCAGCAATTGCTTGCTCCCCTTTGACACCATCACGCACCGAGCAATATGCTCATCTTTTGGGTTGATTCGTTTAATTTGTCGCTAAAGTCAGTTGATTGCCCAACTACATGCAGACCAACCGATCATCATCAAGTTTGATCATTTATGTCTTTTACCATTACCAAGCATTTCTGTTCCTGTTCTACTTCTTAAGTCATGTTGCTAATTAGCAACAAATCAAACAGAGATAAATCAATTAACATAAAAGATCATCACAAAAAATTGGCCATTTGCTTTTCGTGATATAGCTAATAACTCAAGTAAATTTCATAGAAATTCGTCCTTAACTTTTTGAGTTAAGATACTAAGAAAGAAAGGCAAGCAAAGAAACGGTTGAACGGATCTTCACCTAAAGTTAATTATCTGTTACTCGTCAGATGCCTACCAAGATGATCCGTGGATATTTTGTGAAGATCCGTCCATAAGTTTCTGAATATCTTGGTGACAGACAAAGATACAAGCAAAGGTAAACACGGCTAAAACAACCTCCTTGGCGGAGGTAACTAATTGATTGGTAAAATGTCTATTTCATAGTATTGTTTATCATATATTTATGTGATTTTTCATGTATATTAAGTTGATTACTTAAAATAACAGTATGCACCAGTGGCGCAATGACGCAACTTTTTGCAGAAGAAGAACCACGGACTGACGCTGACGCAACGCCCCCAAACGATTGACGCGCCCACCTCTGCTGGACATGCACATTGACGATCTGGATCGACGCTTTCGAGCACAAGCACGGGAAAGGCTGGTGCTGTTCGCTACACAAGTCAGCTTCCGCTTTGCTGCAAAAAGGACATGAATCTGCATATAAAGTCTAAGCACAAAACTGTGCACCACGAGAATCAGACTGTCATACAACAACCTGTGGATGTGAGTGCACGCTCATTATTCATTGGTGTATTCGGCAATATTTCACGAGCTAGGAACAAGAAAAAAATGCATCCGAAAATTAAACAAACATTATTAACCAAGATCGTCATTCCGCGCAGGAGATTCTTGACGTAATATTTTTTAAAAGACCTTCACGTAGGACGGTAGCCGAGATGGTGGCAACGTTGCTTGGGGACAAGTCGTAGTAACACTGTACGGCAGTGACTATTTTTATGGCTACGATTTTGGTGTGATATATTCCAGGGAGTTCTGCTTTGTTCCGTTCCTGCTCTTCGTTTCTAGTTTGCTGTTCCTAGGCACGTCGGGCCGGTGCTGCTTAAATTATTACACCATAGCGCAATGTCTTCAGTGTTACAATTGGCTCCGCGTCGCTTCCTCCTCCTCTCTTGAGACACCGTTGCGCTAGCTGCGTGGGGCAAGTTGGGGTAGCGTATGAAATAATAATATCACCTCCGCAATGCGCACGCTGGGCTTTCTCTTCTTATGTTGTGTCAACTGATTTGTGTGAATACAAAGGAATCTTATAAAATAATACTTCAAACTTCCGATATCAGCCAAAAATTATAGCAAGAGAACAGCTGGAATTATGAATGGATTGAGATTCACAGAGTTCAGCTGAGTTGACAAGAATCTTGTGCTCGATGGCACAGGGTCCCAGGAACCCCCATGCATCTATGGGCTCGTAGCTACTCACTTGTAGACATGTTCCGTGATTTTGGTCGGTGGGACGTGTCTAGCGTTGTCTACCTAGACACGTCTATAGACCAATCGCCGTCTACGAGTCTGTTACGAGACCAAAAGTCGCAGGTCACTGCATGGTCTCCCGATCAGAATGGGAGACAGCATGCAACGGTAGACACGTTGCGTCACGTTTTGCTAGTTTGTACGACGTCTGCAACGATAGGCGATACACATCCCAGTCTTCCCAGCTCCTGCCGCCAAGTGAATGCCTTGCGGCCAAATTAACCCATCGTACATCAGTACAGAGCAGCAAGCATATGACTATTCCAGAACAATTTAAAGCAGCCAACACCGTACCGCACATCAGTGCCAAGCAGCAAGCATCACACAAAATTAGAACGAGCAGCAAGCATCGGACCATTCCAGAACAAAGCAGCAAGCATCGAACAAAATTAGAATGAACATCAAGCATCGCACCATTCCAGAACAAAGCAGCAAGCATCAAACAAAATTAGAATGAACATCAAGCATCGCACCATTCCAGAACAAAGCAGCAAGCATCGAACAAAATTAGAATGAACATCAAGCATCGCACCATTCCAGAACAAAGCAGCAAGCATCGAACAAAATTAGAATGAACATCAAGCATCGCACCATTCCAGAACAAAGCAGCAGGCATCGAACAAAATTAGAATGAACATCAAGCATCGCACCATTCCAGAACAAAGCAGCAGGCATCGAACAAAATTAGAATGAACATCAAGCATCGCACCATTCCAGAACAAAGCAGCAAGCATCGAACAAAATTAGAATGAACATCAAGCATCAGACCATTCCAGAATATAAGAGCAAGAATCGCACAATTCCAGAGCAGCTTAAAGCAGCAAGCATCGCACAAATTAGAACGAACAGCAAGCATCGCACAATTCTAGAACAAAGCAGCAAGCACCGCGCATCAGTACAAAGCAGCAAACATTACCCAAAATCAGAACGAGCAGCAAGCATCGGACCATTCCAGAATAAAGCAGCGAGCATCGTACATTTCCATAACAAAGCAGCAAGCATCGTACATCAGTACAAAGCAGTAGGGATCGAATAATTCCAGAACAAAACAGCAAGCTTTGCACAATATGAGAACGGAGCAGCATATGCAGGCATTGCACAATATCAGCACAAAGCAACAAGCATCGCACAATTCCAGAACACAGGAGCAAGCATCGCACAGCATTCAAACAGAACAGAAAGAATCGCGCACAAGTCCAGAACAAAGCAGCAAGAATAGCACAATATTCAAACAGAACAGCAATCATCGCACAGTTCCAGAACAAAGCAGCAGGCATCGCACAACAGCAGCCCAAAATAAAGCAGCCAGCAAAGCACAATATGAGAACAATGCAGCAAGCATCACACAACATCAGCACAAAGCACATTTCCAGGACAAAGCAGCAAGCATGGCACATTTCAAGAACAAAGCAGCAAGCATCGGACAATTCCAGAGCACTCAGCCGCCCTGCATATCCAGCAGGAGTCTCGAGGGGCCAGTAATGCAATATCGCCAGCTCCAATATTCCAGGTATCGTTGGCATATATTCCTCCGCCTGAGCAGCATCCAATAGCCTCGCCATATCGAGCGCAACTGGGGAGCATTTGTTTAGCGCAGCCATGCATGCACAGTATTATTTCTCTGCGATCTATTCATATTTCGCTTTACTGGGTCAGCAATGGCTGATGAGAAAATAATGACTTCACTGAAAAACAAATGAATACAGTACCCAGTCTGAGAGGAATTCGTATGCAGCCAGCAGGAATTCAGTTAACAACAGACACATGGCGAAAGAGTAGGCAAGGTAGGCAGAGACTACATATACCTGAATGAAAAACGCTAGTACATACACTACACTTGGCTTGACGACCCACTCCTACAAAATATGCCCTATGCGGCTAATTGATGAAAATCCGATAAAATATATTATTATAATCAACATAGCGACCTCAAACAAAAATAAAACTGTTCAAGGTGACGCAAGGAATAGATTTACCGTACTAGCAAGAAGTATATTTTCATGAACAGTTGTAATCGGTATAAGACAAAATTAATTTTGAACAATTTTTGGCCAGTTGGTATCCTAAAGTTCAATAATTACCGTCGACCACCGTTGAACTAAAGCGTTCGTTACTGATAAACGCATTCCTAGCATCACCACAAACAGTGTAGAATTTGAGTATTCCGTCTTAATCTGTATACAGTGTATTGGTTTTGTATACCAGCCGTAGGATCCGTAGGATCAGCCGTCGGATCCGTAGGATCAGCCGTAGGATCAGCCATAGGATCCAACGCTGATGAAACGGAACGTCCTTGGTAGGACCTTTGAGGCATTTTAAGTGGACCGTTGAGTATCGTCTAGATTATAACTAATAGTAACATCTTTTTTTTTTTCTAACAAAATGCGACTATAATTCGATATAATTATGATGGTTAGTATTATTAAAGTACAGTTACCTCTTTCATTATTCTAAAATTTTCATTTAGGTACTAACCAAGGACCACTGTTATATACATAACAGTAATCTCTGGTGCTAACAGATGTTTGGATAATGTCCAGAGTGAGCAGTTTCTCACGGCGCGTGCATAATAACCACTCACTGCACAACAGACAGACTCTTAGAATTTTTGCATTAGCTTCTTCATCGTTGCATTTAGCAAGCATTCAATTATGCATGTGTTTACTCTACGGATAGTCGAAACATCATTACGTCCAATTGTTCTAGCTTTCACCAATGAAAAGAAGATTCAACCGATGTATTACAGGTAGTTACAAAAGAGCAGCGGTTTGCCGATTATTGCACTAATGTGGACTGAGAGGCTTCATTTGACAGAGCTTTTTGAGTTTCAAAATACATTTGTAAGTGCCTTCTTGAATAAGCAGAACTAGCTATATATAAATGAAAATATCGTACAGATAATAACTACATTTTCGAGTTTCGAACAAATAGCTCTCTTGAATGAGCATAGCTACCTCAAGCTTTTGTGGTGAAATAAAAAATATTTGCGCATGTTGAAGTGCATGTTCTTATGAATGTGCACAGCTACATGAAAATGTCACGCTCGGACAATACATTCTCCAGGGCGAATTGAGTGGCATGCATCGAGTTTTCAGTATTGCAAAGCCCAATCGGATATTTATAGATATTTCTCGGCTTCCTATGAGTAAATAGTGAAAGGTATCGTATCCGCTAACATCGGATCAACACCTATAACTTTCCGATTGGGACTAAGTCCACACTCAACCCGCTTCGTCGCTTACAAACAGCACATATTAAAGGCCAACATTGCACTGTGAGTTGCTTTCAAAGCACAGCCCTAATTTTACTACCCTGCAGGTGCTACGTTAACACCCGGAGGTGAACAATCCACAATACATTGTCGGACAGTGTACCAGACTTTCTTTTATAATATGACTCCTGTCAGGGACTATCCAGAACACAGACACTTCGAAGAAGGCATGAAAAAAAGCCACACTAAATTTCTTCAAAGGTATACCAGACTTCCATTTATAAAATGACGGCTCTCAGCGTGACTACCAAGAGACCAGCATTATACAGTATGCTGTCATAGGGTGAAAGTGACGACTGAGTATCTCAACAATTTCTCAACACAAAAATGGTGCCATTAACCCCACCCTTTACTAGCACGTCGCTAAATCAAACACAGAGACAAACAAAAGAACACGTCATTACAGAAATTTGGTTATTTAGTCTTCGTGATATAGCTACGTAAATTTCATAAAAATGCGTCCATAAGTTTTTTAGTTATATGCACCAAGAAAAAATAGGCAGACAAACAAGCAAAGGGATCTTCAACAAAAATTATTCATCTGTTACTGCTAAAATGCCTAATTTATATATATACAGTATATAACAATCCTTGTAAATTTCGTAAAGAACCGTCTATAACCTAAGTTATCTTGGTGAGAGACAAATAGACAGACGAACTCGATAAGAAACATAACCTCATTGGCGGAGGTAATTAAAAACTTTGCTAAAGCTTACATTAAACTGGGTTTTAGGCTAAGCTACATTCCATACGGTATATATAACGTGTGTTTCCAAAAGTTTCCGATTGTAAATGAGCGTCCGTATTTTTTTATTGTGACATGAAACAATCACACAAAAGTTAAAAATGGATTAGTGAGATATTAGGTTTTGGTAGCCACTAGACTACCTACGGTCATTCATATCACTAATTATAGAAAATTTTAATTTATATGCATAAAACCATTCTATCGCATTTATACATGAACATCGTATATATAACAGTATGCCTGTAGCCTCCGGGTGAATAGAAGTGAGCATTCTTCCCCCTGAGATTTGAGGTAAAAAAATAATATAGGCAGTATAATAAAATACTATTAGCCAGAAACAGTGACTGTATTCTAACTAGCACCTGAGAGGAAATATAAACGATATGCGAAGAAGGCAACCTGGCGAGTGTTTTTGTACTTATCGAAACGCAAGCCCTACTGTATTTGTATACCCTATTTTGACTGATTGTACGTAAACAAGCAAAGGGCTAGTGCTGATACTGAATGTTAGTAAATACAGTTCCTAAAGCTATTAGATATAATACGAACCCATATTATAACTAGAGCACTCTGAGAGCGCATACCTCCACCAAGCAAAGCAACGGTAACGAAAAATTCTAATTGGCTCTAAAACCATGATTTCTTTTGTATCAACTCTAAAATCTAATATTTGTGCCTTTAATAGTATTAAAAGTTTCCGCAATTTTTTTAAAGCTCCTTTCATAACTGTTTGAGTTAGGCTGCCAACAAACATTACGACAAACATAAGTCAAACATACCAACGAACCAACCGATCTGCATCAAAATTTAATCATTTATATCTTTTAACATTACTAACAACTCCTGCAAATTTCATAAAGACCCATTCAAAACTTTTTAAGTTCTTACGTAACAATCATTATGACAAACACAAGTCAAACATAAAAACGAATCAGTCGATCTACACCAAAATTTAACCATTTGTGCCTTTTAATATTAACAACTCCAGTAAATTTCATTAAGATCCATTCGAAACGTTTCGAGTTATTGCGGCACAAACATTATGACAAACACAACTCAAACATAGAAATGAATCACCCGATCTGCAACAAAATTAAATCATTCATATCTTTTAACATTACTAACAATTCCTGCAAGTTTCATAAAGATTCACTCAAAACTTTTTGAGTTTTTGCGCTAACAAACATAAAATCAAACACAGCAACAAACATACGAATGAACAAACAGATTATCAGAAATATTTGGCCATTTACTCTTTATGATATACCTAACAACTCATGTAAATTTCATAGAAATCCGAACATAACTTTTTGAGCTATGGAATTGAAAAAATGAGGCAGACAAACAAACAAACGGATGGACAAATCCTCACCAAAAGTTGACCATCTGTTTCTCCTACCATACCCAGCAATCCCTGCAAGTTTCGTCAAAATCCGTCCATAACCTTTTGAGTTATCTTGGTGACAGACAAACCCGACGAAAATATTACCTATTTGGCGGAGGTAAAAATATTCCTGATATGCCACTTTACACTGCATTTTCAACTAAAGCACTCTGAGAGTGCATACCTCCGTCAAGCAAGGCAGCGGTAACGAAAAATTCAAATCGGCTCTGAAACCATGATTTTCTTTGTATCAACACCAAAATCTGATCACTGGTGCCGTTTGATAGTATTAACAGTGTCTGTAATTTTCTTGGAGATCCGTTCATAGCGTTTTGAATTATGCTGTTAACAAACATAAGTCAAACACACAAACGGACCAAAAGACCATCACCAATATTTAATTAATTATGTCTTTTAACATTGATAACAATTTCTGAAAATTTCATAAAGATTCATCCATAATTTTTTTAAGTTAGTGTGCTAACAAACATAAAATCAAACACAGCGACAAACAAACAAACAAACAAACAAACGAAAATACACATCATCACAAAAATTTAATCATTTACTCTCTGTAAAAACCCAACAACTCATGTACAGTTCACGAAAATCCGTCCATTACTTTTTGAGTTACGGCACTAACAAAAAATAAGCAGACAAGCAAACAAACAAACGTATGGACAGATCTTCACCAAAAGTTAATCATCTGTACCTCCTAACATAACTAATAACCCATGTAAGTTTCGTCAAAATCCGTATATAACTTTTTGAGTTATCTTGGTGACAGACAGAATAACAGACCCGACGAAAACATAACCTCCCTGGCGGAAGTAATAATTTTCCTCATTCTTCTCATAGCGGTTTCGCCTCCTTGCCTCCTCAAACATAGAGCTGCCCTCAATATTTTCTCCACACTACGGCCTTCTATTATCCTTAAGCTCATATCGGTAAACGCCTTCTATTCCTGTTACAAAAATACTAAAATCCTTGCACGACGCACAGCAGCATCGCAAGGGCCACGTGCCCACTCTAATCGATGACAACCTATTTTCCCCCTATCAAAAGAATTCAGTGTGTAAGTCAGAGTACAAAGCATTAATCAAATGAGAAGGCTCTGTATACATACTCTCCATTACTATTTTTAATTTCTATGAGCGTTCTTATCATCATCATTACTTGACAAAAGCTAGAAAGCCAGCCAAAGATAGAAAAACTTGACAGAAGCACAAAGCTATTCTTAAGGCCTGAAGCGCTGCTTAGCGGAATTAAAAAAAAAAATAGAAAGAAAAATAAGTGAACTGCAAATTAAAGGCCGGTAGGCCCGCTTAACCGGAGAGGCATCGAGAAATGACTTTCATGTCGACACAAATCGACAAATGATGCATGGCCTGTAAACAGATACAGGACTGTAGATCATCGCTGCGTATGTACCTATTTGAAAGCGGAATTTTAATTGCTAGGATTTCAAATAAAATTTCAACTTTTCGCATTCTGTGATTGAATTAATAAAGACGGCAAAGTTCGAGGGTCGAGACACTGAGCCAGTCCGTAACTGCTAAGCAAAAAGGATCAAAACTTGGCGCAATGGGGGCGTTAATGAGCTTAGAGTTTCAGAAATGAAGCAGTTCCAGCGATTATAAGGCTGTTCTGTGGTATCAAAATCGCGGCTTAAATGGGGGTACGACCGAGTTGGTTCTTATGGGAATTAAGCTTCTCTTTCGTTA
>LQNS02278070.1:31550025-31566707 GCA_001587735.2 Parhyale hawaiensis
TGCCCCAGCAGATGCCACAACTGCCCCAGCAGATGCCACAACTGCTCCAACAGATACCACAACTGCTCCAACAGATACCACAACTGCCCTAACAGATACCACAACTGCTCCAACAGATGCCACAACTGCTCCAACAGATGCCGCAACTGCTCCAACTGATACCACAACTGCCCCAACAGATGCCACAACTGCCCAACAGATGCCACAACTGCTCCAACAGATGCCACAACTGCCCAACAGACGCCACAACCGCTCCAACAGATACCACAACTGCCCCAACAGATGCCACAACTGCCCCAGCAGATGCCATAACTGCCCCAACAGATGCCACAACTGCCCAACAGATGCCCTAACTGCCCCAGCAGATGCCAACAACTGCCGCAGACTTGCATGTCAAACACAAATGGCGACACTCCGCCATATTTTCAACGATCATACAACTGGCGCCTGGGAGACGGTAGAGGAGAGGAGGCCCCTTTGGGGGCTCAGCAGGCGGGGGGCAATGCACAACGGGGGTGGTATTGAACGGCCCCCTTTCTATACATACGGACAAAAAGCGACGCTGCTCTGCGGCATTTCGTATCTTCAGATTTACATTTTCCATTGCTGGATACTGGGTTGGACCATCGTAGGTATTTTCCCAAGTACGTAGGTACCTCTTACACGACTTTCGATGCTGGCGTAAGGTTGCAAGAATTCAAAATACGATGATAAATAGCAATGGGCAGATATCTTATTATACTCTGATCTATATAGTCATAGCCAGCTGTAGTGATCGAAGCAATAGTGCCAGCTGTATGGGGCCACACTGGTGTGTGCCAGACACGGCTGCCTGTCCTTCGAGTATCTAATCAGCTGCTGTTGAGAGTAGCTATTTTGTAGTGAGCAACTGTTGCAGATTGTTTGTGTATTTAAATTAAGGTAGTTTGCTTTATTTTTATCTGTATGGAATATTGTTTACTGATAAAATAATACACCTGTGTGGTAACTCTTAGGAACAATTACCTACCAGCTGCAAAAAAAAACTGTTTCGCGAGTCCTGAAACAAAAACGAAATAGTTAAACAGGATAACAGCTAAACATTTTCTCCGTTTTCTTCTTTTTTTGCAATATAATTCTAGTTAGAGAGTACGGTAGCAGTACAAATACAAACGACTTCATTTAGCTATAATAAAATTCAATTGTAAAAGTTTAAATGTCACAGCAAAACGCATTTTAATCGTGACGGCTCCTATCTTATATATTAATATGCTGTTTCATAGAAACAAACATTAACGTTTTTTTTATGCTAGGGTCTCTATCATGTTTGAACGTAAACATTTATGATAATATTGGGAACTTGTGTTATCATATTTTCTTCTTCAGTGGCAGTAATATGACGGGTTCCATAATCGCACCTCAGACTAACAATATTGAATGGTTTCACGTACCTGTCCACAAGTGAATGTTATTAATTCCTAATACAATCAGACTATTTTATAAAGACGCCACGGAAACGTAAAACGTCAGTTACGATTCCAAGCTCTAATATCTACGGGAAATAATTTCAAACTCACAGAAGAACATGAACGTAGAATTAGAAAGTAGAATAAAAAATTGACAAACGACACACTGAACGGCCTATGTGATACGGACAAAAAAATTATAACTTTTGATAGAGCACCAGCTAAAAGTAAAAGCAACTAGAGCATTCCGAGAGCGCATACCTCTGCCATGCAATTCAACGGTAACGAAAAATTCAAATTGGTTCTGAAAGTATGATTTCTTTTGTATCAATACCCAAATCTAATCATTGGTGTCTTTTGGCAGTAAAAACAGCTTCCCTAATTCTCTTGATGATCCGTTCATAACTTTTCGAGTTATACTGCTAACAAACTTTCCGACAAACATTAGTCAAACACACAAACAGACCAACCGATCATCACCAAAATTGTATCGTTTGCGTCTTTCAACATTACTAACAATTCCTGCAAATTTCATAAATATCAGCACGCGAGTTTTTGGATTATACTGCTAACAAGCATAACACCAAACACAGAGACAAACAAATGAACGAACAAACAGATCATCAGAAAATTTTGGTCATTTACTCTCCGTGACATACCTAATAACTCATATAAATTTCATAAACATTTGTCCATAACTTTTTGAGTTATGGTACTAAGAAAAAATTGGCACGCAAAGAAACAAACAAACGATTGAACGGAACTTCAGCAAAAGTTAATCATCTATTACTGCAAACGTGTCTCACAATTCCTGTCAATTTCGTAAAGATCCGTCCATAACTAACTTTTTGAATGATCATGGTGACACTCAAACAGAATAACAGACAGATAAACACGATAAAAATATAGCCTACTTGGTGGAGGTAATTCTAGATAAATGACACAATTAAACGGACAAGCTACTTGATGCCAAGAAGTTCTAAATTTTGATGTGACATCAGGTGAAGCAGACTATCGTGCTCTCTATTTGGACACTACGTGTGCCTCGAAAGATAGGGATGGTTACACTGTATGGGCCAGAATCAGAAGGCCAAGATGAAACCAGTAATTGGAAGCTACAATACTGTGCTTACTTCCCTAAGTACCAAATCTAGCTGCTGAAATGTACCAGTAGTCCACTAAAAGATTCTACTTGATAATTTACTTTTATCATGCACAAGAAACTTTTCAAATACTGATAAAACATCAAGCCCTGTCGCCTTTTACGGTTGTTCAATGCTGCCGGCATGCCGTACTAGATAGATACACACTACATCGAGGCTGATGGTCTTCGTAGTCTACAATCTAATTGAGACGGATGTGTATATAATCATTTATTCCTTTTTTTTTAATCTGTCCGTTTTCTCTCACGCTTTCATAAAAATAAACAACAATTAGGAAGGTCACGTTATAGGTTGTGGCCATCCTGCCACGCTTAGCTCAATGCTGATAGGTAAAAAAGAGATCCAGTTTCAAATTATGGCAAATGAATGGTAATTTTATATCTGAATGCACTTCTTGCTTTGCCATTGTAGAAAGCCAATCAATAAAGATATATACAGCTTCTCTGAACCCTCTCATGCCCCCATGATTTGAACCCTCTTTTGAGTCTTCTCACATCTAAACTTCAGCTTCCCTCAGTTCACGCTAAAGCTCCAATTGAGTACATGATCAATGGAGCACAGGTACAGATATGCTGCATCGTACCATAGGCTGGTAAAGAACACGAGGATTTCTAGGCAGCAAACAGATTTTTTTCCAATTTGGTTTCCTCTTTGACGAAACAGCAACTTACTCGAATGAAAACCTCCGACTATACGATATCAACGAGTATCTTGGATTTTAAGCTCAATTAATATTTGGAACTAAAGGGCCCAGCCGTAAAAAATGACGGCAAAAATTTTGTGACTGATCGCTTTTCATGGCTCCGGTTCCCAGTAAAGGTTTTGCTGTATTACAGGTCTCATCCCTGCAGGCCTGATCTTCCAGTAGTTGTACTGTATAACCATGAGTTTTGCGATAGCAAAATATCCCCCCTGCAAGATAAGGCGTGAATATCAGCTTGGAATTAATCAAACGTTAAGCTGCACTAAGAAAATATAGATCAGTCAAAATTCACCGGAAATGCCCAGGGCTCAACGTATTGGGGATACCAACTGATTGTTGAACCTCCAGCGTCGAAATTTGGCTACGATATAAATTCAGTATAAAAAGGCATCTGCTCAGCGTGAAGCTTCAACTACTACAATATCATTCAGCAATGAAAGCGGGGATCTAGAAGCTAAGGATCCAGAGGCTGGAAATCCAGAGCCCGGAGATCCAGAGTTTATTTGTCACCGGTACTCCAAGCGCTGAAATTGTATGGTATCTCAACTTGTTTTTCAGTACATGAATTTTCTCCTATTAAACTCTTAACTGCGTGACGCAGAGACGGACCAACATTGAAGCAAGCAACAGAGCAAGCAAGCGAGCGACCAACAACTGTGTTTTATTGTATAGAGGCTGATGTTCGACTGCGGGCTAAAAAAATCTCAGACTCTTCTCAGTGCATCACCAATGGAAACGTTTGCGTTGTTCAGCATAGTTCAGGTTTAGAATGCTTAATTCTAATGTTTTCTTCAAGTTGGTAGTTGCAGCACACCCTACATTTGCAAAAATAGTAACAAAATTAGGAGTGCTGAAAAAGTACCTATCATTACAAATTCTTCGTTTTCATTTTTGACTGCCGGGCGCCCTATTAAAAGGATACCTGTCATGATTATAGGGCTGATTTATTTTTTAGAATATCAGAAAGCTTCAACTATCACTGAGGCGAAACGAATAAGAGGGCTACAAAGGGAGGGTAAATGCGCGCGCTGTGCATCCGGAGCTTTCTATTCGTCTGTTGCTTCGGGAAGTTGCGCTGTGCTGCGATTGAGCCGTATAAGCTCCTTCGGTATTAATAATTGACAACTTTAAGACCAAGTTCATGTTTATACAAGCTTTCGTTTCCCTGAAAGGTAAAAGTTGTCAAGAGAAGAGCTGATTATTTACCTAATATAATTTTTGTCAAAAGCAAAACGAAAGTTTGGCTGGGAATTGTCAATTACTATTACATATGATACCATAGATATTTTGGAAATCATGAGCCTGAGATACATCAGCTCTTCATGTTCTATTAAACAGCGTGAAGAGAACTAAATCACTACACTTAGAAAAACTTAGAGTCGCACTGACGCGATTCCTAGACTCACGGCCCGTTTTTCGTGAGCCCAAGTGACTCACAGGCGCTGGACTCAGAACCCGAGAGAGTAAGATTTAAACTATTCATTAGTTTATGGCATAGGACGGAGAAGCCTGATGTGGTTGCTCTAGCGTTAGCCTGGAGCTCACCCTACTCTAAGAATAATGGGAAGATGGGCTTATGTCTAATTTCCAGGAGGCGCCCCAGTAGAAGGGCGCTTGATTGTTGGCTCTCGCCCGCAGAATGTGCGGGATTGAAACTAATGCCAGCAGGCGAGTTCTTACACCTGACTCGCTAAGACAACATTGGTGCCCGGATGCACTGGCGTCAAACTCGCCATTCTGTGTGCGCTCATCACTGTGCGTGCGTTCAAGTAAGCTTTCTTGCCTCGCAAGAAGCACCAGTAGCACTACAATGAGCACTACCTAACCTAACCTAACCTAACCTTCCGTAAGCTTCCCTAATCTAACCTTACCTAACCTAGCCCTACCTAACTTAGCCTTACGTAACCTAGCCTTAGCTAACCTAAAATAACCTTACCCAACCTAACTTTACCTAACCTATCCTAGTCTGCGAAACAGCAAGCAGGCACAGCTCACGAACTTCAACGCCGCCCACACGTACACCGATGCCCGTACACAAACGTACATAGCGCATGGCGAGTTTGACGACGGTGCTGCCCGCACACTACCGGGGGGGGAGGGGGTGGGTACTAACCCTAACCAGAAAAGGGGATGGTCGAGGGACAGAAGGGGGGGGGGTTGAAAGTCGTCGAAATAATGGCCTTGCGTCGCTGACGCCATAGCTCTTGACGATCTATGATCGCCTGCAGCCGTGCACTCCTCCGGGGCCAGTTGGCATATACATATCTACAGGACGAACCAGTGCTTGTGAGTTTCTCAGTCGAGATATGCAGTCAAGATCACTTTACTTTTACCTTGCGCAGGAATTCAACTGGAATACGTATATACATGATAGCGTTTTTTTTTTGTGAATACTGGCTTTTTGTGCGATATTTATTGAGCAAATTCTTGATAGATGTACAGTATATTAATAAATATCAAAATCCTTTGTTCATCTGCTAAAATTTGAATAATTCAACACATAATTGTTAAGTTTGTTTAATTATGTGCTATCTAACTGCAGCCTTTCAGTTATCACTGTGCACACGCATGCGGTGCACGCGCAATCAGTACATTAGCAACGCTGTTGAATTTATTCGCTTATTTACAAAAAAGAAGTCAGTCGTGTACATTCCACTCAAAATTTCTAGTAAAACCAGAACTGGGAGCGACTCTTCTGCGGCTTTATATTCCTTGCGATCCCAGCCCTGGAAGCCCTTCTGCTGGAAAATTTGCTGCCAGCGGTTCATCAGCCGTTTTCAGGCTGATAATTTAGTTAACAAAGCCTCAAGATTGGTAAAAACCGTCAAAAAACTTCCGGCCCTCCGGCCACTACTGTTACAACTGGAAGCGCCACACGGCCGTTGAGCTAAAACCAAAATCTATGGGTCAGCACCATTTGCTGACAAGCCTCCAAAAAAAGGGCTAAATAACGAGAAAGAACTTAAAACAAATAACTGCCATGCAGAAGGCTGGACCGACCCCTCAATAAAGCCACAAGATTCTCAGGTATCTATGACATTTCCCCAACCTGAAAATAGGCCATAAATATACATAGTCTACGTTGATATTTTTTACCATAGCAAGACTTTGATATTCTTTCGGTAACACACTGCGAGCTTTCCCGGGCGCACAGGCGCCAAACTCGCCAAGCGCAATGTACGTTTGAGACGATTCTGTGAGCACGCATCACTGCGCGTGCGGCGTTCAAGTTCGCGTGCTCTGCTGCTCGCTGTATCGCAGATTAGGTTCCGTTAGGTAACGTTAGGCAAGGTTAGGTTAGGTAGTGCTTATTGTAGTGCTTCTCGTGGTTTTGACGCGACAAGAAAGCTTACTTAAACGCACGCACCGTGATGAACGTACACAGAATGGTGAGTTTATCGGCAGTGCTTCTCGGGCAGCCATATTACGCGGAATACGTAATGCTCATCATTTACAGTGTGACTTACGACAGACAGTCAAACTGTAAATTAATGTATACTGCCTATGCAGTATGAATAAAAAAAATGCTATCGATACAATTTCATTGGCTACGTAGTTCCATCGACACCCCGTCATTCTTCACGTTCATAAGCTGGTAATAGCACTGATAAATTTTATTGTTCACGTTCTTAATCCTTAATTTCCATCGAAGTCCTTCCATTGTCCACAATCAGAGTCCATAATTGGATCGTCGCCATTCTGTTGTTGACATTCGTAGTCCTTCGAATCGATGCCTTTCGCTGTTCACATTCATAGTCCTTAAGTTGGACCAATACCCTTCCGTTGTTCACGTTCATGGTCCTTAGTTTAGATCGACGCCCTTCGGTTGTTCAAGTTCATAGTCCCTAATTTGGATGGACCCGCTCCGTTGTGCACGTTCATGGCCAAATTTGGACCGACGCCCTTTCTTTATTCACGTTCATAGTCCCTAATATGCAAGAAGCCTTTTTACCGTTCACATACACAGTTCGTCAGTTGCAGTTAATTACGCCATTTCCTTGTCTATGAACAAATTCGTTAATCTCCTCTCGAGAATACATTGTGACGTTGACATTCACCGGCACGTTAAACCAAAGCAATTCCAAATTTTCAGATCTACGTCATCGGACCTGAGTTTGTATCCCAAGCAAAAAGTAGCGACAATCCTACATACCTAGTAGGTATGAAAACTGCAGCACAGTTCTAGCAGGAAGTGTAGATACGTGAACTCAGCGTATGCACGAAGAAGTAACTGGGGCAGAATCTGTGGAGTCGAAAGCACTCAGTATTCTTTATCGCTGCCGTCCCAGAGAGTACAAAACTTCGCTTCATTGCCATGCTGAGCTGGTCAGCAGAAGGGGGCTGCTCCCTACACTCAAGTTATGGAGCGGACGACCGACATTTTCTCAAACTCCTGAAGCGAGGATAATTGAATTCCTAAACTTCATCGTCCACTTCTAGATCATAATAAAAGCACTGACACTCAGTCACGCTCTCTTTAATGAGCACTTAGTGCATAGACCACATGGCCCTGATATATATAGATTGGATAAGATAGCTGACAGTAGACGGAACAACAGTACCATTCTCAGACAGTAGCTGGGACTCACGCCCCGGCCTTGTTCGATCTACTGTCATCATATCAAAATAAACAAATTCAGATGTCATATGAGCCTCAGGCAAGATGGTGCTTGTGAAAGTATAATTAGTTGCAGCTCATAGTATACAGCCTACCTCAAAATAAATATTAAGTAATTATGTCTGAACTTTGAACACACTACGTTAGTTAAGAATAGGGTGTTAGGTTAGGCTAGAGGATAGGTTCGATTCACCTACCTAACTTATTAGCACACATAGCTGAATATCTAGTCGGCCACACTGTACCGGCCTCGACCGCATATGATCTACATGAAATGTCCCAAGATCTTGCTTTGTTAAGGTGCGTTCACACGAGAGACAAGTGAACGTACGTGTTCTCTGAACTCAACAACTAAATGCTTTGCTGTGTTTCAGTAAACACAACTGTGTGTCTTTACCAACAACTTAGCCGTCAAGTCCATTGGTTTACTAGTCAAGTTTCGAATATTTATTACTTCACATTAGGAGTAAATTGAACCTTAGCAAACTGCGAACTTTTCTGCTGTTTAATTAAGCATACAAAGTAACGAGTTCGGACGATGCGATAGCACTTTTTAATAATAATAATAATAATAATAAAAGTGATAGATTGACTTAGTATGACGAAGATGTAGTCGTAGGTCATTCCCGTTCGATGTACAACGATAGTGCGGCACTAAGTCAAAACGAAGGCATTAGTGAAGGCGGAGTTGGCAGAGCAGAGCGAAGCAAAATCGAGCACTCTATACTTAAGGACAAAGGTTGAGTCGCACAGACCGTATACATTGGATAGAAAACTCACACGCACTAGCTGGTGATGCAGATAAGTCCTCTCTAGAACCCAGAGAAGTGTACGGCTCCAGTCTATGACAGATTGTTTGAGCTATGGCGGCATATACCTACGTGAAGGCTGTTACGGCATCTGCCGTCCCCCACTCCTCCTCCACCTCTCCCCCTCCCCCGGATGTAAACTCAGTATAGACTCGGTAGGTACTCTTAGTAGACTATGATAGTGAATAGCAGAAGTCTTGATGCCGAGCAGCAGACTTTCCTCCCTTGCTCGGGAATAGAACGTTCGACTTCAAGACAACGAGCAAGGCAGCAACCCTTACCACTGCAACTACCACTGCTTCTACAGTAAAAGGCGACTTCGCCGAGCAAACTGTTGAGCCAAAAGCAGCGAGCATTCCAGTGAAGTGACGGGAAATTCCTGCACTGTCGCGACTGCCCCTCCCACAAGTCGTGCACGTTTGCCTGCGCATGAGATCGCGTACAACCTGCGAAGCAGGATCGGATCCAGTAGGGGGACGTGCGGGGGCGTACGCTCCCCTATTTTTGACTGTGATTATTGATCGAGCCTGTGACCAAAGTTCCACACGTGACCAGTCTAGGCTAGCAGTAAATAAATTCTAATATTTAGCTGTTTTAGCTGATAATAGCAGCTGTGCCCTAGACCCCTCCCTCCCTCGCTGAGGTTCCGCACTTTCGGTGCTTGCAATCTTCTCTTGAGGTTACGTCCCCTCCCAGTTTCCCTAACAAAATTCGGGGCGGCGCAGACGCCGAATTACTGTTTTAGCTTCTGCATGGGAACCAAGAAACCAGGACCAGGCCCTGCAAGCGGTAATAAATTACGAAGAAGCAATAGAATACCATTAAGCAAAGTAGAGTGACGGCACGCGCGGAAACCGCGGAAAGTGATCGTTAAGGGGAAACAAGAGTGAGCTCTTTAGCGCCCACGGAAAATGGGCTTCAAATGGTAGTGCTTTCCCAAAAACCGAACTTTCAAGCGTAGTAAGCAGCACCTTGATGCCCGGTCCTTCTCTCCACACGTCCGACAAGGGCATTCTGTGCAAATGGAGAGCTCGCTGAATCTCAATCAACTACCCACCATATGGTGCTGAAGCATCAGCTGACGCACTGCCACTAGCCTCCACCTCCCCCAAATCGAGCTGACGTCATCGGCGATACCTCCCTCTTCCCACCTCTTCGGTCCCTCATCTCCCCTTCATGCTTCCCTCTCTGAGCCGTTATTAACGACGAGAAACGGGAACGCTGTTGTTGTTGTTGTGGTGTTCGTTAGCACTGGATTTCAATCAGACTGAGAGCAGCAAATTGCTGGGTGCTAACAAAAAACAGGAAATTGCCGGAAAACTGGAAACGTAAATTTAAGTCCGGGCAGCGCGTTTTACTGGCACCTTTTCCAACGCGTAAGTTAATGGACTGTGCACATAGAGAGCTGGTGGGATTGGAGTAGTACAGATGGCCTGCTTTTAATAACGTTAACTACATGAAGTTNGTAAATTTAAGTCCGGGCAGCGCGTTTTACTGGCACCTTTTCCAACGCGTAAGTTAATGGACTGTGCACATAGAGAGCTGGTGGGATTGGAGTAGTACAGATGGCCTGCTTTTAATAACGTTAACTACATGAAGTTATGAATCAGAGGAGAGTGGTGACCATAGATTACTTACTTGATTACTTGATGATACTTCGGACGAGGTTCAGGTGGCGTTATGCACGCAACCCATCTTGTGCAGAGGTGATGCTGCAGTCCGTGACCAGCGGGATGGCTAACAGTGAGTTATCCCAACAGTTCACGCAGCCGCTTACAGCAGGTTTATCTGGCACTGTCAGTAAGCATGCGTCCAGTAAGTTTTTAAATTTCACAGTCTCTGTACCGGTGACATTTCGGATGTGACGTGGCATTTTGTTGAATTATCTCGCCCCCGAACCGCGAAACTATTAGAATACTTAGTGGCCATTGCATCACCACCAGTTTTGATCGGAATTCGCACGTCACAAGTGCGACCAATACGGTCTGAGTTTCTGGCCTGGATTCGTCCATTGACGTTGACAGTAATGCCTTCTAGAATTTTCCAGACATATAACATCGTAAAGCGCTCGAATCTCCTTTGAATGGAGTACATTTGAAGTTGAGCCAATCTTTCGTGATAGTTTAAATCTTGCATGCCCCGGATTTTGGCAGTAATTAAAAGTGGTTGCGGAAGCGTCAGTCTTCCATTATATCAGACAGGCCCAGTTCGTCACCGTAGCTTCGACCGCGCTCCGTCATCACTAAATTGCTCCATTTTGGATAATTTATACTTTATAAATATTTTATTTTTGGTGAAAAAGAGGCGGCGAAGTTAGCACCACCTGTTGGCAGTAAAAGTAACATCCTCAAAAATGCATCAATTTTAACAAATAGCTAGCTACCTACTTCAACCTATAAATGCCTCCTAATATGATGTAGGTTCCGGTAGCTTAACGCAACTGAAAAACTACTCCATTACTCCCATAAGAAAATTAATGAAATGAATCGGTTCGTATAAGCGCAACGTTGTTCACAAGAAGCAAAGCTACTTTGTGTATAATACCCGGACACAATGTTTGCTTCCGTTCCAGCAGAATTAGTCATATTATGCAGCTGGTCGCTTTACACGGATGTCATGATAAGCGGAAACCACAGTACCTATTTTCTGCGAGGTAGGCGCCTGAGAAGAATACTAGTACAAACTAGAGCACTCTGAGAGCGCATACCTTCGCCAAGCAGGTCAACGGTTACGAAAAATTAACATTGGTTCTGAGACCATGATTTAGTTGTACCAACACCAAAATCTAATCATTTGTGCCCTTCAACAATGTTAACAGTTTCAGTATTTTTTTTAAGATCCGTTCATAATTTTTTGAGTTATGCTGCTAACAATCATTCTGACAAACATTGGCCAAACTCACAAACGAACCAACTGATCATCACCAAACTTTAATCATCTATGTTTTTTAACATTACTAACAACTCCTATTAATTTTATAAAGATCCATTCTCAATTTTTTAGTGATTGTGCTAACCAGCATAAAATTAAAAACAGTGACACACTAACGACAGAAAGAAACAGTTCATCATAAAAACCTGGTCATTTAATCTTCGTGATATACCTAACAACCCATGTAAATTTAATAAAAATGTTATGGCATTAGGAGATATGAGGCAGACAAACAAACGAATGGACGGATCTTCACCAATAGTTTATAGTCTGTTCCTATTAACATACCTAACAATCTCTGTAAATTTCGTTAAAATCTATCCATGATTTTTTGAGTTATCTTGATGACCGACAGAAAGACAAAGAAAATAGCAGACAAATAGATAGACAGACAGACAAACCCAACGAAAACATAACCTACTGAGCAAAGATAATAAAATAGTGTTCGATAAACAAAACTGATAGAACCAGCTGATAAGTCAATGAAAAACATGTGCGAACGTCGAGCATTTTTTTTTTTTATCAGTGAAGTTTTCGCTCAATGGCATGGATTTTCAATTCGCGACAGAAGCTCCCTGGCAAACTGCGATAGTTCATTTAGGTCTTATATTAATATTGAAATTTTATTCCAAAGATTAAGTTAGAGTACAAAGCCCGGTTTGACTAGAACCAGTGCGAGTTGAGGTTACCTACTACACTGTTGCGTCGCTGAAGAGATCGCTCACCCCACTTGATATTGAGGGTTAACTCTACGCCCTTTATAGCCTCTAGAGTTTCAGTTCCCCAAAATGTGCACATTCATATGTTCAGACCAGCCTACGCATTTGTGTTACGTGGGTATATCCTGTAAACATTTATTTTATAACCTTTCCTATTTTTTTTAATTCAGAAACAACTACACCGATTTTGGAAAGTTGTGGCTCAGAACATTCACTCTGGTCTCTTTTAATGTCACCGTAACGCATTTAGCTCTAAAAAATCTTTCTTTTCGAGCAAATAATTGTTTCCCAAAGTTTTCTTTTATTTTTAACTGAACGGATTTCGACTATTCTTGCGTCAAATTTGCAAGCCACTGATTCGCTTTTATATAGGAATCTCTGTTCATCTAGTAGAAAACTTCACAAAAACGTTGACACGGTTCCGAAGTGGAGTGTATAGTGACGATACACGCGACACATGTGTTGAGACGAAACTCCTTTAAGCAATTCCATATATTTCAATGAAAATTTGGTTGAGGGTGGGGCAAGAAAGAGTGATCAAGAATACAGATGTACCGTTACGTACGTTACTTTTCGCACGCGATGGATAAGATCAAGTGTAGTGGTGCAAAACCGTTGAAATTTGTCCATTATTTAAAACATACACAATACGACAGTCATTTCTTAAGCCACCCTCCGGACGTTTATTTATTATTCTAACGCTGTTCTAGACGCTAACGAGTATATTGGAGGGCCCATACGAGAAGTACAGGAACTGTTCAATTATACCTATAGGGCGTTATGATACTGCACTAGTAATATTATCCCTTCAACAGTGGCGTAGCTAGGGTTCTTAGCGAACGGGACTGAGTAATTTGAGAGCCCCCCGCCCCGCAAAAGGATGAGGAGATATACGTAGGTCGAGTGTTCGACATGCCTTACTTAATCTTTGCCTATCTCTCTAGAAACGATAACAATAGGTTCCTAACTCAATGACATTAAATTCTTAGGGGTGGGCGCTTCTTTTATGTGCCCGTGCGCCCCATTTTTCGTGGACCTCATTGCACCCCGCGCCCATGCGCTACTGTGCCAGCGGCGATAACTTCCTCTTGCGCCCCTGATTATAAAACACTTGAACCTCCTACTGAGTGCAACCGCGTTCCCGCAGCAAACACTCAGTGCATGTCATGCGCTCAGTGAGAACATCGGGTACCATTCCGGTTGCTATGGCAACATTGGACTTGAAGAAAAATTTTTTAAATAGTAACTGATGTATATTAGGATAGAAAATGAATAGAATTTATAACGCAAATACACCCGCTAAATAATAGAAACGCCTTCCAATTTTATTTATTCAACACGAGGAAGTTATCAAAACCTGAAAATTGCTCGTATTTAATTAGAGATACGTAAGCTACAACGTCATGAACAAATAGGTAGAACAATAAGAATCACGTGGGGAACAATTTGTTTATATGACGTAAGCTTAAATTATTGAATTACTTTAAGTTACACATAATACCGTATGTCATATGCATATTCTGAATATGACTGCATTTTATAAAAAATACTTTCATAATATGAACAATTTTTATTATTAAATGCTTATCAATATAGTCATTCAGCGCTAGAAACGGATGCAATGCAAAAGAAATTGGGGTTTAACGTTTTTTCATGCCTAATAAATTAATTTTATTTTTATAGTATGACATAAGACCATCTACTGTTATACCAAATACATTTCTACCCTCTTCATCTTCTTCTACTTCGCATACTTTCTGATTTAATGTCTCTGTTGTATTTAAACACTCTTGAGTTTTTCAAATGGATTCGTTCGTGGTGTCCTGTGTGTCGCTCTCAACAAGATTTGTGGGATTTTGTTAAAATATTTCATCTGCATTAGTGTTCTGTACTATCTGCAGCAGGTCAAAATTAGTCGGATCTCGATCGTCACTTTGTAGCAATTCCGTTATCTCAGTAGCCAGAACAAATTTCATCAAAACCTGCAGAATGCGTAAGTTCACTAGTTTCCTGAATGGTGTCGCGCTGTATAACAACGTACCAAGTGACCGTCCAGCACAAGGTGCTAAGGACGTGCCCAGTACGTTGATAGCACGTTGTGATATGACGTGCTAACAACGTTAGCTGGAGTTCACAGATCAATGTGCATAGCACGATTCTACGTCGTGTGTTAGCGGGGTTAAGTCATACGGTTAGGTTTGGTTAGGATTCTTCATCCTTTATAAACGTTTTTATTGTCGTTGTGAATATATAATGTTATTCCTATCGGAACATTAAAAGTCCTATATCTCGAAAATGACGCATTTGCACAAAAAGTCGTACACAAAATACGTCCAATTAGCAAAAAATAAAAATATCGTTGAACTGGTACTATGTTGCGCAATGCCCAGCCTCGATAATCAGTACTATATAATAATTCACGTCGTGTTTTTATTTATTTATTTATTTATTTACTTATTTATTTATTTATTTATTTATTTATTTATTTATTTATTTATTTATTTATTTATTTATTTATTTATTTATTTATATCTTTCCTGTCAGGCTCTATGGGAATAAGATAGGAAAAAATTAAGATTTCAAAATTTAAAAACAAAGTGGGGTACCTTGCAATCTTTTTCTTCGGCGAAAAAAAAAAAGCTGGGTACCTTACAATCTTTTTCTTCAGTATTAGATAGGGGAAAAATAGAACTAAAAAGATAGGAGAAAATTCAGATTTCAAAAGGCGAAAAAAAAATAGTTGGGTACCTTGGAATCTTTTTCTTCAGTATTAGTTAGGGGGAAAATGAGGAAGCCCAAAAGACGGCGGGGGTTTTGGTGAAGTGTTAATTTATTACCGTCATTTATAATGACGGCACGGGCCACTAGTTTCATTATATAATTTATTACGAACACATTTTGTAGTTTTGTTTCAATTCGGTTTCAGCTTGGCGCCCCATACATAATGCGCCCTGAGACAGATGCCCCCCTTTCCTTTATCCCCATCCTTAGCTACGGCACTGCCCTCCAATATATGTAGATACTGCACGGGTTTAATGAGCAATACCCGCAAAAAAAGCAAATTTGTCGGGACAAATTTATAAGCAATATCAGTAAAGAATAGCTTCTAAAAAATGAGATGTTTGTTTTAACCTTGGTAGGATAATATTATGAATGAAACTCTTTGTCTACAATGGACTCATTAAAGTGTTAATAAAATGCATAACGCAAAATATAGGGTATCATTTTACTTTAGGTCCATCACCACTTATTGATATTTTGACACTTTATACAGGTTAAAGGAACCATTTCAAGATGTTTTTCACGAATACCATTTTTTGGGGCAAACGCTTCGTTTTCGACATAGAGCTCATGTAAGTTCATATTGTTTTCCTATGGGAAAAAAATAGCCAGCGACCCCAAGAGTCCCAAACAAACCTATTTCAGGTTATGTTCCTATGGTGTCGCTAGAAAACGTATAACAGCACCGGTTCTTTTCTCCCATAGAAAAACAATGGCAACTTACTTAAGCTGTATCTCGAAAACGAAGCGTTTGCCCCAAAAAATTGTACTCGTGATAACGTATTAATTAAAATGGCTTATTTTAGCTAGACAAGGTGTCAAAGTACTAAATCCCCAGATGGCACTAATTGCAGAGCAAACACAATTAGAAAAATTGACGACGAATATTTTGAGACAAAATGAAACATCAAAATCGGTCCAGCAGTTTCAAAGAAAAAGTTACGAAGAAAGTAATAAAATTAATATTCGAAATAAGGCATGCTCGATTGGGCGCCAAAATCAAGTCTTCGAAGCTTTACTTTATCGAAACTTCGACCCATTAGAGGCGTCTTTTTGTGGCCACGCTCGTAATCAAAATCACCGTGATCATGGTTATCGAGATCACTGAGAAGCACAAGAACGGTCAATGATTTTGTTAAGAAACCAGAGACCGTGAGAGACGCCATGTCTATTTTCGAGAAATAAATTTCTATCGTATTTTTACAAAAATGGTGGAAAATTGATTTCTTCGGAGCTTTTATTCACTTTGAAGTTATTGTTTAAGTGAACTAGCTGTATTTAAAACGTTTTGAACATACACAGGCATAAAATTTACGAAACTTTAATTCTGGACGTCTATATTACAAACAATCATCATAACTTTATTCAATTTATCCCTAAATATAAGAAAACATCAAGAACTTCCATTCCAAATTTTGAATTTTTACTTGTCCAACGGCTGGAATCACTCTTTGATCACGCATGATTAGCCTGCGGAGGAAATCACGCTGCGATCAATTCTCACCACTGATCA
>LQNS02278070.1:31606623-31636563 GCA_001587735.2 Parhyale hawaiensis
ATATCTTTTTTATTATTCGTTTCCACAAAAAATGAATGTAATATTCGTTTTTAGCACGCCTCAATTATGCTGGAAATTACTTTCTTATCCTATAACTCGGGTGGGGGATAAGACGAATATTTACCAATTATTCTTTCTACCTTTATAATACTTCAGAAATCAAAATATCATGAAATTATCAAGAAAAATCTGGTTCTGCTCATGCACTAGTAAAAAAATATAATTAACGGTTTTACTTAAGTTTGTTTTACGTCCAAAAAACTTATGTTTACATTTATTTGGACGTAATTAAACTTAAGTATTACCAAACCTGTGTTCAGTGACAGCGCGTTACGCCACCATATTGTTCAACAAGCTGCCGCAATGTCGGCCGCTAATAAAAACTTCAAAGCCATATACGTATCTTGAAAACTAAGCATTTGTGGTAAAAATGCCATTCATGAAAAACGTCTTAAAATATGTCCTTCTACTTGTATATGACTTAAAAAAAACATCGAAAATGCGTGGTGGTCCTAAAAGCGAATTGAACCAAATCGCATAACTAGTTACTTTTTTTTACAGTTTTTATTGTCTCCAACTCACAGAAAAGATAAAAACAGCTAAGAAATACAGAAAAAAATTAGAGACAAGCCATTAAAAAGCTATAGGCTATTGCTTATTGGGCACACATCATGCATTCGTCACTATAATGACGAAAGGAAAAATCTCTATAGGCTACCGACATTTAAAATCTCTATGTGACATAGGGTGCACCAAACATTCTGGAAGATTATTGAACACTTGACACACTGAAATACAGCAAACTTTTTCTCTATTTCAAGCCTAATTGTAGGTAAATTAAATCAATTACATCTTATGTCATAGTGTCTGTCAACTTGTAAAGGCCAAAAATAACTCTCATAAACTGTATTCTCACCAGAAAGAGCCATTCGAACAAACTTAACTAAAAAATAGCGATAAACATCCTGAAATTTTAAAACATTAAGACTTCAGTACATCGGATTGGTAGAGACTAGTGGTACATTATTCCAATCGCGTTTTACTCTCAGTGTTATCCTCAGAATATCATTCATTAAAGTCTTAATCGGCTTCAAAATATTTTCACTGGCTCCACCCCATATAATAATTGCATAAGTCAGTTGCGAGTAAAACAAAGAATAGTACAGACTTAGTAATCCTTCTTTCGGCAAATATTTCGAGAGAGAATGAATAACACCTTTTGTTTTGCTAAGCTTATTGCGGAGAATGGATACGTGTTGATTGAACTTCAGATTTTCATCAATTGTAACACCAAGATATATGAAGGACTTTACCCATTCAAGTTTACTGCCATTAAAATATATCAGGTAATTCATTAACTCTTGCTGAACTAAACAGCATAATCTTGGTTTAATCTGTGTTTGGTGTTAATTTATTCATCTCAAGCCAAACTGAGAGGTCATTAATGAAATTTTGCAATTTTTGTAACGCAACCAGTAATGAACTATTGTTAATGTAAAAAACAGCATCATCTGGATATAGTACAGACTTAACATTATCAATTGATGAAATGTCATTAATATAAATATTGAACAGTAATGAACCAAGAACTGAGCCTTGAGGCACGCCAACATTGCGAGTTTCGCAAAAGTCCCGCAACTGTGATGCTGGAGACCAAAGTTTCTGGTGAAATTTGTTCAAATTTGACAGAAACGTAGTTAAAGGACTCATTATGAATGTGTTTAAAGCATTTTGCTGTAATCCCTCTGGTTCATTAGTTATAATCAATTTAGTGAGTGCGATGACTCACCCCGATCTAAAAAATCGTATGGGGTGAAAAATCGCACTTGCAAAATTGCATTTTATAAGTTTTTCATGGCTCAGAATGTATCAATATTGCTTGTCGAATAATTTAGCATCATTTCTAATGCAATATCTAACAGTTTGTTTTATTTCAGATAGGTTAAGATTTACGATTATCTTATTATCGATTATTCGTAGTGTAGTGTGGTTCAAATAAAAAATTGGGCGATGAACATCCAAGCAAATGCTATAAATAATATAAGGAAACTAATGCTCTTGGATGAAGGAGAAATGTCTGTGCAATCATAGATAAATGTCTTGGAGCCCTGCAATAAGGCTTTGTACATGAAAAAACAAATTGGAAGGAATGGTGAACAACCACTTTTTTTCCTGTCAAAAAAACTTCATGTGGGCAAAAAAAAATAAATGTAGTGAAAAGTGACATGGAGCATACCACCATCAATATCATTCAATATGATAAGCTTCAACTTCAAATATTATAGACTTTATTAAAAAATATGTGGAATTTCAGTGCTCAAAAAAAAAAATTTTATGTGTCTTGTTTTGTTTGTTTGTTAAAAAAGATGTGGAATATCAGTGCTCAAAAGAAATTTTTCTGTGTCTTGTTTTTTGTGAGGTGACATAGGACAGCCTTTTCTACTAATTAGTATCGTATCCCTTGTGTACTGATTGGTATTGTATGGGCAGGGGTGGGTGGAGTTAGCTCCCACAGGCAAGGTTCGTGTGCGACACCGACCAATCAGTCTCAAGCGACAGCCTGTCTATCATGCTGTCAACCTGTCAAGAGTCATCAATCACGCTCAAGCGAGAGCCTGCCAACCTGTCAAACGTGTCGATCATCCTATCAATCATTAATCAAGGGAGAGCAGAAGTGACTCCATGATATTAAAGTTTATCAATACGTAGTCCACAAACACATGTTATAATATACGAAATATACCTATACATATCGGGAAATTTACATACCTACATACCAACTTGACTGGAAACATCTTATATAGCTTCCTAGCAGTTCGTTTTCATCTTAGTAACATTTTTACCCATTTTGTAGCTACTATTATTATTATTGCGCTGTGATTTTTTACCCCAACAGTGTAGTAGTGAAATCACCTCGTTTTACAGTGAGAAGTCCATCGCGCGGTTTTCCGTTAATAACTTCAATACAAAAAACGTACCTCTCCACAAATTGACATGAACGTACCTTGAAACATCATATACAAGTGTGAAAAGTTTCAACTTACTAGCCCCAGCCGTTTGTAATTTTAAAGTATGCAGAAAATGCAATGAATCACCAAGGTCGACGCTACTAGCTATACCTACGTGAATTCACAAGCAGCTGATTCTTTATGCGAAGGGAATACTGACGCAATATACTAGCTATACGTGACACGCACAAGCAGCTGGTACTTTATGTGCCGTGCATACTGATGCAATACAGTGGAACCCCGGTTTCCCGGACTTTTTTCACTTTTCCTTGGTTTTCTCGGAACGTTCCAGGAAACTGAAACCAGGCCGGAATACCGAAAACTTCGGCATTTTCCGGAAAAAGTTCGGCAGAAGTTCCGGACCTTCAGAAGAATTCCCCGAAAGTGACGCTGCGCAGATACTGAAATTCGCCTATTGCGCAGCGTCTCTTCCAGGAATCTGAAGGCAACCTCCGCCATCTTCGTTCAGTATTCGTTTGCACATTGTGGTCTTCAGTTGAAAAGTGCTATTTTAGTGATTTAAATTCATATATATGGGTTTAATTGTGGGTTTTTAAAGTGAATGTGATGAAAAGTATTGAGTGCTATACTGTATAAAAGTAGGCTAAAAAGTTAACTAGAGCCCTACTTATTTTGCAGTGGCTCGCTTCCGGCAGAGTACCTCTGTCGGATAGCACCATGGCTCGCGTCTTCGCGGGTTTCTCCACGTCGGGAGAGCTGTTTTAGCCATCACTCGATTGTTAATTGGCAGGTAAGTACTCTTGCCGTTTATTTTTTTTTTTACTTAGCCAGAATTTCAAGGTATGCTCTTGTGTAATTATAAAAGCTATCTTGTTGGTAGTTGTTCTGTACTTAGTCTTAGTATCTTAGTATAGACTTTAGTAGGCTACTGTATCGTACCATACTAACACTCTGCTTGTGCTTGTTAGTATGAGTATTCCAAAGAATCTGTTAACTCTAAATCTGTTTCCCTTACAGGTGATAGAGTTAGGTCAGCTCAGATTTTTTTTTTCCTTTTTTCTCTGCCCCCGCTCCCCTTCCCCACCGTCCGTGGCTATATAGGTAGGCACCCGACCCCCTGAGCCTCATTCCTATACGACTCGCGGTGCGATCAACATCTCTAGCTCCAGCTCCTCTCCTCTTGTGCCTTAGAAACTTGAACACAGTGCAGTGCGGGGTCCTTTATGGACTTAGTCTCAGTGATTGGTGATACTTTTGACACTTAGAAAATTTTTCTACTTGATCCTTTTGGACTTGGGAAAATTCTCTACTGCCACCTTTGGTATCTACTTAGTCTCTGTCAGTGAAGTGACTTTTGAGACTTAGAAATTTTTGTTGATGGGCGTTTTGGGACTCTGTCTCAAAACAGCCTTACTCTCTAGAAGTGTTAGAAATTTTCTGATCCGATATTGACTTAGTCTCAGTTACTTATATGAGATATCCTTTAGTATTTTCTGGGCTTTTTCCTAGTTTTTGAGCCCGAAATACTTTGAAAATTTTTAGTTGTTCCCACTTGGGGGACTCTAACTCTGATGTGGTACTGCCTTCGACACTTTGAAAATTTTTTGATTGATTCTTACCTGAAGGACTTTGAAAAATTTTAGGGCCCTCATAGAAGGGTCTGTGGTTCTAAAGGACTTGTCTTGCTAATTAAAAATTTTGAAATTCGGTTTCAGTTCTTCTAGCTTGTGAGAGTTAATGAACAATTACTTCAGTGCCTCAAGCACCTTCAGTAAGGATGAAAGTTTATAGTCTGGTGAGCCGTGGCCTCTGGCCCAGCAGTTCCTTAAACTCCAGCGGCAATGATCCGGACTTGTAATTTTCATCTGGTCATTTCTAAATTTAGTTTATGTAACCTTCAGTAAGGATGGAATTTGATAGTCTGATGAGCCGCAGCCCTAGGCCCAGCAGTTCTTTGAATTCCTGCAGCAATGATCCGGACTGGCAATTTTCATCTGGAGGGTCAGTTACCCATGATCTAAAAGTCCTGTATCTTTTGCAGTCCTGGTAATTATGATTACTTTTGTAATTTCTTAAAATGCCTTCAGTAGGATGAGAGTGTAGTCTGGTGAGCCGCGGCCCTAGGCCCAGCAGTTCCTTGAACTCCTGCAGCAATGATCCGGGCTTTTAACTTTCATCAAGATTGTGGGTTAGACCTTTGAGCCGAGCCTAATCAGTTTTCTGGTTTTTGTGTTGACACGCTTATCCTGGGAGACCTTCAAGATGAAAAATTTTTGATGTCCAGTGAGCCGCGGCCCTAGGCCGAGCAGTTCGTTGAACTCGTGCAGCAATGATCTGGGCATTGAAAATTTTTTTCATCGGGATAAGCGAACTCGTTTGAAACATACGAGCCACGCCACTATCGATGAGGGCTAGACCGAAGTGAGTGTTTTTGTCGACACGCATATCCTTAAAAATGAAAGTTTTGTAATCCAGTGAGCCGCGGCCCTAGGCCCAGCAGTTCAAATCTTGAACTCCTGCAGCAACGATCTGGATTCTTAATTTTTATCGGGGTATGCTAGGGCCACTTGCAATGAGTACCGGCTGGAGGTTGAGACCTATGTCTCTCCAAGAGCCTCCAGTCTCGGGAATACTGGCGTGAGCCAGTTGAAGAGTAGGCCTACCGTCTGTTAACAGCGTTATGTCCGCTAACACTGTCCTCTGTTCCGGGAATACAGACGTAAGCTACACCACTTTCGATGAGTACCGGCTGGAGGTTGAGACCTATGTCTCCCCAAGACCCTCCAGTCTCGGGAATACCGAAGTGAGTCGTTCGAAGAGTACCGGCTGTTGACAGGCGTTGTGTCCGCGAACGTTGTCCTCAGGCCTGGGAATACCGACGTGTAGCTTCGCCACTTTCGATGAGTACCAGATGGGAATTCCGAAGTGAGCCGTTCGATGAGTACCGGCTGTTGGACAGGCATTAGCCACTGTAGCTATCTCTGTCCTCCAGTATCTGGGAATGCCGACGTATGCTACGCCATTTTCGATGAGTACCAGATGGGAATACCGAAATGAGCTGTTCGAAGAGTACCGGCTGTTGACAGACGTCATGTCCGCGAACGCTGTCCTCAGGTCTGGGAATACCGACGTGTAGCTTCGACACTTTTCGATGAGTACCAGATGCGAATACGGTACCGAAGTGTGCTGTTCGAAGAGTATCGGCTATTGACAGACGTTATGGCCGCGAACGCTGTCCTTCAGTCCTGGGAATGTTGACGTAAGCTACGCCATTTCCGATGAGTACCAGATGGGATTACCGAAATGAGCTGTTCGAAGAGTACCGGCTGTTGGCAGACATTATGTCCACGAACGCTGTCCCCAGTCCTGGGGATACCGACTTGTAGCTTCGACCTTTGTCAATGAGTACCAGATGGGAAGTCCAAGGTAGCCGTTCGAAGAGTACCGGCTGTTGGACAGACGTTGACCATTGTAGCTTTCCCTGTCTCTCTGGATCGGGGAATGCCGACGATAATACGCCATTTTCGACGAGTACCAGCCGGGAATACCGAAGTGAGCGGTTCAAAGATTACCGGTAGGTACCTGCGGTTAGACAGGCGTTATGCCACGGAGCTCTCTCTGTCCTCCAGTGTCGGGGAATACCGACAGAGAGCATCGACGTTTCGATGAGTACCTACTAAGATACGCCATTTTCGGTAATACCGAAATGAGCTGTTTGAAGGGTGCCGGCTGTGGACGGCGTTATGTCCGCGAACGCTGTCCTCAGTCCTGGAAATACCGAAATGTCGCGTCGCCATTTTCGAGGGGTATACCGAAGTGGGCAGTTCGAAAGGTACCGGCGGTTGGACAGGCGTTATGCCACTAGGTGTTTGCTGTCCTCCTATATCAAGAACCGCCGACGTATGCTACGCCACTTTCGAGGAGTACCAGACGGGAAGACCGAAGTGAGCAGGTTGAAGTGGACTAGTTGTTGGACAGACGGTGTTTTAGCTTAAGCTGTCTTCCAATATCAGAAGATACCGACGTGTAGCTTTATATTTTTTGAAGAGTCCGGAAGAGATATCGAAGTGAGTACCTCAAATAGTCGGGCGGAAACAAAGCCGCTGTCGATGAATACCAGGGAGAAAGTCCGACGGGAGCGAAGTTACTCCTGACAGAGAGAACCGACCCCAGTTAAACGGATGCCGGCTGGAACGTGAGAAGTTTTGTCTCTCCAGCAGGACTCTTACCGGTCCGGACAGACCTATGTCGTAGAGATGGATCGGTTCGAAGAAGGCAGGTTTACACACTTTGCTAACAATCTATGGTCTCTGGCGCAGACTTTACAACGTCTCTTGAATCAGACGGGACGGAATTACGGTAAGATCGAAGAAAGTGCCCCGAGAATTACCTCAATGCTCAGGAAGTAGTCCTTGAGGTTTTTGTGTCTACTGGCTCAGAGATATCAGAGTACTGCAAGAAGCACCTTCCCCCCTTTTCCTGGGGGGGGGGGGAACCTTCCTCGTACGGAGAAGTTAGCCAGCTGGATCAGCAGACTAGTTTAGAGAAGACCCACAAACAGTCTATATATTCAGTAACTGAATAATCTCTTCCTTATAGCTTTTTATTAAATCTGGCTAAGGTTACCTGGGCATTCGCTTCTCACCATCCTTCGGGATGACACACGCTATATAAGAGCTGAGGAAACTCGCAAGGCGCAGAACTTTTGGCGCAAAGAGTCCCTCGCTCGCCTTAAGCGAGAGGACCCGTTGGTCAAAAGCTTAAAGGTCCGGTCTTCCAAGGGACGCTGTCCTGACTACGGTAAGAACTTCTGGACGAAAGGTTCTTCCTACAGCAGAATAGTAGTTTAAATACTATCTAAGGCCTTCTAGGGTAAGGCTAACTGGTCTTCAGGTTGCAGTAGCGCCGATTTGGCGCGATTGCGTCAGACCCCAGAATTTCGGCTTAAATACCGAAAGAGAGTACGTTTGTAGCAAATCTCAGGTAATGGACCGGGTCTCCTGTATAACCTACCTCGAGAAGGTACATAAGAAATTACGGTAGCAATTATCAGCTACTAATAACTAAAATCTTCAATAAGGCCCCAGCCTCAGGTTGGGGGCTCTTAAATACTTAAGACTGATACTATGATACTGTATCTACCTCTGGTGACCACACTACGACCAATGCCGCTAGCCTACTTACAGAGGTCCAGGGTCTTAACCCTGGAAGCACAGAACAGGGCGAGGCATAAGTATACTTTTTCTTATGGTACTCTTTTACCAAGAACTCAACGAGACCAAGAGCTCTCGCAGAGTAAGCGGGAAAAACGGTTTGTAGTCAAGAAAAATTACTTCAAGCGTGACTCTTAACCCTCAGGAACGAAGCTCCCGAGAGGCCTAAGACCCGTAAACCTCCTTAGCTAGTCGACCTCTACACAGAGCCGACTGACCACCATGCTGGCGCAGGTATTCGAAAGAAAGCCTGTCCGTCACGAGTCGATCAAGACGGAGACCGGCCGTTGCTCGCAGCTTCTTACAGAACCGTAGCAAGCCGGAAGGTGCTGGTTTAACCCTCGAGGTCACACGACCCTAGGTTAAGATCTTAACATCTCTCGGTACGTCTTGATCTCTCGGTACGTCTTGTACCGAAGCGGCTGAATCGTTTTTACGGCCCAAGGGTAGACCCAGGAGCAGGTTAGTCCTTTTGTGCAGACTGGTCTCCAGACAAGCTAGGGCTTATTACCCCGAGGTCTAAGGAGTATGAGCTAGAAATGAATCGCTAGATCAGCAATCACGTGAGAGATAAACAGAAAGCTTCGGAACAGGTCCGAACTAATGTAATCTCGTGGCAGTGGGAGGTGTTACCTTTTTACTTTGCCTTTTTTTCTCTTTAGCAATATACAAAGCTTTAGATAAGGAGTGAGGTCCTTGATCTCATATTAGAGCCAGGATAGTCAAAAGAGAGTAATTTGCCTTGGACTAAAGCAAGGGGTCCGTTTTTGGATCTCCCTTGCCTCTCCTTGGGGAGGAGATATAGGAACTTTCTCGTACGGTAGAGCAGTCGAGAGCAGTGATACTCAGTCAGGAGGTACTTCCCCTTGCAGAAGACTGCTAAATTTTCGCTATACACGGCAAACGGCTCAAACAGACCGAGCCTGAAAACTTTTGCAAGAAGCCTATATCCTTTCTCATATCGGCTCAGAAAGGGTGTGACCAAGAAGGTGCAGTTTATAAGAAAGGCAACACTCCAAGGAAACCAACAACACACCGAGTAATGAATCAGATCTAACGATAAATCAGATGCAGAGTAAGGGATTTATAGCAGTAAGGATTCTGAAACATATTATCAGTCAGAATCCAAGGAGGATCGGTCGATAGCAACTCGGGGTTCTAGCAAGGGCTACGATATCCGTTCACGATCAGATAGCTCAAACTCAATTCAGCTGACCAAATCCAACGCCCCTGCCTGAAGTTCCAGATAAGTCAAGCCTTGAAAGCTGGAGTGCAGACCCAGGAAAATGCTTCCTTAGTCATTAGACTTAATTGTCTAATACTTCAGTCGTTAGACAAGCTGCTCTAGCGGCTTTGGATCAGGTTTTTTGACGCAATCCGCACTTTTTTTTGGCTTGAAAGAAAGCTCTTTACAGAGCTCGTTTGCCTTATTCTCAGCTATCATGACGAGCAACACATTGACGAAAGTGACGCAACCCCACTTGCTCCCACTTGGGTGTTATTGGGATGAAACTTAAATTCAGCTGCCACAAGACGTCACCATGGCTAGAAGAACGGGACGGCGGACAGTTGGTAGGATATACCAGAGAAAGGATCGGCTACATTCTAAACGAGGTTACCCTCAAGAATGAATCTGCATCGGAAAGCATACGACTTCGTATATTGCTAAGAGAAGTTACACCCGAGCAGTGTAAGAGACAGAATGGAAATGTTTTCTTCCACGAAGATACGATCGGACGTAAACTTAGCTGCTCGATCCGAGGCACTAGACGTTCACGCGGGCGTGTGGAGCATAAAGCGAAGGATCGTGAAAACTAAATTTTCTGTCAGGAACAACTCGTTGTCCTGTAACGAACACAGACGGAGTTCCTCGCAGTCGAATAAGGCGGGTCGTTTAATGAGGGCGACCGCCAAATTTTCCTTAAGATCAAAGGAAGTTATTCGTGAATACAAGACGGTACCCTGGCTTAAATACTTCTAGAAAGTATTAAAGGGTCAGGGGAAAACTTAGCCTCAGAACGAAAAGTCCTATGGACACTTAGCATCAGAACGAAGGGCTCTGTTGGCTTTGGCCTCAGAACGAATGCCCTGATCTTCACTCAACCTAAACCCTGGTCGGGACTTGGATTTTTAGAGGTGCCTTAGTTCTTGTCGGCTTTTGGATTTTTGACGTTTACACATAGTCCTTCAGTTGGACTGGTTCCCAACACTACCAGACTGATGGCACTTGTACTGATGGATTTTGTCTATACTTGGGAATCTTCTAAGACGTATAGTCTGAAAGAGACGTTCGGGTAATTTCAGTTCGAATTAAACTCTGAACTTCTCCGAAAACTTTAGAGGGTCGGGGAGATTTTCTTATTTGCTTTTCCCTCTTGAAACCACGTGGGAATTTCGACTGGGGAAAGAAAGACACCTGGATCTTTGAGTTAACACTCGCAAGTCAGATTCTCTATTTGAAAGATTTGAAAATTGGTAAATTGCTGGAAGTTCAGTAGCTAGCTGAGAAGAGAACCAGAGACTTAACTAGAGGTCTTGCTCATAACTCCCAGCTGGTCGATAGTTCGGGTGGTATTTGAGAGCTACTTACAGCCAGAGACTATACAAGGCGCGGCTACACTCAAGTACAGGCATGCTTTACTTCATGTTGAGAAAGGAGAAAGAGCCATACACTAGGGAGGTAATTACGTTCGATATTGGAAAACAGGTCAAAATTCGTCCTTGGAGAGTTAGAAACTTCTCAACTGCCCTCCCTTGGAGACTTAGTCTCTTTTCAGTGAAGGGCTTTGCATCCGTGCGGTACGGTATAGGTTCCGTGCCCGTTAAGTAGCTTTTTACCAGAGGAAACCCTTCGGCGACGGTGAACCGGTTGAGATGTCTATCCTACCTAGTGGGCCCGGCGGGAAGGGATTAAGGGCGCTTCCCGCTACTACCTTATTAGCTCTAACACCAGACGCATTGGTCAGGGTCGAGTCAATTTGAGCCCAACGCCAGCTCTCCCCTCCTCAACTACCTACCAGAAAGGATACCAGTTTCAAAACTTGAACTTTTACTGAGAATCCAGTTTGACCTCTAACTCTAAAGGAAGCAGTGCCTTTTTCGACTTAGAAAAATTTATGGGTTCCTCTAAGGGACTTAGAAAAGTTTTCACTTGGTCCTTCGACGTTGTGCCTGAAATTATCAGGAAGTTTTAGACTTGAGTTATTTTCCTGGTTCCTTTTGGAACTTAGAAAATGCTACAACTGGTCTTTCACCACTTAGCTTCAGATACCCAAGGGGGGTTTATACTTAGAATATTTTCTTGACACCCCTTAGGGACTTTGAAAAATTTTTGAAAGGGCACACACTGACATAACCCCAGATACTGAATGGTTGTTTGAACTTAATGAATTCTCGGGATCCCACAGTAAGGACTTCGAGAAGTTTTGAAGAGTTAGGAGTACACTCCTACACCTATACTCCAGTAATTTTCAAAGCACTTCCTCTTTATACCTCGACGCGGAGTGATCCCTCCTAAGCCTGGGGCCTCCTTATTCAAACTAAGTATGCTTCAGTGAAGAAAGAAAGCAGTGGATATGCGCTTTGGGACGTGGAGACTTGACTCTGGGTGATATCTTGAAAAGGAAATTACTAACATAGGAAGTGATTAGAGGGATGACTGTTTACACACCTGTGTGGTAAGGTTAATACAATGTTTGTGGTATAAAACAGAAATCCTTGGTTCCTCTTTGGAACTTTAACTCTGAAACAATATAGTTTTTGGACTTGGAAATAGCTTTGGCTTTCCATTTCGACACTTAGAATAATTCTGAGATAGTCCCGTGAGACTTAAACTCAGATACATGAAAGCCTTCATACTTGGAAAGGGTTCTAGGTATGACAGAAGGTACATAGAGATGCAAATGTGGTATCAAATCACCTGTGGCGGGTCAATAGGAGGACCTCCACAGACAAGATTAATAGAGGCCAGATCAGGGTAAGCTTGAGCACTTTTATGGCACCGTCCACATCAGGAGTCGCCACAGAACCCCTCCCTGCTCCGCAAGCTACGCTGTTTGTAAATCAGTACTATCTGACAGAGGTACTCTGCTGGAAGCGAGCCACTGCAAATAGGCTGAATGTTCAAATGAACAATTTTGTAGTGGTACGCGAAAGGCAGAGTACCTCTGGAGATACAACCTTCCCAAAGCCCGTAGTTCTGGGCTCTTTAGTAGCGAGTTGTTCGCTCGTTGTCCGGAATGAGGCTCAGGGGGTCGGATGCCTACCTACTGTATATAGCCACAGACGGTGGGGAAGGGATAGGGGGCAGAGAAAAAAAATATGAGCTGACCTAACTCTATCACCTGTAAGGGAAACAGATTTAGAGTTAACAGATTTTTTTGGAATACTTATACTAACATGCACAAGTTAAGTGTTAGTATGGTACAATACAGTACCAAAGTCTATACTAAGATACTAAGACTAAGTACAGAACAACTACCAACAAGATAGCTCTTATACTTACACAAGAGCATACCTTAAAATTTTGGCGAAGTCTAAAAAAAACGGCAAGAGTACTTACCTGTCAATTAACAATAGTGTGACGACTAAAGCAGCCCTCCCGAAATGGAGAAACCCGCCAAGACGCTAGTCATGGTGCTATCCGACAGAGGTACTCTGCCTTTCGCTTACCACTGCAAAATTGTTCATTGGAAAATTCAGCCTATTATTACTTCTAACGATGAGACCTGGTTTGTTGATGCCTGCAGGAGAGTGCACCAGTGAAAGCGGGAGGCATATGCCCGTTGGGGTACTAGCCGGTCTGATGTTGACTTTCAGCTTTTCAGGGAACAGCAGCGTCGGGCTGGTGCTACTTATGAGGAAGCTGACAGGGAGCATAATTTGAGGTCCAGGGAGTTGTTAGCCCACATAAGTGGTGGTCCACCTTGAATTCTCCCTCCTCTTCTTTTTTTTCTTTTCCTCTTTCCCCCAGTCGTTTATATCCTACTCACTTAATGGCAATAGCTCTTAGAAGGCCGGGGCGTAAGTTTCGGTGTCTCTTTGAGAATGGGCCTGTTGGTTCGTCTACTGCCGCCTATCNTCTTTTTTTTCTTTTCCTCTTTCCCCCAGTCGTTTATATCCTACTCACTTAATGGCAATAGCTCTTAGAAGGCCGGGGCGTAAGTTTCGGTGTCTCTTTGAGAATGGGCCTGTTGGTTCGTCTACTGCCGCCTATCTAATCTAAATGAGTGTAAACAGCCCATCCCACTGGACTCCTATAGTCCTATCTGCTACCTGCTGGGGAGTTGCAGAAAAGACCCTCTTCTCATGCTTTTCTTTCTTAGCTGTATATGTCTTCTCTTATTTTTTTGTCATCTGCTGGCCCTATGTGGTATGGCTGAGTGAATTTGTTCAGCCATCCATACAGGGTTGGAGTCTTAGAAATACTTTATGCCTGACTACCTGGCCAGTAGTGGCACACTCTGCCAAGATTGAGATAAGTGTTGAACTCACTCAGCTAATTCACCATCAAATGGGAAGTTTCAAGCAGAAATGCAAGTAAAACTTTGTATCGCGGCTAACACAGTGCCTTAAGTCCTCTCCTGGAGTGGTAAAACCAGAACCCTAATAACAAATTTTTCTTTTTTTTTTTTAATACTAGGAGGATAGCTCCAATTACCTACTTACTTATTAGGTAGCCAGTCTACTTTTCAATTTATATTTTTGCTTGTAAAAAAGCTTTGCATAAATGGAATATATATATAAAGAAATTGTGATCAGCTACTGTATATCTCCTGTCTCAAGCTTATCCTGTAGCTATGTGGTACAGAGTAGAATATAAGTAAAGTTTTTTCTGCACCACCTTTTAACAAACAGCTAGTAATGTAGCTATCCAGCATTTACCATAAAACAAGGTTGACTTAGGACGCCGGGAGCCACTTCAGACAAAAACAGGTAAAAGGAACTTAATGCAGTGACCGGAAAAGTATCAATAGTTAGAGGGGAACTTCTGCAGTGTAATAATTGTTGATTTCTCTTTAGTATATCACTAGGCCCGCATTCAAACTCGACTACGGTACCATAAACACAGAAAGGAGTACGTTTTTTGTAAACGAAACGAACAAAAATATCCCAACATACAAAACGTATTCCTTTCTGTGTTTATGCTAGTTGAGTTTGAATGTGGGCCTAGTGATATAGCTATAGCTACTACAGAGATACGGTATCAACTTTTATTACACTGTAGAAGATTCCTTCTTACTTTGATACCTACGTTTCTTGTCACTGCAGTAAGTTCCTTTTTACCTTTTACCCGTTTTTGTCCTAAGTCACCCCGGCGTCCGAAGTCACCCCGTTTTACCTTAATTTCCAGCACTTCTTGACTAATGTTAATTAAAGAGAGATCTAAAGGAGAGTTTGAATAGTGACAGGAATATCTTGTGGATAGAGTGTCCCCAGATGATAAGCACTTTTTGTGAAGCCTATGTCATCTGCTGTGAATTGTTTGCACCTCAGATTCTGCTTGATACCCATTTATTTTATCAGTAGTTATTGACCATACGTTTGTTGAGTCACAGGTCAAATTGCTGCCTTTTTTGTAAGTTTTGTTGACCTATAGATGTGGGGACAAGCATATAGGCTACATAGGTTGCCCCTACCTATTAGTAAATGTAGGTATCAATAGCTACACATGATCTTTATTATAGGGCTTCATCAATTACATTAATAGAAGCTAATCCTATTTGTTCCAGTCTGTTGTACAGTATCATACTTCTCTGACTGTATTTTCTTGATTCTTCTCTGTAGAGTTTCCACAATGAGTGCTGCATCAAAGGCAAGGTTGTGCTCAACTTCTCTGTTCAAGACTTCATATGTGCAGAGAAATATTTACAATCACACAGTTCTAGGCAGAGGAATATCAAAATGCTTAACTTCTTCAAGTCAGGCTTCTGGCAGTTTATGCACAGCTGCTCCTAATACTCCTTGTAGGTTTTTCTCAGTAACACCAATTACATTGAAGGAAGAAGTTGAACTGACTCATAAGAGGTGAGTTTCTTCAACTAATCTGTATCTTGATACATGAACAACAATAGGTACCTAGGCTATATAGCTACCATACCTACCTAAGGTTACTCTATGTTATTGTTACAGTACCTACGTAGGCCTAGGTACTTTGTGAGGAATAGCTTTGCAGTGACTTTGTTCTAGTTACTTAACTGCTTTGGAAAAATTAATGGATGGCATTCAGCTACTTATCTTCATATATATCCTAAGATAGCAAATTAAGTACTGTAGCTACATACCAGAGCCTGGAAACTCGAATCTTGTCTAAAAGTTACGGGCATGTTAAGTGTTCAGTCATAGGCTCTGCTCAGATTTTATCACTTTGTTGTAGGTACTTATCTTTACTTGATATTTATTTGGAATCAGTTTTCACCTACAAGTGATACATGATCAGATACCGTACCTATGTGAATGTGTCTTAAGTGCAAACTTTAACACAAATGCAAAGCAGCTATTGTGTAAATGTATTTGTGCCCTCATCTCCGTAGGTACATCACATTCACGTAACTTACAGTGTGCTTTGCATTACCAGGCTGATGCAGCCTACAGTATTTACAAAAGTGACAATAGCTACATAAGCCGCAGGCCTTGGAGGTCACTGGCTAGCTATTGCTCAAGTTGGATGTTGGAGGAAAGCACAGCAGTGTGCTGTTAAGAGAGTTTCATTGGTGCGGGGCGATGGGGTGGAGAGTCCGGTCGATGACAACAGAATGGGTTTTGTATGGGATAGAGGTACGGTAGGTGGAAGTCTGTGATTCATGAAAAAGTGGTAAGATGAGGCTTGGAAAGGTGGAAACTTGGAATGATTGGCAAGGAGACTATGTAATTGAATAGGGTGAAGAAGGAACCTAGAAGAGAATATTTTTATGATGGAAGTTTAAGCTCACAGCTACCTTTCAAAGCCCGGACTCGGTCCCTCAAAGTCAACGCCAGAACATAGAGGTTTCGGTGTTTGGACGACGGACGTGTGAGAGGTGCGATAGTGGTGAGGATGAGACGGTCTACCACTTTATTGTGTCTTGTCAGGGCTAGGTACTGTACGTGACAGCGCGGAGACACAGGTTGGGGAGCATTGGGAGATAGTTGGAAAGGAAAAGTGGGAGGAAATTATTAGCCGAAGTAACGAGGGGTTGGGGTATGTGTTAGGGTTCCGCACTAGAGATGCGGTGCCAATGCTGAAGCTCTATAAAGCTCTTATTTTACCTCTGGCTGAGTACTGCTGCCAACTTTGGAACCCGAGAGCACTAGGTCACTTCAGAAAACTAGAAGGCATCCAAAGAACATACACGACCAGGTTCGATGGACTCCATCATCTCAACTATTGGGAGCAGCTTTAGTTCATATCTATGTACTCTCTTCAACGTTGCAGGGAAAGATATATTATAATATATGTATGGAAAGTCATAATCGCCTGAAAACCATCGCGAAGGAACATATTCGCTTTGGGACAATCTGTGTGATACCACCATATTACAATTAGCTACCTGCTGGCGTGCGAGCCTGGTGTGACCGCTCATTCTCTGTGATGGGACCCAAGCTGTTTAATAGCCTCTTGACGCATCTCAGAACATTCCGGGGACCACTTCCAGTTTTTAAGAGGAAACTAGATACGTTCTTGGATGGAATCCCGGATCAACCATCACTGGCGCAATACCCCTTGGCTGCAGAGGGCAATAGCCTGCTGGCGCAGCTGGCACACCAGCGGGCCCAATTGATCTAGCAGTGCAACACTGATTCAAAGAGCGGGCGGCGCACCAGCGTGGCCCGGGACGTGAGGATCCGAACATCATCCAGGAATTCAGGGTTGGGGATGCCTAGTGGGGTGGTGGATTCTACAAAGAGTTTTCTTGGGGTAGCGTGGAGGAGGTGCAGGTTAGAGATAGTGCAATGGGTCGGGGGGGATGACCACAGCTATTGCGGGAGTTCAGAGGGGATGGATGTTATGTTGATGGTCATGTGACATGTCAGGCAATGTTATACTTTAATAGCTACCAGCTAACCTTTTTATTTTTTTGACCAGAGTATAGCTAATGGGGATCAGTGATTGCAGCAAAAGCCCAACTCCCAAGTCAAAGTCTAAGCTACATTTGGATATCTCTTAATCCTGCTCTTCTGCTTCCATTCCTTTAGTTACTGTTTTATCTTTCCTTGCTTTTTATTCCTTATGTTGCTCTTTCATTTGTTTCCTACATTTCTCATCTCTTACACTGTAACAACTGTGCATAAGCTTTTGATTTTCTTTGACGTAGATACCACATCTTCCTTAATGTTAATTCTGCTTAGGTTGGCTTCAGCTTGCTCTCTCAATAGGCAAGTTTAAATTGGGAATGTGTTTTTATTTTTGTGGTGACGTTCCATCACACCCATGTTTTCAGAGTTGCATGGGCGTGGTTTACTGCAACTCCTCGAACCAGCCATGGTTTGACTTAGATAACGCCAAAACCTACTACTCTCTGTTAATAAAATAGGTCCAATTTCACCAATTCTGCCTTGGCTTCCAATGTCTGGGGTTCTCTAAAGTGCAACTCAGCAACACTGGTCACCGTGATGAGCGCTAGCTATGTAGTTAAAAGATGCTTCCAACTTCACTACCCTATTATGAAGTATGGCATAAAGCTACAGTGGATTATTGCAGTAGTGTGGGTCCAGCAAAAATTGAAAGTAGCTTTAATAAATTTTATACGTATATATATAGCTATGGTATAAATATATATATATATACAGGTATATAGCTACCTACTGAAGTTTCACAGTCTTGGGGCCTTGCAACTGTAGTTGCCGAATTGGAATCATAAGGCGTTGGATGTTTTTCAGCTTATTGTTTTAGAGTCAGACGTTCAGTGGTTTGAGGAGTTCAGTTAAACCATCTAATAGTACCGTAGTAGCTCTTGGCTGCTTCATTTGTGTGTGCCACATTCCCATGCCAGCATAATTTTCATTCTTTTGTAAACTAGATCACACCTACACTTCCACTTCAGACTAGGCTATAGCCCTGCTTGTAACAACACTACAGCTACCTAACTATTGTAAAAGTAGCTAATACTGTACATGTTTCACTGGGGTTAAATATCTTCGTACATCATTCATACATACGTACATGTCTTTAATTGCAGGTATCCTGTACAGAGAGGATCCTTCAGCACAATCACCCCTGAAGACCTCAACTTCTTCAGATCAGTTGTTGGGGAGGCTGGCGTTCTTACCTCTGATATTGATGGCTATAATACTGACTGGCTACGTGAGTCATTTCCAGTGCATAGCTACATGTCGATTAGAAATGAGACATTACATGTAATGAATTTGCATTTATATTCTAAATATCTGGAGTTAGCAGGAATTAGATTTGGATGGAATGAGGTCCTAGTCCAATCCTTCAAGTTTTTGCTGGTCCAACTTGAACTGATAATAATTCACCATTAGCTAAGTTGCAGCCCTAGCTTGTAAGGATAGGTACGGTATGTAGGCCTACCTATATACCGGTACCATACAACCAGGTACATATATGAAGTTACGGGAAGTAGCTATTTGCTGATATTTGCAATGTTTTCTTTTCATTTAGGCCCTAACTACAGTATATCACTTACATATCGAACTTCGAAGTTTGAAAGAAGTTGAGAAAGTTTGAAATACTGTATTATTAAAATGGAATTGAGGATACCTTTGTAGTTGATTTCTAATGCTGTACGTACCTTAATCTATTCTCATACAGGCATTGTACGTGGAGAAGGTACTGTCGTGCTGAGACCACGCACCACACAGGAGGTGTCTAAGCTGCTGCGTCACTGCAATGAAAGGAAACTGGCCGTTTGTCCNTAATGCTGTACGTACCTTAATCTATTCTCATACAGGCATTGTACGTGGAGAAGGTACTGTCGTGCTGAGACCACGCACCACACAGGAGGTGTCTAAGCTGCTGCGTCACTGCAATGAAAGGAAACTGGCCGTTTGTCCACAAGGTAAGTACCAGTAGCTGTGCAGTGCTGCCCCTTGTCTCAGATGTAATATTTCCATGGAAACAGATTAGTCAGCAAAAAATTCAAGCAACATCATAGTATGCAGGCAACTTTGTTGCCGGGCAAATGCTTATACTTTTTTGTGGAGAAAAATTGTCAGTACCAGAAAAAACTTCAAAAAAGATCTGTCAACAACTTAGCCTTGTAAAACTGTATTGTTGGCCAATTCGATCAACAACCTAGCGTGTGGAATGTAGTGTTGTTGTACAGCTGCTCATACTTCTATGGGGAAAAAGATTAGACTAAAGAAGTTCTTCAATAACCTGTCTTGTGAAATTGTGCGTTCTGGGCAAATACTCTGATGCTCATGTATGGAAATAAATTGACCAATGAGAAGCTTGAGCAAGAACCATGGCATATGGAAAGCCATGTCATTGGGCTAGCACCCATACTAATATATGGGAGGAGTTTAATCAATGAAAAGTTTTGAACAACGTTTTAATATAGGGGAAACTGTATTATTGAACAGCCTCGTACTAATATACTGAATTGGTTTGACAAATGAAAACTTGAAGTCACAACCTAGCAAGTGGAAAACTATGTCGTTCGTAGAGCTTCATCCTAATGCATATGTAATAGCCTATGCTCTCAAGAAACAGGACCAATATTTTATTCATGATCTAGTTTGGATAACTTTTTTCTTTTTTTGCAATTAGGCCACCAATAAAAGTTATCAGCACTATTTGCATGTCGCTATTTCCCTTGTTACGGTATGTTAGTATATAGCTAGCTACTAGTTTCTGATATTTATCTTATGGCTTTCCATGTTAATTGATTAGACCTTAGCATTCCAAAGTTAAATGACTAGTGCTGACAGTAATTTTTTACAGTTCTTCATTTTCTTCCCTTGTTTGTCATTTTCGTGGATGGTCATTTTACGTGTTCATTTTCACATTTTCTTTGAGGCATTGCTTCTTTTTATCATTTTTTTTCCTTTTTATTATAGTGATGAACTCGGTTGCTGACTAGGCCTAAACTGTCATATATTGTTGAGTAGCTAAGTAAGTTAATTATTACTTATGTAATCCATTGAACAGCCGTGTGCAGATAACTTATGTACATTATTTTTCTAATGTAGGTGGCAATACTGGACTGGTGGGAGGCGGTGTGCCTGTGTTTGATGAAGTCATCATAACTACCAACCTCATGACCAACATAGAGAATGTTGACACACTCAGCGGTGCACTTGTGTGCCAGGTGAGTGCTGGTCAGCTTAGCTGAGAAGGGTCTACTGGAGTAATTTGGGTAGCGGGGTAATTCAGGTAATTTCACAAAAGTTTTCATTCTAACATTCGTAGAGAATTGAATATTGTTCAGAAAAAATCAGTTAGGTTATGTCTCATTTGAAAGCTAAGCGATAGAGCTTTCAAACAAACATGAAACAAATGCTCTCGTTAAGATATTCAAGCCAAAAAATCCTAAAGTGATGTAAAAAAATACAAATTTTTTTTCTTAAAAAACGTTTTCACAAACTTTCTGCTTGCTCAAAAAGTTGAAAAGTTAGAGTGAAGGCCTGTATTATGCTTGTGACAAGTCAAGAGCACTAGAAAATGCCCTTTTTCTCACCATAACTATAAATTTAAAAATTTAAGAACTTACTGGACGCATGCTTACTGAAAGTGCCAAATAAACCTGCTGTAAACGGTTATGTGAACTGTGAGGGTAACTCGCTGTCAGCCATCGCTGGTCACAGACTGCAGCGTCACCTCTGCACAAGATGGGTGGCGTGCACAACGCCACCTGGACCTTGTCCGAAGTATCATCAAAGGTATCGAAGGTAATGTATAAGGGAATGACACAATTGGGACTTAGCCCTGGGGATCCTACTGCCCTTTACCATCTGATCCCTACACAAATGGGAATCTTATATAAATCACAACAATTTTATTCAGTTTTGATTACTTCTATATATAATCGTTTCATAATATAAAAAGAGGATTAATTACTAATAGCGTTTCCCATTTTCCAGGTTGTCTGTCAAGGTGCCACACGGCACGTCAGCTGGTCAGTGCCATGCCCGGCTGAGCGGCGGTCCGCTGAGCCAGCGCAGCCTCCAGCCAGGTGACGCGGCAGCCAGGCAGCCACCCCACCAGTCAACCGACTGGCTGTTACCTCAGGGGTTGCACTGGCCCAGCTCGCCATGCCCATGCAACCGTCCGGTCGCGACGGGGAGGTGGGAGGACTTCACGGTGTCAAGTTCCCTTATAGTGAGGAAACGGACGTGTTCCGGCGCCCTTGGCTTGTCGTAAGCAAATTTTCTCACCTCCAGGTCTTTTGACGCCATTAGAAACTATTATTTTAAGCCCCAAACGGGTAACCATCTGATTGTGGAATAGACGATAAATCAGATTGTAAAGGCAGAGATTAATTGCAGTATATTGAGTCCTAGTCTGCTAAATACAACTCAGTCGTCAAACTTACGGTACAGGAGTTAAGGTGGTATTTGTATAATACGACAAAGTAGGAAGCACTTTACCTTCGCACTATCAGGTGACTCCTGCAGGGCCGGCCTGGGGGTTGGGGATTGGAAGGGTGGCTTCTGTGCCGTGAGGCTCGAGCCTCGGTCTCGGGATTTGCCAATCAAGCGCCGCACGCAGCGCCCGCATGTCGGAGAACTTGTCGTCTTGGTGAGATAGTAGTGAGGGCTTGCGTAGATGGCCCTATGGCCCCTATCGTATGTTGGCACACCAGGTGGTGCGTATGCTCCAGGCTAGGTGCGATATGGCTTAGAGGACTCGATGTCGAGGACAGTGGTAACCGCCGGTCAACTTCTACTAGAAGTTTGTCATGTCTCAGGTGCGCAACAGGTTAGGTGAAGGCACCTGACGGAAATACCGTAGGCGGAAAGGATTCTTAGATGGAAGATGGGTCTAGAGCTTTCACTCCTCTGGAATGGGGTCAACAGGGGCACTTTTCATCGAGTCGAGCACGCATGTGCTGATGATGTCAACGAAAGGTATAGCTCGCCTTTGTATGGTATCGGGACAGCCGTGCTAGCTTACTCCAGCTTTCAGAGCTGAAATAAGGCGTTGGCCTAATTATAGAACGAAGTTCTGGGCCACTGCTGCTGAAGACAGCCTGCGCAGAGCCTGCTAAAAGCACAGGTCTGTAGAGACCATAGGCACGTGGATGAGGCAGCTAAAGGAGTGCTTCGAGTAGGTGGCCGGGCTGGCGGCCAGAGCATGGCAGGATATCGTCTGAGATAGATGTATCTTCGTGATACCAGGACGTGATCGGTGTCCTTAGGGCTCTACNTTTACCTAACCTTACCAAACGTTACCTAACGTTACCTAACATTACCTAACCCAACTTAACCAGCGATACAGCGGGCAGCGCGGCGCACCAACGTGAACGCCGCTCACGCGCACACGATCTGCGCAGAAAAATGTCCTGGGTTCAGGCTCCTGCTGCCCGGCTGAGCGGCGGTTACCACTGTCCTCGATATCGAGTCCTCTAAGCCATATCGCACCTAGCCCGGAGCATACGCACCACCTGGTGTGCCAACATACGATAGGGCCATCTACGCAGCCTCCAGCCAGGTGACGCGGCAGCCAGGCAGCCACCCCATCAGTCAGCCAACTGACTTGTTACCTCAGGTGTTGCACTGGCCCAGCTCACCATGCCTATGCGAGCATCCGGTCGCGACGGGGAGGTGGGAGGACTTCACGGTGTCAAGTTCCCTTATAGTGAGGAAAAGGACGTGTTCCGGCGTCCTTGGCTTGTCACAAGCATATTTTCTCACCTCCAGGTCTTATGACGCCATTAGGAACTATTATTTTAAGCCCCAAAAGGGTAACCATCTGGATGTGGTAGAGACGATAGATCAGATTGTAAAAGCAGAGACTAATTGCAGTAGTCTATATTAAGTCCTAGCCTGCTAAATACAACTCAGTCGTCAAACTTACGGTACAGGAGTTAAGGTGGTATTTGTATAATAGGACCAAGTAGGAAGCACTTTACCTTCGCACTATCAGGTGACTTCTGCAGGGTCGGCCCGGGGGTCGGGGATTGAAAGGGTGGCTTCTGTGCCGTGAGGCCCGAGACACGGTCTCGGGATTTGCCAATCAAGCGCCGCACGCAGCGCCTGCATGTCCGAGAACTTGTCGTCTAGGTGAGATAGTAGTGAGGGCTTGCGTAGATGGCCCTATCGTATGTTGGCACACCAGGTGGTGCGTATGCTCCGGGTTAGGTGCGATATGGCTTAGAGGACTCGATATAGAGGACAGTGGTAACCGCCGGTCAACTTCTGCTAGAAGTTTGTCATGTCTCAGGTGCGCAACAGGTTAGGTGAAGGCACCTGACGGAAATACCGCAGGCGGAAATGATTCTTAGATGGAAGATAGGTCTAGAGCTTTCACTCCTCTGGAAGGGGGTTAACAGGGGCACTTTTCATCGAGTCGAGCACGCATGTGCTAATAATGTCAACGAAAGGTATAGCTCGGCTTTGTATGGTATCGGGACAGCCGTGCTAGCTCACTCCAGCTTTAAGAGCTGAAATAAGGCGTTGGCCTAATTATAGAACGAAGTTCTGGGCCACTGAGGCTGAAGACAGCCTGCGCAGGGCCTGCTAAAAGCACAGGTCTGTAGAGACGATAGGCACGTGGATGAGGCAGCTAAAGGAGTGCTTCGAGTAGGTGGCCGGGCTGGCGGCCAGAGCATGGCAGGATATCGTCTGAGATAGATGTATCTTCGTGATACCAGGACGTGATCGGTGTCCTTAGGGCTCTACACCGTTTGCGACGCAGATTCTCATAGTAGAGACAAACGGTCTGAGGTAAATGGGTCGCCACTTAAGGCGATCGAACATTGAGTTGCATGCTTCTTGCCGGACTATCCTTATCGGGGCCGGCAGGACAAGCTTCGCCTGAGGCGCTAGGAGACTAAGTCAGTCGTAATCGAAATGGCCATAATAAAGTAAAACTTCAGGATTCGTGCTAAGAACATATTAGATTGACTCATTCGGTCGTGTTAGCAACAGTGCTTTCAGCGAGGAAACCGCTGAACAATGACGCAATGGGTAGCGCCAGGGCAACGTTTAATGTTTTTGCTTTCTGAGGCGGGAGTGATTCCGGCAAAGTAGGGCGGACAGGTTCCGAACAAATCCAAAAAGATATGTTCTAACGACGCTTGAGTTTACTAGCTCAATGCTGACATGGGACCATTCGGTCAGGGAAATTACTTGGTCAGAGGAGTTCCGATATCACGTGGTGTCCCTAAGGCGCATACGAGGCACCGACTCTAGTCGCGCTCCTAGGGTAGCTGGAACGACCCGAGTACGGGCAAAGAATACGGAGGGAGGAGTTTCCGGCGTAGACAGACACGACTAGTTCAGGATAACTTAGTAAGAGACATAGCGAGCATTTCTAGCAGAACCTCGCTGGGACAAAGTGCGAGGTAATAGGAGCAATTAGTCTCCGATAGAATTGTCATGGAGCGAGACAAGTTCAGGGCACTGTTAGGAGTACGTATGACATTCGTATGCTCGAAGCTTTAACATGCATGCTCGTAACCGAGGTGCCACCAATCGGTTACCAAGACGGTTGGTCAACGCGAAAGATCTGAAGCAAGTTCAGGGCCAATGAAGAGCCTGGCGTATCGGGCGAAACTAGTTCAGGGCGTGGTCAGAATGGGACACGCCTGTCGTATGTTCGAGGGTTGGATTTGCATGCTGAGGTGCGACCATTTGGGTACTGAAATATTGGTCCGCGTACACTTCACGGCTTGCATAAGCACACTCAAAGCTGAGGTGCGACCATGCGGATAGTGGAACGATTGGTCCATGTCGTAGCCATAGCTGAAAACACGATCAGGTCAAAAGACGGGCCCGGCATTGCCGAGTGAAACAAGTTCAGAGCACTGCCAGAAAGAAATAGGATTTTTGTACGCTTGCGGCTTCCATAAGCCCGCTCGTCACTGAAAAGTGATCATTCGGTTACTAGAGCGATTGGTCAACGTTGTCGGCCTAGGTGACAACGAGTTGCGGTCAAATAATGGGCCCGGCGTCGCCGGGTGAGACAAGCTCAGGGCACTGCTAGACCAAGATATGGTTTTCGTATGTTCGAGGCTTGCATAAGTACGCTTGTACCTGAGGTGCGACCATTCGGTCAATAAATGATTTAGTCAACGTCGTTGTTGGCGTATGAAGTGAGCTTCTGCTGCCGAGTAAACGACATTAATTGACTGGATTATTAGGTTACGTTAGCGCGTATCTTCTTGGCGGGAATCCTGCTGAAGAGTGGTGCAGGTAGGTAGGTAGCTAGGGTGAGAGGTATTACCACAGGTCTCTTGCGTTCTGGCGCGAGACACCGAACAGAGCAGAAATCCCAGCAGAGCTAGGGTGGAACAAGTCCAAAACAAGGTATATATGCAGGATGTTCGGATTTTTTCCCAATTTTTTTTTTTTAAACTTTCCCTATTGTCTTACGAGTGGTGTTTTGGGACTTGGACGCAATGCCAAGTTTCGGAACCTTAAACTCTCAGACAGGTAATGGGTGGGCGAGGACACCAACTCATAGAACTGATTGTGGTTCCATACCCTGCAGAAAGAAGTTTTTTCTCTTTTTTCTTAAATTTTTTTTTTAGTTTTTTCCTAAGTTTTTTTTAGTATATATTATCTTAAAAAGTAGAGGGCTTCTTGTTTTACAAGCGCCAAGGCTTGTTTTACAAGCACCAAGGCTTGCCGGGAGTTAGGTGTCCAAGAAGCCGGAGGAGGTAGGCACCAGAGTACCTGCCTCACCGACTTCACAAGTGGGCATAGCAAGGAGCTTCAATAGAGGAGGAGGGAGCCCTGCGGCCCATTCACAGATTCACCAGTGAGTCAACCAGCTGTGAGATGCGTTCATGAATCTCATTGGTGGAAGTGAAAGAGCAGCAGACAAACCGAGTTACTGATATGCGATTTGTGCTTACGCGACTGGCTGACAGCCATAAGCGACTGTTGAGCTTTACGGATAAGACTCCCGGCTCCCTCCTCTTTATAGCAGCTCCTTGAGCATGGCGAGCTGGGCCAGTGCAACCCCTGAGGTAATCGCCAGTCGGCTGACTGGCGGGGTGGCTGCCTGACTGCCGTGCCCCTTGGCTGGAAGCCGCGCTGGTTCGGCGGACCGCCGCTCAGTCAGGCGTGGCGCTGTCCGGCTGACATGCCGTGCGGCAACCTGTCAGACAATGTGGAAAATGGGAAAAGCTTTCATTAATTAATCCTCTTCATACATTTTGCAACGATTGTAGATATAAATTGCATAAAATTCTTGCAGTTTATATAAGAATCCCACTTGTGTAGAGATCAGACGGTAAAGTGCAATAGGATCCCCGGGGCTAAGTCCTAACGGTGTCGAGTGACCTGGAGGTGAGAAAAAGTTTTGGAAAGCTTATATTCTAAGGAATCTCACTTTGAATTCGAGCCATATTTTCGAAACTGCACGCCATTATTTTCACCTGGGTAGTTCGGGTAATACTGATGAAATTTGTATACACTAGGCATGTTTAATCATATCACAGATGTTATAACAGATATGACAAAAGTCAAAAGAACAGCTGTAAAGCGCACATTACTGTTAGATTCTGATAGCAAGTACTCTGTTGATGCCACTGAATTGGCTACACCTATTGGAAAAGAGGTAGCTACATACGACTTGTGGACCTCATTTACGTAAAACGTATGTCATAGTCCTGTATGAGGGCTCCTATTTCCCTGGTTTGGTTACCAAAGTAGGCATAAACTACATAACGGTGAAGTGCATGTCCAAGTGTGGCCCAAAACATTGGAGATGGCCCGCCAGACCGAAAACCTGCAACCTCGTCAAAATGGACGTTGTTGCGATAATTGGCTTTCCGCAGATTATCGGCCACCGCGGGCAATTTGTTGTGCCTGAGGTTGAAAAACTGTGGTGCTCAACATTAACTGTGTAAAATGAATGAAAATTGCGCTGATTTTTCGTAAATGAAACGGATAAAGCAAATCATAAATTCAAGTTTTCTGGCCACGCCGAAAAAGCAAGAGGATTATTTTTTCAATGGGCAATTACGAAGTTATTTTTTGCTACAAACCCTTCATGTTATATATCAAAAGAAGCTACTCTTCACTTCTGTAAAGTTGAGCATCTAGATTTACTGGATTTTATAGCTATATGTTATTATGTTTTTACACTATCCCCGAATTACCCCGGACCCCGTGTGGTCGAAAAGTTTTTCTGAGTCCCCCCAAAAGTCTAGGAGGAATTTTAAATTTTTTTTACGCTGCCGCTTTATATCCAAGACCTAGAAAGTACAGCTACAAACAAAATTTGTGAAAAGTGTGTCATTATTAGAGTGTGACATGAAAAAAAAAAATTACCCGAATTACCCCGCTGCTTAAGTGATCCAAAAGCTGTGAAGTTGGCAGGGTTGCTGAATCCCGGTTGGATGTTTTGGGGCCAGGAATCAGACACTTGTGATAGCAGGCAGAGTTTTTGTTAAAAAAAAAAAGAGCTTCACCGTTGGACACAGCTTGGGCCACAAGGAGTCAGACTTTATCCATCCGACGGCACTGCCCTGGTAGTAAGACAATTCTGTCAGACTTTCCATCCGATTCCACTACCTTATTTGTAATACTAAACGATATTTAATTCCGACTCCTTGTACAGCCAAGTAAACAACATATCTGAGTTCATATTCTTGCACCCAAACACCTCAAATATTTCCAGCTCCTTAACAAATAGACTGCAAAGTAGGATTTTTCTTTCATTCCGACTCTTGAAAAACTTGCGGTTATCAGTTTTTTGACTTCCAGCACTCACATACCTCAATCCTTATTTTCCAACTCCTGAACAATTATGCACCGAAAATTAGTGTTTTTGCCTGGGTCTTTTGCGGATATTTGACTGCTACGGTAACGTGATGTGTCGATTGGTAAAGCCAGCAGCTACGTTTCCCCGCTGCGAACATTGCCGCTGACTACTGATTTATCCACTAGGTACATGGGAGTGGTATTTCGATAGTGTATTTTCCCTTAGATTGGGGGATAGCGTTGGGTTAGTTAGGGGCGCTTAATCTTATGTTTTTAGGAGTTGGGCTTTGAAGGGGATACCATAGGATACCTTACAGTTAGAACACTTTATTGGTATTCAGTTTCTTTCCTCTTTACTGCTCCTACTAATGATGTTTTGTTTCGTTCTGCTGTTGCCAGACGCGTTTGTCCAGTATGCGAACACTCTTGGCCATTGGTTTCATGTTTCTCTATGCTCTGGATGTCTCATCCTATTTTAAAATACTATTGAAGTAGAGAGCAAGGCTTAAGCTAACAGTAGACTCGCTTATGTTACAATAGGGTTTTATATGTTTTCGAGACAGAAATTCATTAAAACTGGTGTTCTATGTAAAAAGTCTTCCTTTCCAGCTCATGTGTTCACTTTACAGGCAGGATGTGTGCTGGAAGCCTTGGATCAGCACCTGGAGCAGTTTGGCTTCATAATGCCACTCGATCTTGGTGCCAAAGGAAGCTGTCAAATTGGTGGCAATGTTGCCACGAACGCAGGTATGAACTAATTATTGCTTAATATTAGTCGCTACGGATGTGTTTTTAAAATACCTTGATGTGGTATGACAAACAAGTTGTGACGCTGTTCAGAACGTTACTGAAGGTGGAGTACCGTACCGTAAGTTCAATTTATGGCAACAAACACTAATGCTGAAATGAGACCTTCTTGTCAATATCTCCATAGCTATGTTGCTATGTTTCAGAAATAGTTGAAGGAAAAATTACTTCTGCAACCAAAAGATATGGGGACTTCTTACCTCAGAAAACCTGCTCTTCTGTGGTTATTGGTTGTAGATCCATTGTTGTCGAAGTGTCGAATGCGTATAATAGCTTGGCGTTACTTCTGTCCTCTTCCATGTGAGTATGACATCCCTGAAACCACATGAAACTATGAGGGTTTGTTTTTCTTTTCGTAAACGAATTCGTCTTATTAATGATAATACAGTAGCTATAGGTAACATTAAACTAATGAACAGTTTGTGTCACTCATTAATTACGAATTTTAATAGTTACAGCATCCAAAATCTTCATTTCTTTCGCTTCCTTAACCCTTTCAGTACCAGGCCATGTAGCTTCGCTTCAAAGGTTTTATTTTCCCGTTGGAATAAAAAGAACAAAGACCTCATGCAGCAGAGTAACGCGGCCTGTAATTAACAGGGTTAAAAATTTAAAATTAGTCCGTAGCCTATTCATCTTTTCAACCCAACATGTTCCCCTCACTTGGTCACTGTGCCACAGGCGGCCTGCGTCTGCTCCGGTACGGCAGCCTGCAGGGTTCCGTCCTCGGGCTAGAAGCCGTGCAGCCTGATGGCACCATACTCGACTGCATGGCAACACTGAGGAAAGACAACACAGGCTACCATCTCAAGCATCTCTTTATTGGTTCAGAGGGAACGCTGGGCATCATCACCAAGGCATGGATCCAGTTGCTATATTTAGCGTACCTACGTGCTATGATAAAATGACTTGGAAGAATTGCATGTTTCTTTGTAACTAGTGGACCCGTGCGTGAAGAATTCACGCAATAACCTATACGTTTGCCTAATGCCTCTAGGCCGGTGCGGAATATCCTCTTCTCTTATTTGCTTCCTAATTTTCTTCTTTTCTTCATTGATCCTTTATCGTGCTGGCATCCTTAGGTCTTCTATATAGACAGGCAGAAGTAACATCTTGAGTAAAATACTCCA
>LQNS02278070.1:31691661-31723633 GCA_001587735.2 Parhyale hawaiensis
ATTTTCTCTTCAGGATCAAACGCCGAGCATGACCAAGCCAAACTGGAGCAGTTCATAGAGGCGAGCATGACCGAGGCCGGTGTCCAGGACGGCACCATTGCGACGGAGCCCTCCCGCATGCACAAGATCTGGGAACTGCGTGAGAGAATTGCTGAAGCCCTGCTGCTGGAAGGTTACGTGTTCAAGTGAGTAGACATTTTGCTTTTTTCCATCGTGCTGAAAATATTTTTCATATGTTCGTGCTTATTTCTCCCGACCTGGAGCTGCCCATGCGCGCAGTCAAGGGTCAACACCCCTTGGGCATTGGTTCCGAATTTCTGTCGTAAAGCTGTATGTGCTTCCCTTTTCCTCCGTAAATCGCTAGTTGCTGTGTCTTAGGAGACCCCTGCTGCTCACAAATTCAAGTGAGCAGAAGTGTTTGTGACTGAGGTCCTTGGACCGCCCTAATCGTTTTACCGTTCAAAGTAAATATCAATTTTCCTTAGAATAGCACCATTTCAAACTGGATCCTGCGATCCACCTGGCTGCTAGAAAAGTGACTCTACTACCTAGTAGCTATTCACTTTCTGAGGGTTCCAAATTATGCGCTTCCTGCAAAAAATCAAGATTGAATCGCTTTGCCCTGCAGAGGCATCCTAACTAGCAGTGTTGCATCGGAGAGACTTGAACTACTTTTTCATAATTATAATCGGTGACGTGCCTTAGATGCATTTATAGTATGTGTCTATATATTAGGTTAGACACCTATTTTATGTGAACTGAACCTATCTTAACTTATTTTAATCAAAGTATTCGAACTTAAAACATACTCTGATGTAGACCACATGCTATACTAGGGCAAAACAATTTATAATTTACATACTGGCAGATTTTATTTTTATCTAAAGAACCTGAAGTCGAAGTTTTTTTTGCAGGCATGACATATCCCTGCCTTTTAACCACTTCTACTCCCCGGTGGAGATGTGTAGAGAACGGCTGGGTAGTCGTGCCATCAGGTGCTGCGGCTACGGGCACATGGGTGATGGCAACCTTCATCTCAACATCACAGTGCCTAAGTATGATGAGGTGAGTTGAACCGCACTTCATCCTAATAGTCAGGGTTTTGGAGTCTGATGGACAACGTCCGACTCCTGGGGTCCGATGGGCCTAATAATTTTTCCGACTCCTGCTGACTCTGCAACCCTGATGACAATATCATGTATCAAATGGAGCCATATCTCAAATTCATGACAATATCATGTATGAAATCGAGCCATATCTCAAATTCACATGCCCATGAAAGAAGATACGGTGAGTTCAACTAAACAAGACCCAATGCGTTTGTGGGATGTGAGGTTTGTTCCGGCAATACTGCTGGTCTTCCTTCACTACGTCACTATATCTACCCCATTAAGAAGTTGAAAATTAGTCGAATTAGCTAGATGGTGTGTTTTGGGTTTCCAAACTAGTACGTGTAGTTGCTTTATAAAGGGCGTCCGGCACTTTTGGGATCAAACTTTAACATAAGATTAGGACCGTTAAAATAAACATTTTTTCTAATTAAAGATGTGGTTTAAAATGCTTCGTTAAAAAGTTACAAGGACTTAAAATCTTTATCCACTGTTCTGAGTGTTACAAGACAGCAAGGAATTACATGGGTTTGTTTAAATTCTTGAGTAGTTCAGCGCAAGCAAAGGTGTCAACGACAATGTAGCGAGTTTCCTCCACACTTCGCGCTTGATGTTAGGCTGTTATTGAATTGCTAGTTTGGACGTGGAGGCCCCGTTGCATGGCCGCCAAAGTCTCCTGATCTGCCGCCCTTGGATTACTACATACGGGGATATGTTAAGAGCTTGGTGTACAAAACCCAAACTCAGTCCGAAGAAGAACTCATTGATATAATTACTGAAGCATCGGCAAGAATCGGTGAAACTCCTGAAGTATTCGAACGCGTCCGGCAATCATTGCATCGGCGTTTGACCGCTGGCATCAGAGTAGATCGGCACTATTTTAAACATCCTTCGTAATTTATCTCTTTCTTCTTGTGTTAATAATAAAATTGTTTGCCTGACGTACAAGTGTCAACGCCTTGTTACTCTTTATCAATGAATGTCAGTTCAATGTATCTCAAACTTCAAGTCTTAGTAACTTTTGGGGTCTGAGTTTTGGATCACATCCACATCTTTATTTGGTAAAAAATGTTTATATTAACAGTCCTAACCTTATGTTAAAGTTTGTTCCCAAAAGTGCCGGACACCCTGTATATAGTTATTGCTGGTTAACTGGCATTCTTATTGTAATAAAAACTTGTCGATTTATTATTGGGTTACTAACATCCTTAAACTATAAGTAGTTAGTAAATTTGTTGTTGGATAACTAACATCCTCATTGTAAGGTAAGTAATACCTGTTTCTGTAGGAAACTAATATCTTTATTTTGTGGAGGCGAATAACATTGGTCATGTAGAGGTAGCTAACAAATACCGTACCTCTGGAACTATTCCTCAGGTACTAGTTACTATCTGTGTAAACTTTAAGTCTTGCCCGATTTCGTTAGTTGACATTCTAAACGCTTTATATATATTATACATATCTTCGTACATGAGTTCCACGTGTCTATCGACATACTATATAACCCTTTCCTTCCCTTTGCTCTCAAGAAAAGCTGAGTTCTTATTTAGGGAGGCTTAAACTATCATATACAATTACTAGTACTATTACTTACTGGAGAATTGTGGAACTCCTGTGAATTCTCCTCCATCTTGAAACCTTCTGGAAATAATGCTGAGATAAAAAAACGTTTGGGAGACATAAGGCGTGATGTAGGCCTAGTCCCTGCAGCGCTGGTAACCACCCTATGGTACTACCACTACTGCTGAACACTAGTGTCATGGTACCTCCCCCTGTATCGGGTCTAGCAAAACCAACCGGAACAGAAAGGTTACAAAGGAAATAATCCTCTTTGTGAACTAATATAGCGACAAATTTATATTCTTCTGTGCCTCTAGCTAGGTCTGCACTATACGTGACTGCCCATTCAGAATCCCAATGACGTACTACGGCTCATAGATGAAACTTCCATAAAATTTTTCTAAGTAACAGGGAGACTTTGAAAAAAGTAAACTGTTCGTGTTCCTGCAAAGATTGTGTTGATAAAAAATAGACATAACTTCGTAGCGAAAGGTCAACGATGGGGGACAGTCATGAAATTTTAATGCGTTGCCTCCAAGAGGGCGGAGTTTGAACACCACCTTCTCTGACCGCATGGAGGAAATATTGATGGCGTTTGATCCTGCAGGCAAGTATTGCAGGCCTTGGTCCACGTTACCACCTAAGTGGGGCCGCGCCACAATCGGACCATAGTCTTTAAGGGACCAAAAAGAGGAGGGTTTGAGTGAAGAGCAGTGGGTCACACCGGACCCACACCCACCCACGCAGAACGTGCCCCCGGAGACGCCCTCGCCCTTCCTCGCACGCTCTCCAACAAGCTACCAAACAGGGCACAAGCCACCGCTCTGACCCGACATTGCCGGGAGCGCGGAACAGCAAGGCACGCCCCGCCCAAAGGCCGCCGGAGACAGAGGAAGAAAGCAAGCGCGGACGCGGTCGTCAAAGCAGGAGAATACTACTACTACTTGCACTACTACTACTACTTGTGCTACTACTACTACTACTACTTGTACTACTACTACTACTACTTGTACTACTACCTTTTAGTACGCCAAAATGACCTAAATTTCACTATTTTTTTTAATGGACTATTAACCAGTGCTTCTATACGGGTACTTTTTGCAAACATGTGCATTTCTTGCATCACCAAGAACAGTTTATTTTTGTTTGATGTCGCCATGTTGATTGGAAAAGATTTTATCGAAGTTTTATCAATTAACCTTCGAGTCTTCCTGGGAGGAGTGGGCACCTACGTTTAGTGTGGTTTATGGCTCTATGCATTGTGCAGTCCTACAAGTAGCTGCTACATGTTATAGCTGCGTACGCACTCAGTCCCCTAACTGCAGCACTGCTCCCCTCTCGCACCGCCGGGACGACCTCGGCACCGACAAGCTTGTCCACCGACGTCAGGCGCCGTCGTAGTCACGGCTCGTACCGGACCCGAAGTTCTTCGCGTTGATGTAGGTTTTCTCCAAAGATGCCTCGGCCGTCGCCCTCATGAAACACATAAAGAAACTTATGGACCCTAACGGCATTATGAACCCGTACAAATGTCTTCCTGAATAGTGATCCTACCGTGATTTTTCTAGATCCCCGTCATCGCCTACATGCTTAGACATAAATAATGTAGTAGGGCAGGAGGTCCCCCAGGGAACCGGGGAGTGAGAGATGACTGTTTAGGGGGTCCAAAATTTTAGTTTATGTTAATATATGTACTTTATTCGGGATTTAATTTGAATACATTTATTGTGGAAGTGTGCCACATAATAAATTAATTTTTTGTCATGCCAGTTATAAATTAAGTAAGGGGAGCAAGTTTTCTGGTGCTGCCAGGCATAGAAAAAGCTGGGAGCCACTGGCTTATTAAAGCAACGACTGTTTGATATTTTCTAACGATCTTCTTCTGGTCACTAACTTGGCTACTCAGCGCTGTGCCTCTAACTTCAAGTCACAGCAAGATACTTACCGTGTCTTCAGCATTTCTTGAAGTCAACTTCGTTAGTAAGCAAGTCTACAATTTTTTTTCCTGGGTGTAATGCGTAAGTCCAGTCTGTATTGAGTTCTCAGTCTTCTTTTCCAATGATTCTAGCTGCATGGATGCTCCGTTTTGCCTGGACGTAGTGTACGTTCTGCTTGTTTGTCCCCTGAAACACGAATTGTGACTTCGGAGCTTGAAGGTAAATAATAAAACTTACGCGGTGCCAGTACGGTAGGTAAGTGGCATACCCGAGATTCAGGTTACGTGAAATATTTGCCTATATGTTAGATCAGGCACTTATTCTAGCCTTACCTAGTCTTACCTAACCTATCCTATTGCATTCTATGAGGAAGGCCACATGCTGTACAGAGACAGTGATGCACTACATCATATTCCGTTGCCGGTAAGCCAACTCTGCGCGTGTGGCTTTCGTTATCGATATGATTTCTTGCGATTCTTTTGGCCGTTACTTAGCCCTTGCTCCGTTTCATTTTGCCTCGAGACCCCGCAAACAAGGGTTCTTTCTCATATTGCACTCCTAAGGTAGAATGAGCCCGTGTTGCTAGTTATCACAGCTTGAATTTAAGCTTGGGTTGCCTTTTTGTGTCCAATGGTCGAATGCGTGCTCATAAAATTAGTGCTATTTCCACGAGACGTTACTTTCAGTGTGGCCTGAAAGAGTTCGCTCATCTATTGATTTGCTTAATGTGGAGTTCAGTAATTTGACTTAGCAACTACATGATTGATTGCTTGCTTGATTGATTGCTCACACTGCCAACGGCGCTCAGAGCCTCAGATTTTTTCAGTCAGTCATTATGGCCCAGTGATTGCGCTTATACTGAAAGATACAGTCTGTGGCGAAAGGGTTAAATGATAAAATCAGCTTTAACCACTGTTTAATGAGCGCTGTTACAGTGAATTGATTTATTGTTGTGGTAGTGACTTGATGTTTGTTCATGTGGGAATGTGTGTGTGTGGTTTGAGCTTTTTAGTGGTTGTGTCATACTGTTGACTTCTGTTGTGATTGTTAATTCTATTCTACGTCATGAATTTCTTTTTTTTTTTTTGTGGGGGCTAAAGTTTAGTGTCGGGCTGAGCTAAATGAACATTTACAGCGTTGCAGCTGATCTTACTATTTATGTTGTTGAGACTATTTTATATTGCAGTGATAAACATTTGTTGGTAAGTTTATAAGTATTCATATCTGACTGTTTTGTTGGGACTATTGCGTTACCGTAATGAGGAAACGATTATTGCTAAGCTCATGTACGTACATGATACGTTACACAGTCACAGCTACTGTTACAACTTGAAGTGCTTCCGTAAAAGTAGGTAGTATGCCGTAACTGTAAGCAGTTGTGCCTTTAAAGACGATTCTCTGTGCATTGGACACTGTGTGGTGGCGCACTCGTCAGCTCAGTCGGTGTTTCCTGCTCACATTTATATTAGCGTGGAATTTTAGTGCCGGAATCCAAAAGATGCTTTGCTACAAGAAAAGAGTGAAACTCTGTATTGTTGCCACTGCTCAGAGACGCTTTGAACGTCTTCCGTGCTTACCTTTTAAATTTTGTAGAGCAGCGCGCACTCTTTCTGTAGAGCCGAAAATTGTACTTTTATCAGTCGATATATCCACTCTTCATTCTGGACTGTGTATCTCGAGTACCATCCCCTCCAGGGGGCGTAGGATAGGCCATAGGGTTAGGTTAGTTAGCTTCACCCATCCTATGTTATGGGGTGCAGCACCCCCCCAAGGGACACTGTAGGTTACCTTAGCCATTAGCTAGGCCTTCGGAACGTATGTCTTTCGTGCTCACTTTGCTTCCTTCTGATTCCAAACTCCTACTGATCTTAGTTTCTTCTGTTCTTTCCTGACTTCTTCTTCCCATGCGCGTTGATCTTGTTAGGGAACACCATTGTACATGAGTTCCCAGTTTCTTTCGACATACTATGTCATTTGTTTTTCCCTCTGTTGTGGTAGCGGAGGCTTAAACTATTCAATATAATAATAATAATCTCGTGTACCAGATAGTTAAATTTTGCACCTAAGTAAGAGGGCTGCGTACAGGAAGAGGAGCCTCTATCGAGGACCACCAAGGTTGATGAGACTTTACAAGGTTAACGCACGGAGATGGGACAAGCTGCTGTGCACTATGGGAAATGGGCTTGTGACGTCATAAAAACGTAGTACATCAATATGTAACTATTTTTCATTGTAACCTCCGCCAAGGAGGTTATGTTTTCGTCGGGTTTGTCTGTCACCAAGATAACTCAAAAAGTTATTAACGGATTTTGACGAAATTTACAGGGATTGTTATGTATGTTAGGAGGAACAGATGATTAACTTTTGGTGAAGATCCGTCCATCCGTTTGCTTGTTTGTGTGCCTCTTTTTTTTCTTGATGGGCGGATTTTTGTGAAATTTACGCAAGTTGTTTTGTATATTTTCCCTACCACAATGTGTTTGGGCATCACGCTCCCAAGGGTCCCGAGTGCCTTCTCCGCAGGAGATGCTGCATCTGGCCGCAGTTCCTGCTGACGAGGTTAGTTTTGTAAAGTTAGGTAGGTTCTCTACTTTTCCCTTTTTGTTCCGTGGGGTGGGCTGTCGATCGAGATAGCCGACATAGTACGCGGGACACCTCTGATCTCTCTCGTGTGGAAGGCCGCAAAGGAGCCGTCCACTCGAGTGTCTTTTTCTATTATTTGCGCCTTTTCTTCTCACCAGTTGTAGCGCGCTGAACCAACCGAGTCTTTCCGGCAGGAATGCCGAGATAAAATATTCCTACTGATGAAAAACGTAATATTATTTTCGGTTGAGCTTCACTCTTGAATCGCCTCGCTGCATCTAGAGTGGTTATGCACTGAATCTAGTAATAATAATGTTAGGTATATTACGAAGGGCAAATCACAAAATTTTTGTGATGATCTGTTCGTTCGTTAGTCACTGTTTCTAATTATATGCTTCTTAGCACAATAACTCAAAAAATTATGAATGGATTTTTATGAAATTTATAGGAGTTGTTATTAATGTTAAAAGACATGAATAATTAAATTTTGGTGCAGATCGGTTTGTTTGTTTGTATGTTTGATCCATGTTTGTCATAATGTTTGTTAGCAGCATAACTCAAATAGTTACGAACGGATCTTCACGAAAATTGCATAAGCTGTTAATGCCATCAGAGAGCACAAATGATTAGATTTTAGAGTTGATACAAAGAAAATTATGGTTTTAAAGCCAAATTGCATTTTTCGTTACCGTTGCTTCGCTTGGCGGAGGTATGCGCTCTCATAGTGCTAAAATTTCTTCATCATTTCATTTGGGCCTCCAGAGTGTCCTACAACCTTTTTAGTCCTGCCATAATATGTTTGGGCATCACGCACCCAAGAGTCCCGAGTGCCTTCTCCGCAGGGGATGTAGCATCAAGCCGCAGTTCCTGCTGAAAAGGTTGGATTTGTAGAGCTAGGTAGGTTCTCTAAATTTCCCCTTCTGTTCCGCGAGATGGGCTGCCGAATGGTGGTAAGCAACCCATCCCATGGGACTCCTATCTGCGCCCGTGTGGGGAGCCACGGAAGGGACCCCCCCCCCCCGCTCGAGTGTTCGCTTTCTTCTATCTTCTTCTCTTTTCGTTTTTCGTCTCCTCTGCGCCGCACGGCTGAGCGATTTCGTTCGACCGAGCCATGTCGAGTTTGAGATACTCGCGCCTTATTTCCTGCCAGACACGGTGCACCTGGCCAAGACTGTTCTAATAGAACTCATTTGAGTTCGACTCAACTTGTAAACTATATCATACAAAATTGGATCGCTGTTATATAGTCTTTGTATCTAATACGGCGAGAAAACCCACAATATAATAATAACAATTTATAGTTGCACAAAAATCTTACACAGCATCTACAAAATTTTTTAGCTTTCTGAAGGATGGAATTTTATGATTATTTATGTTTTTTTTTCAGTAACAGGCACGCACCCGGTCGGACAGTGTCTGTAAAATGTGGACCTAAGCTGTGCCATCCCGTGCTCTTTGTTAACATATGCTCCTCTCCTAATCGTAAAAAACATAGCATCATTGGAAAAATTATGAATTTAACATTCGCCAGTTTCAGCAACATTGTTGCGTAAGACAGTTTAGGTGTGGCAATTACGGTTACGTAATTTTTTTACAAGTTAACGCGAATCGGACGCGACACTACTGTTATACTGTTGTAACGCGCGCAACGTATAGTATCTGATTTTTTCTAAGATACCGAGTAATTGTATGGCTTCTATGTATTATGTATAGACTTTTGCTTTAATATTACTTTACCGGAAGGAAAGTAATTTATTTCTCTGGTCCTTTAACGTTTTTCTCACAAATCATGTGAAAAAGTTTTTCTATCTCTGCGTTTAATCATTCGCAACTGAGTCAATTTTTGTTGCAACGGTTTGAAATTATAGAGGATGGCAAGTCATTGGTAAAAGACGAAAATAAATCGAAAACATTGAGGTATTCACTCATATTATTCCATCTTCATAATGATATATTATTACTCTCGATAAAACTGACTTGATTTATTACATTTTGAGGACGGTAAACTTGACTCTAAAAGTGCTTCTGACACATGCGGGCATTTGCCGGTTGAATTCATCTGTTCTTTTACAAGCCTTTTAACCAACGTTCTTTTAAAATTTGATCTTTCAGAAAGCTAAAAAAGTTCGTAGATGCTTTGATACATATTTTTGTGCAACTATAAAGATTGTCGGACACTCTGGAGGCCCAAATGAAATGATGAAGAAACAATGTGAAATAGCCACTTATTCACGTACTAGGTTTTTATGACGTCACAAGCCCATTTCCCATGGTGCACTGCAGCTTAGCCCCTCCCCGTGCGTTAACCTTGTGAAGTCTCATCATCCTTGAAAGACCGCCTGTGCAGTCTCTCTTTCCAAATAATTGGGAATCCTCAACTTTTGTTTTGCTAACGCTGTACACCGCCGTGCGTTCTATTGACTTTACACCTTTATTCTCAAGCATCATATACAAAGGAAACTAAAAACAACGCACTATCAATTGAGAATGCGTAAGTAAGTTACGTGTAACTGCGTACGTATGTCTTCGATTCGTCTCCTTGGGCAAGATAATCTAATCAGATTAGCGTCACCATGTAAGGAAGTTCACTTCCGAGTGTTCGATTAACTTTCAGGTGTTTGTCGCACTCCGACGACGCTTGAGAGTTTCAGGTAGCTTGAAGCGTAATCGATTTGCGATGAACGTCTGAAAGTCAGCCTAAAGTTCGGAACCAGTCGCTAAAAATTGAAGTTCCAGCGAAGTCCCAGCTAATAGTAAGAGCGAATCCGGCACACCATGTAACTTAAATGGAGAGGCTGCGGTACGGCGTTGCAGAAACGGAAATATGTATGGAGGCCTCGTGTCACCGTTACCGACTGGTGAGTTTGCTGCTGCCCTCAGATTTGACGAAGGACTTGCTCCAAGTTTTTTTGTCTTAAATCGAGGGTTGCGTGATCTGGAAGAAATTTTTTATCTTAGATTTACGGCTTGTTACAATAAAATCATATATTTTTGTGGAAAATTGTCTTTGTCTCCCTTTCATATCCGCTTAGTTTTAAAGCAAATATCTTAAGCTTGTCACCATGATATAAGTAACGAAAATATTTTGCTCTCAGCAAGACTTAACAACCTTTAAGGGGGAGGGGACTAACTCCTCTATCCCGTTGAAGAAATTGCCCCAATCGGTAGACGTCCGTCAGCGACCGACGTCGCAAAATTTGTCTTCGTGTCATTGTTTTCAGAAACCCCCGCGCGTCATCACTTCCCGTCTGCCCCAGCGGCACAAAAAATCGCGCTAATACCCAGCGCTTGTCAACAGAAGAGTATGGTGTATAACACTAGCTAGTTGTCGAGTTACGTACGAGGATATGCTCCAAAGTTCTTGGCTGCCGTTAAAAACAAATACAACAAGATAATATACTATCTTGCTCGACGCTTCAACTTATACTGTACATGGTCATGTATAAATCTTCGATAGACGTATAGGAAGGGTGCAGCACTCTCTCCTAAAGGCAGACGCACACGAAACTCGAAAGCGCCTTCTCAGCTCAACCTCCGATTGCGTTTCTGTTTCTGTTGAAAATTTGCAGTTTGTGTTTCAGTGTCTTTCTGAACGTTATCTTTTATTGCCTAGAACACCTACTTGCTGAGCTACACGACAGTATAAGATTTAACCGTAAAAACTCTAGAAACTAATAAATTAACACAACTGAGCTCTGCATTAATGCAACCTTATGTCTACACCTGGCATCCAAGGTCAACTAACACAGAACCGCCAAGCTCTCCGTATTCTCATGCACTCAACGTGCTAAACAATTATCCAAAGTTTAGTGACCTTTGCTATACCAATTCACTGGACGGCTAGCATCTTAGCAAATCTTTTGGTAGACACACGAGTGTGTTTCTATAGACCGAGTACAACATTCTACCACGTAAACGCCTTTGGAGTGTTGTGCGCACCGCGTTTAGGAGAGGGTAGTGCAACCTTCCCTAACGTTTATCGACTCATTCACGTGGCTATAGTACCCAGGTTTATACATGGCATTGGTCGAGCGATTATGGGTTTTGCGGCAAATTTCCGGTTCTGGGGCAATTTTCCCTGGAATTTTTCGTTTTGTTTTTGAAGTCTCCAAGTTTCGAGGCGTTTGGGTTACCAGGTACTACTGTATCTGCTTTTTCTCATCCTCACATTTCAAGTAACAGCACCGTATTGGTGTGGGAACAGCAGCAATGCCAGGGCTTTCATGTGTGTTATTTTTTCTCGTCTGATGAAGATGCGGCCGACATCTTTCGTGACATGACACGGCGAATGATTTCTTGACGAATGTTATTAATTTAAATAGCAAGTTTCCTTACAGTAAGATAACCATGACCAGTTTGTTCAGGTGGTTGAAAGAAAGTCCTTATGAAGCGCTATCGCAGCCATCTAGCGCACAAAGCGGCACCTCTGTTCGGCGTTCACTTACGCCAATGGCTGTCACCTTTTTTATTATTGCGCTTATCGTAGCAAAACTCTACTTGTACTTGCACAATAGTGTTAACATAGTGCTTAAGAAATCTCACAAGTTTTTTGTATTTAATTTTTAATTATTATAGGATAACTTTGCAATTAGCCATGCCCATGCGTACTACAAGTATCAGGGTACCTCGATGAGCGCTCTCCTTACTGCGCCCTGGCGGGCGATGATACCAGCAGATACTTAGGGGCGCACTCAGCTCTGTTGATGACAATAAAAACAAAGACGTTGCAGCAGTAGATATATTTCAGGTAATGGTAATGTTCGAAGGAACATTAGGTAAATGGAAGGCAAAAAGGGTGAAATTCTAATATTCAAATTAACACCCGAGAAGGAAGTCTTTTTTTTTTGTGCATTAGTTTGAAAATTATGGGAGATATAGCCACCGTATGAAATTTGTGTAGGTAAAAATACTGTGACTGAGAGTAGGTCAAGTTAAGTTGAATATGTAACGTGAAGTAGAGCAAAAAGTTTCTGGTTGAATGTACTCTAGAATATGTAAAAATTCATGCTATTAGATGGAGCAAATCTTTCAAGAGAGAGGCGAAGTAAGATGCATTTTTAGGTAAGTTTGACTGAGCTTAAATAAATACTTTGTAGCTAACTCTTTTGTACCAGGTAGCTTAATATCGTGTTTTGTAACATGTTAGTTACTTAGTGTTAATGAAACCAGGTCAATCGTTTATAATCCCACCCAACCTCTTTCAAAGTTTGCGATAGTGTTAAGCCGCATACGAAAGCCACCTATGTTAGGCACGCCGACAGTGGTGGCTTTTATATTATTATTGTTTTATCTATGAAAAGAACAATGTATATATCAGCTATCGTTCGCAATCCTACTCACAACCTTGGCAATTCCTATATACTACTCACACACTATAGCTAATATATTGAACAAAGTGTGTAGTTTTCATATTAACGGTTTTACAAGCACGAGAATTATGCGTCACTGCCGTGTACTTTTAGTTGGAAAGTCCTAGCTTGGGAAGTTAGTGCGGCTAATATCTGTTTATCAGGTTTTGTAACGTGATCAATGAAGTTCTATCCTTGGCGGGCTGAGGTCGGATGACGCTCGAGGCTAACTCTTTTCTTCTGGCCTTCCCAAGGCTCAGGTGTTAAGCCTACTACTCAGAAATATTGCAAAAAGGGAAAATATTTTCAATGTATGAAAGATTATCAACCATAATATTGAGACTTTAAACAATATGATTTGACCAAATTTATCAAATTATTCCTAAATGATTGAATGCTCCAGACCACCGCCCCTTCGAAGCTATCTCTGCACGTCATCGAGTCTTGTTCAGCTTAACTAAACATTGCAATTAACATCTCCGTGCGGCGCAGAGTTAATTTTATTGGAGCGCTTCCCTACTCGTATGTTGTCTTATCACATAACAGCCATCCTCATCCAGTGGAAGTTCTGGAGGGTGCGGGGAAGTGGAGGGAGATAGTCGAAAGAAGGGTGAGAATAGAGAGAGACGCTACAGTGTGGGCCATTGATAGAGAGCTGCGAGCAAACAGATGAGACTGTTTCCTCTTCGGCCTGGCAAACGGGCAATGGCGGAGAAGTTACGAGCGCGATCCTATGCTTGTAGGAGGCGAGGGCCATACATTATCCGGGCCGCAGCTGCGAAAGCGCAATGCGGAGAGGACGAGGTAATGTTAACTCGGTCGGAGGAGGGTTGTTGAGTACTTTGCTGACTTCCAGGCTAACGTGGCAGAGTCAACCTCCTTGTCAGTCGACACTATGGCAGCCGACAGAAAAGCGACCGGACCGCACAGGCGTCAATACTCGCCGAGCGCTATGTGCGTTTGCGACTATTCCATTTACGTGCATCGGTGTGCGTGCGTGCTGCGTTCAAGGTACGTGTGCTGTGTGCCATTGACACAAGTCGCAGCATCGTAAATTAGGTTAGGTTAGTTTAGGTAGTGCTTCTCGTGGAGGTAACGCGGCAAGAAAGCTCAATTGAACGCACGCACAGCGTGAACCTACACAGCGCGGCGAGTTTGACGCCAGTGCGGCCGAGACGACACCTTCGAGCGTGCATGACACCGATGGCAGGGTGAATCCACTGTATGGAAGGAAAGATAGAGAACTTTACACAGCTCACTCCGAACTTTACTACGTTTTAGATTACGTAAGTGAAAGTTCCCTGTTTAGTTATAAATTACAAGATGACGGTTCGATTGGGATAATAGACATGAAATACTTTATGTTTATGCTAATTTCTGTAAATCTATTAGAGCAGGAAGCTAGATGTACATATTTCTGTTAATTTCGAAGTACTTTCGACCAAAATTACTTTGGGATTATTGTTTCAAATTCTCAATATAGAAAACTCAGTGTACCCATAGTTATTATGTATTCAACATTAAAAATTGCCTAAACTTGAAAGAAGTTAAAGAATTAATTTTGCTCATCACCAGCAAAATTGTTCAAAATACCATGCAGAAACAAGTCAATAATATTTTTAAAATATTAAAAAAAAATCTCGTGATCTCTTTCTGATCACCTAGATAGCTGCGGATTCAGTTTAGTTAGATATATGCTTTTAAACATATTCTTTTTCTCGTTGAATCAAAGAAAACATAAATTCAGTTTCACTCGCAATATTTGAATATACGTACAAATTTCGAATAACTTTTTACTACAATTCTCGTTACAGTCACAGTTTTGCATCAATCGCACTCTAGCGGTACACTCATCGCACCAAGTGGAAGACTGGCATGCATACTTCGGTGAGTCGATATGCTGTGTCATTATGACACTATACAGGGTCCAACAAAGAAATTAGAACTTATTTCAAATTTTGTAATAAAGCAAGAAACATCGAGACGACGAAGGACTCCTCAAATAGAGAAAAATCCCTAACGCTGAGAAAATCCAGAAACGCAGCGCTATCTGACGTGAATTGTAGCAGTTGCCGACGCCATTTTGAGTAACCAGCGAAGAGATATAGTAAAATTTTAATAGTGTATTCAGCTGGAGAAAATTTAATATTTCCTATTACCTCAGCCCTAGGAAATTTTAAATGAACGTAAAATTTGTCACCTCGAAACTGACACAATAGGCTATGCCTGCCTGCCTCCGTTTTAGGAGTTTACCTACTAGGGTGTCTCATTGGTCACTCGATACCTTGATAGCTCTCCATAACCAGTTATCACGAGGTTCTAAGTCCCAAAGTGATCATAAGCGTTGCTCTCGTTTTCTGATAAGATTGAAACGGTCAGAGCAAAGTCATCAAGATCTCTGAGCGAGTTTGCCATACTCGTAGAGTTAGTGTGAGCTTTCTATCCACGGGTGGGAAGAAAGTCCCCAGCAAACATTACTTTCTTACGACTTTATTTAATGCATCCTGATCCACAACATCAACAGCTCATCCAAAATTCTCAGATTTTCGATAGAGTTGGTGTTAGTCGCGCAATGATGAAACAAAGATGCATCATTCGCCCGTCAATTACAAAGCAGGAAATTCAGAGGAGTTACCACTTAAATTTTAATGCATAATAAGCTAGTACCCTAAAGTTACCTCGTCCAGGTTGTACTTTGTATTCCACAAAAATCCTATCATCTCCACCACAATCTTTCAAGTGGTTCACAGCACCGAGCATTTCTTGACCGAATTCTTTGTGAAGTAACCGTGATGACGTTCCGTTTCCAAGGTAATGGCATATATATTGTACTCGAAAGAGTCAACCTACTAACTCCACGAGTTTTGCAAACTCGCTCAGAGACCTTGATGACTTTGCTCTGACTGTTTCAATCTTATCAGAAAACGAGAGCAACGCTTACGATCACTTTGGGACTATGAGATGCTCGCTTGATATCCCCTATGTTCCTTCCTTAACCAACGTGCGATAAACCTAAAACTTGCCATGCCTCCTAGCCCTAATATTCACAGTCTATTGCTTCCGACACTATTCGTCTCACTCATTTCATTCTTTCGCTTAGAATTCAGATATTATTTCAATAGTAATAGTCTCCATTTGAAGATTCGAAACATGTGATTAAAACTTAAATGAAGTTCTTCCTGAAGTTATAGACATGGGAAATTAGCCTTAACTTATTTATTCGACCCTGTACACGAGAACTATCTACACCATGAATATCTATTAATATCGAAACAATTATTCGAATGGTCTGTTTGTCATTACGGCGATGCTATGACACCTAAAATATTAGAAGACTATAATAAAAAGGAAAACCTTGCTATAATTGGTTGATGCGATCGGTACTTGCGCAATGCTTATATTTGAACACTGAACGTTTTTATTATACATATAAGTGTAACTAATTTACAGCAAGGTTAACGTTTATCTGTTAGAATTTCGTAAAGGTTCAGTCCGCCGGACTAGTGTTTAAGTAAAATGTATAAGGATTGCACACAGAAATTTCAGAGTTGATACTTTGGTATCGTAGATTCTAGTGAACGTACTATCGATAAAAACCTGAAAAATTCCAGCATAGCTACTGTTAGCATGTTTGACATTGAGCTTAGCACTCTAACACCTCTAACGCTAAAGTAACATGTAAATGTATTCATGCTCTAATCTGACGATTATGGAAGAACAAAGGAAGACTGCGTCGCTGCATTTCATTGTTATAGTTTGTAATGTGGCAGCGCCTCTCTTGACTCGTCGCATTTCTGATAATTATTTAATAAACTTTGGCTACCGACCCGATCTCCTGATGCTATCACCAACAGTTGGCAGTCAGGTTACTCGCGCTACTTAGTTTTGTGAAAATTATTTATAGTTACTGATATTATAAACAATTATTTTAAGGATCAAAAGTAACTCGTATAATTCTATTAAAACTGTAACTGTATCTCCAAAATGCAATTTCCAAGTTTTAGCTGCCAAACACAGCTCGTTTCTTTCTACGAAACTGGGACTCGATCTCGAACCTCCGTTTTCAAATTTGTTTATATTTCGTTTACTGAATATTTTGGCGGTATCGCTAGGCACGGGCTACAATTTTCATTATATAAAACTCAATAGCTTTCTGCTTTCTCTCAAACGTCGAACGGCACTTCCGGTAGCCATTCTGAAAGCTTGGTAAGCCTCACCTATTCGATTGGGGCTATACAAATACAAGTCTTGGTGACCCATAGCATACTGAACAGCGTACTTAACAATAAATATTATTATTATTAATGACAATAACGGTATTATAACTTGAAGTAGAAATGCTCATGCACTGCTCACGCTTCATGGTAACAACGCTAAGATCTATGAATATCATTGAAACGTGAATTCCATGACACGGTATGTGCGTTATCATTTTGCAAACAATGAACAAGTTAGCGAAGCTTCAAGTTTTAAAATTTAAGTTTACTTGAGATGTTAGCGTAAAGGATTAGGTACGTCAGAAGCACCAAAAGACAATTCTGCGATCTCTCGTACAACAGAAATCAGTCTTTTACGAATGATTCACGTGTGTGCTTTAAATACTTGAAGATTGCACCATTATGTTTTATCTGTTTTACATTTGCACTTTTCCTAATCCCTACATCTGGCCACAAATTTCATAAGTCAACGAATTACAGTGTACGCATTTGCGCATCATGTAGAGCAACACTTGCCCTGATACCCCAACATATCATTCTTGAATTAACGCATCTTTGGTGAATTTTATATTACGAACTCTGTTTGTATTTGAACTGAACGTAATGCCAACACTTTGTTTCATACTACAGTACGTACATAATTATGCCTTTGCGGTTTGTTCACATTTACACTCAACGTGATGCATGCACATCGCCTCGGAATCCATGTCTATTAAATACAACACTTCCTTAACAGGCAGTGTTGCCGTCTTGACGCCGTTATCTAATATTTTTGTGGCGTCTGTTGGTTGTGTCTCGCTGTCTGTGGCTGCAACAGTCTCTGTTGCTGTTGCTGCTGCTGGTGATGGGCTTCTTGCATCCAGGGCCACCAATTCCTCCATTTTCTGTAACATAGAATTTTTGCTGAGAAAATTTAGGTTTGCAAATTTTACATGCCAAATCCTTTGGTTATAGGCACTTTCGGCGGCTTCTGATTGCACATAAATTGAGCGTTGTACAGAACCATGTTGTAAATATTACATATTCCTTTTCGGATTTACTCTATCCTGGGAGCAACTTATTGCGGACCATAAGGTTATCTTAGCTAAGTTTGTCCATCCTATGGTATAGAGGTGGAGGGGATCCCCATGCGTTATCTTAACCTCAGCTCAGCCTTCGGGACGTCTGTGTTTCGTGCCCACTTTGCTTTCTTCCATATATCTTACTCCTATACTGATGATGCATTGTTCAATTCTTTCCCCTCAAGAAGCATAGGATGAGCCATAGGCCATCGGGTTAGGTCAGTTAGGTTCGCCCACCTGTGTTGTAGGGAGCAGTGTCCCGAGGGAAATTTTGTTGGTTACTTTAGCCATTAGCTAGGCCTTCAGGACGTTTGGCTTTTGCGCTCACTTTGCTTCCTTCCATTTTCATACTCCTACTGATAATGCTTTGTTCTGATCTTCCTCTTCTCCGTGACTTGTTACCGTGCGCGTTAATCCAATTTCGTACATGGGTGCCAAGTTTCTCTCGACATACTGCACGTCTCTTCCTCTCTCGAATCACCATAGGTGTGTCTAGGGGGGGTTAAACAACTAATATAATAATATTCGATTCATCCTCTTGTTTTTTCTCCGCACATTGATCCAAAGTAGGAACGATCTCGCCCATGTGAGTTGTACGTCCCTTCTTTTTCTACAGAAGCTGACACAACGCGTTTATTCACATATTCTCGGGTCCATTTTTTGAGGTGCTTGGGAGTTTACAGAGACCCGTAGACCACACCGGACTTTACCGTCTATTGTGTCGAGTATGTTCTTCGCAACCGAGCGCGAAGGCTGCTTTGGCGAACATACATAAACAACATTTTTTCTGATGTACCTACTCCTCAAACAATATAAATACAGGGTGTTGGAAAATTCAGTGCAAATATTTTAACCAATAGTATAGTCATCATAGCCGTATCCTGTGGTGTAATTTTTTGGCAAACATCAGCTTTTTGAAAAAGTTACAGCACGTTTAATTTTTATTCTGAAAAACAAATTTCGCTGAAAAAAATTAATCTTCAAACGATTTAGACGAAAATTTGTAGTAAAGTAAACCTTCCAATGCTCTATGCGCCCATGTTTGAAAAAGTGCAAAATAACTGAGAAAATGACGTTCAAATTTCAAAATAGGCTACACAAATTAATAGTCACACTTGTGAAAAATGAGATTCCTACGATGAAAGCCTATTTCAAGACCTTTAGATGGTGTATTGCATGTCAAAAAATGACCACCAGATTAAGTGCATTTTCCAGGAAGAAAACTGATATAAGTTCACCAGTATTGACGCGCACCCGCATGTTGCCCTGTCACTGCACCAGATAGGCATTGCTAGACGAACGTCAGTGCTGCAGTAACTGATTTTACTACGTTTGAGGAAGATTTTTTGGATAAAACACAAGTTGTACTATTCAGAGTTATTAAGCATGGCGAAATTTACATACATTATGTCTGGGCAATCTTTTACTTTCGGAACGACATTTTATTTTGGTTATTTTTGGTCCCATAGTTATGACACTCGCACAGTATATGTAAAATTGAATGTAAAGAAAAACATTTTATTCATGAGAATTTTTCGATTTTCGCACAACTTTTTAAAGATATGTTGCTAATGATACCCTCTGGACGTATAACAATGTTTGTCGGCACACTAAACGATCTTGAAAAGTAAAATAGGTGTGAACCTATCCTAACCTAGCCCAACCTAAGCAAACCAAACCTTACCTAACCTAACGTATGTTAGCTAACCTAACCTAACCTAACGTCTCTACACTGATCAGCGATCAACTGCCAAGAATGGCAGCGCCGTGCCAGTACTGCACGTCACGTAGGCTTGTTATTGTTAAAAAAAAACAAAGGGATGTCATATCAGCAGTGCTTTAGAAACTATTGCAAAAATAAAAAAATATCATGAATAAAATGTGCATAAAATTCAATTTGCGTGGGCTGTGCGAGTTTCATAACCAACAGACCGAAAATAGAATGTCGTCACTAAAGTAAAAGATTGCCCAAACGTAATGTATGTATATTTCACCATGCTCAATAACTAAATAGCATAACTTGTGTTTTATCCAAAAAGTTTTCTTCAACCGTAGTAAAAGTACTTACCGCATCACTGACGTTCGTCTAGCCATGCCTGTCTGGTGCAGTGACAGGGCAACATGCGGGTGCGCGTCAATGCTGGTGAACTTATATCAGTTTTCCCTCCTCGTAAATGCACTTAATCTGATTATTTTTTGTCATGCGATGCATGATCTGAAAGGTCTTGAAATAAGCTTTCATCGTAGCAATCTCTTTTTCCACGAGTGTGACTATTAATTTGTGTAGCCTATTTTGAATTTGAACGTCATTTTCCCATTTATTTTACACTTTTTTCAAATTTTGACAACATGGACGCATGGAGCATTAGAAAGTTTACTTTACTAGCAGTTTTCGTCAGAATCATTCGAAAATTGAATTTTTTACAGCGAAAATTGTTTTTCGGGATAAAAATTAAAGGGGGCTGTAACTTTTTTAAGGAGCCGAATTTTGCCAAAAAATGCACCTCAGGTTATGGCTATGATGACTTTATTTGTGTTGAAAATATTTGCACTGAATTTTCCAACACCCAATGTATTTACAGTGATGCAAAGAATCTATGTGAGGCAATACCCTAAATTTGCCGTGCTAGATAGTCGGTGGACGACATAATTCCGCTTATTTTAAGTCACTTTTGGCCTCATAACGGTTCCTATGCTTGCGACGTTTGTTACTTGTAACGACTTGCTCTTGACATTAGGAACTAAGAAGAATTCTCTAAGTTTCATTTGGAGTTGGGAAAGCTGATATTTGAGTTTACAACCCTAGTCTCGACTGTCTGTTAATTATTTATCAGTGTAAATGATACGTCAAAAGCACAGAGAATATCTTTCTACGAAGGTTCTTCGTAAATTCGAAAATTGATGGTAATTTTCTTCAGTAATTATTTGATCATACTAGGCTGTAGATCGGCGATATTTGCCTGTAGTGAAATTGACCGAAAAAGTAAACAGGCAGGCGCAACGTATCTTGTACAAGTTAACGCCCGCCGCGAGTAATAACAATTTCTAGCTGTGCTTATTCCTATTCTTTTTGCTCTCATTTTTTACGACTGTGCACTCTAGCTGTTCTTAAACATACACCGTTACTCTAATTTTTAGTGCTTTTATAAGATGAAACTATTGGTAAAAGCAGCAGTTAGGGTGAAAACAATGCGACATATTTTTTCTCTTCAAAAGCATGCTGAAGAAATTAAATCTACGGAACTCAGTCTCTAAATTTCATTTACTTTCGTCACTCCGTTCTTCTTGCAAGCGATCTTAATTAAAATATTCAACAGTACGTCAGTATGGATATAATTTCCCGTAAAGAAAATCCAGTCTCACAAGAAAAATTGCTTTAATGGTTATATTATTTCTTTATTAATAAATATGATCTAACCAAGTAAAAAAAACATTTATTTCTTCCCAAGGAGAGGTACTCCGTAGTTATTGCTATTACAGCTTATTTCTCAAATCTAGTACAATACAGGACAGTAATGCTTACGAAATAAGTTGCAGATCCATGCTGCTCTCACACTGCACAACGTACCTTCTTACACAACGCTCTGCTACAGCAATAGGTTTACACCTAAACATAGACCTACTGTGCCTTAGTTAACGCATCGTCATACTAATGTAATTGCTGGAAAAGATATATCAAAGGAACAGAGAGACAAAAGCATTAAGAGAATAGTCCACGCTTCCAGATTGCAACGTGAATGTTATTGGTGCTTCAGTTAATGCTTCATTGTATTCATCTCAATGCCAAGCAGTATAAAGCGGTAAATTAAAAAAAATGTTTTTATAGTTTTCCGTAGTTGGATTTGCATTCCGATAGGAAATACTTTTTGGTCATAATGTGCAGTTTATCTACGGTTTTGAATCTAAATAAAATTTGTTAAAACTGTTGAACTGCAACAGGCGATTGTTTTTATAGTTTTCCGTAGTTGGATTTGCATCCCGATAGGAAATACTTTTTGGTCATAATGTGCAGTTTATCTACGGTTTTGAATCTAAATAAAATTTGTTAAAACTGTTGAACTGCAACAGGCGATGCCGTCGGAGCTTCCAGAGCATGTGATAGTGTGCAAATTTTATTACGTAGCTATACCTTGATAGTTGTGTCCCCCAGCGTAACTTGCCCCGGCACCCCTTTTGTATTACTCCAGCCCTGGGAGAAAGGTTTACTTGATGTTGGCATTTGTTAATACCGCTACATGCGAAAGAAAAGGTTTCCGGATAACGGTACCTATAGATACCGTCAATAATCAAGAGGTTCCTGGATACCGTCTGTAGCGTATGGATTGCTGGCAATGGTATCAGGAAATACTGTCGATAGTGAAAGGGTTATTATTGGATGATGGCAACTAGAGATACCGTCAGTAGAAAAAAAAGTTGCTGGTTAATGGTATCTGAGAATACCGCCAATTATGAAGGGATTATTGGATGATGGTAACTTAGATGTATTGTCAGTAGCAAAAAGGATGATAGATAATAGTACTTAGAGATTTTTGTAGAGGTAAAGTTTCTAGATAAGAGTATCTGTAGGTACCTTCAATAGCACATGTGTAAACTGGTAATGATACTTATATAGATACCGTCACTAACGAAAAAATTAAGTATCGCAACTCTCGCTTTTCAACTGAGCGTGCAGCCCCAGGCTCCGTTGCCATGGCTACCTCTCGATGCCCTTCACTGTGTCTCAAAATAGAACAAAAATATTCACTTCGCAAGCATTACTATAATACAGCATTAACTGCTTTTCCAGCGCAACGTTTACTTAAATTGATCACTCGTTATTCCATTTTAAAAATAACCCGTAACAGAGACTCTTGAACAGCGCTTCAAGGTCAACACCTCATACACTCCCTTCACCTCTATTTTAATCAATTCCTGAATACACAAGCTGATCAACTGCAGTGAGTACATTTCGCGTTGATTATATCACTACGTTACTGCTGAATATCACTGCGTGTTTAGCAGCAGCTGATCAACAGTGAACACCGAGCAACAACACCCACCTTCTTCTGCAGCGACCACCGTCGCACTGAGTGCCAGTGCCTCATACAAGGAACGTGCCCTCGATTCTGTCGACAGCTTCCCTCGGCTGCAGTGGCTCCGACTTATGACCTTTAATCGCATAACCAACAAATGTAACTTGAGACTCTGGTAGGAATAGCCTTGTTTCAAAGTACCCCATGTACTGTACTGTGCGCGAAAGGTTTACACTGCAGTGTAGGAAAATCGCTTGATCCCTGATGAGAAACTAAGGGATATAATTTCCGTCTTTTTCTTAGTAGGCTGTGGTCATTTTTTCTTGCTATGCCGTGGTTTATGTAGAAAAATTTTGGATTCCCTACGATGTATAACTTGAGGTATTACGCGCCTGGTAACGGAGACTGCTAGCATTCTTATTTGGCAAATATGCACTAATATGTATTGGGCTTTGTCAGATGATTTTTTCCCAAGTAATTTTGTTAAATGTGAAATTAATTTTATTTGGCGCCGCGCAGTGTATTAAACATGTTTCATTAGGGGTAGCTCTGTCTGCTTAGTAAAAGTTCAAACAAGGATAAGGGTGTCCTGGAGTGCTGAATATTTTGAAGAAACTAGAAACTGAATATTATGAAGAAACTAGAAACTCAATTAATTATTTTCCCTGTAAATTGCGCATCTCTCACTTAAGAGCGCGCTCTTCTCTCAGGTTTCACAGTGTCTTAATGAGAACGAGGGTATAACTTATAGTGAGTGATATAAAACTTTGGATACCATTCATACGTCATCAAGGTTATGTTACGAACTGCACATCTTCTTAACAAAAGATGTATCAACTCATCTACGTGCTCATCAAATGTCTGTTACTAATGCAAAAATAAAATATTACAAACACTAAAAATAGCACTGCAATCATTTTTCAAGCGTATGATGAAATGGCACAGTTGTATAAAGAGTTATGACTATGATGGCAGCCCGCTATGGCGTAAGTAAGCGTATGCGTGGCTGTATTGGGAACAGCGTGTGCTTCCTCAACTGTCGTTCCGGTTGATAGAGCTTGCCCTAAAAAGTGTGTCTACAAACAGACTTTTTTCAACTACATCACCTCTGGCCTCCATCTGACCAATTTCAGCATGTCTGTTTCCGCTTTTGTCTCTACAGGCCCTTTCGGCCTTTTTGTAATCGAATTGATACTAGTTTGTTTTGGATACCACTGTTATTGTAGCTTGTCAAAGTAACTAGAAAATTGCCCGTCTCGGTTTAGAATTGACTTTTTAATTATCTAAATTGTAACCCTGTAAGCCCAGCTACCTACTAATTACCTACTTCGTTAATATGAAGACTATGCGTTACGTCGAGCTATTCTGCACTCAAATATAAGCAACACAGCATGCAGATCAGAAAACCACAGATGATTTGCCACCGCCAAGGAGGTTATATTCATGTCGGAGTAATCTGTCTGTTTGTTTGTCTTTTGTCCGCTTGTTTGCGTGTTTATCCATCGCCATGATGACTCAAAAAGATATGGTCAGATCTGTATGAAATTTACAGGAAGTGTTAAGTATGCTAGTAGGAATAGATGATTAACTTTCGGTGAAGATCCATCCAACCGTTTGTTTATCTGCCTATTTTTCTAGGCCTCATAACTCAAGCACATATGAACGGATCTTCGTGAAATTTGCAGGAATTGTTGGGAGTGTTACAAAAACAATTGACCAAATTTTGGGGTTAATCTGTCTGCCCGTTTGTTTTTATATTTGTTAGAACATACAGTAAGTTATGAACGGATCTTTAAGAAATTGTCAAAATATTATTGTTAAAAATGCTAAAAGTCACGAAATATCAAATTTTGGTTATGATCGGTTGATTCCTCTGTTTGTGCATTTGAGTATATGCTTGTCGGATCATAACTGAAAAAATTACGAACGGATCTTCAATAAAATTGTAGAAACTGTTAATGATGTTAACAGGCACGAATGATCAAACTTCGTTGATGATATCAAGGAAATTCTGGTTTCAGGACCGACTGGTTTCAGGACCGATTTGAGGCTTTCGTTAACATTGGCTTGTTTGGCGGGGGTATGCGATGTCAGGGTGCTTCTCTACTTAGTATTATTTTCATTATATGACTCACCTCATTGCAGCTGCGTGGCCTCAAGCATCTGTTGGACGGCTGCCAGGTCCTGTACAGCTGGAGGGTCTGTTGCTGCTGGTGCCAGAAGGAAGCACGCCGACGAGACAACTGCATTAGCTTTTCTGTCCTTATTGTCTAAGAGTCACATTTTTTGGAAAGGATCGCCTGCTTCTGGTGGTGTGCCAAGTTGCGTCAAGTGACCCAGTATTTTCGGATCTCGATCAACGTTGGGTCACACTCTAGGATCTAGGATTCTCGTGTCCACTCCGGCCTTTCAACATTTTCCTTAATCAGAGCGGTAAGTAATAAACGTTACATGTCGTTGTCCTAAAGTGAGGCATTACACCAGGATACAGTACATTAAACTGAAATATTGACAGCTTACTAACTTTACCTGATGAATCCTCTATCTTGACATAAAATTATTTAAAATACTATAATACTAATGATGTCTATCTTTGAAAGTCTGTGAAGCCATTCTAGATGCATAATGTTAAGACGCAATGCATTTTTTTTACATAAAAAAGCTTTAGTGTCTTGCTAACCGGAGGGTCTGTTCTGCCGTCTTTGTGGGAAGCAGAGATCATTATTATTATTAAAATACACCAGACAGGTGACGTGAGAACGGGGGAAACTCCATAAGGTTATCAACCCCCACGCAACCAGCCCAGTTAGAGGAAAAAGAAAGAGAGAATTAGAAATCACAGAATAACTCGGTTTAGAAATTGCTTAACGCTGCCAATGCCCGAACCAACAAGGGCAGAGCCATCAAGATCATTCCAAACATCTACCGTACATATGATGAAACAAACGACCCAGAATACTGGCTTGTACGACATCGTACCGGTTCCAAGGCAAACTCGTGAAGTGCACCACTACGCCGAGTATGCCGCGCCCGAGCAAATAGCCCCGGAAGAATGACCGCTAGTGGATGGCTACAGCAATTATATGTTTTATATAGAAAGTAAACCCCACCAACTCTGCGACGATACGCCAGATCACAAGTCACAACACCATCCAGCTTAAACGCACCTCGACGAACCACTCTGTCAAGCAAACTCAGATGACAATCGGCAGCAGAACTCCAGACTAAGGAGCATTATTCTAAAAGGGGGAAGACATAGCAAGTAAAGCAGAGACGTATCAATTCTACCGAGCCAAACACCTTCCTGGCGAGTCGCATAAGATCGATTTTCTGCGATGCTCGTGAGGCAACTGAACGAATGTGGGCCTAAGCGTCAACTTAGGATCAAAATTGACGTCCAAGATAACCAGATCATTAACCACAGGAAGTGACACATTATCCAGTATGTGTGCAGAGAAAGCAGGTCTCACTGTGCGTGACCTAGACATGAATAATTTTTAATGCCATCCCCCACTTATAACACCAGGAATCAATCACCTCCAAATCACGCTTAGTGGATTGTGAAACCTCCAACCTATTACCAGGATTCTTGCAAACAGCCAGCAAAGTACCATCATCAACGTAACCAACAAATTATGAACAAGATCAAACAAGTCTGCTCATTCTTCTATATATACGAAGAACAGAACACTACCCTTTTGGGACACCAGATACCTCATTACAACTATATAAAGTTTTGCTCGAAATTATTCATACTCCTGTATTTTTGTATTTCAAACATTCAGAACACGACTATAGTATTTCGATAAGGTAATGTTGCAAGGCTGTTCCCGAAAAAGAAAACTGAATAACTGGCTTCCAAAGAGGAATTTTATTTTTAAGAAATATTTCACAAAAGCAGGAGCTTAACCTTCTTCGAATTTTTTGAGGCTGATTGCATAGCCAAGTTTGGCAATTACTGCACCAGATGTCTTTTAGAGTTCACTTCTATGTTCTTACAGAGACCTACAGAAATGGGGGCAAAATTTGCAATTCTTCATTGCATTGAAAAATTTTCCTGACAAGTCTTCGCAAATCTTCGATTGAATTCCACTCGAGGCTTTGCTTGTCCATTGGGTGGTAGACACAGTATGTTTAGCACCTAACCATTTCGTAAAAGCTGTGGTTGTGTGCTGTGGGTTATTATTTTATTAAAAGAACAATTGAGTTCAAGGTCGAGTGCTTGCCAAGACTGTTTCATATTTTCACTTGGAATTTTGATGCATTTATCTGTAGCCAAGAAGCTTCAGCTTTGTCACGTCTGTTTGTTCTGGCGGAGAAGACGGCAAAGACGAAAAAAAGCTTTCAAGCCGAAAACTGTGATGCCAGAATCGCAGAATTTCTGCAAACGAAATATGTGATCGCGAAGTTAATTCAAAGTAGTGCAAAAATTTTGCATTCGGTTTTAGTGGTCGCCGATCACGGAACTATGGACCATAAATCCATTACGCCCAGCACTTCATTTAAGACAAAAATTCCCTTACTTTCCTATGATATAAACTCCTGGGTATGAAGGAATTGCTATTAAAAGATTCACGGCAGTGACAGTACTACATATGTTGTAGACATTCATTTTTCTAATGAAATAGTACTTCGGAGAGAATTGTAGCTAGAGCACTCTGAGAGCGCATATCTCCGCCAAGCGAGGCAAGGATAGCAAAAAATTCAAATTGGCTCTGAAACTATAGTTTTCTTTGTATAAATTCCAGAATCTAATCATTTGTGTCTTTTGATAGTAATAACAGCTTGTGCAATTTTCTTGCATATCCGTTCATAACTTTTTGAGTTATACTGCTAACAAGCATTATGACAAACATAAGTCAAACATACAAACGAACAAGCTGATCTGCACCAAAATTTAATCATTCATGTCTTTTATCTTTACTAACAACCCCTATGAATTTCATAAAGATCCATTCATTATTTTTTGAGTTATTGTGCTAACAAGCATAAAATTGAAAACCGTAACAAACGAACGAACAAACGGATCATTATCAAAATTTGGTCATTTACTCTTTGTTATATACCCAACAACTTATGTTAATTTCATCAAAATCCATTTTAAACTTTTTGAGTTATGGCATTGAGAAAAATCATGCAGACAAACAAACAAACGGATGTATATTTCTTCACCAAAAATTAATCATCTGTTCCTCCTAACATACCTAATAATCCCTGTAAATTTCATCCAAATCGGTTCATAACTTTTTGAGCTGTCTTGGTGACAGATAGATAGACACAGACACATGCACAGACACAGACACAGACGCAGACTCAAACACAGACACAGACGCAATGACAGACACAGAAACAGACGCAGACGCAAACACAGACACAGAAACAAAGACAGACACGACGAAAACATAACTTCATTGGCGGAAGTGATTATCAGCAAAAAACTGCACATTTCTTCTATAATAAATTCGTGGGCGAGGGAATTGTACTTATAAACAACAGGCAGATCGTTTTCTCTTACATAAATTCACGAGTCTTAGAGAATTCTACAAAACTGCCGGTTAGTGACTTCTTTTAAAAAACAGGTCTGCGATTTCTAGATGACATCGTGATTGAATGAACTAGCATCCCTGGCAGGAACCAACAGCCCGCAGCATAGCACGATCGTAAAACGAGACGACAGTGTCTCAGGCCCCGAGTCGGAACAGACATGGCGCACAGACTAACGACCTCCTAACTCAAGCGGACACAGAGGTAGAGAGCTACACTGCCGCCGATTTATATTCGCTTTCACCTGACTACAGCAGCCTGTGATTTTCAACGACTGATAGACGAGCAACATAATTATTATTATATATATTTTAAACTTGATTGACATCGTGTATTCTAGTATTAAGAAAAATATGTCGCCATATTAAATTGGTCTGTCGATATACCTATATAATTTATATATCGGTTTACACAATTTATGACTTGTATATTATTGTCGTATATTGAAAAAATGTATTCGTGCATTGAAAAATGAATATCATTATATTGATCTATCGACATTTATATAATATGTTGATACCTACATATAATTTATATATAATCTATCGATACATATTGATTAATATCGTGTGTTTAAATATTAAAAAAATATCGACATGAGTTGAACAGTTAAAGAAATGGCTTGATTCTTCAATGATTAAATACGCGACACCAAGCAAATTCACTAGTGACTCTCAAATTAACGCGACATTTTCCTATTAGAAATTGTTGAGTGTTAGGGAATTATCAGCGGCTGCAGGCGGCCGCTCGTTGTTACCCCGGGAACACACGCTGTAAAGGCGTCATGCAAATGTTATCGTAATCGATATGGCGTGGAGGCCGCTGCATCCAACGCTCTCCTTGCATTGTGCGATAAAGCTGATAAGATAAAAGCCCTCTCCTCACTGTCAGATGACCAATAGGGGGCAGTACAAGGTGACAGTACATCGCAGTGACACTGTGAAGAAGTTCGTCGCGGTACCCGTACATACCTGACCGTTTTCAACATTCACCTTGCGAGCCCCGCCCTAGGAAAGGAAAGTTGTTTGTTCCCGCCAATTATACAAGAATAATTGCAGGTAAATTTTAAGTTTAACAAGAGTTTTGTACGTCTGTCTCGCCTGATACTGAGTGTTGTCTTCATCGCACCATTCTCTAGCGAAACAAATATCGGTGGCACCAGTTTTGTTTGTATCTTGCGGGTTCTAAATGGTCGAAGTCAGATTTTAGAGGAGAGGTAGATTTAGGTGGGTTATCAGTGATACCAGCTAGTGAAGTCTTTTTGGGTGCACTTATCGCAAGTGTGGAATGCACAAAACAGCGTAGAAATATGTGCTGATTGTTGTAGTGATGCTTACCCGTGTGCGATGATCCAGGGTGGGAACACCTGGTGCTCGGGTCCCACATTGCTTTAGACATATTACATATATACCTTCTTTTTCGTGGAACGGTATAGCCACTGTTGGCTGAAGTCTCCTTCTAAAAAAATCATAAAAAACAACTAGCGGGATCCCTGGATATACATATGTTAAAGGTTTTTCCTTTCCAAACTGTAGCAAACCTAAGCTGCGCTATTTTACCTTACCTCAGTTTAATCTCAACTGTTCCAACCCACCCTTCTAAGTTAACGTATGTCATCTGACGATGCATTTCGTCTAACCTAGCGCGCCTCGTGGTGCTTGCCAAAGTAAGTATTTTATTAACGTTGAGGAAACAAGCACGCTATACATCTGGTCTTCTCCAAACAGAGAGTTCTCCCGAATCCAAGACGATTAAGTCGCATCTCCTGTCAAAGTTTAAAGAATACTCTGGACCGACACATGCAACATTGTGTAGAATGAAGGTTGTGTAGTATGGTACTTGATGTTGCGTCTTTTTGTTTTTGAGTTAACGCGTACGAAGCAGTAACTCATTTCTAACTTCTTTTAGAAATTCCCCTTTGCCAGTTGTACCGGCATATGCAACATTGTCTTGAATGTCGGTTGTGCAGTATATGGTACTAAATGTTACTTCTTTTAGTCTTTGAAGTAACGTGACGATGCATTAACTAATTCGCAGTATGCCTTTTTGTAAACCTATTGGTGTAAGAGTGATTTATAAATAATATCGGTTGAGCAGTAAAATAGCGCCGTGAATCTGCAACTCTAGCAGAACCTTAAACTAAATTCTTCCCCATGAGGATAATGTGGCGAACCCTATCTTTGTCAGAATATTTTGGGTCCCGCACCTCTCGGTTTCATGAGGGGCTTTTTTGCAGGAAATGTTGCATCTAGCTGTAGTTCATGCTGATAAGGTTGGTGTATAAAGTTAGGTAGGTAGGTTCTTTGTACTTTCCTTTCCGCTCAGAGTGGTTGGGGGCAGCTGTAATAGCAACTCGTTTTCATTGTAGGTTCTAGATTAAGTTAGATAGGCGGCAGTAGACGAACCATTAGGCCAAATCCCAAAAGACATCGAAACTTACGCCCGGCCCTCTATGAGCTATTGCCATTATGTTAGTAGGATATAGATGACTGGAGAAAAGAGAAGAAGAGAAAGAAAGGGGGGGGGAGCATCCCAGCAGTTAGACGATCATGAACGCACGCAAGCACGATCAAGCGCCGCTGAAATGCGGATCTTAGAGATGTCAAACTGCATAGTTTGAGCAAAAGAGAGAAGAAGACTGATTAAGGTGGCCTTGGAAGCTTTGGCCTTCAAGAGTTTGCGACTCCTGGAGGGGGAGTTCTTAGCTGTGGAGGATGTCTCTCCCAATGTATGTCAAGACGATTTTTAAACACGTTGACTGACTCCACACCAACAACATCGGGAGGGTGTCTATTCCAAATGCTGACTATGAAATACGGAAAGAACTGCTGACTTAAGGTCGTTCTTCGACCTTATGCTTGAGTTTTTGACCATTATTTCGCAAGCGATCATTGAGGTCTGTTTCAACCAGTCCCGTTGTAGGTACGTCGTTGAAGCCATTCAAGTACTTGAATGTTTCTATTAGTTGCCCCCTGAATCGTCTTTGCTCGAGAGAGATCAGACCCAGTTTTTTAGTCGAAATTCATATCGCTTGCTTCGCAGCTGAGGTATCAGTTTTGCTGCTCTGCTTTGGACCCTTTCCAGGTTATCGAAATCTTTACACAGATGTGGCGACCAGAATTGAATAGTAAATTCTAAGGGTGGCCGCACTTATGCCTTGTACAAGGGATTGATGGTGTCCTTGGATTTGTATTCAAAACTTCTGGTGATGAATCAGAGTACTCTGCTTGCCATTTTCACACTCTTGTCAACTTGCTGACTGTGTTGTAGTTTATTTGTAATAGTGATTCGCAAGTCACGTTGTTGGGTGACAGCAGCCAATAATGTCCCGTTCATTTCCAATGGAGTTGAAGGGTTCACCAGCCCTATGTGCATCACTGAGCATTTGTCGACATAAAAGCCCATCTGCCACGTTGTGCTCCATTCCATGAGGTGGTCAAAGTCTTGTTGGAGCTCGGCTCTTTTCGTGCCAGGATGCACGCACAATATGTTTGGGCATCACGCACCCAAGGGTCCCGAGTGCCTTCTCCGCAGGGGATATAGCATCTGGCCGCAGTTCCTGCTGAGAAGGTTAGTTTTGTAAAGTTAGGTAGGCTCTCAA